>PVJD01000103.1:0-679052 GCA_004026545.1 Mormoops blainvillei
TATCAAATACATGTGTTGAGACTTACTAGATAGACCTAGTGTCAGTGTCGACCCTTAATGTCTACATAAATAGAATATTAACAAAGAGATTAAAATTGGGGATAGTGTGAGAGGAATTAAAGAAGAGAGGCTGACTGAAAAAAGTACAAATTTGAAGTGATTTTACAGAAAATTTTGAAGGAAAGATGTCCAAAGCAGCTTCCTCATGACAAACCTGTTTTTGGCTCAAGTAGTCCATACCCCGGGCCACATCCGCGGCAAAGTGAAGCAGCTGCTGGGAAGAGAGCGTGGAGGCCGTGCTGTTGGCGATGGCGAATGCGGGGTCGGTCTCCAGCACCCGGCTCTTGCGCAGGAAGTCCAGGAGGTTCCCGTGGGGGGCGTACTCGATGGCCAGGTACAGGTAGCCTGGAGGGGAAAGGGAGAGACACCACCTAGCCAGTAGACCCAAAAAGTTTTGAAATTGCTGGGATGTGCTATCGTCCTTGGGAATCGCTTATAAAACTTCATTTCATCTCAAAGTAATTATCTATTGGGACCAACCTCGAGAATGCTGGGAGCAGCAGAAGATAAGTAACCCCCTCCTGCAATTCTTGAAGGGTGCCGAACTTGGCCTCAGGTTCCCCTCTTTCCCACTACCCCCAGCCCTTTCCTGCCAAATGTGGACTAACATGCAAAGCTTCCTAAATGCGTTCACCTACTCGGTAATAATAGATGCAGTAAATTAAAGCATTTGCTTCCAGGGAATCTAAGACAGCTAGTCCACGTCATCTTATATAATTGTTTTTTATTCAATATTGATTGAGAACCAAATATGAGCCGGCCATGCTGTCTCTACTTTTCTTGAGGTTATTTAAAAAATCAAAAAAATGAATAAAAACAACAAAACAATGATTAAATATCCATATCTGAAGAACCCACACAGATAACTTGCTCTCTCTTGACATTGGCTCCACCCTACCGACCGCCCACACTAAGTGACCGTATCCTGATTAGGTCACTGGGCAGCAGAGTCTGGGGTCAGAGATGCTTACAGAAACCAGAAAACTCAAACGTTCAGGAAAAAATAAAACAATAGCTCTTAGAACATGTTTTGATCCATTGTCTTATTTTTATTATAATGTTTCTTTTAATAAAAAGTAATCTTTTTTGGATAAAATATTGATCTTCAGAGCCAATGAAAAGTAGAATGGTTTTACTATCTTTTAAAGGTAAGTTATTTTATATACCATTTTGTAAATTTAAAATGCTGAATGACTTTGAACTTAAAAGATATCCTAAGAAACTGAAATTCGGGCCAAAAGAAAAAAAAAAATCTCTTCTAGCACTGAATCCTGTTGTACTATAAGAAAAGATATACATAATTTCTGATAAACACGTGCTTTCTCATTTATTTACTGAAATATAAATTTTAAGAACCAAGCATATCCTAATGTGATGACTCAGCAAAATTTTAAAAGATATATATTTTTCTGTTTGGTTTTTTTTTTTAACTTTCATTTATTGCTACCCCATGCTGATTACTGTTTTCAGGAAATGGTTCAAAAATAAATGTCATTACTCCATTATTTAATGTAAGGGACATGATCTGACTTTCAGAATTACACCCTTATTAGATCACAAGTGATATATTGTTTGTCTTACCAGTATTTTTAGTTTAATAAATTGAGGAAGAGGAAATAGTCTCTTTTCTATTGTTGGTTTTGCGCTGCAAAGTCAACAAGTGGCTGTCAGGTTTGTAAATAATTACTTTGTGGAGCTTTTTTGTAGAAGAAAACTTTTCCATGAGAAATTAAGTTTAAACATAGATTCCAAAATACAAACCCAGGTTGCATGCAGAGGTAAATCTCTCAACAAATACTTCAGTTAATAACATATTAAATACTTAATAGACATACTCAATATTTGAATTAATAATAAAAATTGAGCTTTAAGAGTATGTACAACATAAGATAGTTGCGAAGCCTAATGTAATTGTACAGGAAATTGTGCAAGTTGGAAATAACAAAGCTCTATCAGATATAAGCGTATTATTATTATTTTGCCCTGAGTATTTTGGCAAATGCTTTCATATTACAGTGGATTATTGGCATTCATGGATTTAACATTCAGAACGTTAGTTGCTTGAGTCTGGTAGGAAAATGAGAGGACAGACAATTAAAAAGAACCAGTACATTTCACTCTCCCTGGTGCCGAGGGCTCCTCCAGCCTACCTAGCAGTGGTGGCTGACAAACCTCTGCCTTAGCAAGCACAGGGACGTGTAGGAGCCAGGGGGACCTCCGGTCAGTGATGGCTGAACCACATCAGAGGGCAAATGATCCAGCCGTAGATCCTACCTCCAAAAAGACACTGAACCTCAGCATTCTCTGTAAATGAGACTAGTCATTCAGACTGAAACTGTAACTTTAAAAGATAGGTAATATTCTTAAGGTTATAATCTTTCCTAATTCCAATATAGAATATGCCTGTTTCAAATTAAAAAAAAAAAAGTGTCAGGAAAGATAGGAGGAAAGCATCTTACCACGATGTTCACATGCTCCCAAGAGATTGATGATGTTTGGGTGGTGTCCAAGTTTACAGAGAACCTCCAGTTCTCCCGCAAAGTCCCTGTGGTCATCTTTGGAGGCATATTCTGGGAAGAGAGTCAAGAGTTAACGATCCCTGTCTCTTGTTCTTCAGAAACCACGGACTCTTCCTCCTCCCTGGGACATTCGAGTACACTCAGCCACCATTAGGTCTGGAAAACTGTATAGAAATCAGAGATTCCTACACTGAGAAAGAGTATTGTCCCTATTGACACTTTGGGCTGGTACTTCCATGTTGTTGGAGGTTGTCCTGGGCATAGAAGGATGTTTAACAGCACGTCTAACCTCTACTCACTGGATACCGGTAGCTCAACCAAAAAATGTACTGACATTGCCAAATGCTCCCCACTAGGGGGCAGGCAAAATCACCCCTGTTTGAGAATGACTGCTCTGAAATTTTCTTGTTTAAGCTCTCAAATACCCAGGCGAATCACCTGGTAGTGATGGAGCTGCCTCCAGTTTTACACTCTAGCTCTTACAGCTCAATCTACCATCCCAAGACAAATATGCTGAGGAATAGGACCAAATTTTATGCAAACCTCACCACACACACGCACACACACACAGCTCTCACTTTATTTGATGCTTTTAACTTGCTTGTTTTCCCACAAGCCAGTCTTGTGAAAAACTCTCTTCCCAGTAACATTCTTATAGAAGTTGCTTGGTAGTCAGGAAACTGACTTGCATTTGTTTCTTTGCGTCCAGTCTCCCCACTGGCACTTTGATCTCAGGGAAAATCATCAGGCACCAACCAGGCTGGAGGGAAAGCTCTTTGACTGATGCACAAACTGACCAGCTTTGAGCTGGTGACAATGTGTATTATTGTTTTAGGAAGATAACAGAGTGGTGCTAGTGTCTGTGCATATACAAATTATGGGCCTGTTTTATGTGGGCTCAGTGTACCCGTAAGACTAACTAGCAGGCAATTCTATTCATACCACAGCAGCCTGAGGGTCAACGCCTCGGGAGCATTTCAAAAGTGAAGTGCTTTCCAAGGAAGTTGCCTCCTTGCTTGTGGAACTGCCCTCGTTTGGGTGTATCACTCCTCCCGCAGAAATTTTATATCCTGGTGCTGTTAAGCTATTTTACCTCTTCACACGTGCATGACGTAGACAATCAGGCTCAGGCCAGGTCCCGATAAAAACTGATTTTGCAAGGTTCTATACCCTCTCTCTTCTCACTATCCTTACTGCTCCCCCAAACTCCCCATGACTAAGATAGCAAAACAAAAACGGGAATTCTAGCTGCTAAGCAAGGGGTGTGTGTGTGTGTGTGTGTGTGCATGCGCGGATGCTGAAACATTACTATCTCTAAGTACAGCTAATATTTTGCTTATTTTTGTTTGTTTTCTAACATGGTGTTTTCTAACAATGCAGAAAGCAGCAGCGATTGAATAAGATTGAGAGTCAATTCTCATCTGAGGCTCAGTACTGCCGCCCAAAAGAAGGAAAATGCATTGATGACTTTAGAGAGCAGCCCAATAATCACATTCCTGGCTCTAATACCCCACTGCCTGTGCCTGATTCTGTAAGAGCGCAGCTTCATAATCAAGTCTTCTAGGAACTGTCATTTCACACAAGAGACAGTAGTATTGCCAGGGAATTAGTCAGTTAGCTTTCTTAGAAGTTTATCAGCCAATTTTGTTAAGTGGGTAAGCACCAAGCAGCCTTGACAGGAGCACAGCTGAAAAAGATTTAGTTCTTGTGATCTCAGATCAGTGGTTTTCAAATCTAAGTGTAAGGAAGAGTCACCGAGAAAGCTTAAGAATGCAGATGCGCAGGGACCACCCCAGAATTCAAACATGGGAGAACCAGGCCCGGGAGAAGCCCAATGAGATGCATATGTCACACCGTCTAGGGGGATGTTGATGCTGATAATCCGTGAAGACAGTGGTTCAACCCTCAGTGTCAGTATCACTTGGGAACTAACTAGAAATGCAGATTCTCTGGCCTTGCCCCAGACTCACTGAATCAGAAACTGTGAGGTGAGGCCGAGGCATCTGCTTTTAAACAAGCCTTTCAGGTGATTCTGGTGCATGCTGAATTTTGAGAACCACTGCACTGAGTTAGCAGTATATGACTGAGAATCTGTATTCTCTCACCCCAAGGAATCAAGACACTGGGGTTGAAATAGCTCATGCCTTCATGTTTACATCCCGATTCTATCACAGGCTGACCTCAAAGGAAACATCGCCTTCAGTTGCACGTAAGAGCTGTATCTGACCTCGTGCCAATGTTTTGCTTAAAGAATGCAAGACCAAAGAGGAAAGATTCAACAGGAAGTCAAGTTTTCTCCCCACCCTGCTGAAATGCTGACTTGATTTGGCCACACACTGACCTTTCATCCTTTTGATGGCAGCATCCATCCGTAGCCCATCCTTCTTGATACGCGCCTTGAGAACCTGGCCAAAATTACCCTCCCCGATCACATCTTGAAATTTGATGTCATTCCAGTCCAGCACTGGATAAATTGTAGGGTCTGGGCTGTTTTTGGCCTTCCTGTTCAGGGCCAGAGTTCCGGAGTTGAACTGCACAGCTGGTTCTTCCCTCTACAAAAAGATGTTTTCTGTGTCAGGATTTTTTTTATCATTCTAAGGAACTTAGTACCTCCTGGTCATATCAATACCAAGTGAAGAAAGAAATGTATCTAATTCTAGAATGGAGGTGGAAATAGGTGTTATCCAACAAATCCATTCTGATGAGCTGGCTGTCCACAGAGACGCATGGGCACAGCTCCAGGCTCCAGTGGGGACCATGCCACAACTGATTAACAATGTCTACAGAGGGAGAGGGGACCCAGGGTGACAACATATGTGCCAGGGCACAGCACACCCCTGAGTTAGTCACGGCTGAATTTCCACTCTGCTGTGGAATGAGCAAGTGTTCAGTCCTGATTTGAAAAGAACTCAAAGATTCTCCCTGGGCAGTCACAGGATGGGACTCAGGGAGAGCGTCCCCTCAGTCCCTTCTTGGCCCTCGCTCACCCCTTCCCACTTGTCTCAAAGCTTAGAATCTCTCCGGCCCACTCAGGGGCAGACTCTGGCCCCAGGGTGACTGATGCCTAGAGCAAAGCCCAGCACAGCGACGTCCTTGCTGCCAACCACATCGCTGGCCTCTCCCCTCTAGGGACAGCCTGAATTGAGTTAGCTCCAGCACAAGGTCAGATAACAAAGCTTCCCAGTCCCCTACTGAGCAGAATCTCGAGGACCTGTGTACATCAAGGTATACCTCATTTGGGACAAGTAATTGTATTCAGTCGTTATACTCAGAACTGATAAATTTGGGTACAATTAATTTTACAGAGTCTCAAACCACAGACTAGAGTTTTGTTCAGGCCACAGTATACCAAAGAACTCCAATGGGATGTCTTTTGGCAAAGTATGATTTGTAGGCCTTCGCTCCTGGTCCAAATTCCTAGATGAAAGACAGAGGTCGTGCAAGTGCTATCAACCATGACTGCACACCAAGGGGTACACAGGAATGGGAAATATACACATGTATGTATAATTCTTCCACATATGAGGAAGAATTATACATGAGGTAAAATTGAGGAAGATATTAGAAGAAGAAATGGGAATGGGAAATAGAAAAATGCCGGGAAAACTTATCTAGTGCAGCACACCGTCACCTATCATACTGAGGTCCAGTTACCCTCATGTCGTTCTTTACCAAAAATGTTCAATTCTTTATATCACAAGATTACCCTCTCTGGTGACTTATCACTGGGATGATCATCTCATTTTGGCAGTGCAAGAGTCAGGTTTTAGGCGTGGCATCCTGCATAAATTTTAAGAGCAACCTTTTCACTCTCGAAATTGTCCCATTTTGGCTAGGGAATCCCATAGTCATGTTATTATCTCCCATTTAATAATGGAAGCCAAAGAGAAGATGAGGCTTGCCTGAGAGAAATGTTTACTTTACAAGTAAATCATCTGGGGCACATCTTTAGAGGGAAGGCTCCGCATGCGCGGGGACTTGCGCTTATTAGCCAGTAAGAGAAGGAGACACTACCACGTTTTGGAAGGCCTGGGCCATCCTCCTTTGAACGTTTGCCCTCTTCAGCTGCAACATGATCAGAAAGGCGAACAGCACCGTCAGGCAGGTCATGCCCGCTGAGCCGAGGATGGCTACGAGCAGCATCTTCCCGCCTCCGAGCTCTGCTGGCACTGTGCAGGGCGACACAGGGGAAGCAGCAGGGTTAGTGCCCCTAGAGAGAGAAGCCAAGACCACCCATGGGAGAGGTCGCAGTGGAATGAGGATGTGATGGCAGCCCTAGCCCTGCCACCTAATTGCGGTGCGCCCTGGGACTCCTCATTCATTTTCTGGAACTCAGTGGAGATGAATCTGACTCATGGGGTTAAGATCCTTAAAAAAAGTGCAAAAGTGCTTTTTAAATGGCAATGTGCTAATCCTTAGTTGTCATTTGTTCAACTTCTACTTCCAAGTAGAAGCCCAAGCAGGTGCACAGTATCAAGTAATGGTGGGAATGGCTAACTAGATGCAGGACTTTGGCAAAGTGACTAAACCTCCCTGCACAATTTCCCCACTTAGAAAAGCTGCATGATGCTAAGAACTCAGAGTCTATCATAAGATGTTTTGGTGTGGTATTTTCCTCGTTTTAAAAAAGCTGATGGAGAAAACCTGAGGATACCAATGGGAGAGAAAGGAAAGAAGGAGAAAGAAGGAGGGAGGGAAGGAGGGAGGAAGGAGACAGATTGAGGGTTCAAGAAAATATAAACTATTAAAGATTGAGGTCTAATCCTTCTACTGCTGTCCCTTATTTTAGTTCAAATAAAATTCAATTCAATGTATTTTTATGAAAAGCAGCATGTAGAGCCTGACCCCTTCTTACAAGGATTCTTTTGTGATTATATATCTTTCCTTCTGTCTCTATGCATGTTTGCCTAAAGAAATGTCTGGAATGGAATGGTGAGAGGTGGTTTTGTTATGCCTTGTTTAATTTCTCTGTTTGTATTCTAGGTATAGCTTGTATGTATTTTACCAAACACAAGCAACTATAAAAGTCATGCATCTGTTAAGGATGCGACCTCAAAACTACGATTTTCTATAGTTGGCGGACTCATCATTCCTTAGAACTTTCAAAAACATTCCAAAGAATCAGCACTGAAAATACATCTTGTTTGATTTGATTCCTTAAGCCCTAGGTAACCCTGAAGAGAAGCAAGAAGTTATTAGTGCTATAAGAGTTTCTTTAAAAGTAAACTCTAGTCCAAATAATAAATTTTCAGAAATCACCATTCCTTCTATCTCAATTCTCTTACATGTATCACAGATGCAGAGGACTGGGAGGTGCCATTTCAGATCAACTTTAAGAGAAAGGCGTTCCACATGCTTCAGTGTCTGCCCTACCTCCAGCTGCACACCTTTGTTCACTCAATTACATGCAACAGGTTTTATCAGTCACGAATCCTACACAGAGTGTGCTTGGCACAATGAGGGATCTCTCTCTCTCAAAGAGCTTACTCTCTCTAGGAGAGGGGTCAGTGGCAGATGTGTAGATGTAATAACCTGATCCAAAAAAGTAGAAGAAAACTCAGGGTAGCATACTGTCACCCAAGCTAAAAGAGGAGTCCATTTTGAGAAAGGAGTGTGGTTCTTGGAGCCTCCCACTGAATCGCCACTCCGTTGTGCCTCCACTAAGCTGGCTCCACATTCTCCTTTCTCCCCAGAATCGAATTCATTTTCCTCAGAGTTTCAACTGCTGGATGGGGAATGCTGATAGGCTAATTCAGCCTAACATTTAACAATAGACAAAGAAGCAACAGGGTATCCTTCCCAGGGGCATTTTCATTTTAAGGACCCATCTATAGATAGTGAAGCCTATTAGGACAAATGAATTGTGTCCCATGACACAAATATGGGGTAAATATCTCAACGTGGTGTGGCTTTTCAGAGTCACCAGAAATAATTCTAGATCCTGTCTGCTCTACCAACCTTGGGACTTGGAGAGAGTGGTCAGTTCATGAGAAAAGGTTGGGTTGCTTGACCCTATATTGTTCTCTGCAAAAATGTCCACCTGGTAAGCCGTTTGGGGCTCTAGGCCCTTGAGCTGATACCGAGTGATGGTAACATTTTTGATCTTCACATCAATGTGCTGGTCTTCATCCTTGCCCTGAACCTTGTAACGAATGATAATAGAAGAAATAGAATAGCCATCCAAGATGGTCCAAGAAATCACGGCTGAAGAGTCTGTGATGTTGGAAATCTTGATGTTTTCAGGTTGAGGAGGGAGAACTAGAAATTTAAAAAAACAAAACAATATTTCACTTAAGATATACTACCATCTCTTGGGTTGTTATGCTTTTGAGAGATAGTTAATGTCAGCTCATAAACTGAGAATGGCTCAGAGGTGTTTTCTCAGATGGTAATTCCAAACAATTGGTAGACTTGATGGTATAACACGAGATGGGAAAATAACACATATATCACATATTTGTCATCCTTACACTAAATTAAGGCCTCAAAAATTCTGTTACTTCAGAAATCTATATTATACTATTCTTGATTCAATGGAGAATAGAGAGATTAAAAGAGCTGGCATTTACATAGGCCCTTCCACATCATAACTCATTGTATCTTCATAACATTCTTATCATAAGTATTGAGGCCCAGAGAGGTTACATGACTTGGCCAAGGTCACACAGCTATTAGGTAGAAGGAATAGGATTCAATTCCTGGCAACCTGATGCCATAGTCTATAATCTAGCCAGTATCTCATATGGCCTATCCTTGCCCTTAATGTGTTTATGGAGCAGTAGTAAGTCAGTGTTAAGCATTTTGTAAACAAACTGCTGTAGGGATTTGGGAAAAAGAGATAATACTCCATTAGGGTCATATGTAGGATGAGAGAGAGATAGCTGGAGGCTTTCTAGATAGGAAGATGACATGCACAGAATCACTCCTGCGCTCCCACTCTATCTAACTCCTCTCAAACAAAGCTCATGGGCCACAGAAAATGTTGCAACTATAAAGCCTAAAACTCTTTGACTCAAGGAAAGAATGACTCCAAGGTTCCGCCTTCCATTTGTGACGGTGTTTACAAGGTGCTTCCGTGTGCAGGCTGTCCCTTGAGGCTCGTAATCACACAGGCAGGTAGGTAACCAATGCTGAGGTTGCAATTATTCCAATTTTAGGGGTGGAAAAACTGAGACTTCACAATATAAGGGACCTGTAACGGTCCCAGTAAGCAAGTAATAGGCTCAGGCCAGTTTACTTCATATAGAAGTTATAGCTTATGAGCAAACTAGAACCTTTGAGAAATGCCTTGTATTTTATATTCTCAGAGAGTTTTCTTCATTCTAAATTTCCTCTTTCCCTCATGTTGATTCTCCATATCAAACTGCTTAGGTAACCATGGTAATCTGTGAGAATCAGGTGGTAGATTTTGAGCTACCAAATCTGATTGCTATTTTCTATGTCTAATAGGTGGTAAGTTATCTAAAATCACAATTAATTAATTAACAATATGCCTTAAGTTCCTTTGCATCCACTACCAAGCTTTTTGTATATCTTTGCAAAAATATAAAATAACCTTCCTTCCCACAAGGGATTACAGAGTATTAGGAATATTAACATTTCATATCAAAAAAATTCAATTTCATAAACCAGTGGTATTCTAAGGCTGTTATCAAAAGAAGCAGTATCTTGCAAACACTGGCCAAAGGAATAATGAATATAACTTTGGTGCCAGTTAAAAATCATAAATTTGCATGTACCAATTCAACCATTTGATGACCGACAGCAGCCTTGGCCTTGCTTAATGGACTCATTTAGATTCAGTTGAGCCTGAGCCCAATAACCTACATTCAGCAGATTCCCCAGATGACTTTAAAGTAGATTCTAAAATACTTTAGGACAAATACCATTTGATTTCACTTCTATGTGAAATCTAAAGGACAAAATAAATGAACAAACAAAACAAACAGAATCATAGACACAGAGAACAAATTGCTGGTTGCCAGTTGAGAAGGGTTTGGGGAGCTGGGTGAAAAAAGCAAAGGGACTAAGAAATACAAATTAGTAGTTACATAGTAGTCACAGGGATGTGAAGTGCAGCATAGGAAATACAGTCAATAGTACGTATAAAACTGTGTATGATGTCAGGTGGGTAGTAGACTTATTGGGGGAATCGCTTCATAAATTATATAAATGTCTAACCACCATTCAATGTACCTGAAACTAATACAAAATAATATTTAATGTCAACTATAATTGAAAAATAGAAATAATAAAAATAAAACACTTTAGGAAATGCTATTTAGGTTGTAAATAATTTAGAACATTTGAAGAAGGAAATTCTCCAATAACCAAAGTTGATTGAAGCAGTTCATTGCTCATCCAAAGAGACAAAAGAGTAGCATGGTTTAGAAAAAGCAAACAAAACATAGCACTGAAATGTTACTTAGAATCCTAACCTCATGAGTTACTAGCTATATAACTTTGGTCAAGTTACTTACCCTCCTCTGAGTCTCAGGTTCCCTAGCTGTCAAGTATGATGATAATTCCTATTCTAATTTCCTCATAAAGTCACTGTAAGTGTTAAATGAGATACTCTACATACACTTACACAGGAACACATTACACACATTTATTACTTTACATATGTTTGGGGCCATATACCAAATCTTATTCATTTCACTCCTTATACTTGGTCCAGATAGAATTACTAGGCTGGGCACCCATGTAAACTTTAAACTAGAAGCATTAATTTGACTTCTAAACAACATAGCATAATAACAAATACATCAGTTAAGACTGAAATGCTCTCATCCACATCCTTCTCCCCCTAATTTCCTGACCCTGCAGGGACTGGATCCTACCTCTCTGGCCTCAGCATTTCTACCACCACTGCCAATGCAGTCCTCACCCCCACCCCATAAATTCCACACAGGCAAGTCCTTGTGATTACTAGTTAGTTTTTATTAAATTCTGTAACTATGATAATTATGATGTGATTTGATAGTATATAATTCTAGTGAGGATAAAATTTACATAGAATAGTAAATAGTTGCATCTAAGACAACTTTGAAAAAGCACATAATGATTCATAAATGTTTTGCATTTAATAAATCTGTAGTAATTGAAACATGTTGGAAATTGTACAGTAACACACAGGGCAATGGAGGAAAACAAAGTGCTTAGAAATTAATGCAAAAGCAATATGAGAACGTGGCATAAGGTACAGAATGTATCACAATTCTCTAGAGACACTATTCAATATATGGCATTGGGGCCATTGGCTTGTCCTATGTGAATAAATAAGTCTGAAATTTTAAAAGATTAATACTTACACTATACCCCAAAATAACATGCCTATATCTTAAATACCTATATATGCAAAAGCCAAAAGGCTACAACTACTAGAAAAATATAGAGAATATATTTATGTCCTTAGGGTAGGAAATAATTTCAAAACACAAAAGTATAAACCACAAAGGCAGATATGACAGATCTGATTAAATGTAAACTGTGCATAAAGTAAAAAACAAAAACAAAAAAAAACCAAACACCACAAACAAGGTGAAAATAAAGAGATTAGGAAAATATATTAGCAACGTATATAACAAGATTAATATCCAAATTACATAAACAATTTTAACAAATCAGTAAAAGAAGACAACCAAGCCAGCAGACAAGGTATACCAGCAAATACAGGGTCCAGCAGAAGTAACGGCTGCTTGAGTGTGGTTGGCAGGGTAATAATATTGGTGTAATAATTTATAGTTTTATTTTGAACACTTCAACTGAAATGTCATACGGTATGTTTGAGTGTGATATTGGTATGTTACAGAATTACATGTTTATGATTTTATAATAAATGATTTTGTAATCAAAAGGGGTGTTATTTGAGCCAGACCCTGTATATGAAACAAGAGGAAATCTAAACAACCTCCAAAAAGCCCCCAAAATGCCCAAGAAAAGATGTTTACCCTTGCTAGTTATTAAGGAAGTGAAAATGGAAATTAACGGTGAGGCAAAGTTTTTTACTTTTGAGGTTGACAAAAATAAAAAGGTCTGACCATATCAAGCAATATCAATATAGTTAAAGAATACAGAGATGGATATAGGGGAAGGGGTATGCTCACAGACCCCTGGAACATAGTACACATTGAATAGGCACTTTAGAGGGATACAGCCAATCAATTCCTCTTCTGGACATGCTCCCTAGAAAAGCTCTCACACCTTTGCACAAGGAGACACGTATAAGGGTGGTCACTGAATTTTTGTGATAGTAAAAAAAAGAAAAAGAAAATCTAAATGTCTAGCTAAAAAGAAAGGGATAGAAAAAGGTGATATATTACAACATAAATGATTATGCAGAAGTTAAACAAGCATGTGCCAGATCTAAGCAAATTAACATAGATAAAAATAATAATGTTTATTCAAAAAAGCAAGATAAAGAATAATATGCATGCATATGTACACTTACGATATATATGAGTATAATGTATTGAAATTTTACAACGTTGAATGGAAAGATACATAATAAACTCGTAATCTTGGTTGCCTCTGGGGAGAGGAGAATAGAATTACAGTAAGAATGGTGGTAAAAGGAGATTTTAGTATATCCATCTTGTGTTGTTATTTCCACACATCAACAAAAAGGCTGAATGAAAATATGACAAAATATTAGCAGCTGTAAATTTTGGGTCATAGGAATGTAATTTGTTGTATTATTCTCTGCACTGTCTGTAACTTTTAAATGTCACAGTATTTTTTTTAAATGATGAAGAATTCCTAAACACTGACAAAACATCACTGCTACAAGAAGAGGGTGGCCGGAGAAACACTGAGCTGGGTGCCAAATGCATTCCTGAGGAAGTGGAGACCCAGCTGCAGAAGAGAGCCTCAGGTTTGGGGGTGGGCAAAGGACCACATGTGATCCTGGTGTAGGTGGTTGCTAGTGTGGCCAAGACACAGCTAACCTTCCCAAGGTCTCAGAAGGCGCAGACGCAGTTCTAAAGCCATGAGTGAAATTAGAACTCTCTGTTTAATGACAAAAAAAAACTTTCATTCATTACTACAAAGAAACCCAAGAAGTTCCAAGTATTGAATAAATTTAAATGACCAATCTGAAATTAAGAAAAACCTAATTTACAGAATATTTTAAAAGAAAAGTCATATTCTTACCCTCAAATGTATATTGCAGCTCCAAAAATTGTTTAAGACTATTTTTCAAGCAATGTTATTTGGCTCTTAAGAGTAAGAAAGACCCATCTATAGTTAATCGACATCTGTGTACATATAGATACATGACAATTCTGAACCCTGTCCTATAACAGATTAAATGAGCCTTACATAACCTTATTCTTGTTATTAATTTATTGAACAAATCACTCCATACTAAGGAAAGGTAAATTTAGCACAGTCCTGCCTGAATTATTGCAAACCCATTTACACAGAGATTTCTCATATGTTTCAGGGCACCAATTAGCCTCCATTCACAAGTAAATACCTTTTATGATTTCTAAGAAACAGTCTGGAAGCGATGGTACCTAAGGTCAAAGGATAGTAGTCAAAAGTCATTCAGGAGCGACTGGAGCAGCAGGAGTCACTTACTGTCGCTAAGGGTCCAAGCGGTGAGGTCCTCACTCCATTCCCCCTGGGCCTTGGTATTGACTCTGGCTCGAACTATATACTGCTCCCTGGGGTGTAAATTGTTAAGTAGCACTGATGTCAAGTTGCCTGGTACTTTAATATTCTGCTGATCATTTTTCATTTGCGCAGATCTCCTCTCAACTTCAACATAAAAGTCATCTTCTGAGCTTGGAAATATTGGTTGCCAGGTCAAATTTAGAGTGGTTTGACTTTTTGGTAGGAGGCTGAGGCCACTTGGAGGAGGGAGACCTGGGGGAACCAGGCAGGTCATTATTTTTATATATATACAGCGTGCAGGTAACAGCCCCAAAGTGTGGCTCCACAGAATAACCTTGGCTCCTAGAATGATACACGATTTCACAAGCTATCGAATAAACACAAGCTAGTAGACACTCAATACTTGGTACCAAAATAGCAAACCTTGAAAATGATTCTAATATATACTTTGGATAATTATAATACAGGAATACAACCCCTTTGGACAATAATTTGAGAACAGTTTTCAAGGACCCCAGAATTTATGCATACTTTGGCCCTATAATCTGACTACTAGTGAAGTACCCTAAAGAAATAATCCAAAGGAAGAGAAAACCTATGTGCATGAAGATGTTCATTATAACATTACTTACAATGACAAAATATGGGAAGAAATCTAAATACTCAAAATAGGAAAAAGGTTTAATAAATTATGACATAACCATGCAATGGATTAGAACAGATAATTGGGAAAAGTATGACAACCCAATAAAAATATTTATAATACATAAGAAAAAAATCTCTCATTGCAACTTGGTAAAAGTCATGTCTACAATTGGTGAAAGATAGGAAGGAAATGGATACAAATGAAAACAGTGGATTTGCCAAGTTTATGGGTTTATAGGTGAGTGTTTGTGTTACCATTTTGAGCAACACATTTGAAAGCAATTTTGAGATTACTTCCCGTTAACAAGGAGAATTTCAGACATGATAACAGCTGGGGTGGCAGGGCCAGGACTAGCCCTGCCCTGATCACATACAGGTAGGGGCTCCCGGCACACACGGCTGCCCATATTCACCCACAGTAGCCTGGACTACCAGAAAGGAAACTGAATGGAAATGGTGCGGGTTTTGAAATCAGAGCACATCCCCTTTAGCCTTGTGACCTTGGGAAAATTCACGACTTCTCCAAGTTCACGTGTAACACAAAATGAAAATACCCATCTTCTAGACTCAGGAGAAATAAATGGATAATGAATGTGAAAATATATTTGGAATGTGCTAGATACTCTATTATCATGACCTCCCTCTCTCTCTTTCTTCCTCCCTTCCTTCCTAAAATACCCTATTTTGTGTCAGTGGACAGAAGAGGAATCTGTGTGTTTTCCGTTAATAATAGTAAACTGATTTTAAAATTCTAGATATAAAGCATTTTGAAAACATAGACTAGAGCCCTGGCTGGGTGGCTCAGTTGGTTGAAGCATCATCCCATATACTAAAAGGTTGCAGGTTCAATTACCAGTCAGAGAATATACCCAGGCTGTGGGTTTGATCCCTGGTTAGGAGGCATATAGGAGGCAACCAATAGATGTTTTCCTCTCACATCGCTGTCTCGCTGTCTCTCTCTCTCTCTCTCTCTCTCTCTCTCTCTCTCTCTCTCTGTGTCTTCTTTCTCTCTTTAAAATCAATAAGCATATCCTTGATGAGTATTTTTAAAAAAGAAAAAGAACATAGAATAGAGATCCTCTAATACATGCATTCTCAGTGGAGACATTGTTGCATCTAACATGGCAAAAATTGGTTCTTAGGTGTGAGAAATTTTTAGATATTACAGTGGCTTATGATGGACCACAATATACTATAAACAGATTTGCAGTATTAAAATTCATGGCAGGAGAGATATTGGCACAAAATAGCCATTTTTTCCTAAGCCCCCCAAAATCTAAAATCTCCTTGGTGGGGGTGGTGATAATTTAAAAATAAAAATAAAAAGATTGAGAAACAATGCTCTAACCGTTGGTTGGAATTGCGAGGAAGAGTCAGTTTCTACCCACTGGGACAGTGACTCTCACTTAGACCAGGGAGAACCAGAGGGCAGGTCCTGCAGTAAATGGACTAAAATTAGGAACATTTATCAAGTGGTGTAAAGAAATGGTGTCTTTGGACTCCAAGGTAAATACAATAATTGGAGAAACAAAAAATACTAAACCTGAACATCTAGTATGGTGCTATCAGCATGAGATGTATCACCATGGGGAAGTTATTAATCACTCTAGGACTCTACTTTTCAATCTATAAAATAAGGAAGATGCTAATTGTTACCCTTTAAAGTAATAGGAATTGAATACATGTGACCTCGAAAACATAAAGCAGGGACCAGGATAGTAACAGATGATTGTGCACAGTAAACACTAGAAGAGAGAATTCATCAAGAGGTCCTTGCAGTGTTTCAGCGGAGAACATCTGGATAGCAGACAGCTGGAGCCCCGGTTGACATCCAGGAGACTTCACAAATTTAAGGGCTCTTCGATGAACACAACAGAAGACCAATAGAGAGCAACTAACATTAATTAGCCAAGAAATATGCTACACGAGTTACTTAGATTCTGTGGACCCAGGACCACCATCACTTACAAACTTTTTAGAAATACAAATTCTTGAGCTCCACTCCCCATTCCAAAGCTATGGAACTGAAGCTCTGGGGTGGGGCTCGGAAATGGTCTAGCAAGCTCCCCAGGTGATCCTGATGAACCCTGATGTCTGAGAAGCAGTGATTTAGAAACATGGAAGCACATACTATAAGAAATAGCTTAAGGAGATAAAAGTGGCTGCCTCTAGAAATGGGATTAGGAGGTGGAGGGGGGGAGCAGGGGGCTGCTGCTACTTAGATAAAAGCCTTTTATTTTATTTGATGTTTTAGCTATGGGCATGAATTTCTTTGGAAAATTAAAAATTATTTTTAAAAATAAATAAACTGGGATTTCTGAAGTATATATGTGGCAAGAGCCTGGCCTGGGCCCTTAAGGTGGAAACAGGAAACTGTTGGTAAAACTTAGCAGTCAAGGCTCAGCACAGTCACTAAACTAAGTAAATCCCAACTCCTGAGGGATGTCCCTGCCTTCCTGAAGGCTCATCTGCTTCCTTCTCTGTCCTCTTGGACTGCCACAGACCCCCTCCCCCAGGGAGATAGACCAGAGTGCAGCCCAAATAAAGGATCGGTTTGGCTCCAAGTTGTTACCCTTCCTGTCACTTTCCCACCCATTCAAAAGCGAACTCCTTCCACCTCCATCCCCACCCACCCACTCACCCACCACCACCCTTCCTGGTCTTCCTTCCTCTTTCCCCTTCCTCCCCCTCCCACCCAGCTTGTGAATAAATGCTGTTTGCTTCAACTGACCGATAGAAGTTGTTGTGAACCGTTTCACGGGTCCAGGATGCCCTTCCCCGCCCTCTCCACGCCGGACCAGCTGCACGCAGAGCTCGTATTCTGTTCGAGGTTCCAAATAGTTGAGTGTAACAATCTCATTTGTCACTGAGAAGAGGGAAAGTCCAGGAAACTTAGGTTGGCACTCTTTTACAAATTCTCTAAACTGGAATGTTGTTATTGTGATGAGAACTAATGTTAGGTTTTTAAAAACACAATGTCTTAGTGACACAGAGAGGCAATTCCATCGTCAGTGCCTCACCATTCCTAATATAAGGAAAATAAATCCTTTTCAAGGAAGTTGACAGGTTATGCTGTGTACACTAATATGAGTATTTCTGTGCCATTTAATCTTTTCTGCTCTAGTCTTTTCATTTGTAGACTAAAATCACACAAATATTCAACTATATGGAATACCAATCTGATGTAGGGGGAAAAAAGCCTCAATTTAGAATAATATAAAATAATTTAATTTCTACTATTTTCAAGCACAGTGACTGCAAGCAGGCTATCAAGAGGAGAAAGCTCTGAGGGCTTGCTCACAATGACAGAAGGACGGATTTGTACTGGTTATATCACTGCAAAGGAGGGGATCTGGAGTACTTGAAAACACATCCCTTTCACAAACAGCACACGCTGCTTTTCTTCTTAGCTATTGGCTTCAACCAGCCTCTTTCTCCACAGATCCTGCAAAGGCAGACTTTTGCCTCACCGTATGACAAATTCCCAGTGAGGAAGAAAAAAGTGGGTTATGTTTCAGAGCCCCTAGAAGACCCTTTTGTGGATGTCTACTTGTAAAAAGAGACTGAATTATTACCAACATATTTATTTAAAAGCTGCTTTTTAATAAGACCTAGCCATCGATGTTGGAAGCAGCAATCCCACTCATCAGCCTTATGTTGCTGGGATTTTGAATTTCAGCTGAGTCTATAATAGCATATGAAGAGCTTAGTAATTATACCATGACTTGATTCAACATACCCAGATCAATGAGTGGTATTAAGCCCCAAGCCCTCCTTTTGTTTTTTTCCTCCTTTTCTGTAACTCCCTTAATTATCTATATACAGTGGGTAGAGGGCCCTTTCCAGAAGCTCACAGGCATCTTGAGAGTAAAGTATTGGTGGAGGGATGTATGTTGCCTACAGACTGGATATTGTAGATCTTGCTACAAATGGCCTAATTCAAGCAGCCCTGTCAAGATAATGCTGTTTTCTTTTTAAAAATGATGATTTTCCATCATCATGCAACAAACAGAACTCTAATTTGTGTTTCAGAATAAATCTGACAAATTAATTCTTTAAACAGTTTTCATGAAACTGTGACATTTTATCATATTTTGTGAAACTATTTTTTTCTTTCAGGGAGTTGGGAGAGGAGCATGTATTCTGCCCACGCCCCTCCTCCCCCTTCCCCTCTCCAGTCCAGCCGGCCACAACCTAAACTTTTCAGGCCCACATTCCTCTCAAAATCTCTGTGGGCTAAGAGCCTGCAGGACAGGGCAAGGCTGAAACGTGAAAAAGGACAAACAGCTCAATACAGCAGCAACAATCACCCCTCGAATTCAAGCAAATTGGGTCTCTTTATCTCTCCAATAGCCCACAGAATTTCCTGTTATCATATTTATGGCACAAACACATATCTTTAACCATGACCAACCAAGAAATAGTAACTGAAAACAGGACTGGAGAGCCAGAGAATCCTGAAAAAGAAATATTGATATACAGGGTCTGGAAGAAGTGACGCCTGCTTGGGTGTGGTTGGTAGGGTAATAATATGGGTGTAATAATTTATAGCTTTAATTTGAATATTTCACCTAAAATGTCATATGATATGCTTGAGTGTGATGGTGTTATATTACAGAATTACATGCTTATGATTTTGTAATAAAAGATTTTGTAATAAAAAGGGGGCGTTATTTGTGCCAGACCATGCAGATAGTAACTCCTGTTGCAGGCCATATCCCATAGCACGCCCGACCCTCAGAAATTGGGCTCAGAGCTCAGAGGGCCCCATTACACTCTACCTTGGACACTATGAAGTGAAATTCCCTGCTACAGCCACCAGCGCAGGGTAGAGGGTTGAGGCAAAGCGAGGGATTTCTATATTTGGAGAAAAAATTATTTTCCTGGTGCCACATCTCCAGCTACAGTGTTTTCTGTCCAAACCTTACCTTGAATGTGCCGCCATGCCTCATAATGATTGACAGGTTTGTAGAGAAGCTTCTTGGATTTGATTGGCCCATCCCCAAAGTAAGGTTCAGAGCTGATGTTGATGACAGCAAAGTTATGTCCAGTTTCAATCACATTTGGGGCATTCAGGGGCTTTGGGAGAACTAAACAAAATTTCAGCAATCAGATTAGTTTTTAGATTTAGGGTTTTCCATTGTTCTTAGATGCTTTATTTTTCCAACAACACCCTTTCAGAGTTCTCTGCTCAAATTCATGTAATCACCTGCTCTGTGATCTCCCCACTTAGCTCTTTCCTCTCCAACCCATTGTCCACAAAGTGCTTTCTTAAAATATGAGCATTCTTCTGCTCAGAGCCTTTCAATGGATTCACATTACATTTAGAATAAAATATAAAATTTGTACTCTGACCTCACAGACCTTGCACAAGTGAGCCACTGCCTGCCCTCCAGCCTCTTCTTCCTATCACCTAATACCCTCCCATCCCACTTAACAACTTTTAATTCATTCAACTAACAATACAGACAAGCTCCTTTTTGTCTCACATTTTTGTAGATGTTGTTCCCCGGGAAAGGGATACTTCACCTCCCACTATTTCCTGCTTAACTCTTACTTATCATTCAACTCTCGCCTCCAATGTGACTTCTTCACAAGAGCTATCCTAGAACCTCAGTAGGCTTTTACAGAACTTCTGCTTCATTGTACTTTTTGGAATTTATTACTCTTTGTGATTTGTATGATTATTTGATATTGGTCTTCCCACTATACTATTTATTTATTCTCTCTCTCTTTTTGGTGGGGGAGGGGGCTGAAAAAAACACAAAATTATCTTACAGTTCTGAAAGTCAGAAGTCAGACATGGATCTCCCTGAGATAACATCAAGGTATTAAAGGGAATGTGTTCCTTTCTGGAGGCTCTATGGGAGAATCTGCTTCTGTGTTCTTTCAGGCTTCTAGAGGCTACCTGCATTCACTGGCTCATGGCCCCTTCCCTCACCTTCAAAGTCAACAAGTTGCATCTCTCTGACCCTTCTTCCATTGTAACAAATCTTTCTGACTGGAGCCAAGGAAATGTCTTTGCTTTTAAGAGCTCATGTGATTGGAGCGGATCCCTCTGGATAACCCAGAATAATCTCCCCATCTCGAAGACCCTATGTTCTCAGTGAAGACAGTAGCAACCTACCACAGAGGTGAAAATTAGTCCTTGAGGGAATAAAAAAAGTCTTAACTACTATAATGGTTTGTGGTCTTCCAAAGAGCCACAGTACATAAACAGATATACAGTACAACTGTGATGTTTACATTTCATGGTGACAGAAATAGAGTTTTGGAATAAAATTTCTAAGAGGTTTCCTTAATGGATGATGATAAAGAGTTCATAAAACACTGCAGTAGGCTCTAAGCTCCATCAGGGCAAAGACCATGTAGGTTTGTTCACCAGGTGCTGAATAATTGTTTGCCAGCTGAATTTCCAGTGAGCTCTGAAGCTCTATTAGTCTGCCCTTCTTAGAAATGCATAATTGTTGTTTCTTTTCTTCTATGAAAGTATATATTATATAGTGTAGACTCTTTCCAATTTCTGGGGACATTACAATGTTCAATAATTTTACTTTATCTCTCTGTCTTACTGCTTTATCTCACCATCCATAAATATGACCATCAAGTTTTTCTCAGTAGCATCTTTGCAGGGAAGCCTGGCAACCTCATTTAACACTGACCACCCCTCCCACCCTCCCCAGCACTCTCTGCCCCTAGTTCTGCCTTATTCTTCTCCATAGCACTTAGCATCTTAGCAAACCAGGCATTTTACTTACTGTTCACTGTTTATATCTCCTTGGGAATGAAATTCCATGATGGAAGAGCTTTTTCTTTTTTTCTTGTATTGTGTATTGCTATATCCCCAAGCCTAGAGCCTCCTAGTCCTTTAGTAAACTCTACTGACTGACTCAATAAGGAACGAGGAGGAAGTTGCCTCAGGCCAGGATAATAAAGCCAGTAAGAAGCCTAATCAGCAGTATGCCCTGGCTGGAGGCTGCCCATGCCAGCGTTAAGACAGGTAAGTCTGGATACATGTTTTCTTAGATCAGTTTCTGAAGAGAGCACTCTGAAAAAAGGGAGTAAATTCATTCATTAAGCCATGACTTCCTTCTATGATCACATAGGACCACCTGTTTGTTTAAATCATCAAAATGCATGTTTTATTATAGCCATGGGTGCTAGTCTCTTATAAAAGAGATAATTTGATAAAGGTAAAAAGTTTGCTTCAAAAGCTTCCTCTTAGTAATTTATCATTTTGTTTTTTTCCTTTTAATCATTCTTATAGCTATATGCATATATACACACCCATGTCACCACTAACCAGACTGAGCTAGAGAACATTTCCAGCTCCACCCACACCCAAAACACCAAGCCCCGTACGTCCCTTCCCAGACAATAAGAAGCTACTCTCCTGACTTCTGTTACTATAGATTAGTTTTGCCTGTTCTTTAACTTTATGTAAATGGAGTCATAAAGCATGTACTTTCTTTTGTTCATTATTATGTAGCAGGAATTGATTCTTTTTAAATTATGGTTTAGTTTTCCACTCTACGATGTTGTGGCTGAATTGTTTTCCCCCCAAAATTCCTATGTTGAGGTCTCAACCCCCAGTACCTCAGAATGTAACTATACTTAGAGATAGGGTCTTTAGGGAAGTAATTAAGTTAAAATGAGGTTTTTAGAGCAGTTCCTAATCCAAAATGACTATTGTCCTCATAAGAAGATTAAATTAGGACACACACATGTACATAGGGAAGAACATATGAAGATAGAAGGAGAACCACTATAAGCCTAAGAGAGAGGCCTTAAAAGAAACCAACCCTGCTAGCACCTTGATGTTGGACTTCCAGGCTCCAGACACTGTAAGAAATCAATTTCTGTTGTTTAAGGCCCCAAGCTGTAGAACCGTGTTCCAGCAGCCCTAACAAAGTAATGCATATGAATGTACCACAATATATCCCTTCTATTGTTGATGGACATTGGGGTTAATTTTGGTTTGGGGCTATTATGAATAAAACTGTTCTGAACACCCTTGAAGATGTCTATTTTGAACATATGCACACATTTCTTCTGAGCATATACCTCGGAGTAAAACTGCTAGGTAATCGGGTGCGGGTATGATTAGCTTTAGTATATATTGCCAGTTTCCCAAAGTCATTGTACCAGTTTGTATTCTGGTAATAAAGCCTAGTATCTATTTTTTTAATACTATGGTTAAAGACACTGATTAATTTACCTAATGACTATTTCCATTTTATGAATGTCAATCAATATGACAGTGAAGAGGCATCAGTGACTTAGAGCTGGAGATGCACCTATGCATTGACATCATTTGCTGTGTCTTCCATTAAAAAGATAAAAAATAAGGTTCTCCTGAATCTTAGCAACATGGTTTGGTTTTTTAATCATTATTATTTATTTTCCATGGATAACAAATATTCTAAGAAGCTTTAAAAATAATATAATTTGCTTTGTCTATATGTTATTTCCTTTCTTTCAAGAACATGTAAGATGTAAGAAATTATTTTGATAATATGAATCTTCTAAATAAAATAGATCTGGGATTTTTTCCAGTAATCCAAAGAATATTGATGATTCTGAGGTGGTTCACATGGATTCCCAGGGTAGAGGATCCAAATCTATGAAGCTCTATTTATGTTACTGTTGTGATCGACCTTTTAAAAAAAGATTAAATTGTAGGTATTTACATTCATTTCATTTTTAGAAATGATTTCTTGGTTCTCCCAAATATTCCCAATCAAGTACTAAAGTGGGTCAAATAGAAATCAGCCTTGGTCATCTCGCTTCCTCACCTGTAACACAAGAGACTCAGAAGGCAAAACGATGCCGGGTTTGGAGTCAGGAGACCCAGGCTCACAATTAAGATTCACTGCTTATCGGATGTCCTACCTTAAACAAGTTAACTAAGCCTTCTGAACCTGCTTCTTGACTGGTAAAGTGGGGACAGCAATATCTATTGCATGAGTTTCTTATAAAGATTATAAGAAGTATATATACGAAGTATGTGAGGTAGTTAGCTCACTGCCTTTCCAAGTGCATATACCAAGAGCTGTTAGGTGTCTTTGTCTAAGTGGATTCATGAGTAACTTCCAAATTTAAAATTCCTTGTTGTATCTATTTACACCAGCCAAGGTAACTTGGATTTATCTTGACTTTATTTCTTCTCTTCAAGCTAGAAATATATATGTACACCCACGTAGATTAACTTGAATTTTGAAAAACAAATTTGGAGCAGGATACTCTCGATACTGACTGTGTGAAAAAATCATTTATGTTAATTATATAGGATAGCCTGGGCAGCGTACTAAGTGAGTAATCCTCAAAAATTTTCCAAATTATCCTCTACAATACTGAATAGGAAGTCACAACAACGATGAAACTGTATAAAATATAAACATGATCAGACATTTTATATGAGACACAGTTCTAAAAAGGGTTTTATATACCTAATAAATCTTCACAATAACCCTGAGAAGCAGATAAACTAAGCTTCATCTACAAATAAGGAAAGGCTCAGGCAGCTTAAATCCGTGTGCCTAGGACCACACACGAAGTTACTAGCTGTTCGGGACAAAAATCGAAGCCGGGGCTCTGTGAAGAGGTCTTATACTTAATCCTTCCCTTCCATTTTTATGCACATAAAAAAAAAAACTGTAAAGGCTTAGTATCTTGGAAAATATCCAAAAGACATTTTAGTGGTCGGATCACTTTTTCTAGAAGCAGCACCCAGCAATGCATAAACTAAGATCATGAAGGAAACAAGCCCTTCCTCTGGAAAATGGAGCTTACCTTTAACTGAAATGTTGAAAGACTTTTCCACCATCCCAGCCACGGTGTTCACACTGCAGACCCAGACTCCTGAGTCAGGGGGGAGGATCTGGTGGATGGTGAAGGTTGCCACTGAGAGATTATCCGTATGGTTAAAGTCTTTTGGCTAGAAAGGTCAAATACAAAAAAAAATAAAAGCTCCTAGGGAGGTGTAAACACAAAAGTTCATAACACTGACCCCATCTAATTGTTTAATAAGAAGTTTTCTAGGAGAGATTAAGAAGTTCAATGCAGTGCTTGTATAATCATTGGCTCATTTCCAAAGCTATTGTAGTAGCCCTGAAAGTTTATATTGGGCTGACGCCCTCACAGATCCTGCTGTTGTATTTGTGTGTTTGGGATTGTGGGGTAAATAGTTACGAACAAGAAGTCTAATTCCTTTTAAACTGCTTCTGGCAACGCTTGCTCCTTTCTGGTTTAACACAGAGATGGCTGGGAGAGGATAAAATGGCTTCCTAAAGAGCTGGAAGGGCTGTCAGGTGCGTTGTTACAGAAAAAGCCAGGGCTCTGAAGACGCGTAGATCTGAGTTCGCACACCAGCTCTATCACTCGTGACCAATTCCTTAGTTACTTAACTTCACCCAGGAAGTTTCCACTTCTACAAAAAGGTTAAGTTAATGTAATGTTAAGCAAGAAGATGGACGTTGTAGGGGTGGTCCTCACTAGATGGTGGTTGTTGCTTCCATTAACTTTCGGAAAGACCAACAAGATTTTGGAAGCTGTCAATTGGTTTCTACTACTTAATGGGTTGTTTGTGTGGAATCAGGAACACCTCACATGGAGACATTGATAATGGCGTGTTCTACATAAATACATATCCTGCCCCCAATAGGTCACTTGCATCTGCCTTCCTGTCAAGTTGATTTTCAGTCACCTTTAAGAGACATGTAAGATAACTGTTTCAAAATCTCTAGCTAAGAAACTAGGCTAACTTCCTTAGAATCATTTGTGAAACAAAGAAATTTGGGATATTGAGAGAGAGAAAAGGGAAATGCATTGGAAAGTAGCTTAGGCCTTTCCAGCAAAGAAGAACTGCTGTCACAGTGCCTTAATCAGTGGTAAGAACCGGCAACAAGGGGAAAAGGAAGGGGTAGGGAGATCCAAGGAATGCATGCTTTCAGACCTAAGGGATTTGGTGGATCATGGCTTCTGAACTGGAGATGCGGGAACAGGTTTGTCTAGATTCAAGTTAGCAACATCCTAGCCAAGGAAGATGCAAGCTCTAAGTGGAATCTAGCCTTCCGAGTGGTGATTAGTACACTGAACGTTTCTAGTGGTGTCAGGAGGGCAGATTAAGAATAAGTCTTACATGGAGCACTGTCCCATCTGGCTTCACCAGGGTCATTTCTTCATTAGCAGGTAGTGGCCAGCCAGATGCTTTGCAGATGGGGTTAAATTTACCACTGTTTACTTCTATGACATCTGGCAAATCCTCTATTTTGGGGGTTATCCGTGGCATGCCTGCACAAAGAAAACAACACTGTGAAACCTAATCTTTAACACAGCAGCAATAGCAATAGGGAAACTAGCTACCATTTAGCAGGTCATACCAGGGAAAAACTTTCCAAATATTATATTGCTTTATCATCACATAAGAAACTTGTGAGGTGGGTCCTATTGTGATCCCCATTTTATAGGTGATGAGAGTGGCTCAGAACCAGGTTCAAGCTCAGATCTTTATGAATCCGTAGTCTCTAATGTTTGCCATAACACTGTGCTCCAGGATCATCGCGGCCACATCTCCCCGGCCCTTATTTATCAGCCTCTTTCTTGTTTTTTTAAAAGAACTTTTACAAGAACAAAAGCGAAAACAAAAACTAGTTCCTCCATTCAGTGAACACTCCTGTGATATTGCTGATAAACAATACGATCGTCAGCTTCGGTACGTGGTGGGTGTCTCATTGCTTGGGGAGTCTCCAAGTGGCAGGTGATTAATAATGGTCAGATTTATACTGAGGAAGTGGCACATAACTCCCCCAAATCAATTTATAGTCAACAGTCAAATAAAAAATGTTGCTTCTAATATGGAAAGAAGAAAAAATACCTGTGGTTGCAACAAAGATACTAGAATTCTTTGCCTCATTTCTATAGAGAATGAATAATCCTGAAATATAATTATTTTATTCTGAACTATAGGACCTTAGAGAACCTTGGACCACTGTAACTAAATGTGAGACATGGTTGAAAATAGTCCAGTGCATTCTTTACTAGGAGATAGAAGTGCCCCAAGAACAGCAGGCACTTACATACTGTTCCACATCGGTGTTGGGAACAAGGTTGGGACATGGTAAACACACCAATAGTGACAGTTTATATCGATAGCCTATTTCTCAGGCCTAGAATGAAACAGGTAAAATGTGTGGAACCAGAGAGAAAAGGTTCTGTGACTACAAAGGTATGTCCTTGATATATCCGTAGACTTGGAAAGATTGTGATTAGAAAATTGTCAGCCCTAGCCAGTGTGGCTCGCTTGGTTGGAGTGCTGTCCTGTAAACTAAAAAGTCATGGGTTCAATTTCTAGTCAGAGCACAGGCCTGGGTGGCAGGCTTCATCCCCCAACTTAGGTGGCATACAAGAGGTAACTAATCGATGTTTCTCTCGCATCCATGTTTCTCTCCATCTCTTTCCCTTCTCCTCTCTCTAAAATCAATGGGCATGTCCTTAGGTGAGGATCAAAAACAATTACCAAATTTTTCAGCTTAAGTAGTTAGTCATGTAGAAATTTTGAAAAGTGCTTTGGCACTTTTAAACCATTTCTTTCCTTCATTGTCCCCTTGCATTTTCTGCAGTTGGATGGAGGTGAAGGTGGATGTGCAGGTGGAGCATGGAGTGGTGTTAATTAGGGAAAGGGGGCTGCTCTCTGGAAGCTCAGGGTCTGCATCTGGGTCTGAGATTTTTCACATCTTTTGCAACATCAGCCTTAGAACAGAAAGGAAGGAGTAAACACAAAATGGAAATCCTAAAGCTTCTTAGTTGTCCATTTTCAATCCAGTCCTCTGGTATCCCCAAAGCATTTGCTTCCTTTCCTATACCCTCCCAGATTCCTGCCCTGTAACAAAGTCCAAACGCTGGGAAAAGAAGGGAAAGTATAAAGCTGACAAGCTAAAGCCTTTGAAAAAAAAATGTTGGCATTTTCCCTTATAATTGTTCTAATTTTTAATACTTTCAGAGCAAAGGCTTTATATGTCTCAGATTTCACTGGGTGTATGTTTCTTTCTATAACATTTCTGTTTATTTGATTGAAAAGTGATATATATATTATTTTTAAATTTTGAAAATCTACTCATTTTAATTTTAAAAAAACTATATTCTGGTGCAGGGATTAGCAAAATTTTCTGTTAAGGGCTGGATAGTATTTTCAGCTTTGCAGGCTGTAAGTTCTCAGTGGTAACTATTCAACTTGTGTAAAAGCAGCCATAGACAATATATTATAAACAAAAGGGTGTGACTGTGTTCCAATAAAATTTTCTTTATGACAACAGATCGTCAGGTAATAAAAAGGAATAAAGTACTGATATATGCTACAACATAGATAAACCTCAAAAACAGCATAATAAGTGAAAGAAGTCAGCCACGAAAGACCACATATTTTATGATCTCGTTTACTGTATATCAACTGTCAAGAATAAGCAAATTTGTACAGACGGAAAGTAAATATATAGTCAACACGGGCTGGAAGTAAGGAAGAATGGGGATTACCACTTAAGAATGGGGATTAACAGATACAAGATTTCTTTTGATATGATGGAAATATTCTAAAATTAGGTTATGGCAATGGATTCACAACTCCATAAATGTACTAAAACCCACTGAATTGTACATTTTAAAGAAATAAACTTCAAGGTATAAAAATTATATCTCAATAACGATGTTAAAAATAATGGACCAGCTATGATCTGAGGGTATTTGTTGACCTCTGCTCTGCGGTAACTTCTGAACTAGAATTATTTAACATTTTATTTTGATAGTAATATTTTCTACATTTTTATATCTTTCTCTTTAAAAATATCCTCTGTCTAAATCCCTCCAAAGCAGTTTTTTCCCTTTTATGTATATCTAGGGAAAAGGCTGGTCCTAGAGAAGAGAGCAGAAGAGGCAGGCAGAGGTCTTAGCTGGCCAGTTATCACTTAATGTGCTACGAAGAGCATATGTTTTATTTCTAGTGGAAAAGGAAATGAGGTCCTGTATAAGGGTCTACAGAAAAGAATCAGAAAGCTGTCCTTTAGGACATGGGATATAGTCTTCCCAGCTTCTGGATGGAAGCCGAATTTTGAAATTCTTGGGCCGTTGGAGCAGGAATGATACCAGCAAAGCTTGGTGCCGGCGTGCTGAACATGGCCCAGACTACAGTGTTACCTTGCTTTACCTTCTTTCTCACACTGGAGCCCTTGGCGTCCTGGAGAGCAGAGGCATCCTTGGAACCGGTCACAGATCTCCCCATTGGTGCACCTGCACCTGAGCTTACAATCTGGCCCATAATACCCAGGCTGACATGCTGTAAACAAAGATATCAAAAACCGGTGCTGAAATAGGAGAAGGGAGAAGACTCAGGCTATAGGTGGCTAGTTTCATTTTTCTCTTCAATCGACCTTGCTGCTTCATTGAAAGTAGTATGTGACTTATCAGCATTATTTATCCGAATTACCAGGAATTTAAAGGGTTGGGAAATTCTCCTTCTAGGATAGCTGAATAAGCTCTTGCCAGGTCAACCTTCTAATAAACAACTATGTTTAAAAAAAAAAAAAAAGTACCCGAAAGCATGGAAGAGTAGGGGTAGACGCCAGGCAGATTCTAAAGGGGAATTGAAATTTGCAAGCTGGGAATACTGTTCTTCTCATTTTTCAGCTTTTAATCTAATGGTTGGTCAGAATTGACACCAAGTGCGGAAACCAAACTCCAAAGAAAACCTGTCGTTTACTGACCTAAAGAACCAAAAGATGGAGCCAGGAAAACCACAGCCACTGGAAAGTGAGAGGAAAAATCTAGAAAGGGACAGTCAGAGAAAGGAACTCCCAAATCTTTGCCCTGAACCACACAGGTTAAGTGCAGATTCAAAGCAGCCCAGCTAAGGATAAAAGAAAACTTGAGTTTGAGCTGATGCCTAAGAGTCAGAGTATTCAGTTTGAGTCCTACCAAGTTAATTGCTTGCTAAAACGACAAAACAAAGTCAACATTCATATCATACTTCATAGTCTCCACAATGTAACATTCACAATGTCCAAGATACAATTCCAAACTACTCAACATAAGAAGAAAAGAAAATAAACGAAGACCAACCAACCTTGATAATCCAGATACTAGAAAAGGTAAACAAAATTTTTAAAGCAACTGTAATAATTATGCTCAGTGAAATAAAAGGAAATATGCTCACAATAAATGAAACAATGAGAAATAGAGAAATAAAAACAATGAAAAATAACCAAAAGAGGATCAAAGATAGCAGTGGATTAGGTGGAAGCAACACTCACCTCCTCTCAGGAGCAAACTGGAGTTAAAGCTAAGATACAGAACAATTAACCTGAACATCCAATTGAAGACTAGCTGAATAGAAGTTGTATAACCAAGGATTCATAGAAGAATTGAGACTGATAGGAAGGGTGGAGATGCATAAAGGGCTGTCCCTGCCCCTACAGGTGGTGGATCAGGTTCCAGAGGGGTATCTCAGTTGGAAAGATTCCCCCGGAGGAATGTGGGGTCTCAATTCCATGCCAGAGTCCCCAGCCCGGAGTGCTAGAACTGGGAAGAGGTGCTCACATAACATCCGGCTGTGAAAACCAGTAGGGATTCTGTCTGACAAGGAGAGATAAGAGACTGCCAAAGAACCGGGCACACCTCAAACAGGCCAATGCATGAAATCTCATTTGCAGTCACCCTGAGCTCCAGCAGAGCAGATCAGAGTTGTGTGAGGAGAAATGGGTTTGTGGCTCTGGAGAGAAAGGTGAGGGTACAGTCACCAGGACCTCAGTGCTGAGTAACTCTCCCACACTGTAGACACCCTCTTTCTTGGCACCTCCTTATGGCATCAACCTGGGGGAATGTAAAGTCCCCACAGTCTGGGCTCTCAATCCCCCCACACTGTGGATCTTATCCCCTGGGAAGGACACAGCTCTAAGTTGAGGCTGCAGACTCAGTGGGTGTCAGCGACTGAGTTGTGTGGCTTTGGGGAAGGGCAATTCCCCCCATTTTCCTGTGAACCTGACTGACATCTCCCCTTTGTGAGAGACCCTCCAGCCCCACTCTCTGGGCTCCAGATAGCCCCACCCTCTCAACTCCAGGTAGCCCCTGCCCTGCTCAGGCCTGGGCAGAATCCAGGGCAGACTGAGCAACTCCTCTCACCTTCCCCCAAGCCTGACTAGCACCACCCCCTCATAAAAGATCCACTAACCCTATCTTCCTGACTTCCAGCAGTCCTGCCCTGTTGAGCTCAGAATCCTGGCAGAATCTTGAGCAGACTGGGTTGTGTGGCTATAGGACAAAGGTCATTTTTCCACCGCATGCCTGACTGGTGCAGAGCATTCCCTTCATGCAGCCAAATCCTAGTCTGTCTAGACCTACTAAACTCTGCTAACATCACCTGGACAACTCCCTGAGACACCACGGCACCACAAAGGTCTACAGGCACCCTGTGGGTGGCAGTTAGACTTGGTATACCCTGAGACATTTGCTGGGTGGCCTCAGGCTCAGGACTAGCACTGAGTTTAAACCTGTATCAATCAGGTGATCACTACTCATTCCTACCTGCTGACTCACTGAGAACCTACCTCATGCAACTTGAATACTGTCCAAGTCTCTTTCAGTGACTGAGCCTAACAGGCAACCAGCAAGCAGAGGCAAGTAGAGGCAGATCTCAGGGTGTCTTGGGACTTTTGCTGACCTGCCTCTAGACACAGCACTGGAAAAAGCCAGAATTGACGCAGAGCTGGGTCCTTCCTAAGAACACCCAGGCCTAGCAGCAGTAGCCCTAAACTGGAAATCACTTATAGATTGAAACAGGTTGCCCAGAGCCAGTAATAGGCAGCACCTGACATTTGCCTGCACCAGCATCCTTCCCAAGAGGCCCCAGAACCAATACAACCACTGGCCAGCTTCAGACAACATCAGAACAAGATCCATTTTGTTTCACAAGCAGCATATCCAAAAGGAGATCTTGGCAGGCACCAGATTGTGCTAAGGCAAATTCTGCTTCATGTGGTCAGCACCGGCACAGCAGTTCATACACAGGGTCAGGGTTGATCCTCACAGTCAGCCAGCCTGTGGGTCAACTCCACAGAGAAATGGGCCAATATAAAACAAGACTCAATTACAAGAGGAGGGCCCACATAAGCCCACACAAGGGACATTCTTGGAGACCCAGGTCAAGTAAAAAAAGGAGACTGCACCACTAGGTCCCACAGGACACTTAATACATAAGACCACCTACAAAGACTAGGAGTGATAGCAGATCTAACTAATACATAGAAACAAATACAAAAAGACAGTCAAAATGGAAATACAAAGAAAAATGCCCCAAGAGAGAAAAAGAGGAGAAATCTCCAGAAAAAGAGCTAAATGAAATGGAGGGAGCAATTTACCAGATATAGGTTTTTAAAAAATGGTTATAAGCATGCTTGAAAAACTAGGTAAGAACTTCAATAGAGACATCAAGCATAAAAAGAACATAGAAACCAATAAAGAAAAGTCAGAAATGAAGAAAAGAATATCAGAAATGAAGAATACACTAGAAGGAATAAACAGTAGGATGGATGAAGCAAAAGATTGAATCAGTGATTTGGAAATCAAGGCAACAGAAAATACCCAATCAGTGCAGCAAAAAGAAAAAAGAATTAAAACAGAAAATAGGTCAAGGAAGCTTTGGGACAACATGAAGTGTAACAAATTTTGCATCATAGGGTTACCAGAAAGAAGAGAGAGAGAAGGATCAAAAAACTATTTGAAGAAGCAATGACTGAAAGATTTCCTATGTGGTAAAGGAAAAAGACACACAAGATCAGGAAACACAGAGTCCCAAACAAGATGAACCCAAACAGGCCCACACCAAGACACAACATAATTAAAATGGCAAAGTTTAAGGACGAAGAGAGAATCTTAAAAGCAACAAGAGAAAGACAATTACCTACAAGGGAGCTCCAATAAGACTGTCAGCTGATTTCTCAGCAGAAACAAGTCATGCCAGAAGACATTGGCATGAAATATTCAAAGTGATGATACACTAGGATCCACAACCAAGACTACTTTACCTAACAAGACTATCATTTAAAATTAAAGGAGAAATAAAGAGCTTCCCAGAGAAGATGAAGCTAAAGGAGTTCATTACAACCAAACCAGTATTTCAAGAAATGCTTAAAGGTCTTCTTTAAGAGGAAAAAGAGATAAACACCAGAGGAACATAATTATAAAGAATAAAATTGCAATAAATACATATCTATCAAAAGACATAGGTTAGAAGAAGGGATAAGAAAACAAGACCCATATATATGCTCTCTATAAGTGACCCATCTCACATTGAAAGATACACACAGAGTAAAAGTAAAGGGATAGAAAAAGATATTTCATGCAAATGGAATAAAAAAAACCTGGGGTAGAAATAATTATATCTGACACAATAGACTTTAAAACAAAGGCTATTATAAGAGACAAAGAAGGACACTACATAATGATAATGGGATCAATCCAACAAGAGGATATAAACCCTGGAAACATGTATGCCCTCAATATATGGAGCAAATCTTGATAGACATAAAGGGAGAGAGTGACAGAAATACAGTCAAAGTAGGGGGTTTTAACATCCCATTGACATTAATGGATAAATCTTCCAAACAGAAAATCAACAAGTAAACAGCAGCCTTAAATGACATGTTAGATCAGATGGATTTAATTGGTATCTTCAGAGCATTTCATGCCAAAGCAATAGATATACACACTTTTCAAGCACACATGAAATGTTTTCCATGAGAGATAACATTAGGACACACAACAAGTCTCAATAAATTTAAAAAGACAAAAAATTATATCAAACATCTTTTCTGAACATAATGGTATGGAACTAGGAATCAACTGCAGGAAAAGATACTGAAAACACATAAACAAATGGAGTCTAAATAACATGTTACCAAACAATGAATGAACAATAAAATTAGGGAAGAAATCAAAAGATACCTTGAAACAAAAATGAGACCACAACAACCCAAAATCTATGGGACACAATGAAAACAGTCCTAAGAGGAACATTAATAGCATTACAGGTCTATCTCAAAACAACAAAAATATCAAATAAACAATCTGACTTTACACTTAAAGGAACTTGAAACAGAACAACAAACAAAACCCAAAGTAGTAGGAGGAAGGAAATAATAAAGATCAGAGAAAAATAAAAGCAGTAGGGTACAAAACACAACACAAAAGATCAATGAAACCAAGAGCTGGTTCTTTGAAAAAATAAACTACATTGACAAACCTTTAACCAGATTCATCAAGAAAAAAAGAGAGAGGTCCCAAATAAATAAAATCAGAAATGAAAAAGGAAAAGTTCACAACTGACTCCACAGAAATACAAGGGACTGTAAGAAAATATTTTTAAAAACTATATACCAACAAATTATACAACCTGGCAGAACTGGATACATTCCTAGAAACATACAGCCTTCCAAAATTTAATCAGGAAGAATCAGAAAAAATATAACGGACCAATTATAACTAATGAAATTGAAGCAGTAATAAAAAAAACTCCCAACTAACAAAAGTATTTGATGTATGGCTTGACAGGTGAATTCCACCACACATTCAAAAAAGTAATTACATTTACCCTTCTCAAACTGCTCTAAAAAATTCAGGAGAAGGGAAGACTCTTAAGCTCATTTTACAAAGCCAATATTATTCTAATTCCAAAATCAGGTAAAGACACTATAAAGAAGGAAAATTAAAGGTCACTATCACTGATAATACACATGCTAAAGTCCTCAACAAAATATTAGCAAACCAGACCCACTAATACATTAAAAAGGTCATACAGCTTGATCAAGCAGGATATATCAGGGATTCAAGGTTTGTACAATATCTGCAAATCAATAAATATGATACACCAATGAACAAAATGAAGAATAAAAATCATGTAATCATTTCAATAAATGCAAAAAAAGTGATAAAATACAGCACCCATTTATGATAAAAATGCTCACAAAGTGGGAATAGAGGGAAAATACTTCAACATAATAAAGGCCGCATATGACAAAAGCACAGCAAACATCATACTCTATGGGAAAAAAATTTAAAACATTTCCCTTAAGATCAGGAACAAGATATGGATGTCCACTGTCACTAATCTTATTCAACATAGTACTGGAAGTCCTAGCCACAGCAACCAGAAAAAAAGAAATAAAAGGCATCCAAATTGGAAAAGAAGTTAAACTCTCATTATTGGAAAATGGCATAATAATGTATATAGAAAACCCTAAAGATTCCACAAAAAAACTACTAAAAGTGATAAATGAATTCAGTAAAGTAGCAGGATACAAAATAAATATCCACAAATCAGTTGTATTTTTATACACCAATAATGAACTATCAGAAAGGGAAATTAAGAAAACAATCCCATCCTGGCTGGTGTGGCTCAGTGGGTTGAGTTCCAGCCTTCAAACCAAAGGGTCACTAGTTGGATTCTCAGCTGGGCACATGCCTGGGTTGCGGACCAGGTCCCCAGTGGAGGGGGGGGGGCACACTAGAGGCAACTACATGCTGATGTTTCTCTCCCTCTCTTTCTCCCTCCCTTCCCCTCTCTTTAAAAATAAATAAAAATAAAATCTTAAAAAAATAAAAAAGGAAAACAATCCCATTCACAACTGCTTCAAAGAATAAAATATACAGGAATAAATTAACCAAGGGTATAAAATACCTGTACTCAGAAAATTATAAGACACTGAAGAAAGAAATTGAAGACTATACAAATAAGTGGAAGCATGTACCATGTTCATGGATAGAAAATTAACATCATTAACATGTCCATACTACACAAAGCAATGTTTAGATTTCATGTAATTACTATCAATATACCAATGACATATTTCATAGAACTAGAACAAATATTCCAAAAATTTATATTGAACCTAAATAACCACAATAATCTAGAGAAAGAAAAATGAAGGCAGACTAATTTCATTACCTGATGTCAAAATACACTACACGTCCATAGTAATCAAAACAGCAAGGTACAGGCATAAAAACAGATATATCAATCAATGGAAAAGAAAGTCCAGAAATAAACCCATGCCTTTATGGCCAATTAATAATTGATAAGGCAGCAAAAACATACAATGAGGTAAAGACAGTCTATTCAATAAATGGTGTTGGGAAAATTGGACAGATATGTGCCAAAAAAATGAAGCTAGGCCACTTTTTTACACCATTAACAAGAATAAACTCAAAATAGATAAAAGACTTATATGTTAAAATTAACCATAAAAATCCTAGAGGAAAACATAGGTAGTAAAATCTTATTGCAATATTATTTTTCTGATATGTCTCCATGGGCAAGGGAAACAAAAAAATAAACAAACAAATAGGACTATATCAAACTAAAAGGTTTTTGCACAGTAAAGGAAACCAGCAACAAAATGAGGAAACAGCCTACTGAGTGGGAGAACATACTCACCATTGGTACATCTGACAAGGGCATAATATCCAAAATATATAAAGAGCTTATACAACTCAACACCAAAAAAACAAACAGTCTAATTTAAAAATGGGCAAAGGACCTGAATAGATATTTCTCCAAAGAGGACATACAGATGGCCAATAGACATATGAAAAGATGCTCAATGTGATTAATTATCAGAGAAATGCAAATTAAAACCATAATGATATATCACCTCACACCTCCCAGAATGGCTATCATCAATAAATCAACAAACAAGTGCTGACAAGGATGTGGAGAAAAAGGAACTCTGGTATACCATTGGTAGGAATTCTAATTGGTGCAGCCACTGTGGTAAACAATACTGAGTTTCCCCAAAGATAAAAATGGAACTGCCTTATGACCCAGCAATTCCACTTCTGAGAATGTTTCCAAAGAAACCCAAAACACTGTTTTTAAAGAACATACTCACCCCTATGTTCAATTTGCAGAGTTACTTACAATAGCCAAGATCTGGAAGGAGTTCAAGTGCCCATCAGTAGATGAGTAGATAAAAAAGCTGTGTTACATTTACACAATGGAATACTACTTGGCCATAAAAAGAAGGAAATCTTACATTTTATGACAACATGGGTGGACCTGGAGAGAATTATGTTAAGTGAAACAAACCAGTCAGAGAAAGAAAAATACCCTGTGATTTCACTAACAATGTGAAAACTAATGAATAAAGTAAACAAATAGACAAAATAGAAACAGACTCATAGATACAGAAAACAGACTGACAGCTGTCAGAGGGGAGGCAGTTGGGTTGCTGGGTGAATAGGTATTAAGAAAAAAGAACCCTCATAGACACAGACAACAGTATGTTGATTACCAGAGGGAATAAGTAATGGAGGGAGATAGAAGAGGGTTAAGGATGAATAGTTGGTGATGGAATGAGACTTGCTTTTGGGTGGTAAATACACAATACAATGCACAGATGATATATTAAAGAATTGAACACCTAAAACCTATAAAATTTCATTAAGCAATGTCACCCCAATAAATTCAATAAAAAATTTTTAGAAGTAACCAAAAAAAGAAAACAAAAAACATTCTGCAACTGGACAACTGAAATAAAAAGAAATACTATGTGGACTTAGAAACAGAGTGGAGATAACAGAAGAAAAAGACAATGAATTTTAAGCTAGATAATAGACATCCTATCTGAAGGACACATATATGGAAAAATTAGAAAGAAATTATTAGCCTGAAGGACCTAAGGGACAATAGAAAGGCTCTATCTAGCACATTAGTATCTGGAGTTCCTAGGAACGAGTCTGGCAGAACACTAGAATATACCCATTCAAAAAACATAGTGATTTCTTGAGCTAGGCATGGACTGGGATGAGTTGGTAAATGTACTCTTATAAACCTGGATCTAGAAACACACTCACTATGAAGGTGATGAAGCTTATATTCTAAATTCCTACTTGGATGCATCCCTTCTGAGGCCTTCGCAGTGCTTACAATATGCACGTTTTTTAAAATTTGTATATGATTTTATTATTCTTTTTATGAAAGGGGACTGGACTGCCCCCACCTGGGGGCACCTTTTGCTACAAGGTGCACATTTCTGAGACCAGGTAGGATTCCTGGACTTCAATGGCTCCCTCAATGTTCCATGGCAGCAGATACAACATTTAGAGGAATTGAGTGAGGTTTTGTAGGTAGCTGTAGTTTAACTTTTGTGTAACTCTTCTCTTTGCCCTCTTACTCCAAGCCCTTAAAGCTGTGCTATCCAGTATGGTAGCCACTTAACTATGTATAGCTATTGAGCACTTAAAATACAGGTAGTCCAAATTGAGATTTCAGGACTTAGTGTGAAAAAAGGAATGTAAAATATCTTATTAATACTTTTTTATTGATTAGTTATTGAAATATTTATTTTTTAAAAAATTTTATTGGTTATGTTATTAGTTGTCCCATTTTTTTTCTCCCCTTTATTCCCCTCTGTGCTGACCCCCATGCCCACCAGCATTTCCCCACTAAGTTCATGTCCATGGGCCACATTTCCCTTTCCTATACTATTCTTAACTTCCCTCTATTTTGTATCTACCATTTCGGCTTCTTACTCCCTGTACCTTTTCCCCCATTCTCCCCACTCCTCCGCCTCTACCGATAACCCTCCGGGTGATCTCCATTTCTGTGATTCTGTTCCTGTTCTAGCTGTTTGCTTAGTTTGTTTTTATTTTTGTTTTTTTAGGTTCAGTTGTTGATAGCTGTGAGTTTGTTGTCATTTTACTTTTCATATTTTTGATCATCTTTTTCTTAGATTAGTTCCTTTAATATTTCATTTAATAAGGGCTTGGTGATGAGGAACTCCTTTAACTTGACCTTATCTGGGAAGCACTTCCCTTCCAGTCTAAATGATAGCTTTGCTGGATACCATCATCTTGGATGTAGGTCCTTGCCTTTCATGATTTTGAATACTTCTTTCCAGCCCCTTCTTGCCTGTAAGGTTCCTTTCGAGAAATCAGTTGATAGTCTTATGAGAGCTGCTTTGTAGGTAACTCTCCTTTTCTCTTGCTGCTTTTAAGATTCTCTCCTTATCTTTAATCTTGGGTAATGTAATGATGATGTGCCTTGGTATGTACTTCCTTGGGTCCAACTTCTTTGGGATTCTCTGAGCTTCCTGGACTTGCTGGGAGTCTATTTCCTTTGCCAGATTGGAGAAGTTCTCCTTCATTATTTTTTCAAAGAAGTTTTCAGTTTCTTGCTCTTCCTCTTCTCCTTCTGGCACCCCTATGTTTCGGATGTTGGAATGTTTAAAGTTGTCCCAGAGGTTCCCCAGCCTCTCCTCATTTTTTTGAATTCTCGTTTCTTCATTCTGTTCTGGTTAAATGTTCATTTCTTCTTTCTCCTCCAAATTGTTGATTCGAGTCCCAGTTTCCTTCCCTTCATTGTTGGTTCCCTGTGTATTTTTCTTTATTTCACTTTGCATAGTCTTTACTTTTTCCTCCATTTTGCGACCATACTCCACCAATTCTGTGAGCATCCTGATTATCAGTGTTTTGAACTCTGCACTCTGTTAGGTTGGCTATCTTTTTATCATTTAGTTCTACTTTTGGAGTTTTGATCTGTTCTTTCATTTGGGCCATTTTCTTTTGTCTCTGCACACTTATTATGTTGTGAGGGGCGGAGCCTTAGGTATTCACCAGGGTGGGGCAACCCACATCACTGCCTTATGGTGCTGTATGTGGGGGAGGGGTCTGAGAGGGAACAATGCTGCTTGCTTGACTCTTGGCCGGCTCTCGCTCGCTTCCCCTGCTACCTACAAGCAAATTGGGCCCTTCTGGTGCTGATTCCTGGGTGGGTGGGTTTGTGTACATTCTGGGACCCTGTGGGTCTCTCAAATGAACTCTCCTGTGAGACTGGCAGTTTCTCCCACCACCACAACCCCCACAAGTTTATATTGGTATAGGTTTTGAGGCTTTCTTTTCCCATGCTGGAACCCTAGGTTGGGCAGTCTCTCTCACTCCCCAGTTGTTCCTCCCAGTTTATCCACATGCAAATGTGGGAATGCCCAGTCTGCCAGCCACTGCCTTGCCTGTCCTGGCCCACCAGCCACAGCCTTGCCACCTGTTCTTTCTGCCCCGGCTGCCTGTCTCCGCCCCTCCTACCAGTCTGGATGAATGTTTCTTTAACTCCTTGGTTGTCGGACTTCCATACAGTTCTATTTTCTGGCAGTTCTGGTTAGTTTTTGTTTTTAAATTTGTTGTTGTCCTTCTTTTGGTTGTGCAAGGAGACAAAGTGTATTTGCCTACACCTCCATCTTGACTGGAAGTCCTACTTATTGAAATATTCTTGACATATTCAGTTAAATGAAGTATTAAAATTATTTCACCTATTTCTTTTACTTTTTAATGTGACTACTAGAAAAATTTCAGATACAGATGTGTCTTGCTTTCATTTCTATTGAATTGCTCTGCCCTAGGGCATTGCTATCAGGTTGCCGGCACCCCATCATAGCTCCCGGTAGTGCCAGATGTGGAAAAAGCTAACTTTGTGAGGTAAATACTGAAAATCCTTTGAGCTCTGGCTAATTCACTCCATTAATATTTATTAGAAAAGGTCTGACACATTTGGCTACAGGTTCATGTTCATGTTACGCTACTGTGTTACAGTAGATGTGAAACACATACTACAAAATGAATGGGAAACACATACTTTAGTGCCTCATCAAATGGGAAAGTATATTTTAGAAAGGACAGAGGGAATCTTTGAGTAGGGGGAGTTAGTAAAGTCCACAAGAGATAAGAGCTTAATTTTCTCAAGTTCCAAATTCCAAATCTTGTCTGGATCTGACCTGAAAGTGCTCATATTTATGATGCACTGAGAAAATAAATCTATGGCCTTCCAACTTAAAGTGCGATCTGAAAACCAATAGCATCAACACCACATGGGAGCTCATTAGAAATGCAAAACCACAGGCCCCAGTCCAGGCCCATGAAATCGGAATCTGTGTTTTAATAAGATCCCCAGGTAGTATGTATAAGAAGCACTTTTCTATGAGGTCCAGAGTCTTCATGTGGAAGCATAATTAACTCTTAATGAAATCATCTGTGATGCAAAACCCTGTAGCTCAGCAATGGATAGAGTTGATGAGAAGTCCAAATATATCCTACACTATGATTTCCAGGCCTCCCTACTAGATCTGCTAAAAATTCTGTTCTGGGGTGTGATTGATGCATACCTTCATTGCACTGCAGACTCTTCCAGCCTGTGGCACAGGAGCATCCATAGGGGTCTGGGAGGCAGAACACATAGGACTTGCAACCCTCTGGTCCACTACACCTTTCTTTACAAGTTCTGCCAAATGTATGCAGTTCACAAGCTTTGGGGGGAGAAAAAGATGATTAAGAGTCATATATGTATCCTTTTGAAATACATAATTCTTCTTTTAAAGGGTCTCTCCTAGACCGCTGAACATGGAAAATAATGGAATCTCAGCTATGGCACAGGCAGGGTACACACTCCCTTGTGGTCCCTTTTACAGACCCACAACCCACAGGTTGTGTACAGGTTATGCAGGTTGTGTACAGCACAAACCTAGGGGGTGACACTTACATCAGAGACTTTGTAGACTTATTTATGTATTGCATCTTTTCAATAGTTGACAAGAAAAAGCCTTTAGGAAAGGGCACTTTTTTTTTTAATTCCCACAAAGGTGCCACATGCCTCACAGAGGCCATTTCCATTCACAACTCTGTCCAGATATAAAATTCTAGATCCAATGGTGTCTTTTTAAATCCACAACTCACTTATCAAGTACTCCTGACTTACCCTTCTCACATGTTCTCCCCATAAACCCAGGAGGGCAAATGCATTCTCCAGTATCTTCCTGGCAGACACCATTGTTCACACATGCAGTGCAGACACGGCTACAGTCAGGGCCCCACTTCTGAGCTTCACATCCTTTTATTAAGAAAAACAAGGCTGCGGTGAGTAAAGCACATTGACAACTCCACTACAAGTCAATCATTTTAGTGGACACTAGTGAATAAATATAAATAAATATAATTTTTCTCTTTAAAAGCTAATAGTTGAATTTTGGAAACAGATACGGTAACAGGAAATAATAATAGAAACAAAGACAAAAAGTACCAAATCCTGTCTTGGGAATGCAAAGAGGCATAAAGGAAGGTTTCCCAGAGGAGGTGGTACATGAACTGAATCTGCAGGACTACCTAAGTAGCAAAGAAGGTAGGACTGCAGAGTGTGTTCCAGGTGAAGGCAAGGCCAAAATGAGAGCATGGCCTCCTCAGGGAGCTGCGGGTGTGGTTAGAGACTAACTAGAGCAGTGGTTTTCAGAGTGTGAGCTTTAATCCAAAGCGTATCTCCATTACCTGAGAACCTGTTAGACATGTAAATTTCAGACTCCCCACCCATGACCTACTGATGAGAAACTCTGGTAGTGGTCTAGCAATCAAAACTTAACAAGTCTTCTAGATGATTCTGGTACAAGTGAGAGTTTGAAAACCTCTGGTCTATAGTATGTGGAGAAGAGATATGGCTAAAAAGAGAAGCAGAAGGTAGTAGCATTCACCCATTTTTCAGGCAGAAAACATAAAAAGTGAAACAAGATACACAAAGCTAAAGTACATGGATGATAAAATGCTCCTAGATTCATGTTTCCTGGCTACTTCTCTCCAGCACTTGATGACTTTAGATTGTTAATTAGGTCCAAGGATACCTTCTGATATAAGGAAAATTCAGGGAGTTTGGGATGGCCTTTTGTGCTCAGGAATTTTATTTAATTTTTCTCCTGAGCATCTTTGTCCCTGAATGTTAGTCTCATGACAATTAAGCTTGGCTCTGTGCCTGCAGCTGATGTAACCTCGTAATTTCTTTGGCAAGACCTGCTGGTTATCAGCATTTTCTCTAAAATAATTAGGAAGGCTGTCAACACAGACCTTTTCTTACAGGCTTCCACTTACTAGATAAAGCTCCAAAATGTCTAAAAGCTAACTTTACGTGCCTTATTTTATAAAGGGAAAAATGATTCTGTACATTTCACGATTTCTTAAGAGCCTGACCCCAGGCTATTTGCCCACGGAGGAAGCCAATGATGGCAAACACTGGGGATGAAAATAGGCCTCCTATCACATTATGCTATGTCTCTAGTCCTGTAACCATCTGTAGACCTGTCCCCGCTTCACACCAGCTCCTGGGAAGAAGGAGCAAATGAAGCTCAAGGGCATAATTGGGGTGATGTCTTGGGGATGGAGAAGTCAGGAAAAGAGTTTGTTGATAAGTAACAAATATGCAATTAAACTTTGTTATTTACTTAAAAAGCCTTATGGTTTTGTACGTTAGGAAACTACATATTCATGGCAAACAGTGAGAAATCCTGTGAACTTGGTGCTTGTGAAGAATCTTTTGTCAGGGAGAGAACTGATACTGAAAAGAAACCCTATAAATATAACCAATGTGATTTTTACTACACAGCCTTTAAGCACCAACCATTGTTAGACTTTGATTCACCCTGGAGAGAGACACCTACAGTTATGAGAAATGGATACATGCCTTTAAATGTCTAAACATCAGAGATGTCATACTGGAGGAAAATACTCTTAAACAGGATAACCACATGAAAACTCAAACTTCTTAGAATGATTGTAGATAAGAGCAGTGATTCTAAAAGGGTTTCACTGAGATACCCCTAAGAGCAAAAGAGATGAGACATGTGCTCCTAGCAATCTGAGAAAGAGACAATTTGAAGATCAAAATGTGCTTAATGCATTTTGCTTTATCTTGAAAGTTCAGGTGAATTTTAAATTCCAGTCTATACTAAGTCAATTTTTAAAGCTTTAAATGTTTTACCATATGTCAACATCTGATATTTCTGATATTGCTGGAAAACCTGCCCATTTACCCCAGACTCTGGGCGCAGTGGTACGTGTCCTATATCAAACTGGAGAGAAGCCAACTAAGAAATGAATATGAATTGTGTCCTTGACATTTAGACTTTCCATGACTGTAGTGGAGTAAAAGGGGATTTCATCTGTCCAAACTAGATAAACCACATTTTTCATACTTCTATAGTCATTTTGCAATGTCTGTTTATCTATTTATATATATACTTGCTCTAACTGGGAATTATCCAAGTGGCTCATTTTATTATCTTTGTATTCTCAAAATGAGCACAATGTCTGGCACAGTTATAATCAATACATATTCGCTGAATGAATGAATATAATGCAAAGAAAATAAATACTCTTCATGAGTTAGAGATCCCAATCATTAGAGGAGTGACAAAGCATCCCAAGTATTTAGGCCTAAAGCCTGAATATTTAATATCATGGATACCTCACATAGCTGGGGAAAACTTGGGGCAATTTTTTTGTTTTCTACAGATCAATTTCTTGTAAAAAACTACTGGTGATGGTTACTTCCCATTTCAATAGCTATAATGTGTGGGGGGTAATTTCCACTAGTTCTAATTGCATTTTTCAAACCTGAAAATAGAAACCACACTTCAGAGTTAAATGATCTAGACAGTGTGGGATTGACAGGGGGCTTACTATTTAACAAGATATTAGACCAACCCAGAAGGCCCACCTCATGTCCCCATAGGACATCTATCAGGGAGGCTGCCCAGCTCACTGTGATTTCCCCTCTGTGTGGGAATGGTGCTGTTATTCAAGTATGAGGTCCTAGTGCCTGCACTGTAGTTTGTAGCTCCACCATTGTCTAGGGCTTGTTGGTCTAGGTGAATAGACATCTGACATATATTAGTTAGACCAATTTTATTCTCTGTCATGGGAACTCAAAATGTGGAAGTAAAAGATACATTACTGAAGCTAAGTTAGGGTAATGGTAGGTAGCATTCTAGAGAGGAAGTCCACTCTTCCCCACCAGTGCTGATCCCCAGATCATCCCTGGCGCCTATCTTTCTGAAAAGTTACCTGTCAGCTTTTCCATCAATTTTCTAAAAGTCTAAAAAGTCTAGAAGTAGTATACTTCTAACAAGTGTCTGGTTTTTGCTTAAGTAGACAGAGTCAGTTTGTTACTTGCAACTAAAAATCCTAACAACTATACCATCATGGCTGGTGGCCTCTCAGTCACTTACTCCGGACTATCAGCCTGGTGAAGGCCGAGGTGAAGAGGTTTCCTCCTATGTACCTGGCCGAGTACACTCCAGCATCCTGGGGCTGAGCCTGAGGCAGATGTACTTCTAAAATATCAGGTACTTCGTGCCGGGGCACCGAATGGATGAAGGAACCTGGTAAAGGAGTAGGGAATAATGGGTCACACTCAAACACTCCTCTTTCCTTGTCCGACTCCTCCACTTGATCAGCTTTCCATGACCCGATAGAAAATATACTCTGGAATACTGAATGTGGGAAAAGAATGAAAAGGCGAGATGCTCCATGCTCTCCAACAGTCAAGAAAGTTAACGGTGATAGAGCAGATAGTCTATTAGTGTATGGGATCTACAGCCAAACAAATGAAGATGAGGGTAGGCTAAAATTCTTATCTTCTGCACGGAGTGGTGAACAGGCAAATCTGGGAGGGAGATGTCAGATAACCCTGCCAACTAATCAAGAAGGAGATACCTAGGATTACTACTCCAATCCGGAAGTCCTATCCACCCACAGAACTCAGAATAGTCCCCAGCAATATTTTAGCTGAATAAGGTAACTGCCATCAAGGGGTGCCAAACCATAGTTGGACAGAGACAGATTTGGATTGCATAGTTAAGACCCCCAGAATGATTGCCTGTTGTCTTTCCAGGCTCACTCTGGTAATATACTTAACTTTGCAATCAAACAAGCAAACATTTTATAAATTTGGAACCCCACTCACCACATCATGATATGGGGTTTATTGTACCTTTATAGTTTATATTGTACATTCATATATGTATATGAATCTCTAATTTGCTTGATTAAGTCACCAAACACACTGCCAAAGAGAGCTTCTATTGCATAATGTGATTAGTTTGTATCATACCAGCTTTACTTCAAACATCTGCTCCTAAGACTGCAATAAGATAATGACCCAATATGTTTTGTGCTATCTGATATTTCTCACCATGGTGCTAAAAGAAATCAAAACACATACTCACCATTTTTGTAAATCACTGCATCTTCTTCTTTAATCAACACCTTTTTAAAAGATATGTTCACATTATCTCCCCTGTCCACAGTCATAGTTAAAGTAGCTGGTAGGAATGAAGCTTTTAAGAGAGAGAGAGAAAACAAATGAGAAAATGAGGTCACATTTTCTCAAGGAGCAATCTAACTTTGAACTTCAGACAATGAGGGCTGGCCGTGAGCAGGAGTCAGCTGGTTTTCATGATATTAAAAACAGTGGTAGCTAATGGGTTTTAACCTTACTTAAGGTTAATTTTTAAAAGAATCTGATGAAAGGAAGGGTTATTTCTTCTGTAAAAAAGTAAATATATACACACAACATACGTATGTACATTTTTTCTGTGCAACTAGCCAGGGAGGTGAAGATCCTGTGTTGATTAATACCTATTACCAAACTAATACCTGATATTAAGTATAAACTATATTCACTATGAACTGCCATCCTTCTCCAATGCCTAGCAAGTTTCCTCAAAGCCGAATAGAATGTGAATGGCCAAATATTTGCCAAGTGGCTTTTCCCTTGGTCCTTTCGGGTGGTTGTTGCTCCACACTATTCCCATTGCTTCAGAATGTGCCCAAGCACTGCTCAAATAGAATCAATACAATGCTGCCCTTACGACGGTGTAAATGTTGAAATATTGAAGAATAAGGCAAAGATGGGGTTCAATGCCTTGCCTTTTATCCTTTAGTTGTCTGTATATCAACTGATATAGTCATGAGACTGAAGTAGTGAGGTGAAACTGGAAGGGTCATTGTATATTTGGCTTATAAAATCATTTTGGAAACTTCTGTCTCTGCATTAAACTTGAAACAAAACATTGCCTGAGTTCCTTGGTTTGGGGGACAAGGTGTATGAACAAAATCTTCTAACTTTTTCTCAGCTACAATTGTTCCTAAATTCCTTTAACTTACACCATAATCTCCAGAGAGCCACAACTATAAAAATAAGGAAGATACTCTAGGTTTTAAATGAAACCAATTTTTAAAATGCCAGCTTTATTGAGGTATAATTGACATTAAAGTTAAGCCAACATAAAAAATGTAAGGACAACCACTAAAAGAAGAAAAACAGAATATATAACTTTCCTAAATATGGAGGGCAGAAAGAATAGAAGAAACCAGAAGACCAAAAGAGAAAAAAACACAAAGAAAAATCATGGCATATAGAAAAGGCAGAATAAGATGGCAAAAGTCATGACAAACATATGTAAAAGGCAGAGATTCTCAGAATAAATTAAATGTATAAATATGTAAATATATGCTCTTTTCATGAACTATACATTAAGTGTAATGACATATACAAGGTCTGTCCAGAAAGTATCCAGCCATGTACTATGAAAAATAGGGACATTTATTTAAGAAGATACCAAGATGCAAAAAAACATTGTACATAAGACAATAATGCCTCAGTCCCCTTCAAAGTAGGCACCTGGAACCTCACACAGTTCTCCCAATCACCATCAGCTGCCCTGTCATATTTTCCTGAATCTCATCAACAGTCTGAAACTTCTTCTCTTTCAAAGGTGATTTTAGTTTTGGGAAAAGTTGGAAATCATGGGGCACCAAATCTGGGCTGTAGAGGGGCTGAGTCACCTGGGTGATTTGATGTTTCACAAAAAAACTCTGCATGAGACATGATGCATGAGCAGTCGCATTTCGATGAAGCCACCAGTCACCATTTGCCCACAGCTGCCATCTTCTAAATCATCTGAATAGTTTCCACAGAGGAATGTTCAAGCTAAACACAAAATGTGATGCAGATTCGTTGCTCTACTCGCTGAGTAACTGTGAATGCGAGGGCCACACACATGCTCTTTCAATGGCATCTACCACCCCCACTGATTAGTACAGTGAAGTCGTCATTGTTCACACATGCACATTCTTGTCCACTCTCCTTGGCTACCAGGTTACACTGATGTTGCACAAACCACTCTTGTTAAGCCAATGAGACTTTTTCTGGACAGACCTCATAAAATTGAGAATAAAGGGATAGAAAAATATATACCGCACAGCTAACTAAAAAAAGCTGATACTTCAATATTTATATCAGAAGAAAAACCTGTTCTAAAACCAAAGTAAAATTTTAGGGATAAAGGTGATCTTTTCATGATGAGAAAAAGAAACAATCTACCTGGTAGATTAAATTATCCTGTACCTAACAACAGAGCTTCAAAACCCACAAAACAAAAACTGACAGAATTAAACAAAGATAGTGACAAATCCACAGGCATTATAGAAATGTTTAAGAACTGATTAATCAAACAGTCCAAAATGAGTAAGGACAAATATAGATTTGAATTAAATTCAAATTAAAGATCTGTTGGGTATTCATGGGCCCCCGAACACAACTGTCTCAATACATGATATTTTGAAGTATATTTCCTTGCTATTAAGCCACAAAGCACAGCTCTATGAATAATGAAGACTCAATAACCTATAGAACAAATTTTCTGACTAGAATGCCCCTAAATTAGAAATCAGTAATAAAAGACCTTGTACTCTAACACCTGAATCCCCATGGAGTGGCTTTTAGATTGGGTGGCTTGAAAAGGTAAGTGAGTGCATAGAGAGCTACTCTTTGAGGGCAGAAGATGCCTCTGAACCATCTTGGGGGTCAGGCTTTAGGTGTGTCTATTTATTTTCCTCTGTGACCGCTGACCCAGGCATGGTGCCTTGCTAGGACTTCCACATAAATGCCTTGGTGCAGATGGCGACACGGGTGCACCCAGAGGGAGAATGGTGTAGACCAAAGGGCACTGTGAGCCCTGGGATAAGACAGTCCTGGGCTTGAGACTGCCCTCTGCCACATACTGGGCCTATATGAGCAAGTTACTTAGTCTTTGAACATCGCATTTTCCTCATCAGTAATTTGGAAGTAAAAATATTTAAGTTAAAATGTTGTCAGGAATATTAAATGATGTATGCCTAGCCTCTAGGTGCTTAGAAGAGATCAACAGCCTTCCTAAATATAAATAAACAGCAGCACTGCTGCGCTGACATTTGTAATACGGACTTGAGTGCCAGCTTTCTCAACAAGACTGAAATGAACCAACCATGCCGGGAAGGCAGGCAGGGGACTCGGGGTGGGGACCTTGGTGGGCTTCCTCTCACACTAACAAGGTGTTTTTTTAGCAATCCTTATGTGTGTAGATCTTGCTCTCTGTGACATGCTCCTGGGCTCCTGTGATATTTTTTTTTTCTGAACATTTCATGCTGTTGTTCCTTACTATGGAATTTGTTTTTATTTTCTGCCCCATTGTGTGAAGATTGCTTAGCTAACCATGGGACTTTTCAATCAACATTGTATCTGAATGGGAACCAAGATTCCCTCCCTAGGCTCAACTCCAGTGTACTTTTCTTTTACCTCTCTGTGTGGCTTTTTATTATTTCAGACTTGTAGCCTTTAAGGTCCCTGTTTCCTTAGGTAAGAACACAGTCACACCAGAGCTCCACTGCTGTCTAGCCTGTTACCTCCTACATTAAAGTTTCTAGGTTACTTGTTCTTTGCTGAGCACTGCACTTCGAGCTTCCTAATGACACAGGAGCCCAACTTTGACATGCTACACATAGACTGATGTCATGTGACTTGACTGGATCATGAAAACAATAATCACCTTTCAATGGTGCCTACTACTAGCCAGCATTGTTCTAAGGGCTTTACACATATTTAACTTTCATAATATCCCTGTGACATAGATACTACAATTATCCTAATTTTACAAATGAAGAGATTAAGGTATAGAGAGGTTACATAACCTGTCCAAGAAAACATAGCAAGTTCATGGGAGAGCCAGGATTGGAAACAGGTAACTTGGCTCCAGAGACTTTTCATAGGTTAGGTAGTATTAGTGCTCTAAATGCTTAAAGTCCCACCATCTCCTTCTATAAAGGAGGCCTAGGTTAGAAGGTGAGTTACTCAGGATCACTGCGGTGAGCTAAGGAACTGATAGAATTTCACTAAAAATATAATTCACTTATCCTTAAGAACTGGAGGAGAAAATAGGTGGTGGTAAAAGTTATAAACAAAAATGTTCCTCATGGATAAAAAACAATTGAGAAAAATTTCAGTTGTCTCCTTTAATGATAGTTAAGGACTAGGAGTAATAAGATTTATAAAGTACTTTTATGTCCATTATTATTTTGTATAATTTCACAAAAACCCTATGAAAATAGGATATGCACTGTTTACTGATGCGGGAGATAGAATTAAGGGTAACTGAGTTCCTTACTTAAGGCCTCCTAACATTGAACAAATGTGCAAGCCAAGACACAGATTCAAGAGGTCCATGCTTGTTCCATGGCACCAGCTCTCCCGACTCATCATGCTCCGGGCCTGCATCCTTAGCTCTCAGTTCCAGCCATTGTGAACTACATGGGGTTCTTCAAACAGACCATGTGATCACTCATGTCTAAGTTAAGAAGTTCTTCCTTTCTCCTCTGCTCCTTCTTTTTCCTCACATCTCACCAACTCCTACCCATTCATCAGTCTTCTTTTAGATGTCACTTTTTCCAGGGGTCTTACACAACCCCCGGAACCCAAGGGAAGTGCCATCATAGTTGCACTTCTCCATTGCGGCACCACTCCTAATTTATCTCCCATAGTAGACTTAGCATTCCAGGAGGGCAGGTTCATTGAAAGGGAGCACAAGGTGGTAGATAGGGCCTTGCCTCTGAGATCAGGCCTGTGTTAACCATAGCAGGTCCAACAAATGGGAACCAGGTGTGCAAATGTACCTCAGTTATTACAATAGGTACAAGCCTCATCTGTTAATATGGGGTCATAGTAGTCCTCACCAGATAATGCATTTGGTAAAGACTAGAGTATATGGTAATGTATATGAAGTTGCTAGGATATATCATAAGTATTCAGGAAGTGTGAATATCAGTGTTTCTGCTGTGTATGGCACCAACAGAGGCTTAAGAATGCCTGTGGAATGAAAGAATAAATGAATGAACGTAATTTCATATTTCCCCACTTTCTTTATGCTTTTAACATGTTCATTTGTGTTATTTGAATAAAAATGGCTCACCCCTCTCAACTTCTGTGGAAAGTTTGAGGTTTTAAAGTAAAGCTGTTCCTCAAATGAAAAGAGGAAGTAAAATCACCTATGTTTCTTCTGATGGAACACTCTGACACAGATCTTTGGGTGTGAAGATGTTTCAGACTTCATATCTACCCCCCTACTCCCAAATGAAATCAGCAGCACGGTTTGAATAAGCTGCTTTGGATGATGCCATTGATAAAAAGAGGTTGGCCGTTTGGAGCATGAGAGCCAATTTAAGCCGTGTTTTGGCACATCTCAAATGGATTTTCCACTTCCTCCCCAGATGCACGAGTCAGCAGCAAGCAGGAATATATTGATGTTTATGCTATCCTGCTGTGTCCCTGGGCAGACACTTCTCAGTTCCCATGATGTTTTACCAGGGACTTAATAGTGTCACGAAGACAAAGTTTTGGAGGCCTTCCTGATTCACTGTAAAGGATATCAGTTACCTCACACATATTTCAGCCATTGGATCGTCAGCAAAAGGAACAGAATTAGTTAAACAGCCTGAGATGTTATTATTAAAATACAGGAAAGTACTACCTATTTTTCTATTTTATATAAACCTTCACAATTATGTTAATAGGTGATGTTAAAATTTTCACGATTGAGTAGGAAAATTAATGGTTCCACTAAATTATTGCTAATTCTAAGGCATTATAATAATGATAATTATTGAACATTTCCTGTGAGCCAGATAATGTTGGTGATCTCATATGATCCTCAAATGCATGTGGTTCAGTCTCTACCTTTACACTGTTTTTTCAAATGAAGAAACTGTGATTTTAATTAAGAAATTTGCCCTGGGTCAGATCATTCAGTTGCAGAGCTGGGCTCAAACCACATATGGCTGACTTCTACTCCCATACCTCTATGCTGTGCCCAGGGTTGCCGTGTAGGGTTTCAGTTGGAGTTGGTGTACTTTATAAATCAGGTGCTCAGAATAAGAGAGGGAGGTTAACAGTGCAAGTGACATACAAAAGGTAGTGCAGTGATCAAAAATACTGGCTCTGAAATCGGATTGCTTGGCAACATATCCTATACCCAACGTTTGCAAACTACTATTGTTATTACTATGTAACTTATTCTGCAGTGTCTCACTTTGTGCATACTTTTTAGGGAACCATCTATTGTGTTAATCATATCTTATTTTAAATGCACTCATGGGAACTGGCTTCCTGCATATACCATCTTATTTAAAACTTAAGACAATTTTGGAGGTATTATCATACCCATTTCACAGATAATGAAAAATGAGACCTACAGAGGTTAAATACTTTGCCTAAGCCCACACAGCTAGTAAGTGCTGGAGAAAGAACTAAAATTCCGGTGAAGATAAATCTAAAAGCCATCTACTGTCACCTGTTTCTCACTAGCCAAGCCTACTGTTGCCTCACTTAACTGAATTTACTCTAACCTTTATCTGTGTTGACCTGAACTCTCAGTTTGGAGGGATCATTACAATTGTTTTTTGGCTCCCATTGTTCTGGTTTAACATGCTCTACAGGTTCTTGTTTATACATTGTCAAGTACAATCCCAGGACATCCCAGAAAGGGCACAGTGGCACTTCACATTTCATTCCTGTGAAACCACTGGGGCACAACTCTCAGATTATCTTCATTCAGAATGTGGAAATATCAGCAGAAGGACATAGTTCTTTATATAAATGAAATCCCAAATGACACACGTAAAACATAACAGAGGTGACTTTTCAGCCATGATAGCTTTGGCACACCTCACATCCCTTTGTTCAACCTCTCTTCCCTCACTGAGGGCTGCGTTCCTGGGAATGTCTGCTGTGCACTTTTCCCACTCGCCCTGGTGTTATTTAAAGGGGAACATCACAGCTTTGCTAAGAAACCTTTTCTTTCATTTGTAATGAATAGTGATTTTATTACTTTTGACCTTAAAATGAGCTTGCTGCCTTGGATTCTTTTAATTACCACTATTAGCAAATTCAAAGCAATTTCAGGTGGACCTCCTAAACCCTTGCTATTCAAAGGGCCATCTCTCCCTGGAGCACCTTATCACCTGGGACCTTGTTAGAAGTGCAGGAGTCCTAACCTGCCTATCCAGGCCTTGGGCCCTCAGGACAGAAGAGAATCATTAAAGAATGTTTACAGCACCACCTACTCCAAACTGTCAACAGTTTGGTGGACTGCCCTAAAGGTTGAGCTTAGGACCTGCTTCCATCAACAAATCTCCATCACATCACTGTCTGGTGCAGCAGTAGCAAGAAGTAATGCCTTCCTTTGCAGAAGGCTCTCAATGTCCTCCTCCAAAGTTCTGGTGTTCTCTGAGCTGGGCTTGGGCACTCGGCTTCTAAAATTAAATCCTGATCTCCTTCCGAGAATGGTAGCCTGCAAAAAGACCCCAGTTCTTCATCCCTCCCTGTATCCATGACTTTTTGACATTTAACTGGGTAGTAGCCTCCCATTCTGATTTAGGCTCAGCAATTTGACTGGCTTTGGGCAATAAAATGAGGCAGAAGTGAGAGAGAATAATACTGAGACCAGGTTTCAAGAAGCCCCAAGTGTTCCCACTTGTTCTTGTGCACTTTTGCCATCACCATGAGACAGTACCTAGGTTAGCCTGCTAAAAGCTAATACGCACATGAAACGGAGTCAAGCTGGCCCAGCTGAGGCCAATCTAACAAGGTGACAGCCAGCCAACATCCATACATATGAGAAAACCCAGCCAAGATCAGCAAGGCTACCTAATCAACTCGGCTGACATAGACTCGCTAGCAATAAATGCTTATTTTCACATGCCTCTGGGGTCTGTGGTTGTGTGTCACACTGCATTCTTGTGTCAGAAGGTAACTGACACATCAATAACCAATTAGGTTGAATTATTGATAGAGGTTTCTCTTTTTAATTTTTTATTTCTGCTATATTTTCCCCTGAAGACATTAGCTTCTATTCAAAGAATACTCAGTGGGAAGTCAAAAAAGTAAAGAAACAAATTTTAAAAATCAATGAGAAAGCTCAAAATAGCCAACAGTTTAGCAATGCGCAGTTATCTTTGTTACTGTGACCTTTATATTATATACATGTAACATGTTCATATTTCCATAAGGGCTATGGATCCCTTAGTAGAACATATATTTCATTTCATCTTTTGAACTAGGCACAATGTTTAGTGAAAGGGCTTAAATGTGAGGGAGGTGGGCTGGGTGGTCTCTTTCATCTCAGACTCTCAGTGTATTAGAGACACCAATGCTTACAAAAGAGGCAGACAAGGTCTCTAAGCTACACTCAGGCAGCTCATGCACAGTCTCCATGAGCAGCTGCCAAAACAAAAGGTGTGTGTGTCTCAGCGGACCTCATGTGCCCATCACTCAGGGGCATGTTACCTTGTTGACGCATCTTCATGGTGCGTATCTTTACTGCCTCTCCCCGAACTCGCCCTTCACAGAAGTAAGCACCGTTGATTTTACTAGCCTTTTCTCTCTTCCAAATGACTTTTTTAGCCCATTCCCTGGTCACATCTTGAGTAACTTCCAGTGGATCCTGGTGCTGGTTCATTAGGGCTTCAAAGTCTCTCCCTATGGTGAGCGGCTCCTGGGGGCGCCATCCAGTGGCAATGCAGATGAGGGATGTTTCCGCGTCAGAAACAAGAGGTAGGGAATTGATCAGGATCAGGTCCATGGCACCGTCCACTGTTCCTGAAAAGAAAGAGGGACCACACTCTTTGAGGAGGATTATTACCATGGCCCTGCACAGGATAAACTGGTGCTTACAAAGTCTTGTCTAAAAATAGCTATGTGACCAGTCCTTCTAAAATGCTTCTTTGACCAGATGCCTATATTTCATAGAACAGGATCAACAACTCTTTACCATGGCATCACCTCAACCCTACTAACCACTCCTACACCACTGCACACCCTAGCTGCAATGGACCATCAGTTTTTTCCATTCTCTAAAACAAGATGCTTACTACCCGTTATAATGCCTAAGACATTTGTGAGGCATTCGGTCAATGTTTGTTGAGATAAATTCATGATGACGGCATTATTGTCATTACTCATTTTAATGAATTATTAATCAATTAATGATAATGTAGTACTGCCAAATGATAAAGTATTCTAAAGAAATATATCAACAGTATACAAGTAGGTTGTTTGCGGTTGCGAATATATGAAACATGGAGTTTATTCTTGTATTATCATTTGTTAATTATTGTATTATTTTCCATAAAAACAACTGTAAACCCACTTTTGCCCACTGTTTGCCACTGTATGCTAACTTTAAGACTCTAATCATTATCAAAGAATTGCCCAATTCCATATTAAATTCCACAAGACAGGGACTGAGTGAAATCTACATTTCCCTCTGAGTGTCATCTGTGCCACTTTTAAAACAAGGTTAAAAAGACCTAGCTTGTGGGATCCTTGGGAAGATTAAATGAGATAAAGGACATAACCTGCCAAGCACTGTGTCTGCTATATACTGGGTACACAATGACCATTATTTCAGCTCTCTGTATTCCATTCCCTGAACACCTAGGCCCAAAACTCAACCCTTCCTAAATGTGAAAACAAAATCCTAGCTGACCTTCAAAATTTATTCCACAATGATGAACCACATTTTAAAAAAGAAAATCCTTTCATTTCACTCTGGCTGTCTTCTGTTTTGATTTCTAAAGTTTCTGAGATGAACAAATAGAATCTGTGCCCGCTCTCTCCGCTTGTTGAATGTGGAAATACCAGAAATGGTTGATTCCCAAGTCTGCATAAAATGATTAGGAGGTTGGGTGATGAGGGCGAACTGGAGTCTCAGAGACCTTTGTATAACTGTAAAGTGATTCAAGTAAGCTGCATGTTACCTCATTAAATACCCATTAAGTTTTCTCAACAATCCAGTGAAGTGTGCACTATTATCTTATTTTTAAATATGAAAAAGTGAAGGCTCAAAAGATTGAGTAGTGTGTTCTGTCTTCCCCAGCTGCTGAAGTCAGAGCTGAAATTCAAATTCTCATATATCTTTAGTCCCTTGGATACACCAGGCCCTTTCCTGTCTCAAAGTCTTATATATTGGGATCTCTGTGCCTGGAATGCTATTCTGCACTCTGCATGGCTAACTTCTGCTCATCCGTTGGGTCTCAGCTTAAACGCCTTCCTCATAGATGGCTCTCTAGCTACCTTATCTTTAACACCTCCACATTCTCAACCTAACGGCCTCTAATTCAGCTTTGTTTGTTTCATAAACATGACCATAATCTGTGATTATTTTATTTACTTTCTCTTTCCCTAAGTGGTAAGTTTCATGAGGACAAGGATTGAAGCCGTTTTGTTCACATTGGTTTATATAGGAATATCATGCTTAGTCTCAGTATGTAGAGAAGTTAATATTAAGAATTTGCTGGATGGATGGACACATTTTATTCTAGATCTGTATGATTCAAGTCCATCTATTCAATTACCTCTCACTTCTAGAATAATGAGGTTAAAAATGAAAGTACTCTCCTGAATCTAAATTGACTTTCTTGCCCATATTTAAAAGACTGTTTCAATAATAAGTTTATAGGGGAAAAAAAGCACATGTTACAGCTTTTACAAAATGTGATAGAAAGGTGATCAATGGTTGCTGAGCATTTGGGGCTGTCTGGTATTCATTTTCCAGACCTCTTCTGAGTGTCTACTTATACCAAAGCACTGTACCTGTTATGAAGTCTTCCTACAACATGTTTTTAATAGCAATTGCCAATGTTTGGTGTATGTAGTGAGGTTTGAGGATGATCCTACCAGGGGTACATTTTTATCTAATTAGGAAGAATTTCTAAAAGTTCAACCTCCATATAAGTGGGAGTTAGAATTCCCTTTTTTTTTTTTTTTGTAATAACTCAAAACATGAGATTGAGGGAGATAATGTTGACTAGAATGGGTTTCCAAGCCCGATCCTGAAGCACTTGTCTTGTTTTCAGCCTCAATGGTAACTTTAGGATCCCAAGAGAGGAGAGACAGGTTACAGTAAGAAAAATGTTATAAGAGAACAAGCCAGGGCACCTAGCAGAATCACAGCATCTCAAAATAACACCAGAACATAGCTCCCCTTCCACAGGCACAGCCAGTCCTGCCTCCAAGTGAACACCACCTCATCTCCTGCACTCACTCATTCCAGGCATGCTCCCAGGGAGAGTCATCAAGAGGAAGGAAACACTGTAATTCTTTCAGCTCTGGTTCTATCCAGCCCCATTTCTGGGGCCAGTTGAGTGACTTGCCAAAATTAAGGGATCTGCTCCGAACTCACTGAACTGCATTGGCACAGGCCATGGTTTAATTAATGTCTTTAGGAAATAATAGAGAGAGCAGTTGATTTAAAAAGACAATCACAACCTCATCTGTAAATTGTTTCTAGGTATTGATCTAATTTCTTTTTCCTTTTGCTCCTCTCAGCTCTCTCCTTTTACTTTCGGAGATAGAAAGGGAAATTGTGTATCCAAGAGTCTGGATTTGATGACATTTTATTACCCTTATTCAGCGTGCCAGTTATAGAAAGTCCTCTTCCACCAGGAAGCCATCTGTTCTTTGTAATGCCATTTACAATAAAAGACCAAAAAGATTTTGTATATGAGCTTTGGATATGAGAAGAAATCCTTACCAGATTCCTGGGGCAGCTCTTAAAAATCATCAGCTTAGTTTTACTAAAACAAGAGTCCATATTTATACTTGTTTATAAATGCCTAAAGAATTTCTGGAAGGTGATACATGAAACTAGGAACAAGCGTGACCCATTAAGGGAAGATTGGGTAGCTGGGGGACAACGATGGGAGGAAGTCTCTTCACGTACATATATGAGTGCTGGCTTTTGAACCATTTGAATATTACCTACACATAAAAATTAAACTTAAAAATGTAAATGTTATTGCCCTTCCCTTAAAAAGGCACATTTGGAAGGGAATCAAGAGCCATAGAAATATGTATGTCTCTCATCATTTATCCCCACATCCTCTCCAAATCCCCTTGGATTGCATCCAGATAATGCATTTTCTCTTTCTCTCTACTTTGGACTAATAATAGGAAATGTGACATCATTCCACAATGTTGGAAAAAATTTTAAAACATGGGTTAAAATAAAATTTAAGAAAAGGGAAATGAGGGTGGCCAAATTTAGCCTTTGAAAGAAAATGGAGGAATAGAAGCCCTATTGTAATGGATATAGCAGTGGCCTATGGATTCTTAAAAGAGTTCTGTGAATGCAGTTGCATGGCTGGAATCTTCTATTAGAGACGTTTTCCTAAGAATAGTTGCCAAAAGATAGATCCCATCTAGGCTCACTCAAATATCAGTCCCTGTGCCTAACACCTTTTCCTACATTACAGCATTATCCTCCCCAGTCATGTTGAGTTGTTTTATCACAGCCATAGTCTGAAGGGTTCTGATAAAATTCATTAATTAGTTCAATTTACACTTCTATCATCAAGGTTAAGAGTTTGCTATAAGTAAAAGTAAGATGCATATTGAATTTCATACATCTTATTGTTTTGGAGGTTGATAGTACTTTTCCTTAGCAAAGATCTTGCAAACACTTTTCACTATTTGCATAAAATGTGTCTTGGTCACAAGGAAATACTTGGCATCATGACATGGTATCTGCTAAGTTAGCCAATGATTGTTCATCATGATTGAAGCATAACATCCTAAAATGCTGTTCTGTTAATTGCATTTTTTTTTTTTGTGATCAGCATATAATCTTTATAGTAACATTTTCTCACTAAATCGTATTGTGGTACACTCAAAACCTTGTTTAAATCTTGTATTTGCCTTTAGATTTTCTTGTATCCAATATTGCTTTCAACAGTGGCCTGTTAACAAAGACATGGAAATAATTTTCTTTAAAAATAACAATATAAATAATTGTGGACCTAAATCACCACCCATATAACAGAACTAAATTGACATTGAACTATCAAAAAACCCAAGAAATGCCTCAAATTATATTTTGAAAACAATAGTATTTTAAAGTTTACAGCTAGTAATTGCCTTATATTTTCAGCAGATTGTACATAGTCCTGTGTACTGTTTGATACATACTAAAATGTATCCTAATCCCCTAAAAAAAAAAAGACACAGCTATATTTTTCAAACTGTATTTCAAGGAGTTATTTATCATTTTCTAAAAAGTTTTTGAGAATGGTGGAGGTGAAATCATGAGTAGATTTCAGATACACCCACACACACATATACGCTCTCAGTGAGCTGCTCAACTTTCATCTGATTTTTTGCATCGGGTTTCACATTGTTTTCATTTGGGAAAAAATGACTTTGCTTAAATAACGACATATAAAACCTCAAAGGTCATCATTTTAACTCCATTTTTTTACAGATGAAAAACACGAAAGGTCAAATATAAATATCAATGAAAATACATTTCACTGCAGCACAACGTGCTTATTCCAATCAGCCTCCTGTCTCTCTCTTCCCACATTCAAGTTCAGCACTGCTGCAGATAGTCAAGTTCTGATGAACCCAGCTTCCTGCTCTTCAAAGTGCTGGCAGGCTAAGAGGAAAAAGCAAGCTAAATTATTGCACAGTGAGGCTATTTCATTGTGCTTCTTATCACCCATGAATTGTAGTATTGTGTGGAGTTTCACTGTTATGTATTTAGAATAAGGTGCCAGGTGTTCAGAACTACCTGTATGGTTTCTTGGAAGTCTGGTATTGACTATGCTGACAATTTTCCAAAGATGTTCTTGGTCATCCCACCTTTATAACAGCAGTAGATATCTTTAAGTTTTAAATATTTAAAATGGCACTACCTAATGAGCAAGACCTTGGCCACAAGCAATTTTAAATTAAAGGATTAGTAATAAGCTGAAAAGGTCTTAGCCAAAAGTATTTCTGGAATCAAAGCCCTAAGTAATGAGCCAAACAAGCAAAGACAGCCCCCAAACTTTCCAGGATATTTGGTGGAAATATTTGGATTTTAGTTTAGTTGTTTATACTGTCCAAAAAGAAAAATTCTCTTTAGTTAAAAAACTCTCATTAAGTCATTTATATGTCCAGTCATCCATTTACTAAACAAATGAATTGAGTACATCCAAGGGCTAGACACTACACTTGGCCCCAGAGATACAACAATGAATAAAGCAGATATGATGTCTACCATCATGTAGTTTACAGGTAAATGTGAAAAGCATACATAAAACTAAGAATGTAAAAAAATAGAATGCTGGGAACATAATAGGTATTATGAGAGAGAATTACAAGTTGCTATGGAATAGCATACTGATGAACTTAGTCAGCCTTGGTTGAAGTGAGCGAAGGGTTCGTGGATCAGGGAAGTCTTCCTGAGAAAGTGACATCTGGTCTGAAGGAGAGTTGGAGTTACCCAAGCAAAGAGAAAGGGATATGAGAAGACAGTCAGAGAAGTCTTCCTCCAAAAGTACTACTGAGCAGGGTTCTGAAAATGAGCAAGTGTTTAAGAGAACTCATTTCTAGATTGTTCTTTCTTAATTTTATCCTAAAGTTGGCATTAATTTCTTTTTATTGCATTCTAAGAACTACTGGAGCCATTTCTAAATATCAACCCTATGTTAAAATATTTTAGCATCTTCTGTGCCTTCTTATATCCCCTGAAGAAATCCAATTCCCAGGCATACTTCCAACACATTAATGTTTTTATTGTTTTTGTACTCCGTGATCCTTTTGTATATGCAGTAAGTCTCTGAGCAATAACTTCATCTCAAGTTTCCTTCCAAGAAGATATTGGGCAATTAACAAGAAGATACCAAAATGCCCAACATCGGAAATAACTAAAGGAAGTTGCTAACTTTTGATTGTGTAGTTGGAAATGTGGAGTTAGGCAAGGACATCCGTGATATGACTAGGCTGTGTCTCTCTAACAACAAACTGTTCTCACCCAGGGGTTGTGCCAAGCAAGCCAGTTTGCCCAAAGAATGTGCCCATTTCCCATCCCTGCCTTCCAGCCAAATACGACCGTCTGTCTGCTGGAGGAAATGGCAACCACTCCCCACCTTCAAACACCAGAAATTTTCCATCCAGGATAAATAACACATATTCTAGTTAGAATTAGTTTCAGTCAGTGGTGGGAAACTTTTTATTTCAAGGGAATAGAGAGAAAGTCTACATAGTGGGACTTTACCAAATATAAAATACACATGTATGCTTAAATACATACTCCATTCTGTGAAGTGGGACTGTAGGGAGATTTGCACCATCAAACCAAGGATTGTTCAAACTGGAAGGGCTTTGAGAGATTGCCTAGTACAAGTCTCACCCTTTATAGAGGACAAATGAGGCCATAGAAAAGACTGGTAAATGGTCACACAAAGAGTAGTGGCAAAGCCAGCTTCCGAGTGCTGGTTTCTCTCCTGCGCTCTTTGTGTCACTCCACAGTAGCAGTATAAATGGACAGTCTTTAATGTGATAGAATTTTGGAATGTTTACAAATCTGGCAGGGTGGTTCCTGAAGAATCCTGGAGCTTGGTAGCAACATTGAAAGGAAAGGGAGGAAAGACATTGAGGAGAGATGAGCAAAAAGCTGAAAGAGAAACAGGGCAGAAAGACTGGGAAGACCTAGAACTGAAGTTTTCCCAGCTCACAAATTCCCCCAAGCCTTACAACGCTGCCTCTTAATCTTTCCTGCCCATTTCCTCTGAGAGAGGGGTGCTCTCTAACTGGACCATGTTCATCCAGGACTAGAAAAGGTACCAGATGTGAGAGGAATCTTCTTTGGATCCAGGCCACCTTCTCTTTCTGGACTCTTCTCCTGATTCAATCAGTTGCCACGTTCCCCTCTGCCCGTATGCTGCCCAAAGGTGTGCATATGCACTCCCACAACCAAATATCTATATCCTCCAAGACAGAATTAAACAAATTCTTTAACTCCAGTGCCCTGATCTTCAGCTCCCAATAGGAAAGGCAATTTGATTGACTTGCTTGCAGAAAAACCAAAAATAGATTAATGTGACAACCCCCTGAGAACTATTAGAAGACATGAGTCTATAATGGGACAAGTTCAGGATCATGAGTTGCTAAAAGGAAGGTGACAAGGGAAGAGGGCTAACCTTCCTAGCAGGTCTCAGATTATACCACATAAGGAAAAAAGCTAACATTGTATGTTATATACTACATAATAGATACTATGTTAGGTGCTTTATAAACATTTTTCATTTGGATACTCACAGTAATATTGAAAGAAGGTATTTATATTCTATTGTACGATTAAAATAAAACCCTGAATCTCAGCGATGTTCAGTAATACGTCCAGGGTTGGTTTCACTAATATTAAGTTCCATTACTACCCACTATGCTTCATTCTAAGCACCATGAGAGAAGTCAGTTTTGCCTTTTGCCCATCATTGTATCTAACAATTAGGCCAGTGCCTGCCATGTAATAGATTTTCAATAAGTACTGATAAATGAACAAACATAAATAAATGAGTAATTAAGATTAGCCTTCAGTGAATTAATTCATTCAATATTGTTTACTTAGTAAATACCATGAACTGGGCTATATGCTCCATTTTTTGGTGAAAAAATAATAAAATATGATTTCTGCCTTGAAGAAGCTTATAGCATGGTCACCCAAGGGCATGAATATACTCAATGCCATAAAGGAAAACACTGACGGATTTCACTATAAAAAGTGCCCAAAGCAGACAACTTCCAACCAAAATGGAAGGTAGGTAGACATGCTTTGCCCCTTTACACAACCATAAGAAGGATCACAGCTAATCCCAAAATAAAAACAACCAGAACTGCCAGAAAATCTGACTGTATGGATGTCCAACAACTAAGGGTGTAAAGAAGAAATATCCATCCAGATGGGTAAGAGGGGTGGAGATGAGGAGTCAAGGCAGAGAGGACATGGTGTGGTGACAGCAAGGCAGCAGTGGTGGTATTGACAGAACAGGCAGTCCCACATTCACTTGTGGTAGAAAAAAAGTGGGAGGGACACCTTGGAGTGAGTGATCCCAGCACCAGGCCAGACAGCACAGCCCAGGGTTCCAACACAGGGAAAATAAAGCCTCATAACCTCCGGCTATAAAAAACAGTGGGGGTTGGGACAACAGAACAAACTACCAGTCTCTCAGAAGAGTCCATATAAAGGGCTCCCATGGTTCTAGAATACACGAAAACCTACCCACTCTGGGAACCACCACCAAGGCAACAGCTAGAAGGGGCACCAGTTGCATACAGGAAGCAGGTGAAGTGACTGGAAATGGGGAGAGGGCTGAGTAAGTGGCACTGTTCCCTCCCTGACACCTCTCCCATATACAGTGCCACAAAGTAGTGAAGCAGGTTGTCCCATCTTGGTGAATACCTAAGGCTTCGCCCCTTACAATGTAACAGGTGCACCAAGACAGGGAGTCAAAGAAGCTCTACCTAATACACAGAAACAAACACAGGGAGGCTGACAAATTGAAGAGACAAAGAAACATGGTTCCAATGGAAAAAACAGATTAAAACTCCAGAAAAAGAACTAAGCAAAACAGATAGCCAACCTAACAGATGCAGAGTTCGAAACACTGGTGACAAGGATCCTCAGAGAACTCACTGAGTATGACAAATGCATAAGGGAAGAAATGAAGACTACACTAATTGAAATAAAGAAAAATCAATAGGAAACCAACAGTGAAGGGAAGGAAGCCAGGATTCAAATCAACAATTTGGAATATAAGGCATAAACAGTTAACTGGTACAGAATGAAGAAACAAGAATTCAAAAAAAATGAGGAGAGAATAAGAAGACTCTGGACATCTCCAAAAGAGCCAACATCCAAATTTTAGGGATGTCAGAAAGAGAAGAGAAAGGGCAAGAATCTGAGAACTTATTTGAACAAATAATGAAAGCAAACTTCCCCAATTTAGTGAAGGAAATAGATATCCAAGTCCAGGAACCACAGAGAGTCCCAAAAAAGTTGGACCCAAAGAGGAACACACCAAGACACATCATAATTAAAATGCCAAAGTTTAAACAAAGAGATAATCTTAAAAGCAGCAAGAGAAAAGAAGAGAGTTACCTACAAAGGAGTTCCCATAAGACTATCTGCTGATTTCTCAAAAAGAAACTTTGCAGGCTAGGAGGGACTGGCAAGAAGTATTCAAAGTGATGAAAAGCAAGGACTTACAACCAAGATTACTCTATCCAGCAAAGCTATCATTTAGAATGGAAGGGTAGAAAAAGTGCTTCCCAGAGAAGGTAAAGCTAAAGGAATTCATCATTATCAAGCCCTTATTATATGAAATGTTAAAGGGACTTGTTTACAGAAAAGAAGAAGATCAAAACTATGAACAGTAAAATGACAAGAAACTTACAACTATCAACAACTGGATCTAGAAAACAAGAACAAAAACTAACGAAACAACTAGAAAAGGAACAGAATCATAGATATGGAGATCATATGGAGAGTAGTCAGCTGGGGGGGAAGAGGGAGAATAGAGGAAAAGGTACAGAGATTAAGAAACATAATTGGTAGGTACAAAACAGACAGGGGGATGTTAAGAATAGTATAGGAAATGGAGACGCCAAAGAACTTATATGCAGGACCCATGGACATGAACTAAGGGGGGATTGCTAGAGGAAAGGGGGGATACTGGGAAGAGGGGCGCAAAGGGGAAAACACTGGGACAGCTATAATAGCATAATCATTAAAATATACTTTAAAAAATTCCAAAGTGTCTACATAACAAAAGATTATATCAATGAAGTTAAATGGTCAAGTGTGAAAATATTGTTATATGTAAAACTTAGAGAGTTAATATGTATAATATATAAATAAATTCTATAAATCAATCAGTGGCAATTCACAGGAAGAAACAGAATAGCCAACTGGAGTAGATTGGGAGAAAATGTTACAATACTTGGCATTTTCTTTCATTGAGTGCATTGATTTTAGTTCTTTAGCCCTTGAAGGTAAGCTTAGCCATTTGACTATCCTTTGACAATAAAATATTAGCAAATGTGACACAAATAGGGGCTTTAAAAGTGTGTTTTCACTGGACTTGCCCTTTCCTGCTGTTCTATGGACCCTTGAAAACACCATGAGAAAAGCCTGCAAAAACCTACTGGAGGATGAGAGGCCATGTGGAGTAGACATAAGCCATTCTAACTGAGGCCCAATAGACCAACTGTTGGATATGTGAGTAAATGACACTAGACCATCCAGCTCCAGCCAAGACATAAGCCAATCATAGAGGTCAGCCAATTTGGGCTAGAGCAAAGAACTTTTGGCCAAGCTACAAAACCATAAGATACAATAAATGTGTATTTTACCATTATACACCAATAAGTACATGAAAAGATAATTAACCTACTACAAATCCCAAAACACAAATTAAAAAGGACATGTTATTTGTCTATCAAATTGCTAAAAATAGACAGGGTCATAATACCTAGTGCTGGCAAGTAAAGAGGAACATCTACCTTAGTGGTAGGTAGTGAAATTGGCAAAATAGCCAAACAGAAAAAAAAAAACACAAACCATTGCTATATGTAAAACTTAAAGAGTTCACACATATAAGATATAAACAAATTCTATAAATCAATTATCTGTGGCAATTCACAGAGGAAGAAATACAAGTAGCCGACTGTAGTAGACTGAAAACAAATGTCCACAATATTGCATTTCCATGGAAATGTATTGATAGAACATGCTTACAATATCTATAGTAACCTTAATCCATCACTTATACATTACACACTGCTCCAAGTGCATAACACATAACTCACTTAATCATCATAACAATCTTATGGAATAGGTACTATGATTATCTCCATTTTACAGAAAAGAAGACTAAGGCAAAGAGGAGTTAAGTACTTGGTCATTGTCACACGGGTAATTAGTAGTAGAGCTGGGGTTCAAATTTAGGCAGACTTGCTAAAACCCATTCTTTTATCGATTAAACTATTGCTGATATTCCACCAGTTCATATTAAGAACATATCTTGCAACAATTCAGTGGAAAAAGGTTAACCTTTCCTATAAATAGTATTGGAATGACTGGACATTCATATGCAAAAACAAAATAAATCCGGAACTAAAACTTCCCACTTTATACAAAAGTTAACTGAAAAAAGATCATGTAAAACATAAAAATATAAAACTTTTGGGATATGGGAAAAAAGTTTTCATGATGCTGGGGTTATTATCTACGACACCAAAGTGTGATCCATAAAGAAAAAAATATTAATAAATTATATTTTATCAAAATTTAAAACTTTTATGTATGAAAGACACTGTTAAAAATACAAACTACTGACTAGGTGAAAATATTTTCAAATCACATATGTGATACAGCTTGTATCCAGCATATGTAAAAAACTCAAAACCCAACAATAAGAAAACAAACAACTCAGATATTTTAAATATACAAAGGATTTGAGACTCTTCACCAAAAAAGATACATGTTTGAATGGCAAATAAGCACACAGGAAAGTGTTCAACATCATTAGCCATTAGGAAAAAGCTAATTAAAACTACATGAGATGCCACTACATGCCTCCCCCCCACAAAATAACAAAACAACAATAACAAATGCTCGCTAGAATGTTTAACAACTTAACTCTCATTCATTGCTAGTGGTAATATAAAATAAATGGTCCAGTGATGCTTTAACAATTTTATAAAGTTAAACATACATGTACCATGTCATTCAACAATCAACTCCTAGGTATTTACCCTACAGAAATGAAAATTTATGTTCACACAATGATTATTTATAGTAGTTCAATTTATTCATAATCATCCAAAACTGAAAACACTCAACTGTTTTTCAATTGGTGAATGCATATAAACATCCACACAATGGGCTGTACTCAACAAGAAAAAGGAATAAACTATTGATATTTGTCACAACATGGCATTATGCTGAACAAAAGAAGACAATATCAGAAGGTTACATACTGTATGACTGCCTTTATATGACATTCTGGAAAAGGCAAGCCCATAGGATTAAAGAGCAGATAATTGGTTGCCAAGGAATAGTAATGGGAGAGATTTGACTGTAAAGAAGCTGCACAAAGATGATTGTGGGGAGTGATGGAATTGTGCTGTTTTCTCATGTAGTGGTGGTTGCATGAATCTACACATGCATTAAAACTCATAAACTCATAAACTCATGGGTTGTACTAACACCCAACTTAATTATACTGTGTATTAATTTTAAAATTATAATAAAAGTATATCTTCCATAATTACCAGTTAAAATATGCAAAAGTATAGCACAGATATTCACTGAAGTCCATAGCCAGAAATTAGAAACAGCACATAGTTCATAGATAGAAGCATGACTAAATAAAAGAAGGTTTACAATTATAAATGAACATTAAGTTTGCATGGAATTATGTTCTTGATACAGTAAGTGAAGAAAACAAGATGCAGAATCAAAATATAGAGAAAAGTCTAGAAGCCATATACCAACCTGATATCAGTGGTACCTCAAAAAAAATGAAATTGCCAGGCTTAGGGATCAGGGGTGGGAGAGGAAGAAGGTGATGTTCACTTATTGTTCTACATACTTAGTATTGTATTTCTTCTGTAATTTTAAAATATAGATTTTAATTTTTATAACAATATATGCAACTAATCCATCTAATGGCAGTTTTCTGATTAATTACTGGCATGTCTGTCTCCTTCCTTAGACAGTGAGGTCCCTGAAGAAAAGGACTCTCTGATTCACTTTCAACTCCTAAGAACCAAGCACTATTTTTAATTGTTTAAGTTGAACAGGGAGAATTCAACAGTAATTAAAAGTAATACACCTTAAACCCAGGTGACTACTTTGTGAATTAATAATTGCCTGATATCACCAATGCAGCAGTGGAGTTGTTGAGAGATTTGAAGGTCTCTCTCTTTTTCCTTATCTGTGAAATGAAGGAATGACATCTAAATCACTGACTCTTGTATAAAGGACTATTTCAATTTCCATGGCGTGAAGCCAGTTTGATGATGTGACTCTGTGTGACACTAGGTCTGCCTCAGCCCCAGAGAAAGGGTCTTTCTTTTTGTTTGTTTTTTAAGTCGTCTTAGAGCGAAGCCACCCACAGAAGGAAGAGCTGCTCATGGCTTTGTGTCCTGCTGTGTGCCTACCCTTCTGCACACTTCAGCCCCACATGGGCAGGAAACAGGCCCATCTTGAGGTAAAGAAGAGTCCCTGCATTTCCTTCAAAAGTCCTTTGATTCTTGCCCCTTCTCTTACAGGACTGACCTTAACAGGAAACCAACCTCTGCACATGCAAGTGATTCTGGAAAAACAGGTTCACAAGCAGCTTGGTGGTATGGCAGCAGCTTTGGGGGAATAAAGAGGCTACTTGGAGATGAACATAGGCCAGTGCTCCACAGGCCTTTGCCAATCGACCCTCAAGGAGACCAGTTACCTAACTCCAAGCTTACCCCCCATCCCTCCCCACGACATCCCTCCATCATGTGTCACTGAGCCAGAGGGCCCTTCCTTACATTTTCTTCACTGTCTATAAAAGTGAGTTTGCATACAGTCTATTAAAATAAAATTCTTTTAGTTTGCCTTTCTTTGCTCTGAAATAAGACAGTAGCTGCTCTGAAGCATCAACCCCTTTGGCTTACCAATGGGACTGCAATCTTCACTGGGTAGTGGAAGAGGGCTCAGGGGCCCTCCAGCCTTTCTTAGGTCCTGGGAGCTATTGTGTTCCAAGCCTTACGTAAATTATTTCTATGATTAGAAACCACCTATTTGGGGGAGCATTTTTTGTGGTCATACTCCCTCGGCTGTGTTTAAAAAATTCTGTAAACCTCCAAATTACAGATACGTTTGCCAGGTGGAATTTCACCTAGACTCTATGTCAGTTTTTCCATTATAAAAATGCAGATCCGAATGTCTCAAGAGGTACTAATCTGTATGTCTTCATTAAGAAAGAGTTCTCAAGAAACCCCGAGTGTCATAGTTAGTGTAATCCCCTTGGGTCCCTGCCAGGCCCCACGTTCATTCCAGTGGCAATGACATCATTCTAAACATGTTGGGAGCTTTCCTTGAAATCTTTGCATGAGCTATTCTCTTTCCTCTAATGTCCTCTTCCAATGCTTCTCCTATTTCCGTGTCCAAATGAATAACTCTTCCTTGTCCTCCAAGGCCTGGCTCACACTCTCATACACCGAGAAGCCTCCCAGATGCCAGAGGCCAGGGCCTGTGTCTGTAAGAAACATGGTACCTAATAGGTATGGCAGTGTGACAGGCTGTGATCCTATAGAGAGCAGCTGCTGGGCAGTTTATCACTCCAGCGGCTTATGAGAGCAACTCCTCCTTTATCATCCCAAGTAGACAGTGTAAGATTTACTCAGGCTCCTCCGGCAACAAGGAGACAGAGCGTGTCTGCCTGTCTCTGCAGTCACTTGAGGGAAAACAGTCCCAAAACATAAAAGCCAGGGAGACAATTTCCTTAAATGTTTGAGATGCTCTGGGCATAGGCTTGGTCCATATTTAAGTCAAATTTAGTATACAAATTTGAAAGTCATAGTCTCACTTTCTAAGACCACGCTATTCTTTGGCTTTTCTCTACATTTTAGGGTACACCCCTCTCTAGCTGCTCTCCAAACTCCTCCACCCAGCTCTGGGAGCCGTGGAGGCTATGTCCTCTTGGGTATGGTTAATAGGAAGCCCCAGAAGGTGAAAAGAGGGTGGAAGGGGGGGAAAGAGGGTGTGGTCAGGGTTTTTATTCTCCTAGTTCCCTCCCTGCGGAGCCATTTACAGAAGCCACAGGTGGGTGGCAGTCTCCCGCCACTGCCCTATTCGGGTTCAGTAACTGCTCCTCCCCTGCACCTTCAGGTCTGTTTCAAGTAATGCTCATTTTTCAGTTGATCCCTTTATGTAAATAAAATTTTGTGCTAATATCTGATAACTGAAGCCAATAAAACCATGCTTTGTGTGGCTTCTCAGAGAGACAGGAGTTTGTACCTGCTCCCCCAGCCTTGACGCAGTTCCTGGGGTACCTCCCTAGAGTTGCTGTTTCTTTAAAGAAGCACAGTTTGCAAATCTCTATAGGATTCGCTTGTTGTTTTGATATCAGTGTGTCAATTACACATGAATAAAATTATTAGCAGTAATACAATAGGTACTACAACTTATTAATACCTACTACCATTCAGATATTTTGCATGCTTTGTTTTACTTAATTCTCACAACAACCATATGAATTAGTCATTTATATCTCCATACCACAGAGGAGGGAACTGATTTAGACAAAATAAGCAACAGTGATGACTCAATGAAATCTTAAATGTAAAACATCCGGAACAGTGTTAAAATCCATAACTCTTCCTTTTCCTTGACAGAGAGTTTGGCACAGTAGGTTCTCCATATGCATTGTTCCACTGAGTATCCACTTACCTTAGAACCATGGTCAGCCCACTGCTGAAACTCTACGTGTAACACCATGAATCTAAAATAGCAACTTTCTCTTGGATCTAACTTCCCATTCACCCTCCTTGCCAAAACTCAGCAAGTGGTCAAGGCTCTAGCCAAGTGATTATGGTCTGACAACTACTGCAGAAGACCCCATTTCCATTTTCACAGTGACTTCACCAACTCCCAAGACTTCAGTTAGCACTTGTTCCAAATCTAGGTCCCTAGTTCTAACGTCTTCCTAGGTACAAACACATGATACAAAATGCCTACCTGACACCAAGATAGGTATCTCAAGTGCAATATGTCTAGAATGAATTCAGCATGTTATCTTCTCTTAACCATCCCTCTCTCATCTCTTAAGCCTTCACCTTTTCAATAACAAGAAGCTTAAAAACTCTGAATTATTGTCAACAACTCTCTCTCCCTTACTCTTTGTATCTAACCCCCACATTCAGCCTTTTCTAGCTCTGTACTGTTATATTCGACTCCTCTTCCCACAATCATTCCTTCTGACTTGAACTACTGCACAATTTTAGTGCCTTTAGTTTCTTTTGCTCCGAACTCTCCGCACGCTTTCCTTTCCTGGTCACTGCTGACATCGTACCTCTGCTGACAAGGCCTCTTCCTATATGCATTTAGCTGCTAGAGTCCAATTGCTTCAAAGATTCAGCTCAAATCTCAATGGCAACAGGAATGTATATTAATTATTTGGCACAATTCAAAAAATAAAGTTCAAATTTGCAGACTGAAAATTGTTCAAAATTGTCATAACCGGAAATTCAAACCCATTACACTTATTTTTGAAATAAAGAAAAAAAGAATTTTAAGATTTGCCAAATGTGAGGTCATACTTAAGTAACAACATCATGAAATGGAAATGAATCCTCTTTATACTGAAGTCTGAATCTCAGACTTAAGTTGTCATCTGATTAGCATCTTTAGGATAGCCTCTTCTAACTTCCCACTAAAAACAAGAAAAAAAAATGAAGAATTGTAACCTCAGTGTCAGCATCTAATAACCATAATGAATTGGGCAGGAAAATGAATCTTCACTATTAAAATATTTTAATATTAAAAATTTCTCTTAATTGAAAATTGAAAATGTGTGCCATAAAAAGTACTTCAACTTCCATATTAAGGTAGGAAAGACTTAGAAAGCTAAAGAGAGGATGGGAGGAAGTTAACGTGTGTCGAGTTCCTCACTGATGCACAGATGTTCAAAATATGATTTCACTACTTATCACTGTCATTGGAGATGTATAGATTAAAGAGTTTTTTTAAAAACGTAAGGGTAACTTTATCTATTTTAATAAGATAAAAAAACAGGATGTGTACATAAAAATGACTAGAGAAGGTAAATGTAAGAATATAAGCCAAGTAGGCAAAAGAGAGGAAAAATAAAAAGCTAAAAGGAAACAACAGGAAATTTTTAAAAAACCAAAGCACAAAACACTATGTCAGAAGTTAGGTTCAAACATATTATATGATTTAAAGACAAATGTTTAAAATCACCAATAGAATGACAAATACTCTCAGAAAAATTTAAACCTTCCACGTTGATGCTTATGGGAGACTCACTTAAAACAAAATAACAAAATAACAAAATCTTAAAAACAAAGAGAGAGGGAAAAATTTATCAAGAGGCAAAAAGAAAACAAAAGTGATAATACGTATTAGTTTCAGACAAGGAATTCAAGATAGAAGGTATGAAATGGAACGAAGCCTATCAATTACATTACAGAAAATAAAGTCTACCATGAAAGAACAGTGGTTATGCATCATTGTGGTCCAAATCATATAGAATCAAGGATATTTTTTAAAAATTGGTAAAAGGAAAAAGACTATGAGGAAAGTACAATAGTTGTTGGAAATATAGTTACACCTCTCTCAAATTTTGACTGATAAAGAAGGCTAAAAGTCAAACATGCAATTAATAATATTATATATTATATATCATCCACACACACATATATTATATATGCTATATATGTGTATAATAATATTATTATATATATGAATGTATGCATCTTTCAGATATATATAACTCCGTATCTTAAAGTGGAATTTTTCCCCTTTCATACAGTACTTACTAACATTGAGTGCACCAAACAGAGTAATGTATGTAATAGAAGTCAACGTTCCAAAGATCGAGTGGGTAAAGGTAAAACTTGTGCGTAGACAAAACTACTCTTGACATTCCTTTAAGGCACACATAAAGGATCATATGGAATTATAACATCTATCCACAAATGGTAACATCTACGTTCTTCTCCAGCCCTGGGATATGCCACCGTTGCTTTGGTGAGAACCAGACAAAGTATAGTAGCCCCCTCCCCCACCCCATCTGTGGTTTTGCTTTCCATGGTTTCAGTTATCCATGGTCAAGCATGGTCTGAAAATATTGAATAGAAAATTCCAGAAATAAACAATATGTAAGTGTTAGACCGTGCACCATTCTGAGTATTGTGATGACATGTCACACCGTCCCACTGCATCCCACCTGGGACGTGAACCATTCCGTTATCCAGCACATCCACGCTGTGTACACTGCACACCCATTAGTCATGTAGAAGCCATCTCAGTTGTCAGATTAGCTGTCGCAGTAGTGCAGCACTTTAAGTAAAATAAGTCACCCTTATTTTACTGAATAATGGCCCCAAAGTGCAAGAGTAGTAATGCTGGCAATTCAGATATGCCAGAAGGAAGCCATAAAGTACTTCCTTTAATTGCAATTGTATGTATGCTTAGGAAAAAAACATAGTATAACAGTCCGTCCTCCCTATCTGTGGATTCCTCATCCACAGATTCAGCAAATCACAGATTAAAAGAAAAATTCCAGAAAGTTGGCCTGTAAAGAATATAGCATTACAACTGTTTACATAGACTTATATTTTACTAGGCATTATAAGTCATCTAGAGATGGTTCAAAGTACACAGGAGGATTATATAGGTATACGCAAGTACCATTCCATTTTATATAAAGGTCTTGCCCATCAGCGAGGGCCCCAGAACCGGTCCCCATGGATTCGAGGGGACGAATGTATATAGGATTCCGTACTATTCATAATTTCAAGCATCCACTGTGGGCCTTGGAACATAACCATCACAGATAAGGGAGACGAATGTAATTGCCTAGTGTTCAGGAACCAGGTGGTACAACCACGGATGTCACAAATGAAACCGGAGAAACCGCAGGATAGGGGCCAAGCTCAGTTTAGGGTTTATGAAGTGAATGGGCAAGTGAAATCATCTGAGCCATTTATATTTGTACGTCTTTTAGACCAAGCTCATGTAGTTGAATTTGACTAAATTAAATAAGTTTGATGTGGTTTAAGGTAATATTCAAAATATTTAACAGTCTGGACCGAGCAAATTAAAACAGACACTGATCTGAGCACCAGAAAAGGTTCTAAAAGACCCCAATAGACCAGACATTAATGTTGTAGTTACCTAATTATTGGGAAGTCCAGGGACCTTCCAATTATTGGGACCTAGGCAACCAAGGTGGCAAGACAGGGGAAACTTAGGAGACCCACGTAGCAGGTATTTACCAAATGGCACAGAATTATTTACCTCTTTTAACAATCAGAATCAGTACAAAGCAATGGAATATCAGCCTTTCGGTAACTCTTTCTCTCTCCAGCCCCCACCCCCCAGGGCCCAACACACACACAGTGAAGTCCAACGAAGGGAAATTGTTCATGCAATAATTCCAAATCACAATAAAACAATCCCATACCACACACAATAATTCAAGTTTAACAATATATCATGGAACATTAAAAAAAAATCCCTTAAAAATAATAAGGCAGTCTTCTAATTATTAATTCTAAAAAAAAAATCATAACTAAAAAGACAAGATTTCTAGAAAATGGAAGAGAAGAACCCTGCTTTCAATAGTTTTCAGTAGTTTGATACAATGTATTCAAAACTACTTTCTCAGAGAAATTAGTAGTTTTAAATACTTTGTTTATTACTGAATATAAACCAAAAAACTGTACTTAGAAAACTTATGTATGAAAAAGTAAAAATTTCATATAAAATATTAGCAAATGAGTTCATCAGTTTTTTAAATGACTCATCGCCTGTGGACGCTACGGGTTTATCCCCAGAAGGCAAGAACAGTTTAGTGTATCACAGTTGTATTAATATATCACTTAGTACTGAATAGCCCAACATGAAATGTGAGGGACCTATATGAAAAAAAATCTGAAATTTTACCAAAAGATAAAACAGATTTAAAGACATGGAGAGAGATGTTCTGTGTCCTTAAATGAAAAGATAACTCTTCCTAAATTAACAAATTTAACATACTCCCAATGGGTGACACAAAAGGTAAGAGAAGAGAAAGGCCTAGTAATATGACAGGAGCTGAAGGACTTGAACAAACAAGACTTGTGTAAACTCGACAGTGAAGTTGTTTGCATTGCCACGGTATAAATCCCATCTTTGTCTCAACTCATCTGTTCAGGGTGTTACGCTCACAACAAATCTGTGTCTCTGTATTTATGACTGTGTCTATGTGTCTCTACCTATGGGTCTGTGTGTAGAGATGTTATCGTCATTCTTATTTTTAATTGATGTAAAAGGCTGAGCTGAATTCTTGGTTGACACCAAGTTGAACAGAGACCACACAGGCAGGGGTGAGCATGGGAGTGCCTGAATGAAGTAAAATCAAAACTTCAGTCGGCACTCAGTGTAGGATTTACCCATGAGAATGTAAATACCCTAGGAATTCACAGGGGAAACCTGGAGGAGGGCATCTGAATTCCACAGGGAAGATAGAAAATTCAATCTTATCTGGAAAATGTTAACAGTGCCTATCTCTGGTTGGTGGTATTGTACACACAGAATAAAAAGATAAACATTTTAAAAATTGAATTCTTGGGAAGGAAAGCAAACAGCTAGTACTGTGCACACTAAGCCTTGGATTTATAGTAGCACCTTTCATGGCGGTGATGTGTCCAAACATCGGGGCCTCCAGGTGCCCTGCACGGGGCCGAGCCTATCCCAGAACACAGCACCCGTGGGAGGCCAGGAAGCGTAGTGCTGCTGAGCAGCGGAGCGATGCAGTACAGTACGTGGTCAGAGGTTACGGAACGAGGCCATCCTGGTCCGCATTATTTGTATAATACAGGACCACGTGCAGGTTACTCAGCCCCTTTGTCCCAGACTGGCCTTCTGTAAAGCGGAGCTGATGATACTAACCTCTGAGCATTTCACTGAGGTGGATTAATGTACAGATCGACATTCGTATGAACAAACGCTTTGTAAATTTTATGAGTGATGTGTTAAGAGCATGAGGCAAATAGTGAAATAGTCAATAAACAGTGATGATGATGATGACTTATGATTCCCTAAAGGCATGCCTCATGAAGGGAAAACGGAATGTGCTCCCTTGAAAAATCGTCACAACTAGCCCCTCCTGCCATGTGATCCTGTGTGCAGAGCGTATCACAGGGAAAAAGTAACATATTTAGTAGAATCTTTGACTTACTGACATATCCATAGAAAACGAGGTCCGGAGTGTGAGCTAATCATGAATGCTACCCAGCAGAAACAGGGTGTGGTAGGACAACGAACCTTTTAAACTTTTATTTTACAGTCTTTTGTCCCTTTTCTCCCATCGTAAGAGCCCAAAGAAGAAACACAAACATGGGTAAGAAATGACTTCAGTCAGCATATATGTTTCTGAAAACTCAGAAGTGCATTCCCTCTAAGGCCTGGCACTGTGGGCTGTATTGCTAAAGCTTCCATTCTCTCAGTCTGTTAGGTCTTCACATGGACTCGACTTCTAGGAAGGGCCATGAAGTTTTAATTTTACCGAATTAGTTTTAAGTTTCTCTAAATAAAAAATATGACTCCATGTAAGGATGACACACATTTACAGTCTAAGGTCATAACTGGAGAACAAGTTTATCATGTGCTCTGCAAACTGAAGTCCAAAATCCCCGGACTCATAATTTTAAAATGTAATCAGCCAGAGGTCTAGATTTCAAATAGAATTTTTCATACTCCTAATTTGGCTCCTAAAGGAGTTAAAACTAGGTTAAATTGACTTTAGTTCTCGGATTGCATAATGCACTCACAGAAAGCCAAAACTGTGCTCTATCTATTTTGTGTGCCTGAAATTAAAACCTGATCGTTGAGGTCTGTGTAGCTAATTTCAAAATTGTAGTGTTCAAAAGGGAGCAACACTCAACCATCGACCGAGAAGAAAACAACTGCACATGTTTGATTGATTCCCCAAGCACCGATAGAGCTTTGGGTTTATAGGCAGTAAACCTCAGAGTAAATTTTATATGTACATATAATTATACTATATTGAATGTGTATTTATATTATATTGAAGTATGTCTAGTCAAATCTGGTGGCTGAATTTTTAAAAATGCTTTTCCACGGATCCAAACGTTTGTACATGAACATAAATTATTTTTGTAATCAGAGAAATACACATTTCCAGGAAGGTAAAGCATAAAAATGCCATAATTTGAAATAAGTGTCCAGAGTTCCAGTGCCTATAGTATTTTTTGTTCCCCAACTTTAAAAATCAGCTGAACACTGTGATTAGCTTCCACTTATAGGTGAGATCATATGGTATCTGTCTTTCACTGCCTGGCTTATTTCACTTAGCGTAATGCTCTCCAGTTCCATCCATGCTGTAGCAAAGGGCAGGAACTCCTTCTTTCTTTCTGCTGCATAGTATTACATTGTGTAAATGTACCACAGTTTTTTGATCCACTCATTTGCTATTGGGCACTTAGGTTGCTTCCAATTCTTCACTATTGTAAATTGTGCTGCTATGAACATTGGGGTGCATAGATGCTTTTGAATTGGCGTTTGAGGATTCTTAGGGTATAATCCCAGCAGTGGAATTGCTGGGTCAAATATGACCAGCAACATGGAAATAAAAAACAAACTGACAGTAACCAGAGAGGAGAAGGGTAGGGCATGACAGGGGAAAGGGAAGGGAAGAGTCATCAAGGAACATGCATAAAGGACCCATCGACAAAGCCAAATGGGGGAAGGATTGAGGGTGGGAGGTGGGGGTGGGTGGGGCTGGAGAAAGTGGTGGTGGGAAAATGCTGACCAAAAAAAAAAAAATAGATAGGGGTAGGCTAAGAATAATATAGGAAGTTAAGAAGCCAAAGAACTGGTATGTACAGCCCATGGACATGAACTAAGACGTGTGGGGATGATGGGATGGGGTTCAGGGCAGAGAGGATAAAGGGGGGGAAAATGGGACAACTGTAATAGCTTACTCAATAAAATACACCCAAAAAAACCTAAAAAAATTAAAATAATAAAAATAAAAATAAAAATCAACTGAACACTGTGAAAGAAATGTTCCTCACTGTCTCCCTGGATCTTATTTCAATAGGCCACCTGAATGTTCCAATAAAAATGTCCAAGGAAGACATGGTCTCTGGAACCTCTTTATTTATTTTTTTTGTAATAACACTGCATTAATTAATATCTTGACAGTCAAAAAACATTTTATGTACCCAAAATATACATTTTATGTGTATTATCAGTGGTCCTGATAAATGTGGGTTCTTTTATATTTACTTTTATCTTGTTAGGTGATAACAATTTAAGAATACAAATAATCATCAAACAGTATCTCTAAAACCACAGAATAATACTATATTTAATGGCCTTTTTAGGATATTCGGAATATAAAGTGTTTTAAACTATATCCCCTCATGAACTCCTCCTTTAAACATCAGGTCAGGCCTATCCAAACACAGTGAGAAGTGAGAAATGGTTAGAAAGGCACATGTTTACCCTTGTTTACACTTGATATATACCCTTTATTTTTCCCCCAGGCTAGATATAGGAAGAAACTCCAGAAACCAACATAGCAGTTAGATGTTTCCCAGGCTAAAACAAAATACAATTTCATATCCTGAATTTTTACTTAATCTTATAGTAACGTTTAAAATATCAACATTTTACTTTACCTTGCCAAATTTCTATCTAAAAAACTATGATGTATGAGTGAAGATTTCATCAACTCCAGCCATGTATTATTGAGTATTCTCATGTGTTTTTTAATCATTGCTACTCTGATACAGAAAAATAGTACCTTATTTTGATTTAATTTTAAAGTAGGGGGTGAACTTTTTCACACCCTGTTAACCACGTGTATTTTCTCCTTTTGCGAATTATTTTTTCCCTTCTTTTTCTATTGATGTTTTTATTTTTTTCTATCAATTTCAATGAGCTTCTTTTACAAAAATACTTTAATCTCGTACATGCCATATTTGTTGCAAGTGTTTTTTCTCATTTGTTCTTTGCCTTTTAATTTTGCTTATTGTTGGATTAACAGTTTAAATATTTGTGTAGCTAAATGTATTGATTTTTATTTTTGTGGCTTCTCCCATTGTTTTTAAATTTAAAAAGCCTTCCATATGAAAAGTCAATAAATGTTCACTTTCATCTTCTTGTGATGACTTATATTTTTACTAAATCTCTTTAATCCATTTGCAATTTATCTTGGTGTGTGGGAACAGATGGGCTTTTCCAAACATTCTTTTTTTCCACATAGAAAACTAATTTTTCATCGAAATATTATTCCCATCCCTATGGATTTGTATCCTTTCTAGGATATTAAATTTTTATGTAAACGCGGGTCTGCTTCTGGCCTTTCTAGTCTGTTGATCTGTGGTCTATGATCTTGGACTGTGCCCCACTGTATTACATTATTATACTGTCTTAAGACCTAGTAGAGCTGGTTCCAAGATGTTACTCTTTTATTCCCAGAATTTTTTTACCTATTCCTCCTGCTTACTCTTCAAGATAAAATTCATAATTATTCATTAAGGTTCAAAAACAATATCTTTGGGGATTTTGCTAAGAATTATTAGGAATAAATGTTTAGAACTTAACATAATGAAAATTATAAAACCTTGCTGTGAAATATATAAGAAAACTGCAATAATTAAAACTATATATTAGCTTTGTGGAGGAAAACATTAGAGATGTCTCTTTTCCCCAAATCATCAGTTTAGCAGAAATCTATACATTTATTGACTATCTAGTGTGACGAGGACCTGGGCTGACTTGGCTCTGCAAAAACTGCAGAAACCATGGGTCATGCATCCCGGAGAGAAAATGCTAACTCTGTCAGGAATCACTAACAGGACAGCAATAGTCTGTGGTAACTCATCTGGGACCTTGTACTTATTTATTCCCTATGCCAAAATATGGATAAAGTATTTCACTGGGCGAGTATTTGGATGAGCCCCTAGGAGCAGGGAATAGAGGGTAGAGTAAAAAAAAACTCCTGAAAGGCATGTTTGAATAACTGTCCAGAGCTACTGCTAAAATTCCAGGGGAAAGAGATTAGATAAGGAGCTGGCCTTTGTTTTGCAGCATAGTTTGTGCAAATGAGGGTGAAAATAAAAGGAAGGAGAAATTAGAAGACTGGCGGTGAGAGAGAAACTTAGAGGAACACAGTTGTCTATTCAGGAGTTTATTAAGTTTTGTATAGTGTACAACACAAAGTGCCTTCTCCTTTGACCCACTAAAAACTCTTTGTTATTCACTAACTCAATGGAGTGGAATCCTTGATGCGGTGTCTCAGAGCGCTGGGTCTTGCTTCTGAATGAATGCAGGTGAGAAAAGGCCGCCTAAGGGCATCCGGTCTAACCTGGGCTACACAGTACAGTGCTGGAGGCAGAAATCCCTCCGCCCGCTGGCCCCAATCAGGCTAATCTGGCTGCACGTAGGGGTTTCGTCCCTCCAGGCTTCCATTTCTGTCTGATCTGTCAGAAATGCCCTCCTGCATTTGAAAGTCTGATTTCAGTCAGTGGAATCTGATTGTCCCGGACTGAATCCATTTCTCTCTCCTGTGCTTGCCCTGGCTTCTGCGGAAACTTTATTGCAGACTGAGTTGTTTAGTCCTTTGTGTAAACAGTCTGTCCTCATTATTTGTTGATCCCATGCCTGAGAGTTTGCCTACGATTTATTTATACCTCAAAATCGATACTCATGGTGACTTCCCGGCTATTCGGTCATTCGAACCCGTGCCCAGCAGGGAAAACCCCAAGTCCTCAGATGCATGAGTCACTATCTGAGGTGGAACAAGGCATCACTCGACTCAGCTCCCACAGTGTAAATCAGTAGTGTTTTTTGAGGTACATTTAGTACCACTTTTTCACCTTTTCATGCTTTTTATTGGCAATTTTACCATTTAAGATGGCCTTCAAGCATACTGTAAAAAGGCTATCTAATGTTCCTAACCACAAGAATGCCGTGACGTGCCTGACAAGAAAATGCATGTTAGATAAGTTTTGTTCAGGCAGGAGTTACAGGGCTGTTAGCTATGAGCTTGGGTTAATGAACCAGCCATATACATTTAATGATTTGTCTTTCAACAGAAATACACACAAAACTGATTTTTTTTATTGATCGGTTGACAAAAGTGTTTTAACTTTGGGGAGACTAACCCTGTGCTCATGGCTTATAGAACAAAACTACAATGAATAACAAGAATCTACTCTATGTCTCTCTGAAACCCTCACCCCAACAGCAACTACTTAACAGCAATGACTTTATTTTATTCATCTTTTATCTACTGACCCAGTGTTAGGAACAGAGTAGAAGCTCAGAAATTATTTCTAGAATAGAATGGGTTGGGAAGGAATGAGAGATGTTGAAATGGGATGCGATGGAAGAGACTAATATTTATACAGATTCTGGGAGACAGGGTTCTCTTAGGAACAATAACTCTAGTGGCATAGAGACATAAGAAATACAATGATAGCTAATATTTATTGGGCATCTTTTATGAACCTGCATGTTGCTAAGCATTTGATCTGCTTATGTTGATATCGTGCAGTCGCCACAACTCTACAGTGAGGTTGACGTGATTATCCCTACCTAACGGGAGGTGAGATGACTTGTCAAAAGTCCCACTGCTCTCCCATCGTTGAACGGGGCTCCAGCCCAGACTCATCTGCCCTCAGAGCATGTGATCATCACCACCTGGTTAAGATGAAAAGGTGGGTTTGGTAGGGGTTATAAACCACGTATTCCATCAGAAAGCAATCTCTAGAAGAGAAAAAGAGGGCCTGTAACAGAAGTCCGCCTGAGTCACTGGCTCTTCCCAGCTTTGGTGGGAAGACAGTGATGCAATTAATGTTGATTTTTATGCCTGGCTGGCAACAGCACTGTTTTTTGTTTGATTCCAGGAGCAGCTGGCAGAATTCATGTATTACTCATGTTGGAATCACACTTTGCTGATGGCTCATGTACTCTAAAGTCACTCAGTGGCTGGGGCTCGGGCCGTGCTTAGCTAGGTCTGTTGGGAGATTACTACAGGCCTCTGAATGTGGCTGAGCTCCTGCAGCTGTCGTGCGTTTCTGGCTCCAGTTCCACACCTCTTGGCAGATGGCTTGTGTGAAAAGCACTGCTGACTCTGGGTGTGAGACACACAGGGAAAAGGGCTGAGAGGGCCAGGCAGCACAAAGCAAAAGCCATGCTGCCAGAGGCCTTACATCCACAGCCATTATGCACTTGGAAAGAAAGGAATTCATGCAGGAAGAATTTGGGGATTCTTCAGAAGGTTACTTCTAACCCTAACTCTTCCATAGCCACCCTGGTCACAAAGACCCCAAATATCCTTCACCATGCATTGGTAGTGATGGTCAGGTGGATCAAATTACTAACGGTTCTAACATTTACTTAGTGTTTTTTAAGTTCAAGCATTGCTCTAAATGATTCACATGAACTAACTCATTTAATACCCATCCTTCCAAACAACTTGCACCAGAGCGCAAAGCTAGCATTAGATTGAACTCTTGATCCCAATTCTTCAACCCCGCCTTGCATCCACATGCTTCCTTTGGCCTCATCATGGACAGAGTGTACTTCCCAGCCCTTGACGTTGGGCATGGCACTTGACTTTGGGAGTGACAGCATCCTAGTCCTAGCCTAGGCCTTAAGAAGCCTCACTTGTTTATTTGTTTCTACTCAGTCCTCTTGCATTTCTAACATCACGGGGAGAGCAATGCACTATGGGTAATCTGCTGATCCAAGAAGGATGAGGTACATGTGAGCAGAGTCACCCAGAAAACCCACACACCTACAGCAAGAAGCAGAGCTGCCCCAGCTGCTACAACCTGAACCAGTACCACCTAGCTGTGCTAAGCATAGATCAGCAGAAGCTCAAATGACCCAAAGGCACATGAGTGATGGTAAACACTGGTTTAGCCACTGAGTTCAAGGAGTAGTTGTTACATAGCAATAGCTAACCAATACAATGATAAAGCTGGAATGCAATCTCACCCCATCTGCCTGTACAGCGCATGAATTAATCTCTAATTTACATTACCTCCTATACTCTCTATTGAAGTTATAGCCTCTGATGAGCTGAGTGAACTTGAGCTAAGTGCTGAACTTTCTGGGTCTCGGTGCTGACACCTTTCAAATGAGCAGGATGAATCACGTCAGCATGTCTCAAATGATATTACATTAACTACACATTATGTTAGGAAAAAAAGATTCTACGCCTCTCCTGGAATTGGCATATTCTGTGAAGGCACAGAGGCACTGCACTAGATAATCTTTTAAGTCTTTGGCAGTTCTAACATTCTGTTATTCTAGGTAACAGTACGTGGCCCCTCTGTGAAAACTTCCACCTCCATTACCAGATATTTGTGAAACTATAATAATTTTATAATTTGGGTAATTTGGGGACACATCCAGGGGAAGAGGAGAATGTCTGTTATGGAAGTGGTCTTTCCCAACTTCCTTGAAACTTTTGCAAACCCTCCTAGTGCCTGAGTCAGAGACAGCAGGGAAGACGTCCTCCCTTCTCCTGCCAGCTCACCTAGACTCAAGCTTCCGGAAAAGCATATGCAAACAGGAACCTGCCAGGTTCCTGCCAGGACCTGGGACCTCTCTCAGAAAGAAATCCCGGCTGACCTACTTCATGTCCTCACCTTCCACTTCCTCCTGCAGGCCACTTGAGGTCAGGTCCCTCTCTTTACCATCTCTGTAACTCCAAAGCCTAGCAGATTCCCAGCGCATAGAAAGCGCTCAGTAAATGTTAGCTTGAATGAGTGACTATAACTGACCCACTCATTTCTCCACTGGTGGGCATTGCTCATTGGTTTGCTGGCTAACTGCTAGATCTAAGAGGATGCCCAATATGCCAAGGGATAAACTAGGTCTTGTCTGTAATTTATTGACAAATGTCCAGTTTGCAGATTTTCTGGGAGAAGCAAGATAGAGTCCAAGACAATCATTTGAGACAGGTTGATCACACTCAGACTTTCGCTTTGTCTGTGTCACTAGGATTGTATTAATTACATGCCCACTTCCTTTTCTCTTTTTTATTTGGACATACACACAGAGTCTTAAAAGAATTGACTAACTCACTTAGTTACAGTTGCATCTCCCAAACTACATTAATTTATGCATCGCTTTCGTGACTCCTGCTGAGCCTACATGCCACTTGTACTATTATTCTATTAACCATTTTCCTTAACTCGTCTTTTTTTCCTTAGTTTCATATTAAGCTAGAATAGTCATAAAATTATATGATGATATGATGTATATACACACATATTTATATCTACATACTAATAAATATCATAATTTAAAAGATCCCTCCAAGTACTACATAAAAATCATCTTTCGGGCTGACAGTACTATACGTGCACACTTAGGGAAGCACTAGGTTAAAACATTTAATCCAGTGCAAAACCACTTATTAAAGCATTTCTCTGTCAGTCAGTATACTACGTTTGGGGCTGAGAATATTGAAATGCTACGCACAGCTGATAGCCTAGTGGGTACAACCAACAAGTAAACCATAAATTGTAACTTAATTTTCTAAATACTATGACAGAGACGAACACAAGCGTGCCTATGTCCAACATCTCTTGAGCAGCAATGCAAATCCTCCCCATCCCAGTTGTTGTACCAGCTGCTCCTGCAGGGGCCACTTCTATGCAGGCCTCCGCCAGCTGTGAGCAGATGTAACCTCAAAGTGGCTCACTCAGAGTCCCTGCAAGCAGATCTCACTTCCTCCCCTAAAACCTGATCTGGCACAACAGCACAGGAAACCAGCAGTAACTCACTAGCTTGTTACATCTACTTAACTCCTGAATAAAGGGAGAGTATGACGATGGATGAATGCCTTTCTTTCCTTACAAGTGAACATTTTTGAGCCTCATTTCACAAGGCTCCTCAGAAGGTCTGGAGTACCAAGCATTTATAGCAGTGGCCAACACAACACATCCTGATACAGTTCTATTCACCTAGTCCCCTCCTCTTGCTCCCTGGGATCACTTTCCAAACAATCTACCGGCACATGAGGCTACATTTTTGGTGGAATCCAGGTAAGGTAGGGTCCTTACCCACGCAAGGAGGTTAAGGAAGACTCCTTGGAAGATATAACATCTGAAATAAACCTCAAAGCATGAACAAGTCAGACAGGTGAAGAAGAGAGTGTGAAGAGGGCGTTTCCGGCAGAAGAAACAGCATACACAAGGCCAGGAGGCTTGGAAGTGTATGCTTGGAAACTGCGAAGAGCCTAGCATGACTGTAATACACCCCTAACATAGCATGAGGGACTGAGAATCACAAGAGCCTGGTGAGGTAGGCAAAGACAGGCTCCTGAAAAGTTGCTGACCACAACCAACTACCAGCTCCACTCTGCTCTTTGATATGAAGTGATAGTGATAAATAGTAAACAGGTGGATATTTAAATCGACCCCAGAAGATTAGAAAGTGCTTTATAGATTCCAGAGGTGCTGGCCACAAGAGGCACTGAGAGTAAGAGAAGAAGGAATTAGAGGAAAGATCGTAGTGAAATGGGGGCAGGACAATTGTTACACTCACACACATTCATTCACTCACTCCAGGATGGATCCAAAAATCCATTAATGAGCTTAGTCAGTAGCGAGGCACATTCCACTTGGAAATGAAAATTCTAGAATAAATTGTCAAGAACTAAAAATTAGGTTTTGGATAAATGAGGTAGGGTCCTACAAAAGACAAATCACCCTAGAGCTTCAGGTCAGCCAGGGCCAGAGAAAAGAGGAAATGGGGGGCTGGCTGGAGAAAAGCAGGGAGCATTATGTTGTGAGCTGCAGAGCCACAGGCAGAAATCCCCTCACTGACACTCCAGATTTTTAGCCAAATCCCAAGAACATACAGCTCTAAGCTTTTCTCTCCTCATCCCTGAGACAAGGCCATGTTTAGGGTGCCAATGTCGAGTTTCGCCAAGGGAAGCCAGAGAGTTCCATCTGGCACAGAATGTAGAGCCGCCTGTCCTCACGGATGGGTCTGTGCTTTGAAAGGACTGGCATAAGGCAATATAAAAGTCTCCAGCTTTGTCTATAAGCAAAGAATTAAGAGTATCTGATTTTTATTCAGGGTGCATCATGTACCAACCCTGTACTTTTAAGCAGTATCTCTTTTAAAATCTTCCCACAAATCACATGAATAGATATTGCCATCGGCCTCATTTTCCAGGCACCAGCTCGAGGTGACCAAGAACCTCTAGTCAGAAGACGGCAAGTGAAGTTTCGGAAAGAGCTCAGAATTTGGTCAGATCATTCTCAGTTGCACTCTGATCTCTATCATTTCCTACTGAGACCATGGAGTCACTCAGGACTGTTTACTTTCAAGATATGAAATCAACTTAAAATGGTACAAGCAACTAAGAGAGACTGGCTCCCATAATCAGAAGGTACAGGGATGGGTTTCTGATCTAAAACCACTGGACCCAGTGCTCAAATGATGTCAGAGTGCCTGTCTTGGTTCTGTTCTGTTATTGTCCTCATTGTTTCTTACTGAGGACCAGCTTCCTTCAAGTGCCCACCGAAGCTGGTAGCTCCAGGTGTACAGTGTCCTTACTGAAGAAAGAGAACATATTGCTCACAAATTCCCCTAGAAAGAGTCTGACCATATGGGGCATGCACCCTTCAGCTGAGCCAATTGCTATCATCAGATGGATAGAACACTCTTTAATCAGTGATTGGCAGCCCCATCAGCATCACATGGAGGGGAATCATGGTAGCTCTTGAAAAAGAGAGATGTTAGGCAGTGCAAAATAGTGGATGCCTACTACAGTTTAAAACCTTGGGCAAATCACTTAAACTTTGTGAACCTGGGTTTCAACATAGATTTTTAAAAATTAATAATACCTATTGTGCAAGGTTGTTGGGAGATATTAAAATCGTATTAAACACTTGGTACAAAGAGATATTCATCTATGATAGTCATTTTTTTTATTACTGGTACTATTATTGTTTTACAGTTGTTTTTGACACAGGGATCGGAATTTGAAGCCCATCCCAGATTCCCAGATGTCTAAAGCACTGCTGTCCCCAGGGTGGAGTCCCCTTGGCTCTGCAGCCAGACGCCTTGCACAACCCAGGCCCTGTATGCCAAGGTTAAGCTGGTTCACCATCTGACGGCCACAGAGCAGTGAGTGCCTCCCCAACCCCAGCAATGTCAATACTGCCTTCCTGACTCCGCCTATTGTATCTGGAGGAAAGTGGCCTAGCATTGTCTTCCAGCGCTCCCCCCAGGAAACATGATATCACCCTCTAACAAAAACGGGAAAGCTGACAGACCTACTGAGATGGGTGTGACTACCACACACACCTCACTGGTCAAGCCCTGGACAAGGGTCTGTGACAAGCTGAGAGCAAACAGCAGACACACACTATGCCCTTCAACAGGCTGCCTGATGGGTTCCTTTGGTTCGTCTTTCAATTGTCTCCCTCTCTTTGTAAAATCCATATCATGTTAGACATGGAGTCACCAGGCAGTGGGAATGCGCTCCCTCTCATCAACAGATGTGTTGAAAAGAGTCAGGACTCTGTCCATCTGGCCGACCCATGTCCCCACACCTGTCCCTGCAGCCTTTGGGAAGGAACACAGGGAGAAGGAGAGTCGGGTTCCTCCTGAAGGGACAAAAGAGAGTAGTGGGGCTGGGATGTACAAAAGAGCAGCCATGGCTTAATCTAAAAAATATTCTGCACATGTGATGAGAGTTAAGAAACGGCTTGGCCAGGCTGGTGGGAATTGGGTTATCGGTTTTAAATTCCAGAAAGAAGGGAGGCAACTTTAGACATTCCCTTTCCTGAAGGCTGGGAGTGATGCCAGTTGATTCTCTGACATCCCTCCTAGTTTGGGTTCTTAATATTGTCAGTGCACCTGGCTCTCTGTAAGACAACACACCTGCAGTCTCGTTCCCCTATGCCACGCGCTGAGGCTGTCACTCTGCCGCCCCCATCTTACTGTCTCCTTCTTAAAACTCTCTCCTTCCTTAGCTTCCTTCCACAGTACCAATTCTCGAAAATCCCAGGAAGGGAATCTGATTGGATTTGCTTCTCCTACCAACTCCCTGACTACTTCTTCACAGAACACTTAATTATCTCCCCTTTCTCGTCCCTTCACTTAAAGCTTAAGATAAATTCATGCCCATAACTTCACTTACTGTAAACCAAAGATTTCTATGGCTCAATTCCCTTGCCCAATCTCTTTTTCTGAGCATCAGACCCAGAAAGCCAAATTTTGCTAAATATTTCCATTTACATGGAACCTTGAAGTCAACATGTACACAATACTTACTTGCTCCATTTCAGCCCATCTCCAACCAGTTCCTTCTGCCATGTTCCAACACCCTGAAATCGCACCACTGTTACCCAGACTAGAATCCTGAATCGGTGCTTATTCTCTCCCCTTTCCCTCAACCTCCTATAAGCGATCAATCACCAGCCCCTAAAATTTTACTTCCTAAAAAACTTTCAAGCCCCCTCTTCATCCAGGCCTTCCTGCCTGAAGTGTTGGGAAGCCAGATTGGCCCAGGCCTGCAGTCTCTGCCATGTCAGCCCACCTCCACACTATCATCAGAGTGAATTTTCCAAGACATAAATCAAATATGATGGAGCAAACACAGTGCCCAATTTCAACATGCACCCCATTAAGTATAAGCTACTTAAAATGGCCTACAAAGCCCTTCCCAATATGACCCCAGTCTTAATTCTCCACCTTCACCCTACGCTCCAACCTTACTCAACTTCCTGGGACTTGCCTTGTTTCACACCCCGTGCTCCCTTTAATGGAAATTTCTTTCTTTCTTTTCTTCTTTACCTTCTTAGTTTTAAAGTCATTTGTCTAGCCCTGACTGGTTCAGTGTGTTGGGCATCTTCCCCAAATCAAAAGGCCACCAGCTTGATTTCCAATCAGGGTACATACCTGGGTTGCAGGCCAGGTCCCCAGCTAGGGCCATGTGAGAGACAACCAATCAATGTTTCTCTTACTCCCTCTCTCCCTCCCTTCCCCTCTCTCTAAAAATAAATAAATAAAATCTTTTTTTAATACAAATAAAATAAAATCACTTTTTATTTTTATTAAAAATAAAGTCTATGAGTAACTCCTAACTACAATTGGACATAATTTTTTGGCAATATTCACTACTATTAGGAGTTCTTACAAAGTGAGAAAAATTAATGTTATTCATACTAAATTTAGCAATTAATGAAGGTGACATTGTATATTTAAACATTTAATTCAACATTTATGTCTAATTTAGATTTTTAAAGTTTCACTTTTTATTGGAGCCAATAAAAATTTTTGTAGCTCTTGAAAAGCTAGATTTTGTATGTGCCCCTATTATATCATGTATCACAATGTTATAGTGTTCATCTCCCTATATTCATCTTTTCTACTAAAATGTGAGTTTAGCAAGGAGAAAAAAAGACTCATCCTTTTTTGCATTCCTGGTATCCAGTACAGTACTTGGCACAAAGTCAGTCCTCAATGTGTCTTGATCGACTAAAATAATAGCTGCATAAATGAATGAATAATAGTCAGGCAACAACTCAATCAATATCTGTTGAATAAAAAGTATGTGTATCTTTGGGGTAGGACTCAACAAATGCCTAATTCTTAATATTAGGTAAATCCCTGGTTAAACCCATTTTCATGAGTGTATCTTTTATGTTTCATACCTAAGGGGAAAAAAGGATTTTCTTTTGACCTTATTAACATCAAATATTTAACATAAGCATCCTTTTAAGATATGAGTGAGTATCATCTGCAATGTATATGAAATCGATTTATTGCTGCTGTTGTCTCTTCAGTGTAGCTAAAACCCTTTCTACATTTTCTTTCTTTCTGGTCTGCTGAGGCATACCAAGTTCTCACTGTGGCATATTAAACTCTGTTCAATAAAGATTACTGAACATCAGATATGTGCCCTCTCAAAAATAAAACAAATAATAATAGCTGTCATCACAGATGTTAGAGACTAATCCAGATAAATCTATGTGCCCAAAGCTCGAACACACAGCCTGCGAGGTAAGGAAACTCAGAATTAGGAAAAGAACATCATGAGAAAGAGTGCGCCTAGGCAAGTTGAATTGAATTGTGTTTGCATTGTGGACATGGAGAATGTCATTTCTAAAGGGATGGAGCAGCATGAGCAAGGGTCGAAAGGAAAGAATGCATATGTTGTAAAGATGGGCCTGTGGGAGTAGAAGGGCCGGGAGAAGGGATGAATGGATGGGGGAGGAATAGCATTGGATAGCAGGTCAGTGTTCTGGCTTATCTACTGGGGAGTGACCAACACAAAATTTGAGGAATTGGAGTTTGTTGAGATCTTTTAGAAGGAAACCGCTTCTATGAGCAGTAAGTGATTCCCCTACATTTGGAAAAGATTCAATCAGTCTAGCACTAGCTTCACAGCAACATTTCCCTTTTGATTACAATAGCTTTATTTATTGAGCTCTTACTGGCTAAATACTTTACTTGCATTATCACACTTGATGCCTGTGACAAGTCTGGAAAATATGTATTCTCATCCATAAAAGATGAGAAAACTGTGGCTTAAAGAAGTTAAATAACTTTCCCGTGGTCATCCAGTTTGGGCTTAACCCCAGGTCTGCGACTTCAAGATCCATTCTCTTAACTCCTTCTCCTGCATTCTTCATTTGTTCTACCTTAATCCCACAGAGCAATGGCTTCAAAAGAGTCATTATAGTGCACATTCATGTGATTTTCTTTTCGAAAGGCATGTTGAGTTAAAATTCAGTGTAAAGTGACTATATTTGGGTCAACAGTCAGTCTGCTCACACACACAGCTGAGTTTAATTGGTCAAAGATCTTGGTGGCTTTTCTGAAACCTTAACCATCTGCTAAGTGATCAGTGAGGAGCTAGAGACAATAAAATGAAAAGTGTGTCTACACCCTCTTTTCACATTCCTAACAGATGATCATCCAACCTGTGCCTGAACACTATCCAGTGCAGTAGCTCATTCCTCAGGGGCATGTTAATAGAATTTTGAGAAGTTTTTCGTTAGGAAAGCCAAACTCTCTTTGTATAACTCCCTCAGCCCCTGGATCTTAGATCTGGCAAAGCACAATTTCAATCTATGATGTGTTCTATATGGAAATCCTTAATAACACTGCTTTCATCTCTTTTTCCTGGCTAAATATTCCCATATGACATGGTTCCTGAAGCACTTACCTTCTTGTTTGCCTACTATGTTTGCTGTCAAATTTCTCAGTGTCTTTGGTGTTTAATAGACATGCTCTGTGCAGTAGGGTGAAGTGATGGCTATTTCTAAATTGGACCATATATTTCTGTTAATGCAAACTGTTACAGTTTATGCATTATGTTTTTAGCAAGCAGAGAATGTGTTGGTTCCTATAAATTTTGTGTATCACCAAAAGTTGGTGATACTTGATGACACTAGAACTTTTAACAAGTCTCTCTCACATTGAATATACACAATTTATTTATTAAGCCTGACTGCATAACTTGTCATTACCTACTTTGAAATAGTGTCTTTTTGGTTTGGATCACCCATCTAGCCTAGAGAAATCTATCTGACTTCTGATTCTGTGCTTTAACCAATAAGCCATCTACAGGGAATAAGCAGGTGACAAGGCCACGCCTCTTTTTAGGGGCAGGGCCCCAGGAGACGAATTGATAATGTCAGAAAACTTTGGAGCCCTCCCACCATCTGAATGCCCTAGAGGACAGAGCACAGTCTTCTGAGGTGGACTTGGAAGCATCTTTTCCTTCTGGAAAGATGTCTTAGAAGAACTAGGCTCTTGCAGGAAGCTCTCTCAGGGTAGAGTTGAAAAGGAAATGCCAAGACCTCCCAACAAAACAATGATTAGGAGGGAGCATTTGTGAAGGAAGCAAAACTCCTCCCTCTAAAAATAATTCCCAGGTATGTCTCTGACCCCAGCTTCTAGACCTCCACCCTTGATTACTCAGACTTGGTACTAGCCTTACAAGACATGCCCCACTGAGGAGGTTCCATGTGGGACCACTTCCCTGACCTCATACCAGCATACCTCATCTTATTGCACTTTGCTTTATTGTTCTTCACAGACATTGCGTTCTTACGAATTGAAGGCAAGACCCTCCACCAGCAAAAAATTATGACTCACTTTATTGCGATACTCGTATTATTGCGATGGTCTGGAACTGAGCCTACAATATCTCCAAGATGTGCCTGTAATTGAATTGCCTCTGCCACTCCAGAAAAGATGTCCACTATCTCTGAATCCAGGTTATTTAAAATGTTAAATGAGACAGAAATGGGGTATAAAGGCTCGCTACCAGAGACTTCCCGTTGGGTCAGTGTTGATCACATACGATACACTGTGATAAAGCAGAAAGAGTGATTTATTTTGTTTTTCTGTATATATAACTCTTTAGAGAGCAGCCTGGCTTGGTGAGGATTAGGGAGTAGAAAAAGTTGATATGTTTATTAGAACTTGTTTATAAGCTGAAGTTGGCCATGATTCTTAATTGGGAGGGGAGATGTATCAGAATCTAGGTGGGCTTGAGGGAAGTCTTTTGAAAATTACACACCTCTTCCAACCCTCTTATGGGTAAGCATCTTCTACCCAGAGCCACCTTCATTGAGGCAAATGTGACATCAGTTTTCAGTTGTTTGTTCAGGAAAAAAAAGGAATGAGAAACAACCTATTGGACTAGAGAAATGAACATAAGCCCCTTGCTCCGTTACTACAGTCTACAGGTGGTTTGAAGGATGGGTTTCTATGCCTATGGATACGATCATGCCGGATTCTTGTTATAATTACCAAACCTTGGGTATTCATGTTCACTGAGGCTCAGAATGGGAATGAAAGTTAGCATTCACACAGCATACCTACCCCAGAAGCCAGGCTTGCTAGTGTTACCTTCCCTTTCCAACGAGAGCATGAAACCCTTCTCCTTGTGCCTATGCTGAAGCCTATGCTGTTTTTAGGCAGCTGAGATCTAGACATGGAGAAACTCTTTCGACCACATAATATTTTTGTTTAATTTTATGACAGCTTTTCTAACCCTATATTACCATATATAGTCATTTTGGGGGGGAAAAAGTAAATTAAAACAATTGTATGTGTGCATGTGATTTAACCTAAAAAGTACCTCAGAGCAACTGTAGGCCACTAGGCTTTGATTACTATCATCCCTGGTGCAGAATCAGCTCTAGATTTCATGTCACTGATAAATACATTACAGAGAAAAAACAAGCCAAAATGGAATTATGATAATTATTTGGTCTAAAGGTACATATTATTAGAAGAAAATTAATGTTATTTCTATCTTAATATAGAAAAATTCTATGTAAATACTGAAACCACCTCAGATAATCTTTCATTTTTAGCAATTTGTATGACACATTCTTCATCTTAAAAGTATGATTAAATCCTCAATGTAATTGGTTGTTGAAAGTAAACTGAAAAGCTATATACAAATTACATTCAATTATATTATCTTTGGGGGTTAATTTTTTTAATAGTTAAGATTTCAAACATACAGAAAACTATAAAAATAATATAACAGATGCTTATGTCTACTTGGATCAAATTCTATGAATGTACTATAACCTGCACTATTAAGTTCAGTAAATTCTCTCCAATTCATTTCCGATATTAATTATCTTTTTATTACGATAATTAGAATGCCTTCAAACTGAAGGGGAGAGATTGATGGTGATTATAGTTGCGATTTATTTGCACTTCAAGTTTTGATACCACTTTCAGCCAGTATCCCATAGGGCGAGTGAACTACAGAGGTGTGCCACCACGTAGAGAGTCTAAACAACAGACCTAAATCTAAAATCATTTAGGCCAGTCGTTCCTGACCTCCACAACAAGTTTGATACTCTGCTGTGCCCAGCGAGCTGGGTAACTGCCTAAACGTTCACTTCACTGGGCCAATAAATATTTTATGCCACATATTTTAGATAAAACAGAAATTATATAGCCCTTATCTGCCTGACCCCAATTATAATAAAAAAACAATAAGCTTATTTGGATTCATTTGACTGTTTTGAATAAAAAAAGATGCAGATAGGAAATCTGGATAAATGCATTTTGGTTCTCATTTAAAAATGAGAATCTGTCCGCTGGTAATTCTCAGCATAAATTTCATTGTTTTAAAAATTACTGAAGATTTTAGTTGAAGTAGGTAAAACCAGGTTTGCTCTTCTTTTTTAAATTAAGGAAACAATCTCTAATGAGGGACAGTAAAATAATGTTCCAAGTAAGCAAATCTCTTAAAATAAAGTGACCTTATCAATCCTCATAGAGTCTGTGGCAACACGGGGGACAACTATGCAAAAGAGAAACTCTGGAAAAGTCAGTTCATGCCACAAGGACTTTGCATTTCAGTCCTTACATATATTAAATGGAGTGTTATATATTAAATAAACAGTGCCTATTCCACAGCTGCATCTTGTTAACCAGCACTAAGAAATAGTGAGAGAGCCCAGAATCACTGTTTAAAAAAAAAAAAATACTAAATCTAAACAACAAAGCCAAATCTTACCAGAAAGGAGCAAGCTGACTCCATAGAGAACTAAGCCGATGAAAGAGTTCATGCTTTCCCAAATCTCTCCATCCAGTTTCCGCAGATGTGCGTGAGGTCCCGAGGATCTTTTCAAACACCCAGAGGTCTGTGGCTTTCCATTCTCATGTTCTACTGGGTCTTGTTTACAAGTCAGAGGCAAGAAGGAACAGCACAGAAGCAGGCTGTAACAGTCTCATTTCTGTCTCTGAGCACAGGGAGTTTTAAGTTCCTTTTTCCTGTTTCCTTTGTAGATTAGGATGGGAAAGGCTGTATCTTAAAGGCATTTGGTATCAGGAGGGCTGGGGGCATTGCAGACCCTCTCCATCTTGCAATTCATCAAAAACACTTATCTATTGCTCTTGCCTCTGCTGCTTTTGCTGCAGATGTAGGGGTAGAGGAGTTTTTGTTGGAAGCGTGGGTCCTGGTCAGCATTTTCAGAAACAATAGGGGTATCCTCTCATAGGCGGGAACTAGAACAACAAGCCCTCCACCTCTGGATGGTATGTGATGATGACTGACCTCCTCTGCCTCCTAACAGCTCTCCTGGGTCCACTTGGGATCCCTGACAAAAGGGGCTTCTGGGTGTGGGGAGCAGTGTTTGCTTTTGTGTTCTCATTTTAACCCATGGGGTTTAGAATTGGGAAAAGAAGTTTTCGTGATGAGAGGACACAACCTGAAAGGCAATTAATTTGGCTGATTACCAGTGAAGTCAATGCCCAGTGTGACCACAGAGACCAGAGTCCAAAATTGTTAGCCTGTTTTCTTTCACACTGATGATTTCGTTGTTGGGCAAGAGCCCAAAGATATCCATGCTACTAGCTATTGCTTTAATTTTTATTACTAATTCATTTGAAGGTGATCTAATTTATTAAAGAACTTGGCATAAAAGAATTTTAGCACTGAGAGGGATTTTGTGGTTTTTGGTCAATGGCATCTCAGAAGAAAATTATATACAAATTTAAAAAATAACATATGTGCCCTGGCTGGGCTCTCAGTTGGTTGGAGTGTCATCCCATACACTGAAAGGTTGTGAGTTTGACTCCTGAGCAGGGTACACATCTAGGTTTCAGGTTTGATTCCCAGCTTGGGCACAAATGGGAGGCAACCAATAGATGTTTCAATTTCACATGAGTCTCTCTCTCTCTCTCTTTCTCTCTCTCACCGTCTTTTTCCCTCTCTCCCTTTCTCTTTCCCTAAAATCAATAAACATGTCCTCGAGTGAGGATTTAAATAAATAAGTGAATAAATTAGTAAATAATAACCCGTGTACAAGGCAGGCATGAGCGACCAGATTGGGATATACATATTACCCAGAAGAGCGGAGAGTGCGTAGGCCAAGAGGAAAATAGCCACTGGGGTAACTCTGCCTCAAATGAGATCCAAGGCCCTTAGTTTACATAGATGATAATTTTTCCATAGCATGAATTATGACTTTAAAGAGCTGATACTTTGTTCATCACCCTGCTCTCAATCCCGAGGAAAGAACGGTCTGTTCCACTTTTTCCTACTCACCACGGGAAAAGGCAGATGCTGCTAGTCTTACCTAATCTCTGTCCCAGATTTTGTCACACCCGCAATGGTCTTGGGACCAGTTGACGTCACCCATCTGCTGGGGTAGAAAAGCTCTGCCTCTGTTTTCAAGTGGAGCTGGGTTCAGGTGATGCCTCAGGCCCTGGCTGGTGGGGTTCAGTGGACTGAGTGCCGGCCTGAGAACCGAAGGGTCGCCAGTTTGATTCCCATCAGGGCACAGGCCTGGGTTGCTGGTCAGGTCCCCAGCAGGGGGTGTGTGAGAGGCAACCACACACTGATGTTTCTCTCCCTCTTTTTCTCCCTCCTTCTCCTCTGTCTAAAAAGAAAGAAAGAAAGAAAGAAAGAATTCAAATACTGGTTCAATCACATGTATGGTCTGAGACAAGACAACATCTCTGAGCCTCGGTTAACAGGTGTAAAATGGTGATAATAGCTTAGTCATGGGGCTTTTGAGAGGATTAAATGAGAATTAAAAATACATAAAGTATCTGATACTGTGCCTAACTCACAGAATTTATTTTCTTTAGTCTTTCCAGTCTGTTTCTTATCTCAGTGCTCAGAGCTTCTGCCAGAAAGCCATTCTCTACTCCCATAAAATGGCTTTAGGTTTGGCTTTGCAAACAATCATTCTAGGAATCAGAGATTATGGCTACTTGTCCCAGCTCTGCCATAATCTGCCTGGGAGGACTTTCTGTGGACAAGTTATTTCCCACCTCTAGGCCTTAGTTGCTCAACTATAAATTGAAGGAGTTAGACTGGATGTGACTAATTTCCCTTCTGATGTAACACCTCAGCAGACTAAATGACTAAACGGCCCCACTCTCGGTATCCCCAAGTTGATTCCGAGGTCCTCTCATCTGGGCAGTTCAAAGAAGATGCTAGTGTTGTATCTCTGTCACGGTGAAAGCCTGAGAGTGTCAAAAATGTGCTTTATTTTTGAGAACGTGGTGGCTGAGACTTTGTGAGGTCTACGGAACCCAGGCATATGGAGCAGCAACGAGAGGCCTTGGAAATAAACCAACTCTAGGGCACCTGCCTCCCAGGCACAGCTTCCTCTGTTTGTGCTTGATGCCCGCACAAGGAAGTCATCGTCGCTCACACTCCCTCCTGTTGGCTAGTTCTGTAGGCTGAAGATGCTGCTACCTTGCTTCCTTTTCTGGGCTGCCTCCCTCTGTTATCCAGAAAAGCAGCTCAGTTTCATCCTTCCCCCACCATTCAGAAAGATATACCCTTGCTTGGAATTGTTAGTCAAGTTCTCTTTCCCTCCCTTCTCCAGAATGATGATTTCATTTTATTCTTCTCTCTGTAATTCAGAAGTGTTGCTCAGTTTATATCTCCATTATTCAAAAGAGCTTTGTAGTTTAATCTCATCTTCCATTTTAATCCTTTCCATTATTATCCAGAATATTGACTCCATTTTAAAAACACTGCTGAATTTCCTGACCCCATGATTATACACCTAGTCAAAAGGCTGAGCAACTTTTCTCTGGGACAGCAGCATTTTTAACATGTAATTCCCACGTGTAAAGTGAAGATAACTTGTGGATAAAAGGGACCACCCTTGCTCTACTCCAGCTTCCTGCCATGTGGATGTTAGAACATGGAGAACCATCAAGGAACAATAAAATGCGCTTCATGCGCTATGGGGCCAAACAGGGCAGCAGAGCTGACGGGCAACATGTTGGGAAGCTGCAAAGCTGAATGGCATGCCAGGATTTCCAAGGGAAGGGAGAGGCTACATCCACGTCTGTTAGGACTTTTCCCCAATACATATCATGTTAAGGAAACACCACATGCTTAGACATGACCACAGCCCTTCTTCAGAAAGCCGGTTGTGGCCGTCACCAGGGCATCTCCACTCATTCCCTGAAGGGCCTCGCTGGGATCCAGCTGGACCCGCTCTCTACTCTTCACTGCTCTACCCACCTTGAAAGGCTGAAATGGTCTCTCCAACTTGCCTGGTTAATTCCCAGTTATCTTCTAGTTCTCAATCTAAGAAATGTCTTCCCGAATTCAGATTAGGTCTCCCCTGTTATTCTCTCACAATACTATTCTTTTATTTCACTGTACCAATCACAAGTGGTAATCATACATTTGTAAACTTATCTTTTTATGTCTCTTTACCCCCAACTTGATGGTAATCTTCAAGGGGCAGGGGCCATATCTAATTTATTCACCACTGAATTCTCAGACCTGAGCACAGCATCTGGCAAATAGGTCTTAAATATGGAATGAACTAATAAATAAAAATACTCCCATTGTTACTCATATACTCACATGTAGAATAGACTTTGGAGTTAGGCAAACCTGGATTACATGTTATAGCTATAATTTACTCCCTGTATGACTCAGGCAATTTAATTCACACTATGAACCTCAAACTCTTCATCTTTAAAATGCAGAAAAAAATAATACCTAATTAGAGAACTAATACATATATACACAATATCTGGCACAAGTAAATATTGAATAAAGGCTCTCTAGGTGTTCCTCCTCATTCACAACCACCACCACCACCACTCTTGAGCTGTTATACAGAGCCATTTGCCATGAGGACATGAGGTCCCACACAGGCTAAAGAGCTCTCCTAGCTGTGGGTAGCAGAGGCAGTATTAGAATCCTGGTCTTTTTGCCTCCAATTTTTATAAGTTTATTATATGGCTCTTGTTTTTTCATAGTTCACCTTTGGACAACACTGTGCAGAAAAGTAATACAGGAAACAAGAACACCAACAGGGTACACCCAGACCTTAGCAGAGTATTTGAAATGAAACTTTGACAGATAATGGAAAAGTCTGATGACACTGAGGAATGCCCTCAGTTCTCACTGTGCTTTCAAAATACTAATAACTCCTCTCGGGATCTGTGGTCTTTCCACTGCCTTGCGGCAGGGAGGTACAAAGGGGCTCCCTCATGAGTCAAGCTTACTCAGTTTAATTTTACGTATCCAGACACACTTAGACCACAAGAAGAAAAGAAAAGCAAACCAAACCAACAAATAAGCAAACAAAACAAACAAGGCATTTGTCTGATATTTCATTTTTTTCTCTGCTTTCTGCATTTTACATATGAAAAAAATCAATAGAAAACATTAAACATTTTTGAGACAGATTGACAAAATTATCAATAAATAAGAAAATAAGGCTTTTGAAGAGATGTGGAAATTAACTTGTGCAGTGTTATTATAATTGGTATCATATGCCTATAAGTCAGTATCACAAATATGTAGAGTAATCAGGGGTGTACAACCTGCCGTGCATGCGCTACATGCAGCCCAGGATGGCTATGAATGCGGTCCAACACAAAATCGTAAATTTATTTAAAACATTATGAGATTTTGCACTGGTTGGTGTGGCTCAGTGGATTGAGTGCTGGTCTATGAACCAAAGGGTCACTGGTTCGATTCCCAGTCAGGGCACATGCCTGGGTTGTGGGCCAGGTCCCCAGTAGGGGGCACAAGAGGCAACTACACACTGATGTTTCTCTCCCTCTCTTCCTCCTTCCCTTCCCCTAAATAAATAAAATAATTAATAATAAATATCAATAAGCACATCCTCAGGTGAGGATAGGAGAAGGAGGAGTACGAGGAAAAGGAAGAGAAGAAGGAGAAGATGGGAGGGGGGCGGTAATTCTTGAGATGGTTGATCCAGGGCAGTAGGATGTACCTTAAAACACCATTGGCAAATAAGAAACACAACCCAAGTGAACCTCAGCCTTCAGGGGGTGAGGCAAACAGGTTGGGGTGTTGACTTCCCACACCGTAGCCTTGGCATTCTGCCTTTTGTAAGGCCATGGGCCCTGAATCACCAGAGCCATCACATCTGGCTTCTCAAGGACTTTAATGAACTTTTTTGTAAGCCTGCTGTACTTAACAGTGGCTGGCAGAAAAGGAAGGGTCACCAACCATTAAGTCTTGGCCTTCAGGCAGGACACCACAGTTAAAATGGCAACACCCACTCTGCTCTGGAGTGGAGCTGATGGCTATGGAAAATACCTGACCCCCTCTGAACCCTATTTATCCTAAACCTTTTTTTTTTTTTAGCACCTAAATGGCAAGCACTGTGCTAGTAGCCGCAGGAAGAGACGCAGATATAAAAGATGTGGTCTCTGCTTTTGAAACTCACAATAACACAATCCCAGCATGGCAACAGTGCATCAAAACAGGAAAGATTAAATAACAAAGTCAGGCACTGGGTGGTTAAATATCAAAGGGTGGCACTGGCGGTATAATTTTCAGTACTCTTTTCTTTGGTACCCTTTAGGCCATGAGATGCTGAATTCTCATGACTTTCTTTTCAGCACATGCGGCATCTTTCCAGATAGACTGTAAGTCCTTTATGGAAGGGAGTACGTACTTTATTTCAGATCATCCTGTGCTATTCTTTCAATGGCTTAAGGGAAAGAGTAATTAGGTTGCCTCAAAATCAGTAAGACCGATTTGTAGATAGAATAGACTGAGGTTATATCTACTCCATCTCTCAAAAAAACCTTCAAAAAAGATAAAAATAAAAATAAAAGAAACTCCTATTCATCCTTCAAGATACGATTCAAATGTCACTTACCTGTGAAAACTTCTCTCAGTGGTAGCTATCAGTACCAACAAACCAAACCATAGCTTAGTGGCTTAAAGACAACAAACATTTAGGTGGCTTGTGATTCTGGGAGTCAACAGCTCAGGCTCACCTGAACAATTCTGATCTCATCTGGCATCCCCTGTGTGCCTGTGGTCACATGTCAATCATCACATAGTTCAGCCTCAGGAATTGGCTGTGAGGCAACAAGGTTGAAGGAGCCACACATTTCTTAATCTTCTGCAAGGCTAGCCTGGCTTGTTAACATGGCAGGTTCAGAAATCCAATAGAGTGGAAATATGTGAGTTCTCTTGAGACTGTTAAGTTCATTCAAAAAACAGGCCATTAGGCTCACGTAGCTCCCATGCCCTGGCAACCTACATAACCAAACCTAATTAAAGCCTGGAAATGCCTCAGGGTTAGGAAATCAAAACACTGAGATCGACCAGTCACAAACTGCCAAGCAGGCTTTAAAGCTGTGGCCAATCAATTTTCTTACTTTGTTTTCACTTTTTCACGATAAAGGTCTTTCCCCAGCTGTCGTGGGTAGACTACTCCAAATCATTCTCAGTTTGATGCTGCCTGATTTGAATTGATTTTTGCTCAAATAAACTCATACCATTTTAATATGCCTCAGTATATCTTTTTAACAAGGCCTAGGCTTAAAATTGGCACGTCATTACTTCTGACATGTTCTGGTCACCAAATCAAGTCACATGGCTAAGACAAGATCCCTAAGACAAAAATAGACTCCATTTTTTTTTTAATTTTAAAAGATATTATATGATGGTTGAAGAAAAAATACAAAAATTAAGGTCAATTTAATTGGGAATGACTAATTCAAAAATAAAAATTCTACCACCTTTCACTTCCATTTTTTTATTGATCGAAAAAGCTATTAATAATATCAATTTTATAGCAGCAATAACCTACTGAGTGAAAGAGCTGTAGAATAAAAATAGCATAAAATTAAATTAGCTTTCTTGATATTTAATTTAAACTGATATAACAGCCCTGACCAGTGTAGTTCAGTTGGTGGGGCATTGTCCCGCAAAGCGAAAGGTCGCTGGTCAGGGTACAGGCCTGGGTTGCGGGTTTGGGCCCCGTAGGGGCGCAGGAGCATGTACTATACACAGCCGATCGAACATGGATGTTTCTCTCCCTCCCTTCCTCTCTTTCTAAAAATAAAGAAAGAAAATCTTAAAACTGATATAGCATTGTTGACAGTAGAAGCTTTTTAAATTCAGACTTTACTTTTGGATATAAAGAGTTACAAAGTCATAATGCAAAGGCAAGAATTTTAAAAATAAAGGTTTTTGGTATTTTTTTAAAGAAGTCATATTTATTGAGATATATTTTATATGCCATAAAATTAATGTCCCCCGCCACTTAAAAAAATTAAGGTATAAAGCACATAACATAAAATTTACCAACTTAACCAATTATAAATTTTATGTATGTTTGTCTGTATGTATGTCTGTATGTATTTATTTATGTATTTATAGAGAGAGGGGAAGGGAGGACAGAAACTGATCAGTCGCCCCCTCGTAAGTGCCCCAGCCAGGGACTGATCCAGCAACTTAGGCATGTGCCCTGATCAGGAATCGAACTCACAACCCTTTGCTTTTGCGGGACAATGCCCAACCAACTAAGCCACACCAGTCAAAGCCATCTTAAACATTTTTAAGTGTACATTTCAGTATGTTAACTATATTCACACTGCATGCAACAGATGTCCAGAATTTTTTTCATCTTGTAAACCTGAAATTCTATACTGATTGAATAACAGTTCATTTACCTTTCCTCTAAGCTTCTAGCAACCATAATTCTGCTTTATGTTTCTATGAGTTTGACTATTTTAGATACCTCATATAAGTAGAATCATACAGTATTTGTCTTTTTGTGACTGGCTGATTTCCCTTAGCATAATGTCTTCCAAGTTCATCTATATTGTAGCTTGTAACAGAATTTCATTGTTTTTAAGGGCCACATAATATTCCATTGTGTGCATAACCACATTTTTTTGTACATTCATTAGTTGATGGGCATTTGGGTTGCTTCTGCCTCTTGGCTATTGAAAATAAAGTTGCAGTAAACATGAGTATGCAAATATCTCTTGGAGATCCTGCTTTCAATTTTTTTGGAATATATACATATTCCAAAAATATGGATATATATATAAATATATATATATATTTATATATATATCTCCAGAAGTGAGATTGGTGGATGATAATTATATTTTTAATTTTTTGAGGAACCTCTATACTGTTTTTCATAGTAGCTACATTATTTTACATTCCCACCAATAACGCACAAGGGTTTAAATTTCTCCATATCCACATCAAACTTATTTTCCTTTTTCTTTCGTTCTTTCTTTCTCTTTCTTTCTTTCTCTTTCTTTCTTTCTTTCTCTTTCTTTCTTTCTCTTTCTTTCTTTCTCTTTCTTTCTTTCTTTCTTTCTTTCTTTCTTTCTTTCTTTCTCTCTCTCTCTCTCTCTCTTTCTTTCTTTCTTTCTTTCTTTCTTTCTTTCTTTCTTTCTTTCTTTCTTTCTTTCTTTCTTTCTTTCTTTCTTTTTTTTGATAGTAGCCACCCTAATGGTGGGTCAAGTGAAAATGCATCCTTTTTAATGTACGGTCCTATGAGTTTTGACAAATGCATACCTTTTATAAACACTACTCCAATCATAACAATTTCCATCACCCCAAAGTTCCCTTGGGTCCCACTGCGGTTAACCCCCACCCCTAACCAAGAGCCCCAGGTGATCGTTGTTATGTTTATATCCCTGTTGTTTTGACTTTTCCAAATTGTCATATAAGCAGTCATATAATCTGTAGGGTTTTGAATCTGGGTTCTTTTCATTTGGTGATTTATTTGAAATATTCATTTATTTGCATATATGTGTAGTTTTTTCTTCTTCGTTCCTGAATAGTATGTCCTTATATTAACATACAACAATTTATTTACCTATTCACCAGTTTATTCACTATTTGGAGTGTTTCTAGTTTTGGGTCATTTTTAATAAAGTATGTATAACTTGATTCATCTGTATAGCTTAAGCTGTATATCATTTGTAAACTTGTATTTTGTGTAAACATATGCTTTTCCTGGTAAATACCAGGAACTGGGATTGGTGAATTATATAGTACCAATATGTTTAACTTTATAAGGAACTGCTAAACTGTTTCCTGTCATGGCTATACCATTTTGTATTTCTACTACCAACGTATAAGAATTCTTGTAACCCTACATCCTAGCACTTGGTATTGTTATGTTTTTAAAGATTTATTTTTTCCAGCAATCCTAATAGGTGTGAAGAGACATCGTGTGTTAATTTAAATTTGCATTTTCCCAATGACTGACAATGTTGAGGAGCTTTTCATGTGTTTATTTGCTATTTATTTATTTACTTTGGTAAAGTGTTCACATTGTGTGATCATTTTTTAGTTCAGTTGTTTCTTTTCTTATTGTTGGGTGTTGAGAGCCTTTTATATACTCTTGTCAAATATATGATTTACAAATAATTTCTCCCAATCTGTGACTTGTCTTTCCATTTTCTTAACACTGTCATTGGCAGAACAAAAACTTGATTTGGAAGAAGTGCAATTTATCAAATTTTTCTTTTGTAAACATTGCTCTATATTGCAACTAAGGAGTCTTTGTCTAACACAAGGTCACAAAGATAATTTTTTATTTAGCTTACCATTTTGAGTTAATTTTTGTATAAAGTGTCAGGTATAAACTCAGATTTTTTTTTTTTTTTTTTTGGTATGTGGATGCCTAGTAATTCTAGCACCATTTGTTAAAAAGACTATCCTTTTTCCATTTAATCTTCTCTGCATTAAAAATAAATCAGCCTTGGCGGGTGTGGTTCAGTGGATTGAGTGTCAGCCTGTGAACCAAAGGGTCATTGGTTCAATTCCCAGTCAGGGCACATGCCCGGGTTGTGGACCAGGTCCCCAGTAGGGGGTGTGCAAAAGGCAATCACATATTGATGTTTCTCCCCCTCTCTCCTTCCCTATACCTCTCTCTAAAAATAAATAAATAAAAATCTTTAAAAACAAAATAAAAATAAAATATAAAAAATATCAACTGGTCACAAACACGTGAGGGTATTTCTAGGCTGCCCATTCTATACCATTCATCTTCATGTCCGCTCTTCTGTGAACACTATGCTGTCTTGGTTACTGGAGTTTTACAGTAAATCTTGATATCAGGTAGTATAAGTCCTCCAACTTTTTTCTTCTACTTCAGAATTGTTTTAGTTCTTCTACTTCCTTTGTATCCTTCTGCTTACGTCGGACTTAATTTGTTCTTTTTTATATTCTAGTTTTTTAAACTTATCATTAATTTGAGTCCTTTGTCTTCTAATATAATCATGTGACACTATGAAGTTCCCTTTCAACACTGCCTCAGCTGCACTCTGCACATTTCGACACGCTGAATTTTCATTTAGTGTGAAATATTTTCCAGTTTCCCTTTAACTCGTGAGTTATTTAGAAGTGTGTTGTTGAATTTGTAAATATTTGGGTAATTTTCTAGCTGTATTTCTGTAAATGATTTCCAACTTGGACCTGTTATGATCAGTGAATGTGTTTACATGATTTCAGATCTTTTTAATTTGTTTAGGTTTGTTTTATGAACCCTAATATGCTCTGTCTTAGTGAATGTTTCATGTGCACTTGAACATAATGTGCATCCTGCTGTTGGAGGCTGGAGTGTTCCAGAAATTACGATTAGAAACAGTAGGTTCATACTGTGGCTTAGGCCTTCCATATACATTCCTACTGATTTTCTTTCCACCTAATGTATCAAGTTTTGAAAGCAGTGTTAAAGGTTCCAATTCTAACTATGGATTTGTATGTATCCTTTTAATTTTATCAATGTTTCTTTATTTAAAGGTTACTTGTTAGGTTTATTCATATTTAGAATTATTATGTGTCTTTGTAAGCTGACTCACCTATCTTTATTTAATTAACATCTAGCTTTATCTTTGATAATGTTCCTTGTTCTGAAGTCTACTTTGATGCTGTCGTGATTTTTGAAATTTATCATAGCAGATTTATTCTCACTTCTTCACAGTTACTTATTTATTTATACCTCCACCCTAGAAAGAGCCATAAAAGAGCCACCTCGGTACTAAAAGCCGAGGTGTTTTCCAAATAAACCATAATAATAGAAAGGAGGGGTTTAAGACAAGCAGTTCTGAAAAGTCAACCTGTAGTTTGAGCCAAAACATGAAGGTGTGAAATAATACGCCATGGCAGAGGAAGTAAAAGTGATTGAGCAAGGCTGAAACGGCATGAGGAAAGGCTTAGCCAGTAACAAGGTACATTAAACAAACTGGGTCCAGATTTGGTGTACTCTATTAAGGTCTATAGCAAGGCAAAATGAAGGTTTTATATCAAGGAATATCATGACCAAGTTTTCATTTTGGGAAGATAACTTTGAGAGCAATAGGTATGTTAAATTTGTAGAGATTAAAGCCATGAAAAATCATGATGGATGGATATTGCAATGTGGCATTTAAGGTTCATATGATTCTGAGCTAAGGTTATAGTAGCACCAGAGGTAGACAGACTTACAAGTGTTAAAGTGATAGAAATATTACTTTTAAGGACTGTTTGAGGTTGGCACAGAGGAAGGAGACTCAGATAAGTCCAGGGTTGCTGTTTCATATAGCAGTGTGGACATGGTAGTACTCACTGTGAAAGGGCCATGGGTCATACAGCTCATCTGTGGAGAGATACAAAATATGTAATACAAAATTCTATTATAGATACATAGGTTTGGGTTGGGTGTGGGATAGCTAAGTCTGGATAAATGCTCAGTTTGCAGTGGATACCCTGAAACTCATGAGAGGGATTGAGCATTGTTGTAGGAACAAATCAGCTCACTCAGATGGTGTGCCAAGTGGAGGGTTCCAGGGCAGCCTGGGTCACAGGCACAGATAAAGGGGAGTAGAGGAGTGTGATAGAAATGACTTTAAGAGGCAGAAAGAAATGACTCTAACAAAGGATTTGTCACTCTGTGTTATAATTCCTTATTCCCCTTCCAGGCTACGAGTTCTTCAGAGTCAAGACCAGATCTTAGTCATCTTTGTATCTCTAGCATTTAACACACGGAGGTGTATTCCTCATAGGTAGTCAATGAAGTTTTGGTAAGTGAATACAGAAGGGTTCACATTTTAGAGGACAATTTATGGTCATTCAAAAATCAAAGCAGTACAAATGTCCTTAGAGGGTTGGTGATAAAGTAGTTATCAAATTGCCCTTGATTCAATCCAGAAACCAGTCAACAGAGAGTTGGTTTGCAGAAAAGCAAGACGTATGGGGTTTCAGAATCTCTGACATGGGAATCACAGGGACCCTCTAACTAGCTATTTCACCTTGGGCTAACCCAGTGCTGTGAAGCTTCACTTCCTCATCTGCTAAATGAAGGAGGGGGAAACATCTATTTTTAAATAACTTTTAATTTGTATAAAGTATCTAGAATAATGCCAGCCTCTCCAGCTTCATCTGGAGCCGACCTCACTGTGTCCTCTGCACTGAAGCACAATGGCCTCCTCACTGCTCCCGGAATATTCTAGACCCATAGCCCCAAGAGCCGTTTCCCCCTTGGAGCTTTTGGTAATAAGTGTTCCCTTTGTCTTTAAAGTTCTTTCAATTAATCATATCAGTGAAAATTACCTAGAAGGAATATTAGATTGTATATCATCTCTTTAGCCACACCCACCCGTGAGATAGCAATCAGTCTTTCTCATCAGACACACACACACACACACACACACACACACACAATCATTGTAATGAGGAATTTAACAAAACAACTCAAAATGGAAACCAATTTTTTAAGTAAGGAGGCTTTTTTTTTCTCTTGCATTTGGCAAAATACTCTTTACATCAGGAACACTGAGTCTGTCTGTGCTATACTCAATAAAGCCATTCCAAACACCTCCCCCTGCCAAACAATGGTTAGTCACTTGAGGCAGTTCTACTGCACACAGTAGGACAACCACCCTTTTCCCACTACATAGAAGACTGGGAGCAGGGGGTAGAAAAGAGAGGTTCTCTGGACTATGCAGTTACAGGCAGTAGAATCTGGCTTAAGTCCTGAACTGAATTTAAACCTTATGCTTTCTTTCTCCTTTTGGCTCACAGAAAACAGGCAGAAGTTTCTTCTCCACATAGGAGTTCGGCAGATCTCTGAGGGATATGATAGTCCTAGCCTATAAGTCTGAAAATGTTGTTTCTCCAACAGATATGTCAGTGCAGCGCCTCCAACAAAACCATTCTTCAGCTTTGGTGTAGGGAGGCTCATAGTCACCAAACTGAATTTAGGCTTAGAGCTCGCAGCCAGTTTTGGGTCCCCATTCTTAAGCAGCCAAAACAACGAGGTAGTAAAGGAAAACCTTTCACGCAAAGCCAGAGGTCTACAAAAACAGCCAGGAAAAAAGCAACTTGGAGTAAATGGAGACTAGTATGGAAGAAGAGAATGTCAAAATAAAAATGACTAATATTAATATCAGAAATATATGAGAAAACACTGCAAACATGAAATAAGAACAGCATGGTACTTTTATATTTCAGATACATCCATAAAATGGAACAGTAATAAACAGCATGAGTATCAAGCTACATATAGCTATCGATGAATCTTAAATGCATATTAATAAATGAAAAAAGCCAGTCTGAAAAGGCTACGTTCTGTATGATTCCAGTTACATGACATTCTGAAAAAGACAAAACTATACAGATGGTGAAAAGATCAGTGGTCTTCAGGGGTTTGGAGGGAGTGTTGAACAGGTGGAGCACAGGGGAGTTTTAGACAGTGAAATTACTCTGTGTGATGCTGTAATGGGAGGTATACGACATTATGCATTTATTTGTCAAACCCATAGAACTTCACTGCACAGAGAGTGAACCTTGGTGCATGTAAATTTTAAAAATATTTTTAGAAGGCCAGGGTGATCTCAGAATATAATACAGAATGTAACAAAAGATTACAAATGTGTGAAACAAGCTCACTGATGTCAGGAGTGGGGTGGGGGGAGAAGGAACCTACTTACTGTTTTTATCCCAGTATTCCAAACATTTGATCATAAAAATCTATTAATGTTGGTAAAGTTAGAAACTTTTTCAAGTGACGTCTTCAAGTAGATCCTACGATACTTTAATAAAGGTGGCAGGCCTAGTTACAATGTTTCTTGTGACAAAGAAAGAAACCTGCCCTCTTAATAGGGTATGTTTAATCTTTTGAGTACAAGTTAAGAAGTCTTTTTTTTTTAAGAAAAATAGTGCTTATGAAAGAAAAATAAAAACAAACATTTATGTTAAAACACAGCCAGACACCTATATACGTTATCTTATTCAATCTCCCACAACTCTGAAAGAGGAATTTCCATTCCCATTTTATAAACAAACATTCCATGAATAAAGTCCTAGATCACAGGGTATGTGGTAGTTTTTCAGTGAGTATATACAAGAAATAAATAAAACAATGAATGATTTAAGCACAAGTCATGCATGTAAAACAAATACTATTATTACACAGTGCATTGCTAAGGGTGGAAATATATAACACATTCAAGTAGTTTTTACTAAGAAAGTTCAATTGGCCACTGAAATTTTCAGAGAAGGCTTCAGAGAAAGGATAAGAGTTGAATTGGGCTTTTAAGCATGCATAGAATATAGATAAACAGATAGGGGTAAGAGGACATTTCAGGTGGAAGAGGCTAGAATCAGTTCTGGAGGCAAGCAAAAGCATGGTTGTATGAAAAGTCAAGTGGATTGAAGCACTTTCCTAAGAGTCTTTCAACTCTAATTTTTTTAACCACAGTGTACAAGTATACAGTCTATGTCCCTTAATTTCAAGGCTCTCTTAAAGCTAATATTGAATTTTCTTCAAAAAATTAACAAATATAGAAAGATCATCAGATAAATCATTAAGTTAAAGAATGTTAGACTTAGGAGATTTTGATACAGGTCAATTGTTAAAATTTTCCAGGACAACACACATGGTAAGTGGTAAGTTGGATTATAAACAGAGAGTTCTATAGTCTTTCCATATACATGGTTTGGTTCCTTATATGAGGAACTGAAGTCTGGATTTTGTATATTATGTAGAATTTATTAAACAGTTAATTTAGTGGGGATATTCCCATTCTGATTTCTCTATAAATATAGAAGGAGTAGTAGAATACAAAATATAAATAAAGCACAAACATGTCCTGTCATACAGAAAGACTCAAAAGCAGAGGAGCAGGTTAGAGGGAAAATAACTGTGTTTGGTTTGTGCTGAATTTGAGTTGATACTAGGTAAGATTTGGATATCTAGGGTGCTCCCTTCTCAAAATAGTCTCCAGTTATGGGAGGAACCACTTGGAGTTTTGGAAGCTCTTGTACAACGGCTATATATATATATTCGTTCATTCAAATCCCAAAGATTCTTTTTCTCTTCCAGTTGTGCAACCAAGTTGTGAATCGCCCCTTTGACAGTTAGGTATTAGGTGTGTGCATTTCCTTGGTTTGGTATTTTAAATTTCCCTCTAATCATTACCCCTTTGAAGATTTAAACTTAAAAGAAGAGATACAGTACCTCTTAGTTACTCCCACGCTGGGAGATATGCCTGGTCTGTATCTTCAGCCCCTTCTCTTAAGTTCAGTGGAAAGCTGATAAAGACCAGGTCCCATGCTTGTATAAACCTACAACTAAATTAAGAAAGAGAATCCCAGTGTTACTACAAAAAATATATTAAATCCTACCCCTGACTTCTCCCAGGAATTGAGGAAGAACCCCTCTCCCTTTCCATGAACACATTACCCACTTAATTTTAATTAATGCTATATTTTGTAATAACAATGAAGTTAATTTGAAGGAGAAATAAAGAGCTTTGCAGACAATAAAAAGCTAAAGAAGTTTATTATGACCAAAGTAGTATTACAGAAAATATTAAAAGGCCTTCTCTAAGAAAAAGAAGAAAAAAAACAGAATAAAATAACACTAAATATGTACCTGTCAATAGTCTTTTTAAATGTAAATGGTTTAAAAGCTCTAATCAAAAGATATAAGGTAGCTGAATGAATAAGAAAACAAGACCCATATATATACTATCTGCAAGACACCCACCTCAGAATGAAAAATAGACACAGACCTCCCCCAAAAAGATGGAAAAAGATACTTCATGCAAATGAAAAGGAAAAGAAAAAGCTGAAGTAGCAATACTTATATCTGACAATATAAACATTAAAACAAAGGCTATAGTAAGAGACAAAGACGCACAGTGTATAATGATAAAGGAAGCAATCCAACAAGAGGCTGTAACCCTTGTAAACATTTATGTACCCTACATAGGAGCACCTAAATATGTAAAGCAAATTTTCATAGACATAAGAGGAGAGATTGACAGGAGTACAGTCATAGCAGGGGATTTTAACACCCCATTGACATCATTTTGTAGATCTTCCAGACAGAAAATCAATAAGGAAACAGTGGTCTTAAATGACACACTAGATCAGATGGGTTTAATTGAAAACTTCAGAGCATTTTACCCCAGAGCAGCAAATATACATTCTTTTCAAGTGCATGTAGAGCATTTTCTAGGACATATTGTTATGAAAAAATGAAACCACCAGACACTGAGGGGTTAGGAGCACGATCTTTATTACATGCACAGGCCCAGAGGAGACAAACTCCAAATTCTGAGCCCAGAACAATAACCCCGCATTCCTTTTATGCTGGGCTAAGTGGGGGAGGGTATTGGGAGGCGTAGTATAGATTTGGCATGAAAAGGGCTTATAGAGGTGGGAGAGAAGCATTTACATCATAAGTCAGGGCAATTAGCATTTCATCTTTGGTATCAGCCTTGATTCCCTCTACAATATCACATGTTAGGACACAAAGCAAATCTCAATAAATATAAAAAAATTGAAATCATATCAAGCATCTTCTTTGGTCATAATGGTATATGAAACTAGAAATCATTCACAAGAAAAAACCTGAAAAATCCACAAAGATGTAGAGGTTAAGTAACATATTACTAAACAATGAATGGGTTAGTAATGAGATCAAGGAAGAAATCAAAAGCTACCTTGAAACAAATGAAACACAACAACCAAAAATTTTTAAGACAAAAGCAGTCCTAAGAGGGAAATTCAAAGCATTACAGGCCTATCTCAAGAAACAAGAAACATCTCAAATAAACCATCTAACTTTACCCTTAAAGTAACTGGAAAAGAACAAAAAACAAAGCCCAAAGTGAGCAGAAGGATACAAATAATAAAGATCAGAGGAGAAATAAATGAAATAGCCCTGACTAGTGTGGCTCAGCGGATTGGGCATTGTTTCGCAAAGCGAAAGGTCGCCAGTTTGATTCCTGGTCAGGACACAAACCTGGTTTGTGGCCCAGGTCACTGCTTGGGGGTGAAAAGCAACCAATCCATGTTTCTCTCATACAATGATGTTTCTCTCTCTCTCTTTCTCCCTCCTTTCCCCGTCTCTAAAAATAAATTAATTAAATCTTCAAAAAAGAAACAAAATAGAGCCTAAAAAACAATACAAAAGTTCAATGAAATCAAGAGCTGGTTCTTTGAAAAAATAAACAAGACTGACAAACCTTTAACTAAATTCATCAAGAAAACAAGAGAGAACTCAAATAAATAAAATCAGAAATAAAAGAGGAAAAGTAACAACTGACACTAAAAAAATACAAAGGATTGCAATAAAATATTATAAACAACCATATGCCAACAAGTTGGACAACCTGGATGAAATGGATAAATTCCTAGAAACAGACAATCTTCCAAAACTAAATCAGAAAGAATCAGAGAATCTGAATAGACAGATTACACATAGTGAAACTGAAACAGCAATAAAAAAAAACTCCAAACAAACAAAAGCCCTGGACTGGATGGCTTCACAGGTGAATTTTAAAAAACATTCAAGGAAGAACTAACACCTATCCTCATTAAACTATTCCAAAAAATTTAAGAAGAGGAAAAACTTCTAAGCTCATTTTATGAGGCCAACATTATTTTAATTCCAAACCCAAGTAAAGACAATACAAAGAAAGAAAATTACAGGCCAATATCCCTGATGAATATAGATGCTAAAATCCTCAACAAAATATTAGAAAACAAGATTCAGCAATACATTAAAATGATCATACACAATGATCAAGTGGGATTTATTCTGGGGGTTCAAGGTTTGTACAATATATGCAAACCAATAAACATGATCCACCACACAAACAAAATGAAGGAAAAAGCATGATCACATCAACAGGTACAAAAAAAGCATTTTATAAAATTCAGCACCCATTTATGATAAAAACTATCAATAAAATGGGAATAGAGGGAACATATCTCCATGTAATAAAGGTCATATATGACAAACTGATAGCCAACATCATACTTAATGGGTAAAAACTACAAGCATTTCCCTTCAGATCAGGAACAAGACAGGGATGGCTGTTTTCACCACTCTTAGCCAACAAAGTAATGGAAGTTCTAGCCATAACAATCAAACTAGAAAAAGAAATAGAAAGCATCCAAATTAGAAAAGGAAGAAGTAAAAATGTCATTATTTTGCAGATTACATGATCCTGTACATAGAGGACGCTAAAGATTCCACCGAAAAACTACTAGAACTGATAAATGAATTCAGTAAACTAACAAGATACAAAATAAATATCCAGAAATCAGTTGCATTTTTACCTACCAATAATAAACTATCAGGAAAGAAAACAATCCCATTTACAATTGCATGTAAAAATAAAATACCTAGAAATAAATATAAGATGTAAAAGACCTGTACATGAAAAATTTTAAGACACTGATGAAAGAAATTAAAGATACAAACAAGTGAATGCATATACCATATTAATGGATAGAAAAGGCTAACATCATGAAAATGTCTGTACTACCCAAAGCAATCTATAGATTTAACACAATTCCTATCAAGATACCAAAAGCATATTTCACAGAACTAGACCAAGTATTTCAAAAATTTATATGGAACCACAAGAGACCCCAGACAGCCATGGCAATCTTGAGGAAGAAGAACAAAGTTGGAGGAATCATGCTACCTAATATCAAACTCTTAAGGCCATAATAATCAAAATGGCATGGTGCTGACATAAAAACAGACACATAGATCAATGGAATAGAATGGAGACTCCAGAAATACACCCAAGTCTCTAGAGTCGATTAATATTTGACAAAGGAGGCAAAAATATACAATAGGGTAAAGACAGTCCATCAATAAAAGGTGTTGGGAAAATTGGATACATGCAAAAAAGTGAAACTAGACCACCTTCTTACGCCATACATGATAAACTCAAAATGGATTAAAGACTTAAATGCAAGATCAAAACTTTAAAAATCCTAGAAGATAACATAGGCAGTAAAATCTTAGACACTTTTTATAGGAATATTTTTCTAATACATAACCTTGGGCAAGGGAAACAAAAGAAAAAATAAACAAATGGCATTACATCACACTAAAAAGTTTTGCATAGTAAAGGAAACCATCAACAAAATGAAAAGACAACTCAGAGAATTGGAGAACATGTTCACCAATGATACATTCAATAAGTGGTTAAAATCCCAAATTTATAAACAACTTATAAATCTCAATACCAAAAAAAAAAATTCTAATTTTAAAGTGGGTACTTCTCCAAAGAGGACATACAAATGGTCAATAGACATTTGAAAAGCTGGTCAACATCACTAATTATTAGAGAAATACAAATTAAAACCACATTGAGCTATCACTTCATACCGGTCAGAATCACCAAAAAATCAACAAACAACACATGTTGGCAAGGATGTGGAGAAAGTGAACCCTTGTGTACTATTGCTGGGAATGCAGATTGGTGCAGCTACTGTGGAAACATTATACAGTTTCCTCAAAAAATTAAAAAATGAACTTCCTTAAGACCCTGTGACTGCACTTCTGAGAATTTATCTGAAGAAACCTGAAACACTGTTTGGAAAGGACATATGCACCCCTATGTTCATTGTAGCATTATTTATATCAGCCAACATTTGGAAGCAGTCCAAATATTCATTGGTAGATGAGTGGATAAAAAAGGCCGTATTCCATTTATACAATGGAATATTACTCGTCTGTAAAAAAGATGGAAGTCTTTCCTTTTGTGACAGTATGGATGGACCGGGGTGGCTTTATGCTAAGTAAAGTAAGCCTGTCAGAGAAAGACAAATACCACATGATTTCACTCATATGTGAAATCTAATAAACAAAGTAAACTAACAAACAAAATATAAACAGACTCAGAGAACAGACTGAGAGCTGTCAGAGGGGAGGTAAGTTGCAGAGCTGGGTGAAAAAGGTGAATAGATTAAACAAGAAAGAAAAAATTCATAGTTGCAGACAACGGTATGGCAATTGCCAGGGGGTAAGTGGGTGGGGGGAGGTAAACAAGGGTATGGTAGGTATAAACGGTGATGGAAGGAGAACTGACCTAGGGTGGTGAGCCTACAATACAATATACAGATGATGTACTATAGAACTGCACACCTGTAACCTATATAATTTTATTAACCAAAGTCGACCCCAATAAATTTAATAAATAATTTTTAAAAATTAAAAATAAACACAGTGACGCCAAACCTATTTAGTGCTTTAAAAAGATAACAAATTTTTCAGTAAAATATATATAAATATCTTCAGGATACCTCCTCTTAAGCACAGTAATTGTGATGCAAGGAGAAAATAAAATTGATAAGAAATCAAGGTACCATTCTCATTACTTCAGTATGTGTTGAAAAAGCAAGTTAATAAGAATACTTAAACAAACTTATGTTCAAAAATATACATTTTCATGTTTAATTAAACATGTTCATAGGAGAGTTTCACTTATTCTTGAAATACTATAAAATTTTATATCTACTTTGATCCAAATTTCACTTTCATGCATGTCCTTTTTAAGTGCTTGCTTGGCTTCTTTTCTGTTAATCTGTAGGGAAGAGATAGTATAGTTTTAAGTTTTTACCGTTTGGAAGAGTTTCCTTTTATCCAACGTTTATCTTCCTATTATATTATTAAATAAATGTGCAGATTAAGTGCGTCAATCTTTCTTATATATCTACTGTACAGAACTCATATTTTCTTATGGATGTTATCAATGGAAAAAATTTTTAAATGCTAACTCCCTCTATTAGTTTTCTTCTTATTAAGAAAAATGGTCTGATAAATTTATTTTATGAATTTTTTATTCCCATATGTAAATTATGGTATTTTAGTCTCCTCCCTATAAAAGCATACTGTAAACTTTGTGAATTGAGCAATTAATTATGTCAAGACTTGCGCTTGCTGAAGGACTTGAGAGCATCATCTATTACATTCAAGTATAGCCTTCTCCGCCCCACCTTGGGATTCTCTCCATTTCCTCCACTCCTTACCACAGAAAATTAATGAAAATTTTTTAAGTGGTATATATCAGCATGCTGCACACCACAACATATTTAGCTAAAACAGTGAGAAGCCAATGGATTTGCAAGAAAAAGTGTGTAACAGCCAAACACGATTGTGTATTACCCGGATGCTCAGACATCCTGTTTGAGGACAGCACGCTTATGGAGGGAAAGTCACCAACTGATGAAAGTAAACTTGGTTCCAGGTTTCTTATTTCAGCATTCTTTCTTCTTCCAGTCTCCTGTCCCCTGTCCCCATCCCGTACCCAGCTCCACTTGCTGATTTACATTGATATATGTAATTAAATTAAATCCTTTTTTAAAAGAGGACATATCTCAGTAGAGTGTCTTTGACATTGCTACATAGCTGTAATGTACAAGTGTCATTTTCTCTGAAACAGACATAAAATGTTTTTATATTTCTTGCTGCTGGTTTAAAGGACTTATGGTGGCCCGCCCGCCCGCCGGCCAGCCTCGCCGCTTCCCAGGCTCTGTCAGCAGGCGGGCCGAGCCCGGGGGCTACGCGACAGGCCGGGTCTGCGCCGGTCGGTGCACTGCGGGCGGCCGGCACGGATCTCCACGGTGGAGCTCGGGAGGGCTTGCCACCCGGCTCTCGTGCTCGGCCGCCGCGCGCTCCTGTGGGTCTTCTGCAAGGGGTGACCCGCACTCTGCCCTGCTCCTCTTCCTCGCCCTGGCCAGGAGGCTGCGTACGAACTTCCTCTGCTTCTGCCTCGTAGCTTCCATGATGCTCAGCGTACGCCTGCAGGGTGATATTGAGATCCACTGAACACTTCCCCCGACTGACATGGCCGTGTCCCCGGGCTTCCCGCATGGAGAACGTGGCGTGAGGGACTTCAGAAGGACTCTGCACTTGTCTCTCAAAAGTGCAGCTACAGGGCTGGGACAAGCTACTGTGCAGCTTTCGAACAGAGGAGAGCCCTCGCCCATCATGTACACCTTCCTGGGTGAATAAGCCTCTGGTTAATGTACATGGAAATTCACATAATGAAACGTTATCTTTGGAAAAGTGATCTGGGTGAGGCCAACTTCTTGCTTCACAATGACACCAAAGTGCTTCCGTCTTTGAAACATTCATTAAGAAGAAATTCCTCTTCCACAGTGGCTCAGAGCAAGACTGTGCACCTGTTTTTGGCTACTACAGAATTTTTGCTGGGGTGTCCTGTGGCATCAAGGAGGCTCTGGTGAGGGACTGGCTGGGCCGCTGACAGCCACAGAGGATGGTGCAGCAGAGGAGAGCCTTGGGGGTCAAAAAGGTCAGAAATGGGAAATTCTGAGGATGAACCAAGTGCCTTTTAAAAAAATATATTTTATTGATGATGCTATTACACTTGTCCCATTTTTTTCTCCCCTCTATTCCCCTTCGCCCTGCACCCCCTCTCCCACCAGCATCCCCCACTTAGTTCATGTCCATGGGTCGTATATATAAAGTTCTTTGGCTCCTCCATTTCCCGTACTGTCCTTAACCTCCCCCTGTCTATTTTGTGCCTACCATTTACGCTTCTTATTCCCTGTAACTTTTCCCCCATTTTCCCCCTCCCCACTGATAACCCTCCATGTGATCTCCATTTCTGTGATTCTGTTCCTGTTCTAGCTGTTTACTTAGTTTTTGTTTTTGTTTTTTTTAGGTTCAGTTGTTGATAGTTGTGAGTTTGTTGTCATTTTACTGTTCATATTTTTGATCACCTGTTTCTTAGATTAGTCCCTTTAACATTTCATTTAGTAAGGGCTTGGTGATGATGAACTCCTTTAACTTTACTTTATCTGGGAAGCACTTTATCTACCCTTCCATTCTAAATGATAGCTTTGCCGGATAGAGTAATCTTGGATGTAGGTCCTTGCCTTTCATGACTTTGAATACTTCTTTCCAGCCCCTTCTTGCCTGTAAAGCTTCTTTCAAGAAATCAGATGACAGTCTTATGAGAACTGCTTTGTAGGTAACTCTCCTTTTCTCTTGCTGCTTTTAAGATTCTCTCCTTATCTTTAATCTTGGGTGATGTAATGATGAAGTGCCTTGGTGTGTGCTTCCTTGGGTCCAACTTCTTTGGGATTCTCTGAGCTTCCTGGACTTCCTGGAAGTCTATTTCTTTTGCCAGATTGAGGAAGTTCTCCTTCATTATTTTTTCAAATAAGTTTTCAATTTCTTGCTCTTCCTCTTTTCCTTCTGGCACCCCTATGATTTGGATGTTGGAACGTTTAAAGTTGTCCCAGAGAACCAAGTGCTTTTCTTGATGAGAGAAGCCCCAGCTCACCTGTATTCCGTCCTGTCTACACGCTGCAGGTACATTCTGAAGTACTCCCAAATGATCAGACAGAGTGTGTTTCCCCTGGCAGTTCAAAGTCCATGCTTTCAGAGCAAACAGTAGAATAGGAGAATGCTTCCGATTGTAAAAAGGACCTCAAATGATCTTCAGATAACAATGCTATTTCTTGCTGTGAGAGATTTTAAAGTAGTAAAGCCAGTATGCCGTAGTTAAGGTACAAGCCAAGCAATAAAAATAGTGAGATTGAGTTTAAAAGTTGTCTTAGAATGGTTTCTTTCCATTAAGTTCCTGCTCTGGTTTGCATGTCCAAACAGACTTTAAGTAAGTGGCATTGAAACTCATGGAAAGCTGGTTAATATGGAAGGAAATTTTTGAGCATGGTTTAAATTGTGCTTGAAAGACATTCAGGATTGGGAGAACATTTCCAGGAGAATATGGATATACCCTATATAAGTATCAGATTAAACCATAAAGATTTAACATAAAGCCCTTTATATACATTCACACCCATTCTGAAGGGCTACTGTCCCTGATGCTTTCACTCCAGGTTGTCTGATCATCCGACAGAACTGGGTACTTATAAATGTCAGCCCCTCTGTACTTGCTCTGCCTTGCTGAGTTAATGGTGAACTGCTTACCATTTCTGCATTTTGTAGAATAGTTTTCATCTACAGCAAAATTTGATGTTTTTTCTCACCTCCTATTCCTTCCACTTAAAATGTAGTTTTAATGGAGGCCCTGCAGTGAAAGTTGTGATATTAAACTTACCTTTAGAAGAAACCTTTCACAAACTGGGAACCCTAGCAGTGTTACCTGAAACAGAAGTGGGCATGAGACTCAGTCTTGGAGAGGCACTTCAAATATTCCCCTGTAGAAAGCTTCCAGTTTCTAGGGGTTGAGGTATCTCTTACTATAAGGTTGTTCTGAGATATTCCTTTTTTTGTTGTTGTTTGTTGATAATTTTAATAAAAGTTACTTAAGAGTATAACTTTTTAAGAAGTCCCAAAGACAACCATTTTCAGGATTATGGGTGCAGTTATATCAGTGTATATTTTATGCTAGATTATTATGCCATGAACTATTTTATTGTTTTGGGAAAACTAAAAATAAAACCTATTCTTTAGCATAATAAATGTTTTTAAAAAGAAAAGATTTGTCAATATCTATTAAAATTAAAATGCACGTATCCTCCACCAACCTAACAGTCTTACTCCTGGGAATCTATCCCAAAGAAATAAACATATCAGTAGATAAAGACATATAAGGATGTTTATTCTAGCATTTTTTTGTCATGCCAGAAGAAGTGGAAACAAATAAATGCTCAACAGTTAGGGGTTTCTGAGTAGACAATGTTACATCTAAATCACGGAATATTGTCCTGCCATTAAAATATGAATTCATGTTATACTCAAATAAATTGGAAAAACTTCCTTTGGGTATTGTTATATGAGAAAAACAACATATCCTCAATGCTTAAGAATATTGTACCATTTTTAAAATTTAATGACCATAAAACTTCTGTATTTACATATGTATATAAGCATGTTGTGAATAGATCTGCATAGAATTATATAAATCAAGAGAAAAAAATGGATGGATACATATTAGGCTGTTCACATGGATTACCATGGGAATGGGATGTAAGAAAACTGAAGCAGGGAAAAGAAGAGATGAGATTTAAAAATTAGATTACAAAAGCATGTATATAGTCATATTTATGCATTATTCAAAATCACATATAAAATTATATATAAATGTACTTAAAAATAAACATCTTTTAAAAATAAAAGGCTTGGGAAATAATACCTGAAATTTTGCACAAATCTATAACTTGAAACTAGAAATCAAGATAGAAAATAAATCATCTGAGGCAATTGGTTCTTATGTACTAAGTATTTCTTAGTACATTATAACAGTATTATAATCTTAAAATGCCATTAAAAATTTAAACCTCTATATTGCTATTAAATAATATATGGGAATATATAATAACTTCCATGTAATAATGTTAACTGCTAACATTTACTGAACAGCTTGGTGTCAGGCACTGTACAGATGCTTTGTTACATTAGTTCATTTCACTTCCATGCTAGGAGGGAGACATTGTTTTCCTTAATTTACAGTAGAAGAAACTGAGAATTAGAGAAGGTGGGTCCAGTGTTTCCCCACCAATAAGTGGCAGACCCAGGATTAAAGCCTTATTTGTCTGATTTCAGGACCCATGCTCTTGACTACTATTCTATATGTGTCCCCAATTATCCTGAAATCAGGTTTCCTCTGTATTGTAACCCTTTATTCTTCTGGAATGGTTGTTATTCTTCTGGAATGGCCCAATCTTCTTCACTGTTTTTAAGATAGGTAATGGGGCTTCTATGATATATGATACATCCAGAAAGAAGGAAACCCCGTTAAAATAAATTTTATTATGAGTGCTATTTATCTAGTTTTGTTTACCATCCGACACTTTTTTTGACTATCCAACACAGAACATAAGTTTCTTAACTCAGATTTTGTGACAATGACAAAAATAATAACATTTATCAAACAATATTGTGTCCCTACTATGTACAAAGCACTATTCTAGGCATTATTAAGAATGAATGGGTCCACATTCTTTTATATACTGATATATACTACAAACTATACAGGATTTATAGTAAGACCCTTGTTTCATCTTGTTAACAAAACTTAAGTGCTTACTAGCATTGTCCAAGGCACTGGTGGGTACCAAAGTTGACATACTTTGACAAAGTTGAGAAAGACATACAAAGGCCCTTCTGTTATGGAGCTCAAATTCTAGTTTGGTTGGAAGGTGGAGACAAACATTAATCAAACACTTAAGAACATACCAGAAAGAAATTTTATATATATATATATATATATATATACACACACACACACACACATATACTGTGAACAGAATAAAACAGGCTGATATAAATAGAGTGTTGGGGGTCTTAGACTGGGTGGTCAGAACAGGCTTCCTCAGGATCATGAAGAACAGACTCGTGGGTCAAAGTTAAATGTTTGGCAGTGGGAAGCCAATGGAGGTTTTAAACAGGGGAGAACTGTGAGCTAATTTGTGTTTTTAAAATATCACTTTCATTAAAAATTTTGAATGACCACATCATATACAAAGTGAAAAGATAAGGCATAGATTGAGAGAAGATACATATAAAACATAAATGATTACAATCCAAAAAACTAATAGACAACAGATATGAACAGGTAATTCACAGAAGAAAAGTTAATCTCCAATAGTCATATGAAAAGGCACTTGACTTTACTAGTCATCATGGAAATCTCATTAAAACAACAATTTAAAAAATTAAAGTTTGAAAGAACCAAGCCCAGGAGTTGACTGGTGGGAGTGAGAATCAGTCCAACCACTGTGGGATGAACTAACTGAAAATGTGTACATGCTATTAGGGCCTGTGACCCAGCAATTACACACTCCACATCCAGGTGATGAAAGTAGTACCCATGCTCAGAGTCGCATACGAGGACATTCATGGAGGTATCCTAATAGAGAAAAATATAAAGCAACGTAAATATCAATCAGTAGGAAAATTGCAAAAAGTCAGTTGTGGTTTATTCATACATTGAAATACAATATAGTAATTAAAATGAATAAAAAAGGTCTGTAAGAGTCACCATGGATAACTTTCAACAAAGTAATGTTCAGTGGGGAGAAAAAAGGTACTGAATGATACTTTTATGTAAAATTTTAAAGCATACAGAGCAATCCTGTATGTTGTTTGTAGATACATATATGGAATAAAAGTGTAAAAACAGCCTGAAAGGGTAAACGCCAACTTAAGGTGATTAGGTGTGGGCTATGGGAATAAGAAAAGGAACAAAGAAGATATCACCATACTTCTAATATCTATTTATATCACATATATAATGCCATTCATATCTATTATGACAAAATATTAATAACTTAGTAATTCTAGGTGGTTAGTACACTTGTAAAATTTTTTGTATTTACTGAACTTTTAATTTTTTCTTAAAATTTTTTTTATTTATTGCTTTTAGAGAGAGGGCAGGAGAGAAAGAGAGAGAGAAACATCAACTTGTTGTTTCACCCACCCACGCACGCGCCCTGGTTGACTCCTTGCATGCACTCTGACCGGGATTAAACCCACAACCCTGGTGCATCAGTACGATGCTCCAACCAACCGAGCTACCCGATCAGGGCAATATTTTTCAATAAAATCAAAGTATTACTACAATTGCTCTTAAAGAATAAATCATAGGGAAGCAAAAGATTAGGTAAGGTCCAAGCAAAATACAATGGTGGCTTGAATTAAGGATTATAACAGAAATGGAAAGAGAAAAAACTAATGAGGTGATATTTTAGAGGTAAAGTTTTAGAAGTTGCTGTTGAATTGAATATAGGGGTTAAGGGAAAGGAAGGAATAAAGTATGTCTCTTAATTTTAATTCTGATTTGAATGCTTACTTCCTGCTTAGGGTTTGATCTTGTTGGGCAAAAACATGGATGGTATGACAATACTTTTAGAGTTCAATTAAATGTCTCTTGGAAAATTAGTGGTTAATCATTTCAGGCATATATATATATAAGAAAATTATACTTCCCCATTTTGTCGGGAGGTGCTGTACTCTCAAGTAATATAAAGGCTCACTAGTAGAGCTTGGTTGGTACCTGCCATATTTCTAGTGAATCAGATAGGCTTTTTGATAAGTGAATCAATCTTATCAATTAATTATCAATTAATCAATCTTGAGTTCAATCTTCTTCTTCAGCTGGATTAGACTTTCTCCCAAGTTCCCCATGGCAGTGACTAGATCTTCAACTCTCTAGTTACCTGTCCTAAAGTGGTAGTATCAAAAAGTGGTTTAGAAGTAGCTTTTGAATTCCATCCCCTAATCTATATCACCATTCCCCGAATAAATATCGTGCTTGCTATTTAAACAGAGCTTTAAGATAAAGTCTCCTGGCCACATTTTCAATGAGCTTACCATTCCCTAAAACCCTTCATACAAAGATTCTGAAGCCAACATGACCATGACATGGCATTTAGGCTAGAGGTAGATCACAGGAACAGAGGCTATAATATTCACTTATGGTTTCTTCTTTAGAAGTAAAATTTAAGAAAGTTGATATGAAATAGCCAAGATGTCAGGTCATGAGGAACCCCTGGAGGTTTTACTTGAATGTCTCTGGAAAAAAAGGTCTTGTACAGTAGCAAAGGCTTCATGAACTTGTCAGATGGGCTTACAAAGAGACATTTGGTTTAATTTTTCAGGATCAGTATTTGCATTTACGAAGAAGAGTTATCATCCTGTGAAACTATATTATTTGTTTATTGTCCATCTTCTATATTAGAATGAAAGCTCCATGTGGGCAGGCATTTTGTTGATTTTGGTCACTTATATTTTCAGTAAATATCAGTTGAATACATTTGAGAAATGGAAATAGGTAGCCTTATTTGCTGGTATGATTGCCTTTATATATACAGCTATGTTTTGCTTTCCCCATATGATGGCCTTTATACCATTAGCAGTTCCTGTTATTGGCAATGAAATTATGACAAATAAGTATGAAGATGGAAACTATAGTTGGAGAAAATTTAATTGCAGAGGGCTGAGGCATATGTTGCATATGTCATTACTGTCATAAATTACTGCAAACAACACAAATGTATCTTGCAGTTCAGGAAGTCAGAATCCTGAGGGGTCTTAGGCAGATTCCTTCTGGAGGTTCTAGGAGAGATTCTGTCTCCTTTCCTTTCCCAGAGTCCAGAGGCCACCTGCATTTCTTGGCTCATAGCCCCTTCTACCTTCAAAGTGCATCATTCCAACATGTGCTTCTAATCTGCACATTTTATCTGACTTTGACCTTCTTGTCTTCCTTTTAAAGGGATGTTTGTGATTACATTGGGCCCACCCAGATAATCCAGAATAATCTTCCCATCTCAAGATTCTCAATCACATTTGTAATGTCTCTTTTGCCATATAAGGTAACAAACATATTCACAGGTTCTGGGAATTAAGATGTGGACATCTTTTGAGGACATTTCTTTGTGTGCTATGGCTAGAAATCTTACTTTTCAGTCTTTGTTACTCACTACATTGTTGTTTCAGTGAAAAAAAACCCTGAAAAATTAGAAAAATGTGGAGGTACACAGCAGAGTTTCACCCTGAAACAGCAAAGTTGGAAATTTATTTCTATCTCAGCCAGGAAGTCCTGATTAATTTTGGTAATAAATGGGACTAGGAGGAACACTATTTCTTTTATCAATTATTTCAAAAGATTGTAATATGAATTATAAATAATGGTTTTCAAGTAGTAAAGCCAATCCTCATCTCACCCTCATTCCTCACCTACCAAATAACAATGAAATCTGCTTTTCAGTTGCATTCAAATGTGTGTTGAGCTTCAAAGCAGCAAACCTGGTAGGGAGGGCTTTTATAGCCCAAGGATGTTGCCTTTACTGTAAACATTTTTACAGCTTCTTTTTTAGAACTGTCTTTAGAGACAGTTCACCAGACACACAGGAAAGCATGGCTCGTTATTTTAAGGTCACAAGGTACTTTGCCTACTCTGTCTTCTTCCCCTCCCTATTGTTTTAATCCACTCGCCTCCATCCCCACTCCTTCCTCTGCTGAGATTAGTGCCAGAGATCTGTGAGGTTAAGAGGAAGGCCTGGGAAGCCAGAGCGTGGCTGCGAAGGGGGCAGGGAGAGCTTCATGCAGAGCTCAAGAGGCAGCAGACGGCAATGTAAGTTTATTTGACTCAGCCTATATTAAACACTGTTAACTAACAATATTTGATAATTCTCTGTGTCAAAAAATTACATTGTTAAAATAAACCCCTATTAAGAACTGTCTGAACTTCATCTATCTTATATTAGTTTTCAATGTAAATATTATTTTAAATAAAAAGCTTCCTTTAGTCAAATAGATTTTTCAATGTAGCATATACTCACAGGGGAAGTAGCCACACTGAAGGAGAGACTAGAAAAAAAAGAACTCTCCCCTCTACAGATTTTTTTCCAAAGGAGGTCTCAGTTTAGAGGTTTTCTTAGAATAGCTCCATAATTCAAAGTTTTTAAATTCCAGCAATTAAAGTTTACTATATAGGTACATGGATAAATGAATAAAATATTATTATAAAATATTTATACCACATAATAATATAGTTGTAATATTTTTGAATTCTGAAGTTATTAAATATCCAAGAACAATTTACAAACCCTTTGATATTTCCAATTACTAAAGTTACAGAAGATTTGGTCAGATTCTTTCAGAAGTCCCATTTAGAAGAAAGTATCTAAAATATTCCTAACTACTACATATATTTTTTCTTCATTAGACCAATTAAGATTACTCTTCAATGAATTATGTGTGTAATTTAACAGTAATCAAAGGAAATGCAAAAGGTCCTACTTTAGATTATAATCTCATGTAAGAAAGGGTTTTTTTTCCCTTATGAGACAAGTCTTCCTCACTTTAATAAGACAGCCATTTATTTGGCTTCCTCTGGTAGGTATAATCAGAATAAAAATTTTTAAATTTTAAATCTGCACTGTCTAGTTTGTATCTACTCTCCAAATGTTGCTATTGAGCACTTGAAATGTGGCTAGTCTGAATTGAGACCTGATGTATGTATAAAATATACGTCAATCTCAAAGGGTTAGAATGAAAAAAAAGAATATAAAATATGTCAAAATTTTTATGTTAATTACATGTTGAAATAATATTTTGGATATATTGAGTTAAATATAATGCATTAAAACTAATTTTAGCTGGACAAATCAAAATTACAACCAAATTACAGAACAACCACACTTAAGAACCAACCGAAGACAAGCTGAACAGAACTCCTATAACTAAAGATAAAAAAAAAAAAAAAAGCCATGTTGTGACTGGTAGGAGAGGCAAAGCTGCAGAACAGGCTGGTCCCATGCCCACATGTGTGGGTTAAAAACTGGGAGGGATATCTTGGCTACACAAGTTCCCCTGAGTAGCAAGGAGTCCAGCCCCACACCAGGGCACCTAGCCCAGGGTTCCAGTGCCAGGGAGGGAAGTTGCCATAACTTCAGGCTGCGAAAACCGGCAGAGATTATGGCTGAGTGAGACAGAAGACTTCTGGAGTCCCATGTATTTTAGTAAAAGGGCCCGCATGGACTTACTCACTGACAGACACACTGGCTCCGGGCTCCAGTGCTGGGCAGAAGCTTGAACAGCACCAGATTACATATGGGGAGGAACTGAACTGTCTGACTTCAGGGTGAGGGCTGGAGGGGCAGCTCTCTCTGCCATTTTCTTCTTTTGCTGAGCCCTCCACCAAGCCAGCTGACAGGCACAGGTAGGCGCCAAATCTGAGTCTCCATCAAACTCATCCCATTCTGGTGATTCCCTAAGAAACTGACCCACCCAGCTCATGCAGAGATCTGAACTTCTTTTAGTAGCTATTAATCATAAGGAGCTGGCCTCTGTCCATGCTGTAGATTTCTCTAAAATCTCCAAAAGGTCAACAAACCGAAAACAAGCAGTGGCTGGACTTAGTGTGCCCTGTACCTCTAGGCTAAGTGGTCCGCAGCCAGGCACTAGTGGCAGCTGGCCTCGATTTGCAGCATAGCCTTTCCCAGGGGTTTCCAAGCACATAGCATAAGCAACAACCATCTGCATATCACTTTGTAGCTCCTATCAGGTGGCCCCTGAACCAATACACCAAGTGACTGGCTTCAGACCACACCAGAGCACTACAAAATTAGCTCCACAGATGACACACTCAAAAAGCAGACTCAGCAGGCACCAGAGCCCCCTAAAGTGAATCTTTCTCCTTAAGATCAGTCCCTGCACAACAGGTTGTCCACTATAGCCACAGCCAGTCCCACCCATTGATGTGCCAATAGCAATCAAAGCTCAACTACAATGAGAGGATGCACACAATCCACACAAGGGGCACCCATGGAGCACATGGCTCAAGTGAACAGGAATACTGTGTCACTGGGCTCCACAGGACACTTTCTACATAAGGTCACCCTGCCACGGCTGGAAGATATCGAAAATCTACTTAATATATAGAAACAAACACAGGGAGGCAGCCAAAATGAGGACACCCAAATGAAAAACAAGACTAAACTCCAGAAAAAGAATGAAACAAAATGGAAGCAAGCAATCTACCATGTACAGAGTTCAAAACACTGGTTATAAGGATGCTCAATCAACTTAGGGGACAAATAGATGAACTTAGTGACAGCTTCAACAAAGAAATAATAAACATAAAAAGGACAAAGAACCCATCAAAAAGAACCAGTTAGAAATGAAGAATACAATAACTGAAATAAAGAATACTCTAGAAGGAATCAACTGTAGATTATATTAAGCAGAGGATCAAATCAGTGATTCAAAAGGTAAGGTAGTGGAAAACACCCAATCAGAACAGAAAAAAGAAAAAAAAAACAATGTAAAAAATGATTATAGTCTCAGGGACCTTTGGGACAACATCAAACATAACAATATCCATGTCATAAGGGTACTAGAAGGATATGAGAAAGAGCAAGAAATTAAAATCCTATTTGAAGAAATAATGACTGAAAACTTCCCTATCATGGAAAAGGAAATAAATATACAAGTACAGGAAGTGCAGAGAGGCCTAAACAAGATGTACCGAAAGAGGCTCACATCAAGACACATAATTAAAATGCCAAAGGTTAAAGACCAAGAGAGAATCTTAAAAGCAGCAAGAGAAAAGCAGTTAGTTACCTACAAGGGAGCTCCCATAAGACTGTCAATTGGTTTCTCAACAGAAACTTTGCAGGCCAGGAGAAATTGGAACAGAATATTCACAGTGATGAAATGTATGGCCCTACAACCAAGACTACTCTATTCAGCAAGGCTACCATTTAGAATTAAAGGAGAGATAAATCCCTTCCCATACAAGAAAAGGCTAATGAAGTTAATCACCACCTAACCAGTACTACAAGAAATGTTAAAGGGTGGAGGAAGAGTAGAAAAAAGATAAAAAAATATGAATAATAAAATGGCAAAAGTACGTAACTCTTAATAATTACTTTAAATGTAAATGGATTAGATGGTGTAATAAAAAGACACAGGGTGGTTCAATGAAAAGAAAACAAGACCTAAGCACCAATTGATAGACGATTGGATAAAGCTGTGGTACATATTTACAATGGAATATTACTCGGCCATAACAAAGAATAAAATTGTACCATTTTGCAACAATATGGACAGACCTAGAGGCTCTTATACCTAAGGGAAATAAGTCAGACAGAGAAAGATGAATGCCATATAATTTCACTTATATGTAGACTATATAAAACAAAACAGACAAACAACAAAACAAAAACATAGACACACAAGAACAAACTGAGAGTTGCCAGATAGGAGGGAATTGGTGGGAGTGGATGAAAAGAGTGAAAGGATTCAGAAGTACAAGTTAGTAGTTACACAGTAGTCATGGGGATGTAAAGTACAGCATATGGAATACACAGACAACAGTGTGATAACTATGTATGGTATCAGTGAGTACCAGACTGATCAGGGGAATCACTTCATAAGTTATATAAATGTCTAACTAGTATGATTTATACCTGAAATTAACATAATATTGAATATCAGCTGTAACTAAAAAAAACTAATTGCATCTCTTTCTTTTACATGTTGGTACTAGAAACTTTAAATTTACATATTTGTCTCACATATTTCTATTAGACACCACCATTCTAAAGTATTAGAGCATTATTTCCTCCTACAGGATCAGAGGGCTTCACCCCTTAAGATATTTTTGAATGAATTGTGGTAGGTTTATGCATTGAAATATCTTTAATTCAAAATACTTTAAAAGTATTGTCTAGGTATTCACTAGCTCTCTCTGAAAGAGGTATATCCTCCGTTTTCCAAATGCAGCTGCAGAGTATAAAGTGACTGACAATTATGCAAGCTGTACAGGTGATCTAAGTCTGTACCCAGATTATGTTACAATGCCCTCATTTTACTTTTCTTTGTATACTTTCTATTTTATTAAGAAAATCCTGCCTAGAAATAACAAAAATATTGACCCTGGAAAAAAGCTGTTCCCTCATCCATAGTAAAAGACAAGACTAAACCACTTGTAACAATTGTCAAAAATATTATAATAAAAATGTTATCAAAATCTCATCAATTCCAATACTCCACAAAAAGAACTGTTTCTGAATTATATTTATAGAAGAAAAGTTTTGTACTTGTTTTTTGCCCACATATAATGTAATCATATCTCTATATATCCACCTAGCTATCATTTATCTATCATCCATCGATCTATCTATCTATTGATCTACCTATACATCCCCAGAAGGGATAGAAACATGCTTATCTTTCAATAAACTTCAAAAAGGTCCTTTTGTTTTATAATAGTGGTGAGAGACAAGGAGAATGGTTTTAAGCATTTCTGCCTCTCAGCAGAGTCAGAGAATATTCAAAAGCCTCTCAAGCAACTATATCCCACAACTCATATGTTGATGCCTTTACTTTTTATTTAATTAATGTATTTGTTTTAAGTATATTTTATTGATTATGCTATTACAGTTGTCCCAACTTTCCCCCTTTGCCCTCCTCCACTCAGTACCCCCTTTCCTCCAGCAAGCTCCCCCACCTTAGTTCATTTCCATGGGTCATGCTTATAAGTTCTTTGGCTTCTCCATTTCCTATACTATGCTTAACCTCCCCCTGTCCATTTTGTACCTATCAATTATGCTTCTTATTCCATTCTCCTCTCTCCCCCTCTCCACTGATAACTCTCCATATCTATGATTCTTTCCTGTTCAAGTTGTTTGTTTAGTTTGTTTTTGCTTTTGTTCTTGTTTTTTAGATTCAGTTGTTGATAGTTGTGAGTTTGTTGTCATTTTACTGTTCATAGTTTTGAACTTCTTCTTTTTCTTAAATAAGTCCCTTAACATTTCATACAATAAGGGTTTGGTAATGATGAACTCCTTTAGCTTTACCTTCTCTGGGAAGTACTTTGTCTGCCATTCCATTCTAGATGGCAGCTTTGGTGGATAAAGTAATCTTGGTTGTAGGTCCTTGCTTTTCATCACTTTGAATACTTCTTGCCAGTCCCTTCTACACTGCAGACTTTCTTTTGAGAAATCAACTGACAGTCTTATGTGAACTTCTCTGTAGATAATTCTCTGCTTTTCTTTTGCTGCTTTTAAGATTCTCTCTTTATCTTTAACCTTTGGCATTTTAATTAATGATGTGTCTTGGTGGGGCCCTCTTTGGATACAACTTGTTTGGACTCTCTGTGCTTCCTGGACTTGTATGTCTATTTCCTTTGCCAAATTAGGAACGTTTGCTTTCATTATTTTTTTTTTTAATGTTTTCAGTTTCTTACTCTTCTTCTGGCATCCCTCTGATTCAGATGTTGGCACATTTGGAGATTTCCCAGAGTTTTCTTATTCTTTCCTCGTTTTTTTGAATTCTTGTTTCTCCATCATCTACTGGCTGACTGTTTATTTCTTCCTTATGTTCCATATTGTTAGTTTGAATCCCAGCTTCTTTGCCTTCACTGTTGGTTCCCTATTGATTTTTCTTTATTTCACTTACTGTAGCCTTTATTTATTTCCTTATACTTTTGCTGTACTGAATGAATCCTCTGAGAATCCTTATCACCAATGTTTTGAACTTGGCATCTGATAGGTTCACTGTCTCTGTCTCGCTTAGTTCTTTTTCTGGAGTTTTTATCTGTTCTTTCATTTGGGCCATATTTGTCTCTTCAACTGGCAGCCTCCCTGTGTTTGTTTCTGTGTATTAGGTAGAGCTGCCTTGACCCCTGCCTTGGAGCATGTGTTACATTGTAAGGGGCAGAGCTTTAGGCTTTCACAAGGGTGGGGCTATCTGCTATGCCACTTTCTGGTGCTGCATGTGGGTGACAAATTGAGAGGAAACAATACTGCTTGCTTGGCTCTCACCTTATTTCCAATTACTTCCCCTACTCCCTCTACGTTACTGGTGCCCTTCTAGCTGCTGCCCTGCTGCTGAACCCTAGAGTGGGGGTGTTTGCACACATTCTAGGATTGTATGGGTCCTTTAAATGGACTCTCCTGAGAGACTGGCAGTTTTTCCACTGCCAGTGGAAACCCCCACTGGGTTTTATAGCCAGAAGTTATGAGGCTTTATTTTTCTCACACTGGAATGCTGGGCTGTTTCTTTGTCCTGGGGCTGGGATCACCTGCTCCGTAGGTGTCCCACCCAGTTTTTATCCACTACATGTGAATGTGGGACCACTGGTTTTGCCAGTTGTCCCGATCACTGCCTCACCACCACCACCTCACTGGTGCCACAATGCCCTGGCTTCCCGTCCCTGCCCCTCCTGTCTGGATATTTCTACTTTAAATCCTTTGTTGTCAGACTTCCATACAGTTCAATTTTCTGGCAGTTCTGGTTTTTTTTAGTTTTGAGATTAGTTGTGATCCTTCTTATACTTGTGTGAGGAGGTGAAGTACATCTACCTATACCTCCATCTTGGCCAGAAGTCTCCAAATATTTTGATCACCCCAAAATAAACACTCTATCTTTAGTTATCACCTGCTTAACTATCCCTTTCCATCCCTAGGCAATCACTGATCAACTTTCTGTCTCTATGGATTTCTCCATTCTTTATACTCCAACAAATATAATAATATAACATGTAGCCTTTTGTGACTGGTTTCTGTTATTCAGTTCAGCATATGTTCAAGGTTCATGCATGTTGTAGCATATGTTAGTACTTCAATCCTTTTTATGGTTGAATAATGTTTCATCGTATACACAGGGTTGAGAAAAAGTAGATTTACAGTTGTGAGGATGCAAAACAGAATTTATTCTTGCACAATGGAAACTTGGTTCTCGAATTTAATTTATTCCGGAAGACTGTTTGAGAGTGATGTGTTTAAAAACAAAATCATTTTTTTTCCCCGTTAGAAATAATGTAAATTGAATGAATCCATTTCAGAACACCAAATGATATCCTGTTTTAACCTTCCTTATATACAGTAGATGTCTGTTAAAAACAAAAAGAACATGAAATGTAAGTGAAAATTTAACAAGGAAATGTACAGTATAAAATGAAAATTTATGTATATATTTGAGAGCTATTGGTAAATGAATATGCAATAAAGGGAGGGATGGAGGGATGGAGGGATGTTATTGTTTGGAAGGGGAAACCACTTCCATAAAAAATGTCAGATAGCTGTTCCTCTGGGGTTCTTTCTCTCTTTTGTCTCTTTGCTTCACTAGAACTTGCTTCTGGCTCACTGAGCATCTGTCTCAATAAAAACCTATCCAGTGATATTTGTTTTAGCCTGCATTTTAACACTTACCTGAAGCGAAACACCGCATTGTCATTGAACAAATTTATTGCATGGGTTGTCAGTTCTCTGTCCGGGTGATACTTCTCAATAACACTTTGTATTTCTCCCCATTTATCAAGCATTTCCTTGATTAGTAAAGTAGGGATATCCTCCCTTTCCTCCTTCTCCTCTGAAGATAACTCCTCAGCTGCCACCTGTTGCTGCTCCCTCTGAAGGTCTTGGAGGTCCCTGGTGGTCAGCTCAGCGTTGTGGGCCTCCACCAGCTCATCCACATCACTGTCCTCCACCTCCAAGCTCATGGCCTCGCATTCCCACACAACAATAACATCAGCCTGCCCTTCACTGGCTTGTATCCTGGCAATGATTTCTCCTGTGTCATGTAGGTCCTCTTTGGCATTTTCTTCCGGAAGAGGCCTATGTCATCACCAATGAGCACTTGTTGGGGAACAAATCCCTTGGTCTCTCTGTATTCCTGAAATTCTGTCATGAAATTATCAGTAGCTACTTTGTTAGGACTGGCAGCCTCCCCATGCCTCCCTACACTATGAATGCCACTTCTTTTCCTGAACTTATCAAATCCCCCCCACCAGCCTTACATGAATCACTTTCAGCACTCATTCCAGAAGTCTTTCATGAGGTCTGCATGCAGCATCTTCACTTTTTCACCTGTCGTTGCCTCTGAAATGCTATCACCAGCTAACTGCTTTTTGTTTCTCCAAACCAAGAACAATATTTCTACCTCTTCAGTTGCCTGACATTGTTGTTTCATGATCACTTTCACACCCTTAGCAACACCAGTACTCTTGATGGCATCTTTATGTTTCAAAATTGTATTCATCATGAATTTCACCATGCCATACTCAGCAGCCATATCTGACACGGGAACACCTTTATTATACTTTGCAACTATTTCTTTTTTAAGCTCTGTCATTGTTCTTTCAACTTTCATTTTCACTTTGCTGCTATCACTAACCTTGTTTGGACCCATGGTGACTTACTATAAATGTTTGATAGCAATAAGCAGCAACACAAGCAAAAAACCACAAAAATATTCACACACAAGTTCCTGAGATGTTAACAATGCAAGGTGTAGTGAAACACTGACTCATACTCATGCACTCTCTCCTTTGTCTGTCATCTGAGAGCTGTGTGACTGATCACACAGGTATTAGCATGAAAGTGTTGTTGGGTCAAGAACTGAAGTTTTGTTCAACCGCTAAGACATTTTTTTCAGTGAACAACTTGGTCAAGAACCAAATTGTTTGAAATGGGGGATGTTTGATAAATGAGTTTTGACTGTATTATTATTTATTAATTATTGTATTACTTTCCATATGAACAAATGCATACCGCCTTTTGCCCATCCCTGTATATACCACCTCTTATGTATCCATTAAATCAGTTGATGAACATTTGGGTTGTTTCCACTTTTAGACTGCTATGAATAATGTTGCTGTGAATGTTTGTGTGCAAGTTTTTGCATGAATATGTTTTCAACTCCCTCAGGTACATGCCTACAAGTGGAGTTGTTAGGACACGTGGTAACTCTATGTATAACATTTTAAGACGTTTTCACACTACTTTGCAAAGAGGTTCCCATGCCTTTTCAATTTGGTTTTAGTGTATTCTGCCCAAACTAATTCAATTCAATAATTATTCACTGTAAGCGTGTGAGCCCAGTGATCTGTGTGGCAGGGAGGACACAGATCACTAAAATATCATCCCTGTCTGCGGGTAACCCACAGCCTAGTGAAAGGCCTGATAGTGTAGTAGAAAGAAAGGAGAGATGTTATTTCTACCACCTGGTACTTGCCTTAAAGAAGAAGGAAGAAATACTGTGGCCAAGTAGTACTGGATGAGAATAAGATGCTCAAATGACCCTGGTACTTTACAATTCACACAACTAGCATTCAGGACACATTTCGTAATGGGGTTCTGTTGTTTTTATTGCTTAGTAATGGAGTTCCATTGTTTTTATTTCTGCTACTGTGGATTTTTATACCTTTAGGTGAGGCTTGTACTAAACTCATGTTACTAGCAGTTACTGAAAATTATCTACAACTAGTGACGCTTCAGAAGCCTCTGGGAGATAGGTAGTCTTGATCTATTTTTCATTATATTGAATATGTGGTTATCCCAGCCATAAAATCACTATCACAGTATGAAATAGGCACGTAGAGATCTTTAAGATGATTCCAAAGCCAAGGGGAAAGAATTTATTTAATTTGGCACCTAAAATTCCCTATGCCTCTTGTAAAAACAGAAAAGAAGAAATGCCCAGGGAAAAGAATAAAGAGTGGCCAAAAGGTAGAAAGATTAAGTGAAAGAGATGTCATAATATGCAAAGGAAGAAAAAGTTTCAAGGGAGTGGTTAATAATGTTAAACCTCTTAAAGTTTTTTATAGATGCATCTTATGATCTTAACTGGCTACCTTAAGTGTCATAGGAGAAGGAAACAAGGCAACTGAACTCTTACAGTTTCACCAGACCCCCTTCTCTGACTCTGATTATTTCTGGCAGGAAAAGGAAGTGAGCTTCAAGGTTAGAGGCCCTGAGAAGGGCAGGGCCAACTGGCAATGTCCATTTGGCCTTCTGGTAACCACCATGAGCAAGGGACAAGAGTCTGTCACATTATAAAGGCAAGAGCTTCCGTACACTGCAAGAATGCAGGCCTCATCCATCCATCTACTATTTGGCATTTTTGTTATTTCCTCCCAAGGGATGCTTGCTTTTCTCTGTAGGCTACACGGGAAGTGAGAGAGCTGGAAAAGCAATTTTCTTTTCCTCTCCTTCTTAACTATTTCCCCTAATCCTGAGACAAGGTCCCTTCTTTGTCCTTGGCAGGGGGGATGGGGAGGGGCTGGTCAACCACTAAGATGGCCTTCCCTTACTCCAGTAAACTAAGGGAAAGTTCATTTTATCAAGAAGCTAATTAAAGATTGAGAGAGGCTTTTAAAAATGAACTAGAGTTTCCTTTGATAAAATTCAAGTGGAGCTTATGGACTGTATTAAATATTTTCACCCCTCATGTCAGTCTGGATTTCCTCTACTAGGGTGAGTTTATCTGTTGAAAATGATAACACAGAAAATGAGATAATATTTCAGTTTGGTTAATAATAGTTCTTCCTTGACCATATGCCAAATATAATTTTAACTAATTAAGTCTGTCTTTCTTCCATGGTATTACTATGTTGTTATCATTGCAAGAATACTGTTTTACATAAAGATTTTGCTATAAAAAAGAAGTTAATTTTGAAAATGTTTTATTTTTTCTGTTTCTCTTGCAAAAGGCTTATCTACTTTGTCTAAACCTCTCTTAGCCAGTAGAATTCTTCTGACTCATGCTTTTCCCAAACTCTCTTATATACTGGACTTCCAACGGGTTCCTCCTGTGACACAGTTTCTCCTTATGTGTAATCACTCTGACTTATAGAGGACAGAGAAAGTGTCCAAGCAGAACAGGCTTGGTTATCGAGTAGGCTGGGTTACGCCTGTTCCCTCTAAAGTTATACAGTCAGGTTTGCAGAGCAGCAGTTCATACAGAATATTACAAGAAGATGTTGAGGCAACAAGTATAATTGGATATCTTCTAAAAATAAGCAGTAAGCATTAAGCTTTTGTTATTACAATTATAATGAATATTTTAAAAGTGGAATTTTAAAAAATTGGACTTTTTAGTATGAAAACACATTCTCCATATTCTTAATTAAAACACAATAAAGTTTCTAATTATAGCAATGGAGGCAGTTTGATTTATTTAAAAAAACTAAACTACCTGGCTGGTGTGGCTCTGTGGATTGAGTGCTGGTCTGCAAAACAAAAGGTTGCTGTTTCGTTTTCTGGTCAGGGCACATGCCTGGGTTGTGGGTTTGGTCTGTTTGGACCTTGTCCGAGAGACAATTGATTGTTGTTTCTCTCTTACATTGATGCATCTCTTCCTCTCTTTCTCCCTCCTTTCCCCTCTCTCTAAAAATAGATAAAATCTTTTAAAAAATAATATGGGTTTTTTCAGAAAGTATTCCTATAATAGAATAATATGCACCAATTTAACATGTACAAGAATATATAAACACCATGGACCAATGTTTAAAAAATTACAAATAGTCAAAGTGAGTTTAAGAATGTGATCTTAATTTTATTAAAAATACATAGGTATACATACCAAACAGACATGTGTGACAAATATATAGATGTACATCTAAAGAGACTGGTGAGATCACAAGTCAGTTATCTTCTTCATTATGTTTATCTGTCTTTCTTAAATTTCCAACTTTTGTATTAAATGTCATCTCAAAGATGCTCGATCTCCCATCTCATACTATGAATCTGCAATTTAAAGACACAGTCTATTTTTATTTAAAAAAGAACATGAAATGAATGATGCAGAATTAATTTTAAAATAGATTACTACAGGCTCCTGGTAAAGACAGAAAAGTAGGTAACTGCAGTACTCACATCCTCCCACAAATATCAAAATTACAATTAAAGTACAGAACAACCATCATTCAGAACCACCTGACACCTGTATGAACAGAAGCCCTACAACTATATAAGGATATAAAGAAGAAGCCACTTCTAGACTGGTAAAAATGATGGAGACAAGGAATGGGCTTGTCTCACACCCACGTATGGTGCTTAAAAATCAGTAGTGATACCTTGAACAAAGAGGTCCCCCATGAGGAACAAGAGGTTCCAGCTCCCTACCAGCCTCCTCCAACTCAGGGTTCCAGTGCTGGGAAGAGAAGTCCCCATAACTTATGGCTGTGAAAATCAGTGGGATTGTGGCTGAATGAGACGAGTGCTTCTGGAGTCCCAGCTGTTCCTCTTAAAGGGTCCAAACACGGACTTACTTGGACTCACCCCCTCTGATTTCCAGTGCTGTGGCAGCAGCTCAAAACATGCCAGGGAGATACAGGGAGTAACTGGATTGTTTGGCATCAGGCCGAGGGTTGGAGGGGTAGCTTTCTCCCAGACAGAAATGTGGGCAGAGGCCATGCTTCCTTTGCTGAGCCCTCCCCTGACAGAGCCAGCAGGCAGGCACCATACCTGAGTCCCTATCAACCTGGCTAACACTGTTCACCCTGGTAATTGCATGAGACCCTACCCATCCCAACTTTTGGATCCATCCAAGCCATTCATTTTCAGTGGTTTTTCTGTACAAACAATCTGTCTTGGTTTATGCTCCAAATTTTCCTCAAAGTTCTTAAACAAGCAGCATCTGGTGTCTGCATGCCTGTACCTCTTTCTAAGTGGCCCTGTGGCTTGGTCTCGCCTGGGCACAGCCAAGCTCAGCACAAGTTGCAGTCATCTTTGGATCACTTTGTAGCGCATGCCCAGTGGCCCTGGGCAGGACACAGGTAATGGCTGACCTTGGCCTGTACCTCCCAGGAGACTCCAGAGTCAGTGCACCCAGTAGACAGCATCAGACCATGCTGACAAAACCTCTCAACCACTTCCGTGAACAACACTCAAGGTGTGGACTTGGCTGACATGAGAACCTTACTGAATCAACTCCTGCTTTGTGGGGCTGGTTCTGCACAGCAGATCCTCCACAGTGGTCATGGCCAGTCCTTGAAGCTGATCAGCCTGGGGTAAATCCCTCCCATTGAACTGTCAATGGCAACCAAGGCCCAACTACAACAGGAAGGTGCACAGACCACACAAGGGGGAGACTGGGGAGGCTGAGACACTGGGCCCTATAGGGGGGCCCAGCATAAGGCCACACTACAAGACTGGGAGACACAGAAGCTCTATGTAATACATAGAAACATATTCAGGAAGGCAGTCAAAATGAGGAGACAAAGAAATATGTCCCAAATGAAAGCAGAACAAAAGTCCAGAAAAGAACTAAATAAGCAATCTACCAGATGCAGAGTTCAAAACATTAGAATAAGAATGCTTAATAAACTTAGTGGAAGAGTAAATGAACTTAGTGAGAACATCAACAAAGAGATAGGAAATATAAAAATAGAGACAGAAAACATAAAAAAGAACCAATAAGAAATGAAGAATACATTACAGGAAATCAACAGTACAGTAGATGAAGCAGAGGATCAAATCAGCAATTTGGAAGATGAGGAAGCAGAAAACACCCAATTAGAATAGCAAAAAGAAAAAAGAGTCCAAAAAATGGGGCTAGCTTAAGGAGCCTCTGGGACAACTTCAAGTAAACCAACATTTGCATCATAGGGGAGCCAAAAGGATAAGAGAAAGTCAAGGAATTAAAACCTATTTGAAAAAATATGACAGGAAACTTCTCTAACCTGATGAAAGAAATGCACAGACAAGTCCTGAAAGCGGACTTCCAAACAAGATGAACCCCAAAAGGCCCACACCAAGACACATCATAATTAAAATGCCAAGGTTAAAGACAAAGAGAAAATCTTAAGAACTGCAAGAGAAAGGCAATTACCTACAAGGAAGTTCCCACAAAATTGTCAGCTGATTCCTCAAGAGAAACACTTCAGGCCAGAAGGGATCGACAGGAAATATTTAAAGTAATGAAAAGCAAGGACCTACAGCCAATATTACTCTTTTCAGGAAAGCTATCATTTAGAATCAAAGGACAGATAAGAGCTTCCCAGAGAAGAAAAAGCTAAAGGAGTTCATCACTACCAAACCAATATTACAAGAAATGTTAAAGGGTCTTCTTTAAGAGAAAGAAAAAAAGATAAAAAAGAATAATAAAATGGCAATAAACACATCTATCAATAATTACTTTAAATGCAAATAGATTAAATGTTCCAATCAAAAGGCATATGGTAGCTGAATGGATAATAAAACAAGACCTTTACACATGCTGTCTCTAAAAATCTCGCTTCAGTTTGGAAGACACATAGACTGAAAATAAAGAAATGGAAAAAGATATTTCATGAAAATGGAAATGAAAAAGAAAAGAATGCTGTGGTAGCAATATTTATACCAGAAAAAAATTAACTTAAAAAAAGTTATATAGCAAGAGACAAAGAAGGACCCAGTAATTCCACTTCTAGGTATTTATCTGAAGAAACTCAAAACATTAAGTAAAAAAGACATATACCTCAGATGTTCATTGCAGCATTACTTACAATAGCCAAGATATAGAAGCAACCTAAGTGTCCATCATCAGATGAATGAATAAAGAAGACGTGGTACATAAATGGAATATGACTTAGCCATAAGAGTGAAATGTTGACATCTGCAACAACATGGATAGATCTAGACGGTATTGTGCTGAGTGAAGTCGGAAAGAGAGGGAGAAATGTCAGATTATTTCACTCATATGTAGAATGTAAAAACAATCAATGAACAGAAACAGGCTCACAGATATAGAGAACATTCTGATGGTTGCCAGGTGGGAGAGGAGTTGGGAGACGGGTAACAAAGGCGAAAGGATGAAGAAATACAAATCGGTAGTTACAGAACTATCATGGGGATGTAAAGTACAGCACAGGATTACAGTCAATGATATTGCGATGACTATGTGTGGTATTGATAGGTGCTAGATTTATTGGGGTGATCAGTTTATAATTTATATAAATGTTTAATCACTGGGTTGTACACTTAAAACTAATATAATATTGTATGTTAACTGAAACTGAAAAATAAAAAAAAATTTAAAATAAATTATAATTCTCTAGTAGTCCATCTTGATTTCTTCTTTAAGTCTAAACAGTCTTATTTACAAAGGCTGTTTATGCTGCAAACTTAGAGCAAAAGGAAAGGACTACAGAGAAATTGGACATAGACAGACCTTGCCTTTGGAGGACCTACTAACTGGTGTTTCTTGTCTAGTGTGAATGACATTACTCCATGCTCTAATCCTGTAACCCTGCAATGAAATTTATACTTTAACATGAGGTCAGAATATGGTTCGAATAAGAGATCCCCTGGTTAGTAAAAAAGAGTGTCAAGAACTCATGCTTATTTATTGATAAAGGACAAGGATGGGAAAAACAAAACTTGCTAACTTTCCCATGTTTATCTTCTTTAAAAAATCTACTCAGAATGTTTGTTCAGTCTGCAGTTTCTTTTCAGATGACTTACAAGGTGTTATTTTAACAGGAATGGAACTCACTGAGCAATGTGACTGACTGAGGAAGAACCGGTTCATGCAGATAGTAGCCTCCAGTTCTATCCTAGCAGAGAATATTCTTCTTGTACTTGTTGAAAAGCTCCGAGAGGAAGGAAGAGACATTAGTGAGAATTTCCCTCAGATAACACATATTTTAGTTTAAAGAAATCCTGCTCAATTATGTTCCCCAAATATCATATATGAGTAATTTAGAACGGAAGTTGGAAACCTTGCTTTTTTCAAGAAATTGTCATTTTTTCTCTGCCAAACTTCCCATTGTTATAATGCAAACACATATTGTTTATTTAATGGATAGATATCTTTCTCCTGCTTTTTTTCTGGGGGAAGATTGGTTCAGTTGCAGCTCAAAGATTACACAATTGTCTTATTGTATCCCTTTTCTACAAGTTAAAGAACTAATTTATGTGAATTTTTATTGAATTTCTAAGTTTTATATGTACATGTTAGATAATTTTGAAAGTACCAAAAGTCCAAGGAAAATTACGTACAACTTGGGAAAAAATCTTTATTATTAATAGTATATACTCTTCTTTAACTTATTGCATATTTACATATTAAAGGCTCTGAGCAGCCAAGAATTTACCGATGTTTTGAACAAAGTTTCCAAACTTCTTTGACAATGAATTCTTTGGTGGCATAATAACTATTAATAACCTGAGTAACAAAGGATCTGAGGAACACATTTTAGGAATGCCACCTAAATGAATATATCAGTGTCCAGGATCTTCAGCTATATTAGTAATACAGTTAACCAAACTCAACAATGTTCGCCACTCTACCTAAACTCACACAGACTAAAGCTGAATAATTTACAGTGATAACTTCACTTCAAGAAAGCAACATGCATAGGTAATTTTGTATTATGTAAATTATATCTCAATAAAGCCTTTTCAATATGCTTGTGTTTTAGGAATACTGAGAAGCAGAGTAACCTGATGAATATGAGAAGCAGGTGATCAGAGCAACAGAAGGATAATTTGAAGGAATATTTTATGAGAACCAAGGAGATTCACCCCTGCCCACAAGAAAACATGCATCTTTAGTTACAGTGATGTCTTCCTGATTCATACTTCATAATTATATCTTTTCTAGCTTTTCCTTTCAAATGTTCTGGGAAATGTTTGTAAGTTAATCTATTTAAGTACTCCTACAGTACAAAGGACTAAATGCATATACCAGCAAAAAATATATTTTTTGGTGTGCTGCAGAATTTTAGTAATTAGTTTGTGTATGCCAGGAGATGAAAAAGTTTGAAAATCGCTGCCACAGATGGATCATACAACTAAATGACTCTCAATGAACACTTTTAGCTTGATTATCTCTTGGTTCTTCAAGACAGTTTTATCACCCACGAAAAACAAAAATATAAAAGGAGATGATACTTTTTAAATGCAAACTATTTATTAGACTAAACTATTATATTTAAAATATCACTCTTGAAACGGGCCACAAAAATTAGAGCATTCAAAAATCTTATGTAAGACTTTTTTTTTCAGTCAGCTTGTAAAAAGTTTAACAGCAACAGGATACTTTGGAGACTTGCAGATGGTTCAGACTCAGTTTCTGTTCATACTATGTAGAGCATCCATGATGGTTTTATTGTACTCTGCAATCTGTTTGGTCACATTCTTCATAATTGACTGGTAATCACTCTCTTGACTCTTGGTTGCTATGACTAATTACATGAGTTAAGGGGGATATTATTGATAAAAATATTAATCTAACTGTACATCAGAAAGGAAATAAATCATACTAGTGTTTTTCTTATTGAAAACTTAAAATTGTAACAAAAAAAGCACAATTTGAATATTTTTTAAAAAACGATACATTATTTTGATAAATTGAACATCAACTGAAACCTAAAAGGTCAAGCAAAACTGGTCTCAAAAAAGTTCACTTACAATATAAAGCTTTATATTTATATACAATATAAATTTATATACAATATAAAATTTATATACAATATAAAATAAAAATTTTAGTGAATATCTTATGCATGTCAATCTAATTCTGGTCTCAGAACAATCAAATGTTCAGAAGAATCATGATCTCTAGAGTATCACAAAGAATTTCAGGCAAGTGTCTAGACTCCACTGTGTTTCAAAATCACCTACTTGAAGCTGCATGAAACTAGAGTGCTATACTTTAGCATATTGTAAATGGGAGTCTTTTGCTTTTAAACTAAGTTGCATGACCACTGGGAATACAACTCCTAACACATCTCATTTGGAGGTAAGCTGTAGTTCCTGCCAGCCCTCAGCTGAAGTTCAGCAGTGTCCTAGAGCAGAACCTGTGCTGCAGTGAGTCAAGATCTAGTTCTCCAAGCACAGATGTCTTTAAATGGGGTCAAGGAAGGGAAGAGAAAACTACTTTGGGGAAATATTTCTTACAATGCCATATAATATATGTCCTCAGCAGCTGCTTCCTCCTATAATTACACAAAAAGATAGGCAAGAGGATGGGACATAGGTAGAAATAAGATGAAGGTGAATTGGCTGAAACACAGATGAGCCTGAAGGTCAATTTTCTCATAACATTACTTAATTTACCTTCCTTTGCTGCATAAATATTCAAGTACAGCAATATAAACAATAATAAACAACCATACATACATATATATGGTTATATATAATTCTCCCAACAACTCTATGAGAAGATATATTAACTATATTTGAGATAATAAAATTGAGGATTAAACAAATTAAGTAAATTGCCCAAAGTCCATGGCCTAAAAGGAGTCAACATTTAAAATTAGATCTACTGACTTCATATCCTGTGCACTTAGTCACTATGCCACACCATGGCTTTATTTTTTTTTATCCTTACCCAAGGACATTTTTTCATTGCTTTTAGGGAGAGAGGAAGGGAGAGAGACATCGATGCAAGAGAGAAGCATGATCGGTTGCCTCTCATAGGACTGGGGATCATACGCCTGAACCAGAGATTGAACATACCCAGACCGAGGAACGAGCCTGCGACCCAGGCATGTGCCCTGACTGGCAATGGAGCCCACAACCTTTCTGTTGCAGTTTCTGTTACTGTAACGGAAACTCTGTTACAGGACGATGCTCCAACCAACTTAGCCATGCAGTCCAGGGCCACACTATGACTTTATATACTCTGCTTTCTATTAGTTATTTTGGTACACACACACACACCCAACTGTTGTTGAGTGGAAACTAAGTCTTACTCCTTTATTCCTCGCATAATTTAGCTCAGTGTTTTATACATATTATGTACTTGATATCTGATGAGTGTGTTAAAGAATTTCATTTCAGTCAAAAGAAATTCCTAGAAAAGAAAATCACTCAGTCAAGTTCACTTGCAGCTTTTTAAAGGATACATTCTTTCATCACAAAATTATTTTGTTCATGGTGTTGCCACTTCCTCTCCAAATTTGTAAGCTAAAAACACAAAAGAAAAATGTTAACCAGTGCCCATATTCACAAAAATTATTATACACCCTTTTAATAAGGGAAAAAAGACACTCAATTTTAAATCTTATCAACTCCTTGCATAAGATAGTTATGATAGACAAAAAGGAAATTCAGGAAGTATTAAATAATAGCAAATTCATTAATAAATACAAGTTTGACTTTGAGAACAGGTTTACTCTATGTTTGGTTTAGTAGAAAAATATTTTAAATATTTATTATATCAATGAACATGCCAACTGAAAGAGAATTTACGGTTTTTCGCTTTCTTAAAAGAACTTAAAAAAGAAGAATGGGGCATGACTGGGATCTCTCCTTGAAATCTGGAAGTCTAATGCCACAAATGTAATATATATTCTAACACTGTCAAAGGTTCAGCTATATAGAAGAAACTTCCTTATTTCCAGGGCTAAATTTCCTGTCTAATTCCACAAGCTGTGATAAGAGCAGAGCTGCAGTGTGAAGATTATAAGAGGGCTGGTGAAAAGCTGGCACGATTACAATAATTTCTGCATCAACAGGAAGCTAATGTGAATATTATATTGATGGTTGCTTCCTCAGAAGACAATTTTACTGTTATAGAATTAAATTGTTTTTCTGATTTAATTAACCTTGTAACTCTGGGCTACGGTCTTTCTTTTTTAAGATGCACATAGTTTTTTCCCTAAGCAAAGTATCATCTGAAAAATGAAACATAAAATGTTCTGCCTGGACATTTTCAAGAAGTAATGATCATTAAAAAAATCTGATCATTGAAGAAGCTTTAGTTAATATTTCTTCATACTCTCATTCTAAAATAATTTTTTGGGTATAAGTTCGGATTTAATGTAGCATCCATCCTATTTCCTCCAAAGAGATAAATCTAGAGAAAAAGATGAGTCATAACTAATAAGTTATATGAACTTTAGGTGATGTGAATTGGTACTATTAAATCAGATTTAACTCCCCCAGATAGGACCTTGAAGTGAAGGTAGACTTAAGGAAGTAGTCAGCACTTTTTGACAATAAATCTCTAATGACCTTTTAAAAAGTCAAGTACCAAACTTTTCCCTCTTTATTTCACACAAAGAGGTGGCCTTCTTATAAAGCAGCAGACCTCTTGGGTGCTATATGGATAATACTATAAAAGCAACACTATGCCAAATGGTCAAATTCCCTCTGTATTATACATCTATATTAGAGATTTGCTTTTAAACCTCGGAGGCTATCACGAAGCACAAATCTGTTTATTTCCTACAGCCTATTTAAAACATCTGTTATAAATTATTGATATATTTTGGATCTTCATCCCTTATCAGATACGTGATTTGCCAACATTTTCTCTCATTCCCTAAGTTGCTTTTGCATTGTGTTAATTGTGAAAAGGAACAGATCTTTCTAGTTTGATGTAGGTCCACTTATTCAGCCTTTGTTGCTTGTCCTTTTGTTGCCATACCAAAAAATCGTTGCCAAGACTAATGTCCCTATCTGTTCATCCAAGAGTTTTATAGTTGTTCCAATATAACTACATTTAAATGATTTCAAGTAACTAATAATTAGCCATTCATTCAAAAAAACAGTCTGTGATGTAAAATTATTTATAGATGTCAAAAACTAGTTTTCCGTAAAATACTTGTAAAAGATAGGGAGACCAGAACTGGATTTGATTATTTGGTATTCACAAAAGGCAACAAATAATACAGAGAAGGACTGTATCTTGTGGCTTATGTTATGAATTCCTATTATCAGTATATGAGTTTAAGAATATGATTAGTAATTAATGAGGAAATAAGGTAGTTATTGACTGGCTCTAAGAAATTGTGTTTGTCAAGTGTTTTCCTCCTCATATCATCTATTCAGTGGAAGAGAAGGGCTAATATTCCATAAGAAATTCAATATTTTTCCCTTAGAACCATTTAAGATGATGACCCCATAAACAATTTTTAGGTTTCTTTTCCAGCACCCATTCCCAATTGAAATATGTTAGGGTAACTTTCCACTTACAGGTCTACATTGAGACTTACATATTATAGAGACAGAATAACTGATAAATTTGAATTATGTAAATTTGTGATTTCTAAGGTTTTAGTAGTGGTAGCAAACTCTGGTGAGCCTCTACACCATTCACGAAGAATATAAAGTATCTTTTTTTAATGGTACATCCATACAGTGAAATAGCTGATGTCATAAAATGTCCTCACAACAGAGCTTGAAATACTTAAGAAAATCAATGCTTAAAAACTGTATGCATAGAATGATTTTATTCTTTTTTTGAAAAACAGTAATTAATATGGGTGTATAATTGTAAAGGAAAACGTTTACAAAATGCTATAGCAAAATGTTAACAACAAATGTCTATCATGACTATATTACGATACAAGAAAGGAAGAAAAATTGTTAATGCATTTAGTATTAATAAACATAGTTACAAATTGCTAATATAAACTAATTAGATATAAGAATCATGAAAAGTAAATTTGTTCTGAGTGGAGATTACCTGGCTATCTACAAAACCAAAAAATTTGGAAGGTAAATAAAACAGGTGAATAAAAAAGGAAAGGGTAGTTTTGGGGTTCAAATATCAAGAGAACATGACAGATAACCTAAAGATAAGAATGAATTTCAGAGTTTTTTTCTTTTTACCTGAGAATGTGTCTCATTTTCTTGCAATTGTGTTTTTAGTGTCTCATATTCTATGTTTAGCTTCTCCATTATTTTCTTAAAGGCATTTCTGCGGGTTGATAATACTGTTCTCTCCTGATGTAATTTCTAGGTAGATCCAAATAGAAGTAAATAACAGGCTTTAGCAATATCTAGTAGGCCAATATAAGTTAAATTTGATAAATACTTTCAATATTATTCTGATAAAATCCTGCCAAAGCTATAATTACTCTTAAAACCCTGTTTGTAAAAATATCCTTTGAACTATAATAAGCTAAATTAATATTAACTATATTAAGAATTCTCTTAAGGGTGCCAGATCTATTCCTACCACACCGAATTTACATTAATGTAAATGGTAATGAAAAGCCACTGACAAGTCTTAAATAGGAACTTAAAAAGTTCGTATTTGTTGAAATGTTCTAACCCTTGCTTTTCAATTATTGCCTTTGGGTTAAAATTTAAATCACTCCAAACTCCTACTATATATGTAAAAAAAACTTTCATTTTCCCCTATAAACAACATATATATTAAGTTTGATAAAGCAAAAACAACTTGAATTATAATTTTGTAATACTCTTATACCATTTACCTTTTTCTTTTCTTCACCTGATGATTTTAAAGCTGGTAAATCATTAAATGTCTCTAGATCAATTATCATTTGATTAATTTTGCTTTTTAGAGAATGCTGTTCTTCAGTCATCTTACTCTCCAGAAGCTCCATTTTCTGGAGATCCAATTGTAGACGTTGACTGTCTGAAACACAGGAAAATTCAAGTCCATAATTTGTCAAAATTTCCCTTTCACAAAAGGAAATGCAATGCAACCATTAAAAATCACATTTTATTAGATTATTGGTACTAGAAACATATTCACTGCAACCAGTGAGACAATACAAAGAAATATTAAGAAAAAAAAATACTCATCTCTCAGGTAATCAGTGTAACCTGATGTATAATGCATATTAGCTATACTTGTCTCCATGTTCATATGAACATATGAAGGGGGACCCCCAAAAAACCAGGATTATCTTCTGGAGGGCGGGCCCCTTGTACTAGAGCCTCCCCTGCTAGGTGAGTGTTCTAGGAACCCATCTGTATCAGTGTACCAGCGGGTGTTGATCTGAGAGGGTGCTTTCGGCTTCAGTGAATTTCTTTTGAATCCTCTTTTGATGCTTTTACCCATTTCATGATGGTTGTACCTGCCCACACCCCACTGAGTGTTCAAGAGTTTTTTGGCCAAAAATGGCGTGACCTCTATGCCCCACCCTTCCTATTCACTCGATCTCTCCACGAGTGACTTTTTTTTGTTTCTCCACATGAAAAAAGGTCCTCAAAGAGAAATGTTTTGTCAATGTGGAAGAGGTGAAACAAAAAACAGCAGAAGTACTAAAAGGCATGAAAGCTGAATAGTTCAAAAACCGTTTTGAGAAGCGGAAAAAATGTCTCGATAGGTGTACTGCATCAAATGGAGAGTATTTTCAAGGTGACTAAAATTTAAACATGTAAGAATAAATACACATTTTTTAAATAAATAAATTCCATTTTTTGGGTCCCCTTTTGTATAAGAAGACACAATTCTCTTATTAATAATATAACATATATTATGAGATAAAGAGCCATTATTTTAAGTAGCTAGATGAACCATATATAGTTATGTGGGAGGAAAGCAAGTTATAAAACATTATATATAACTGAACTTAATATTATAATGACAAATACGGTCAATTTTCATTATCTGTGGTAGTTCTAGTCTATAAAGTTACCATGAACGCTGAGTTAGCAACTACTGAACTACTGCTCCTAGGCGAAATACAGGGTTAGGTTCCTGTGAGTCTCTGGTCACAATATTTTCAACTGATTAACATACAACTCTGCTTTATGTGTTTCTGTTTAAACACACTGCACTTAATATATTTGTTGATTTGTTAACACTGAACTCACTGCCAGCTTATACCTGAAAAAAGCTGATCTCCATAAAGCGCATCACATCACGGCCTTCTTGTGCTCAGGAACACTAGCCAACACTTATGCATTATTCTTGGAGGTCATTTTAAATAGCAAAATCACCACAGAATGCATAAATCTGTGGAAAAAAGTGGCACTAAATATACCACAAAAGGACTCATTTACAGTATGAGAACTAAAACAAGTTCTTGCCTTATTTCATCTCCACTTCAAATGTACACATCAGACAATTAAAAGTCTCCAACAGCCTACACATGTGCATAAATGACCATGAAAGTGATGCAAGTACTGATTTTGGGGTTACAAATTAATTTTAATGAGTAGATAAATTCACAAGTACAGAACCATGAATAATGAGGACTGACTGTGTATATTTTCTCATGTCTGTGTCTCAATTCGTTGTTTGAAAAGTATTGAGCGTCTACTACATGCCAGCTGTTGAGGAAATAAATGAAACCAACAGAGACATTATTGTGCTCAAGGAGCTATATTTTAGAAGTAGAACCAGGAGGTTAAATAAACACTTACAATAAATTGGGTAACTACAATAGCTTGCCCTCATTCGTGGGAATACATTCCAAGACTCCTAGAGGATGCCTGAACCCTATATATGTTATGTTTTTCCCTCTACACATACATACATATCTATGAGGAAGATTAATTTTTAAATTAATTTGGAATTTAATCTATAAATAATAATAAAATAGAATGATTATAACAATAAAATAAGGGTTACATGAACACAAGCACTGAAATACCAAGACAGCTGATCTGATAACAGAAATGGCTAATAAATGACTACGAGGCAGGCAGAATATACAGCGTGGATATGCTGGACAAAGGGATGATTTACATCCTAGGATGGACAAAGAAGAACGGGCAATATTTCATCATGTTACTCAGAAATGCATGCAATTGAAAACACGAATTTTTATTTCTCGAATTTTGCATTTAATATTTTGGACCACAGTTGGCCATGGTTAATTAAAACCACAGAAAACAAAACAACAGATAAGGAAGGGGTACTGTAAAGAGTAATATAGCCCTGGCCAGGTGGCTGAGTTGGTTAGAGCACTGCCCCATACACCAAAAGTTTGCGGGTTTGAGCCCTGGTCAGGGCACATACCTAGGTTACAGGTTCAAGCCCCAGTCTAGGTCCGTGCAGGAGGCAACTGATCAGTGTTTCTCTAATTCTCTTCCTCTCTAATATGAATAAACATATTCTTGGGTGAGGACTAAAAAAAAAAAAAAAAAGATTATATAGGGTGCCATAAGAACATGGTCAAAAGGACCCTCCAAAACCATCTTTTTAACTGAGGCCTTAAGGTATGGGAGTTAAGGAAACAAAAGAGAAAGTAAAAGTGTTCCAGAGAAAACAATCAACACGTGGAAAGTCTAGAGGTCAGAAAGCATGGTATCTCTGGCAAATAACAGAAGTTTGGTATAACTAGAACTCAAGAGTTCAAAGTGGGTGGTGGTAGGAGATAAAACTGAAAAATTAGAAGGATTTCAGTTGAAGAAGGGCTTTTAAATTCAAGAAAAGACACTGGGAATTTATCCTAAGAGCTAGGGCAAGTCATCAATGAGTTTTAAATCAGAATGTGGAATAATTACCTAAGATAATTTAATAATTACCTAATAATTACCTAATAATTTAATAATTACCTAAGATAATAGATAATTTCTATTGATTTATCTTCAAGTTCTTAGAAAGTTCACTTCGCTTGCAGTGTAGACGATTAATTGGAATAGCATAACTACGTGCAGGATAAGCAGTAAAAGCTGATCCAGTGATCTAGGCAAGAAATCTTAGACTGGTGTAGTCAATTTAGGAATTTTTAAAATTAAATAATATTTATTAAATGCTTTCTATGTGCCAAACTTCTAGGCCTGGGGAATATAGCAATGAATAAAGCATAGGACTATACTTATGAAATATATGGCTATGTCAGATGGAAATAAATGAGAAAATAATGTAGGAGGGATCTCAAGGGACTCAAGACAAATCAGGGATTTGGGATTATTGAAATGACTGATTGGGCACAGTGGTTGATCAAGCAATCAATACAGAATTCTATTCCAGCTGGAGTAAATGTATGGGTGGTGAGGTCAGCAGAGGGAGATGCAAATTTTTGTTTGAGGAAGGGAGTGAGATGACAGGTTGAAGTTAACTTAAGATATGTTGAGTTTAGAATACCTTAGAAACATCCAAATAGACATAACATGTCCATGTATGGGTTAGTGAAGTCTTAAGATACAGATTTTGAAATAATCAGCATAGAGATGACTTGAAGCTATGCAAATGGCTGAAATCATTAAGAGAAAAGGATTCATTACAGAACCTATAAGAAAAAATTGACATGAAGGATCCCATAAAAAAAAGGAATAAAAAATGACCAAAGAAATGGGGAAAATCAGAAGCCTTGGGGACATTTCTAGAATAAAGAAGTGGTTTGTAGTGCAGAATACTTATTTAAAAAAGACTGCAAAATATGTGTTGGGTTTACCAACCAGAAGGACTGTGCTGTATCTGCTGAGAATTGATTTCTTAGAAAGAAACAAGGCCAAAAGTGAGGGGAAGCTTTTAAAAAATCTGGCTGTGAAACCCTTGAAAGGGAATGATGAAAGGTAGGCAGAGAATATTCAGGAAAAGTTTTTTCTTTTTTCCAAGATGGGATAAAATATAGAAAACAGACTGGAAATATAAATACCAGAGTTCTAATAGTAATAAACTCTTGATAACAGGATTATATTTTTAATTTCCTTATTTATGCTTTTCTGTATCTCCCAAATCCCCTATAATAAATATGAACTACATTTATAATTGGAAAACAATATTTTAAAAATATTCCATTCTAATAGAATTATATGACACCTACTTTCTATATTTCAAAAAACTTTTTAGCTTTGTGATTCTGACTTTTAAAAGTCCTTTATTAAAGGGAGGTAAAGTTAAAAGAGATAACCAGTATTGCTGAATACCTAAAATATGCCTGGCTTTAAATGGTATCTGATTACTTTCCATGATAGGCCTAAAGGGGTAAATGTTATTATATCAGAAAACTAAAGCTTAGAAAGGTAATTCGCCTAAAGTCATACAACCAGTCAGGCTTTGGTGCTCAGTGATATTATCATCTTATGAAATGTTCATTTTTAAGATAGCAAATATTACTTTATGATAAAAAAAAAAAGGTGCTACTATAAGCAACAGTGAGCTATGGGAAGAGAAAAAATAACACTTGGTCGATTTTGCTACTTCAGGCTTCTTTCCTCAAGGAATGATTCTTTGACTTTCCTTATAGCTACCAAAGTAAAATCTGATTAGACGTAACTCAAAAGTGGATGCTAATATGGAACTGAAATACCTATCCTGCATATCCAATGAAGAAATCTGCGTTCAAATATGCCTTGGCCAATTTTCCCTCCTGTGTTCTCAATTAGGAGTGTTAATCCTACACATCCAGTAGTCACTTATTGTAGACAGGCATATAGTAATGCACCTTCATGTTAGAATATTTTGTCTTCACTATTCCTTTATTTTAATGTAGAGCCCTGGCCAGTGTGGCTCAGTTGGTTGGAGCATCATCCTTTAACCAAAAGGTTGCAGGTACAATTCCTGGTCAAGGCAGGTACCTAGGTTGTGAGTTGGATCCCTAGTCCAGATGCAAATAGCAGGCAACCAAATGATGTTTTTCCCTCACATCAGTGTTTCTCTCTCTCCCTTCCTCTCTCTCTAAAAGCAATGAAAAAAATGTCTCCAGGTGAGGATAAAATATATATATGTTTACATGTAAGAATATGAATGCCCTCAGAAAAATCATGGCAGTATTTCAGAGTGTCAGAGCCAAACAAGCATCTTCCTTTTATTAGATACAGATTTAGCGGTTAAAGATTTTTATATTAAAATAGCATATTTTGGAGTAAAATGAAAAATTAAAATTAATTTTTAAAAAGATTTTATTTATGTTATTTTTAGACAGAGGGGAAGGGAAGGCGGGAGAGAAACATCAATGCGTGGTTGCCTCTCACGCGCCCCCTACTGGGGACCTGGCCTGCAACCTGGGCATGTGCCCTGACTGGGGAATCAACCAGCGACCCTTTGGTTCGCAGGCCGACGCTCAATCCACTGAGCTATACCAGCCAGGGCTAAAATTAATTTTTAATGATAAAATTTAACCTTATAGTGAAATGTTTGTTTCCTATATATATTTCTCTGAATCCTTTCATTGTTTTCTCTTTATTGTTGCCTTTCAGTGGTTTGATTATGATGTGCTTAGGTGAGGGATTTTTATTAATCTTGTTTGGGGGTCAATGAACTTCTTAGGTCTATAAAGTTAACTTTTTCATCAAATTTAGGAAATTTTTAGCTACTCTTTATTCAACTATCTTTTCTCACGCATTCTTTGTCTTTCCGCTTTGCCTGGGACTCCTATTACAAGTATGTTAGATTCCGTGAAATTGTACCATAGGTCATTTAGGCGCTGTTCATTTTTATTTTGTCCTCAGATTGGATAATTTCTATTGATTTATCTTCAAGTTCACCAATTATTTACTTCTGCTGTCTTTAATCTTCAATTAAGGTCATCCAGTGATTTCTTTTTACTTTACTGAAATTTTCAATTTTAGAATTTTCACATGGTTCTTTTCTTAATTTCCATTTCTCTGTGGGATTCTCTGTTCATTTTTTATTTTATTTTCCTTTAAGTTCTCAAATATATTTAAAAACTTTTAAAGTCCTTGTCTTTTAATTTCAACATCTGGATTATCTTAGGTTCAATGTAGAGTGACTGCTTTTCCCTTGACTCACATTTTCTATATTTTCACATGGCTAGTAAGTTTTTATAGTATAATGGGCATTTTAAATTTTTTTTCATTTTTTATTGTTATTCTATTACAGTTGTCCCAATTTTTTCCCCTTCTGCCTAGTCCACCCCCGCTCCTACAGTCAATCCCCACACTGTTGTCCATGTCCATGAGTCATTCATACATGTTCTTTGACTAGTTCCTTCACCTTTTTTCCACCATCATCCTCCTCCTCACTCCCCTCTGATCACTGTCAGTGTGTTCCATATTTCCATGCCTCTGGTTTTATTTTGCTAATTAGTTTATTTTGTTCATTAGATTCCTCTTACAGGTGAGATCGTATGGTATTTGTCTTTCACCGACTGGCTTTTTTCACTTAGCATAATATTCTCCAGTTCCATCCATGCTGTTGCGAAAGGTAGGAGCTCCCTTCTTTCTGTTGCATAGTATTCCATTGTGTAAATGTGCCAGTTTTTTGATCCACTCATTTACTGATGGGCACTTAGGCTGTTTCCAGCACTTGGCTATTGTAAATAGTGCTGCTATGAACATAGAGGTGTACAGGTTCTTCTGAATTGGTGATTTGGGATTCTTAGGGAATAGTCCCAGCAGTGGAATTTCTGGGTCAAAAGGCAGTTCCATTTTTAGTTTTTGGAGGAAATTCCATACTGTTTTCCACAGTGGCTGCACCAGTCTGTATTCCCACCAACAGTGCACTAGGGTTCCTTTTTCTCAACATCCTTACCAGTACTTGTTTGTTGATTTATTAATGATGGTCATTCTGACAGGTGTGTGGTGATACTTCACTATGGTTTTAATTTGCAACTCTTTGATGGCTAGTGGTGTTGAGCATCTTTTCATATGTCTATGGGCCATCTTTAAGCCCTCCTTGGAGAAGTGTCTATTCAGGTCTTTTGTCCATTTTTTAATTGGATTGTCTTCCTGGTGTTGAGTTGGATGAGTTCTTTGTATATTTTGGAGATCAAACCCTTGTCGAATGTATCATTGGCGAATATGTCCTTCCATATAGTTGGTTCCCATTTCATTTTGATGGTGGTTTTTTTAGCTCTTCAGAAGCTTTCTAATTTGATGTCATCCCATTTGTTTGTTTTTTCCTTTATTTCCCTTGCCCTAGGAGATATATAATGGACATTTTAAATGTTATTCCCCCAAGGGGTCCTCAACTTCCTGGCCACAGATCAGTACAGTCCGGGCCTGTTAGGAACCAGGATGCACAGCAGGAGGTGAGCTTGAATGTAATGCACTTGAATTATCCGAAAACCATCCCACAACCCCAGTCCACGGAAAAATTGTCTTCCATGACACCAGACCCTGGTACCAAAAAGGATTGGGACCACAGTTACAGAGACTCTGCTGCTCCTTTCAAGAATTATTTGTATTATAAATCAGCAACAAGCTTCACTGAACTAAAGCTTTAAGCTTTTCTCCTTTGGAATAGGCAGTATCTAAATCACTATACTCAGGTCTTTCAACTTCTAGCTGCTGTTTCTTCCTAGGTCCCCTAAAGTCTGCCCAATGCATACATTCTTCAGTAGTCAGATCAAAATTTGGATAGAGTTTATACAAGCATACCTTGGAGATATCACAGGTTTGGCCCCCGACCACTGCAATAAATATTGTAATGAAGTGAGTCACAAATTTTTTGGTTTCCTACTACATATAAAATTTATGTTTACATGATACTGTAGTTTATTAAGTGTGCAGTTTATTATGTCTTAAAAATGTACATACCTTAATTATAAATATTTTATTGCTACAATCAGCTAACCATCATCCGTGCTTCAGTGAGTTGTAATCTTTGTGCTGGGTGGAGGATTTTGCCTAGAAGTTGATGAAAACACAGTATCTACGAAGTTCAATAATGCAAAATGCAATAAAGCAAGGTATGCTTGTACAAAGACTTTGGCACTCAGTCTCCTTCTATGTCTCCCTAATATGTAAGCAGGCAATGAATAAGCTAATCGGTTTCATAAGTTTTAGAAAAATTTACTTGAAATTAAGTTTTATTATCTGTACAGATTCTCTAATAGAAACATCAAATACTAAACGGTTATAAAACCTTCCTCTTCTACCTAATAAACCAGAATGATTAGTGATTAAAATATTCTGGGAAGGTGAATTATAATAAAAATCTCATGTTCAAGAATTGGGTGGCTCCACTGACAAATATAACAATATTATGCAGGGTATAAAATACCAAATAATTTTTAAAAAATGCTTCGAAAGACATTGATTTAAGAAAGGTGGTTGTCGGCAACCAAATTTGTTTTAAGTTGGTATAACTATACTTGAACATTTGTTTGTCCCTTTGAGAATCTTAAGACTCAACTATATTGACATATATCATTAAAAAACATATGTATATGGACTTAAACGTTGTTGGGAGGGTTTTGTTTAGTTGGTTTCATATCTCGAAGGTTGAAAATAGTGGGGGTGACATTGCTTAATAGGATCATCTAGATTTCAAGTATACATTTCTATGGTATAAGATCTGTATCAAAAAATTTAATACATTCCTTAAAAAATTTAAAAAGGAACCCTGGCTGGTGTGGCTCAGTGGATTGAGCACCAGCCTGCTAACTAAAAGGTTGCTGGTTTGATTTCTGGTCAGGGCACAGGCCTGGGTTGTGGGCCGGGTCTCTGGTTGAGGGAGTGCAAGAGGCAACTGATCAATATTTCTCTCTCATTTCAATGTTTCTCTCCATTTATTCTCCCTCCCTTCTCCCCTCTCTAAAAATAAAATAAAATCTTTAAAAAAAATTTTTAAAGAAAATAGTTAAGATGAGAATTAAAGTGCTAAATAAATCAACTTAGCCTTATGCTTTCAATGCTTTAAGCAAGAAATGTACTTAGCTTGTATATTTTGATTGTTCTGTGAAAACAATTTTATAAATCTAACTACAAGTTTAATTTTAAGATAGATTATGGAAATACATTTAGGAGCTATACAAACTGGTTTTATTAGAGAAAGGGAGAAAATGGTTGTATAGGGTAAAGTTTATCTTCCTTTCACAGCAGGTCCTGATGAAAAGCTAAAATCTTCTCCCAGAGAAGAGACAGGAAGAGGATGCAGACCAGTTCCTTCTGATAGGCTCTGAAGCTGCAAAGTTTACTGAGCAGTGTGTACACAGTAGCAAAATCTCAGAAGGAACCACTTTGACCTGGGGAAATGTTTCTCAAATATTCTGCCATCGGTGCACTTGTTTATTCCCTGGAGTTTCCTTTCCAGAAATATAAATAAAAACTATTGCTGACAGATTCCTTGCTTCTTTACACATGCAACATACCAATGTTTCTTGAACTTTATTTTTTTAACTTTTATTGAACTTATTGGAGTGACACTGATTAATAAAATGTTTCAAGTGTACAATTCTATACTACATCATCTGTGTACTGTATTGTATGTTCACCATCCAAAGTCAAGTCTCTTTCTATCACCATTTATCCCCCCTATACCCTCTTCTATCTCCTCCCATCTCCCGTTCCTTCTGGTAATCACTATACTGTTGTGTGTCTCTATAATTTGTGTTTTTTATTTTTTTGCTTAATCCCTTCACGTTTTTCACCTAGCCCTCTAACCATCCTCCCCTCTGACAGTTATCAGTCTGTTTTCTGTGTTTATGAGTCTGTTTCTATTTTGTTTGTCTGTTTATTTTGTTCATCAGATTCCACATATAAGTGAAATCATACAGTATCTTTTTTTTTGATTGGCTGATTTCACTTAGTATAATATTCTCCCGGTCCATACATCTGTCTCGAACGGTAAAGATTTCCTTCTTTGATATGGCTGAGTAGTACTCTATTGTGTAAATGTTCCATGGCATTTTATCCACTCACCTACTGATGGGCACTTAGGTTGCTTCCAAATCTCAGCTACTGATCAATAACACTGTGAACTGAACATAGGGGCGCATATATTCTTTCCAATCAGTGTTTCAGGTTTCTTCTGCTACATTCCCAGAAGTGGAATCACCAAGTCATCAGGCAGTTTCATTTTCAATTTTTTGAGGAAAATCCACACTGTATTCCACAGTGGCTACACCAATCTAAATTCCCACCAACAGAGCATGAGGGTTCACCTTCCTCTGCATCTTCACCAACACATGTTGTTTGTTGATTTATTGATGACAGCCATTTGACAGGTGTGAGGCGATAGCTCATTGTGGTCTAAATTTGAATTTCTCTGATAATTACTGATGTTGACCAACTTTTCAAATGTCTATTGGCCATACATATGTCTTCTTTGGAGAGGTGTATATTCAGTTCTTTTCCCCAATTTTTAATTGAATTGTTTGTGTGTGTGCGTGTGTGTTGAGTTTTATAAATTCTTTATAAATTTTGGATATTAACCCCTTTTCAGATGTATCATTGGCAGATATATTCTCCCATTCAGTGGTTGTCTTTTCATTTTGTTGTTGGTTTCCTTTGCTGTGTAAAACTTTGTAGTTTGACGTAATCCCATTTATTTTTTCTTTGTTTCCCTTGACCGAGGTGATATATTAGAAAAATATTGTGATAAAATATGTCTAAGATTTTACTGCCTATATTATCTTCTAGGAATTTTATGGTTTTGAGTCTTACATTTTAGTCTTTAATTCATTTTGAGTCTATTCTTGTGCATGGTATAAGAAGGTGGTCCATCAAATAAATAAAATCAGAAATGAAAGAGGAGAAGTAACAACTGACACCACAGAAATACAAAGGATTGTAAGAAACTATTATGACCAACTGTATGCCAACAAGTTGCACAACCTGGAAGAAACGGATAAATTCCTAGAAACATACAATATTCCCAAACTGAATCAGGAAGAATCAGAAAATCTGAATAGATCAATTAAAAAAAATAAAATCAAAGCAGTAATCAAAAAACTTCCAGTAAACAAAAGGCAGCCATAATGTTATATTTGAACACTGCTACTGACAGGTCCCGGCTCAGCCCTGACACCTGAGGCCCTTTCCAGAGTGGAACCCAGAGGTAACACAGGCAGGCCCAGGTGCTTTTTGGGGGGCCAGGCTGCCACTCTGATCCCACCCAAGCAGCTCTATATTCTGTCCCAATCCATGTGTGGGAGGGGGTTTCATGTGGGGAGGGCCTGCCCTGAGTAGGAACAGGCTAAGGAGGGGCCAGAAGCCTGGTGGGCCAGTCATGTTCACACCCCAGGTCAAGGCTGGCTGGGTAGACATGGAGTGTGGGCCGCGCCCTCTGCTTGAGGTTTATCCCCAGCTCTGGAAGTGAATCTCAGTTCCTCCGGATGGAGGTCTGTATAGGCACAGGCCTGGGCCTGACTGGGGAGTAGAAGGTCCAGTGGTAAAAGCAGCAGCGACTAGGGTGGGATGGGCCTTGAGGACTCCCAGCTGGCTGCCGGTCACCGTTAATGCATAACTCATGCCTATTCTAGATGTTTTCTATAAATGGAATCTTACAATAGGTATCTTTTTTGTGTCTGCTCACATATTTTTACTTGTTTTTATCTGAAACCACATTTTTGTTATTGGAAAGAGAAATCCCAGATGGATTAGAGACCAGATGTAAAAAGAGAAGCCCTTTTAGTAAGAGTATATATCACCTTGGGGTACAGACCATTATGCTAAATGAGACCCCAGGGCCAGAAGCCAGTAAGGCTGGCTATTCCTGTGCACCAAACAAATATGAGAAAAATGCAGAAATCTGAAAAGACAAACCACAAACTGGAAAGCATTGCTCACAATCCAAGGCCAGAGAAAGGTTTAACATCCCTGTGGTGCAGAAAACTCACAAAAGGTGCTGTTTTCTAAAGTGACAAAGGGCAAACATATGTACTTTCAGTGAGAGGCAGTGCACACGCCTCTACATGTCAGAGATGCCTGACCTTCCCAGTGAGGACACAGACACTGTAAACACTGGGGACAAAGTGAGGAAGCAGAGGCCCCAGCAGATCCCCTGGAGAGAAAAGGAAAAAGCCCCTCCTCTGGGACAACAGTGTGCAGGACCCATCAGAGTTCCACAGGTGCACAGCTTCATCTGACAATACTCAGGCTAGGAGGTTACTGTACAGAAATTCTAGCACGATTTTTCAAAGACATATTTTTGAGACTACCCATCAGAGCACTGATGAAATAGCCAGGAATTGGAAAAAAACACTAATGTCCATAGAGAGGGGATGGGCTCAACCAATCCTGGTCCACATGGACAAGGGAAGCTGAGCAGCTGCTAACATGGGTGCAGGGATCTTTACATGCTGATGGATCTCTACACGCTCAAGGGTCCTCTTACGTGAGACACGCAGACCAACCGTGTGCACCCAGGGCCCTACCTATTAGACCAAATATGTGTGATTTCAACAGGCATATACACATATGTGAGAATGAGTCTGTGTGTGACAGAGACAAAAACAGAATGAGATAAATAGAGCCTGAAAGATACCCACCAAGCCACTCATAATGGTCACCTCTGGGGCGGGATCTGCAAATCTCATCTTCTCTTAGAGGTAATGTTTAAATTTTTTATAATGCATGTATGACTTTGATAGTTCTAAAAATATTAAAGTCAGACACTATATGATCTCACCTATAAGTGGAACCTAATCAACAAGCAAGCAAAATATACAAGCAAGCAAAATATAACCAGCAACATTGAAATAAAAAACAAACTGACAGTAACCAGAGGGGATGAGGGAAGGGGATGATAGGGGAATGGGAGGGGAAGGGTCATCAAGGAACATGCATAAAGGACCCATCGACAAAGCCAAATGGGGGAAGGACTGAAGGTGGGAGGTGGGGTGGGTGGGGCTGGGGTGAGCGGTGGCAGGAAAATGTTGACAAAAAAGAAAAAAGTGGATGGGGGAGGCGGGGGTGGTGTGGGGAATTAAGAAGCCAAAGAACTGGTGTGTGCAGCCCATGGACATGGACTAAGGTGTGGAGATGTTGGGATGGGGTGCAGGGTGGAGGGGATAAAGGGGGGAAAAATGGGACAACTGTAATAGCATACTCAATAAAATATACAAAAAAATAAAATAAAAATATTAAAGTCATGTGTTTAACGTTATTCATTTATCACTCATATGGAGGAAAGTACATAATTTAGTTTTTACTTTTAAAGGGTTTATGACAAAATAATAAAGGTTTATTACAGTATAATAATGCATTCAAAAGCAATTCAGAATCAAGTAAAGCACAGAGGGTGCTCACCACTCCAGTCCTTTCCCAGTGTGCGTGCAGTGCTGCAGTGTACATGTGTTCCCATGTACATGGGTTGCCCAGGGCCTGTCACAGGCAGTGTCTGATATTGACCTGTACCAGAGTCCCCCCCAAGAGGCCCTAGAACCAACACAACCAGTGAACCAGTTCAGGCAACATCAGAACAGGATCTAATTAACTTCACAAGCGGCATCCAAAGGGGGCTCTTGGCAGGCACCAGACCCTACAGAGGTGAATTCTGCTTTTGTGGTCTGCCATACACAACAGCTCAAACACTGTGCTCGAAGTTGATCCTCACAGTCAGCCAGTCTGAGGGTAGAACCCCGCACAAATCAGCCAATAGCAGTCAAGACTCAATACGACATGAGGGTTCACCTAACCCCCACAAGGGACATTGCTGGAGCACCCAGCTCAGGTGATCAAGGAGACTGCACCATTGGATACCAAATGACACCTATACATAAGGCCATCATACCAAGGTTAGGAGACATAGTATAGCTAGCTAATATATGGAAATAAGCACAAAGAGGCAGCCAAAATGGGGAGTAAAAAATTAAATGTGTCAAATAAAAGAACAGGAGAAATCTCCAAAAAGAGAACTAAATGAAATGGAGGCAATTAACCAGATATAGAATTAAAAAAAATTGTTATAAGGATCCTCAAGGAATTTAGTGAAACTACAAGTAACTTAGTGAAAACTATAACAGCATGAAAAAGGACTTAGAAACCATAAAAAATAACTATTCAGAAAAGAAGAACAGAATGTATGAAATGAAGGCTATCCCCCAGCTGGTGTAGCTCAGTGGACTGAGCGTCAACCTGCGAACCAAAGGGTTGCCAGTTTGATTCCCCAGTCAGGGCATATGCCCGGGTTGTGGGTCAGGTTCCCACTAGGGAGCACACGAGAGGCGACCACACATTGATGTTTTTCTCTCTCTCTTTTTCCCGCCCTTCCCTTCTGTCTAAAAATAAAATAGATAAAATCTTTTAAAAAAAGACATTAAAAAAATAAAGACTATCTAGAAAAAATTTATAGTAGGTTGGAAGAAGCAGAGGACTGGATCAGTGATTTGGAAGACAGTAGCAGAAAACATCCAATCAGAGCAGCAAAAAGGAAAAAAAATATATATATATATATATAAATGAGGATAGTTTAAGGGACCTTTGGCATAAAATGAAGCATAACAACATCCACAGTACCAGAAATTGAAGAGAGAGCAAGGGACTGAGAACCTATCTGAATAAATAATGACTAAAGGAAAAAGACACACAAGTCCAGATAACTCAGAGTTCCAAACAAGATGAACCAAAAGAGGTCCATGTCAAGACTCATAATTAAAAGGCAATGGTTAAAGACAAAGAGAGAATCTTAAAAGCAGCATGAAAAAAGACAGTTAGTTACCTACAAGGGAGCTCCCATAGACTGTCAGGTGATTTCTCAACAGAAACACTTAGGCCAGAATGGATTGGCACAAAATATTCAAAGTGATGAAAGGCAAGGATCTACAAACAAGACTACTCTACCTAGCAAGGTTATGGTTTAAAATGAAATAAGAAATAAAGAGCTCCCAGAAAGAAAAAGTTAAAGGATTTCATAACCATTCAAACAGTATTCAAGAAATGTTAAAGGTATTTCTTTAAAAACAAAAAAGAAAAAGATAAAAAGACAAACATAGTTATAAAGAATAAAATGGCAATAAATACGTACCTATTCATAATCACATTAAATGAAAATGATTAAATACTCCAATCAAAAGACACAGGGTAGTAGAGTAGATAAAAAAACAAGACCCATATACATGCTGTCTATAAGAGATCCACCTCCAGTTGAAAGATACACACAAGCTAAAAGTAAAGGGATGGAAAATGATATTTCATGTAGATGAAAATGAAAAGAAAAGCTGGGGGAGAAATACCTGTATCTGACAGAAACAGACTTTAAAACAACGGCTATAATAAGAGACAAAGAAGGACACTACAGAATAAGTCTAACAAGAAGATATAACCCTTGTAAACACTTAATGTACCTAACAAAGGAGCACTTAAACCTGTAAGGCAAATCTTGATGACCATAAAGAAAAGGATCAACAGTAATGCAGTCATACTGCGAAATTTTAACACCACACTGACATCCATGGAAATATCTTCCAGACACAAATCAACAAGGAAACAGTGGCCTTAAATAACACATCAGATAAGATGGATCTAATTGATAACTTCATAGCATTTTACCCTAGAGCAGCAGAATATACACTCTTTTCTAGCGCACATGGAATATTTTCTAGGATAACACATGTTAGGACACAAAGTAGTCTCAATAAATTTAAAATTAAAATCATATCAAGTATCTCTTCTGACCATAATGGTAAGACATTGGAAATCAATCACAAGAAAAAACTGAAAAACACACAAAGACATGGAGGCTAAATAACATGTTACTGCAAAATGAATGGGTTAACAATAAGATCAAGGAAGAAATCAGAAGATACCTTGAAATGAATGAAAATGAGAACACAACAACCCAAAATATGTGGGACAGAGCAAAAGCAGTCCTAAGGGGGAAATTCATTGCATTACAGGACTTTCTCAAGAAACAATATAAAATTCTAATAAATAAATTAAATTAATTTACACTTAAAAAAACTAGAAAAAGAACCAAAAAAGCCTGAAGTGATGAGAAAGAAGGAAATGATAAAGATCAGAGCAGAATAAGTGAAACAGAGTCTAAGAAAATAAAAAATATCAATGAAACCAAGAGCTGGTTCTTTTAAAAGATAAAGAAGGCTGACAAACTTTTAACCAGACTCATCACGAAAAAAGGAGAGAGGACCTAAATAAATAAAATCAGAAACAAATGAAGAGAAGTAACACCTGGCACCAAAGAAATACAAAGGATTGTAAGAAAATATTACAAACAACTATATGCCAACCAATTGGACAATGTGGAAGAATGGATATATTCCTAGAAACATACACTTTTCCAAAACTGAATCAGGAAGAATCAGAGATTCTGGATAGGCAGGATATGTCTAGTGAAATGGAAGCGGTGATCGTAAAACTCCCCACAAACAAAAGTCCCGGACTGGACGGCTTTACAGGAGAATTTTACCAAATATTCAAGGAACTAACACCTATCCTTCTCACAGTACTCCAAAAAAATTCAAGAGGAGGGGAAGACTTCCAAGGTTATTTTACAAGGCCAGAATTATCCTGATTCCAAAATCAGATAAAGATAGGACCAAGAAAGAAAATTATAAGTTCAAGTTTTTTTTCATGATTGTCCACCTAAGGAGACTTTTTTAGAATATATACATATTTTTAACCCAATTGTCTCCCTTTCATAAAATTTTTAGATTAGAGATGTAATTTTTATCTGCTTATGCTTTGAAGGGCCACAAAGCATAATGATATCCAATATTTTTTTACCCCACCCCAAGAAGTAATTTGCTCCGTTGGTGGTCACACTGCCCCATTAACAAACATAGAGTACACCTGGAAAATCAGTTAAGCTCTGATTATAATATCAAGGGCCAAAGAGGGAGGCAACTCACAAAAAAGAAATGTAAAATTCATTATCTTTGAAAAGTGAAAAAAATATTATAAACCTCTGACTGTGATTTCCAAAAACAAGAAATTTCTTGTGGAGGATGGTGTTAAGGAAAGAGGGAAAAAATGATTTATATGTTTGGTTTAAATTAACACAAAAAATAACCGAGCAAATGAAATTAATTGTAGGGGTAAGAAAATTCCAATCTTTATAAAGGAAATTTTCAGTAAAATCTTTATCATAGTAATAAACTAAATTCTTATCTTCCTTTGAAACCTGTCCTTATTCTTTTTCAACTCTACATCTCTGGAGAAAATACAATGGCTAGTTTTTAAAAGAAAATGTAAACACAAAGTATAAAATTATGAAAGGAATACAAAGTCCTGATATTTGAATTCATTTCCTGGTATTGATATTTACATTTTAAAAAATGCATGTTTCTCAACAGCCATTTACACAAAGCTTCAAGGAGGCAAAAATTTGAATTAATATTGACTTTAGATAAATGAAAAACTTAAAAGTATGGTTTAAAACTCAAAAAAAAAGAGACTTCCTAGATAGAGTAATGAAACCTAAAATTCTTCAGCTTATAGAAAAAGAGAAAATAAAGAGGTAAAAATATTCAGTCCTATATATCCAAAAGAATTGAAAATAGAATCTCAAAGAGATATTGGCACATCCATGTTCAATGCAACATTATTCACAACAGCTGAACAGGTGGTGGAACAACCTAAAGGTCCACCCACAAATAAATGAGTAAAATGTAGTATGTAAATACAATGGAATAATAGCCTTAGAAAAGAAGGAAATCTTGTCACATGTTCCAACACGGATGATCCTAAATGACATTATGACAAGTAAATGAACCATTCACCAAAAGTCAAATACGGTACGATTCCATTTATAGAAGACATCTAAAGTTGTCAAACTCATAGAAACAGAAAATATGCTGTGGTTGCAGGTTGTTGTTTATTGGTGTAAGTTTCAGGTTTGAAAGATGAAAAAGTTCTAGAGATCTATTGCACAAAATGTGCATATAGTAAACACTACTATACTGTATATTTAAAATGGTTAGGATAGTAAATTTTATGTTTTAATCACAGTTGTCATCAAACCAATAGTAGGTCATAATCAAAATTAGAAATACCTCCTCTAGTTATTTTGCATAAAATTCAGATATAGAAATAAAACCATGGTAAATAAACTCTAAACATATCTGGGCAGATAAAATATACTTAAATGTGTAGAATAATAAATATCTGCTTATATCATCGATCTAAATTCAATTGTATATTAATAACATTCGGTGTATATTTATAGGTTCATAATCTCTAAAATAAATCTCCTAGGGAGTTTCACTTTAGAATGCGGAATTCTTCTGATTTTAGAAAAGTAATATAGTGCATGTACTGATTATTTTATAACTCCCACAGTAGGGTCTAGGCAGCAACCTGTCATCGAGTACATGGGCACTGCTGCAGCAAAAAGTATGAACAGTCACACGAGGTAGAATAATTAAAGACTATAAATAGTTTCATGTCAGTTCAGGTCAGATTAGGTTTTGCCGCCAAGGGCCTTTTAGATTTTGGGATTCTAGATAAATGTGCCTTATGGATCCATTATTATAGTTCAATAATTGGTCAACATTTTTAAGTGAGATATTAATTTGAGTTTCATTCCACATGATTTCACTAACTACCAGAGTAATTCCAAGTAGAAAAATAAAAACATAACTAATTCAATGTCACCACATGTGTTAGCATAAAGAACACCCATAGTTAGAATCCCCTACTTCAAAAATGAAAGATTCCATACAAATTTTTACATGAATTTATCCTAGGCTCTTTAAGGTCAATTTTGTATATTTGTTTCTAATCTCTGCCTGTACTATCCAAATGACAGCCACTAGCCACAAATGGCTTTTGAGTATTTGAATGTGTCTAGTCCAAAGTTAGATGAGCTACAATTTAAAAATCTAATTGATAATTTTCATATTGATTCTATGTTAAAATGATCATATTTTGAGTAAAGTGGGTTAAATAAAATATATTATTAAAATTCATCTCTCTCTTTTTAGTTTTTAACATGGCTACTAGGAAATTTAACATTATATATGTGGCTGGCATTACTTTTCTGTTAGACAGTGTTGCTCTGTCCTCATTATGGGTGAAACTAATTATAATTAAAACATTACCTCCCCTAGGATACCTCTCCTACCTACCCAGAATGGGGTGAGTATGAGCCCAATGTATGTACATCCATTGTTCCTATGTTCCTATCATAGCACTATTTCATTATATTTTAATTGTTTACTTGCCACTCTCCCAGGTTGAAAGTTCCTTGAGAAAAGAGACTGGATTTGTATTAAATCTGGAAATACCCAACTTATAGCATAGGCATGGAGGAAGGCTATCCAATGAATACTATTAAGTTGATGTGAAAAGTTAGGCAAAATTCTGAGACTATACATAACTAGAGCAATAGGCATTCATAAATTATATCCTCAGTCTTTCACAAAAAAAAATCGAAGAGAATGACATCAGTAGGTTCTAAAAGTTCCATTTTGTTACAGAAAAAAAAAAGGTTTGTAAAATCTAGGTTGTTTTCTTACCTGAAGTCAAATTCCTAGCTGTACTTTGTGATTTCTGCATTTCGGTAGATTTAAAATTGAGATCATCCTGCATTATCTTCAGTTCTTGATTGGTGATAGAGGATATCTGTTTCATACGATTTATATTCTGTATTTGCAGAGAAATAAAAATGAAAAAATTCCACCCATTTAACTCTCTAGTAAGCCTCTTAGGAAACACTGCTAAAGGACTGAATGTTTTGATTGGATATTTTTAAAAATACATCACTTATTATGTATATTTTATAGAAGAATACAGTAACATTCAAATTAGGTTTTCTCAGTAAGGACAGGCTAAATTAAAATTCAAAATTTTTTATATTTGCTTTATTTAATTGCAAAAAAATCAACACTATTTTAAGAACTGATTTGAGTCTTATAACACTAAGAATATTGAAAAGAAACCATGCATTTTTCCTCCCATGTTACCACACACTAAGTGGCAACTCAATAAACATGTTTTGCTGAATCAAGATACTCATTAAATATATCGTTCTCTTGTAGATTCTTACAAGAACAGAATTCCTTCTATTTATAATACAAATTACAGTGTAAAAAAATATATTAACATATATATTAACATTTTCCAATATAATATATCCAGACTTTGCAGTTTATCTGTGCAAATGCTACTTCTGAAAGTTCAGCTAGGTTAACAATGGAAGAGAATCTTAATAATTACTCTGAATCAGTCCCTCACTTACTGCTGAATGTTGGTATCATATACATACATATAGTATTGATATATGTCATCTTTTTCCCCATCACCCAACTAATTAGTTAAATTTTGATAGAAAGACAAAAATTAATAGCTTAAGGAAATAAAATAACAAGCAAGAGAATTTAAAGGAAACAGATCATATATTTACTTACTTATTTAGTATTTAAAGACTTTATTTATTTATTTTCAGAGAGAGGGAAGAGGAGGGAGAACAAGAGGGAGGGAAACATCAAGGAGAGAGAGAACTGAAACCTGGGCATGTGGCCTGACTCGAAATCAAACCGGCAACCTTTGATTTTGCCAGACACTGCCCCACCAACGAAGCCACACTGGTCAGGGATTAAGGAAACCGTTTCAATGTAATAGTAAACCACTGCATTTTTTGAGTTTTATTGGAAAAGGTAGTCACAGTAAAAATAATGAGGACACCAGGACAGGTCCACAGTACTTACCCGACTACTGTGCTCCAAAAGTGCAACAATGTTGGTTTCTATCTGTGCCTTCCTTTCCAATTCCTGATTCTTAGTTTCTTCAAAAGTCTCAATAAAAGCTGCCAATTGAGAAATATGATGAGAGACTACTGTTAACATACTTAACACTATATAAACTCTGATTTGTAGGTCTTAAGAGTACATTTTAGAAAAGCAAATTTTAAACTATCAATGTTTAATATTTTATTAAACCAAAGGTAATTACTCAATAAGAACATTTCTGCACACTTTTTTTTTTCTATTTTTTAAGGATTTTATTTATTTCTTAGAGAGAGGGGAAAGGAGGAAGAAAGAGAGGGACAGAAACATTGATATGTGAGAGAAACATTCATCAGTTGCCTTTCACACACCCCCAACTGGGGCCCTGGCCTGCAACCCAGGCATGTGTCCTGACTGGGGAATTGAACCAGTGACCTTTCGGTTCACAGGCCAGCGCTCAATCCACTGAGCCACACCAGCCAGGGTTGTATATTTTCAAACTTTTAAAAGCTGAATTGTTATGACCTTATACGATACAGGTAAACTACAAACTTATATAGGCCCAGAAGTAACAGTTGATAAAAAAGAGATGAGAAAAAAAATTATGTGTTTACATAGGATCTATTTGATATATCTACAATTATTAACAACTATAATTAGCCACTAACTTTACTTCTGAAAATAATATTAATAATTACCTGTAGCGTCTGAAAATGTGTATTTTTCTTACAATGTTGCATTAATTTCAACTAAATAAGTCTAATAATTTAGTCAGTTATAAATATTCTAAGAAATCATTCTTTTTCTTGTCTAATATAGAAACAGTACTCAATTTGCTCTTATTTACATTCTTAAAGTCTTTCCATGGATCTTCCAAAAAATAAAAAATTATACTTAAAAATAATTTTACTGTTAGCATAAAGCAATGAATTTTGATAATTTCTGGTACTTGCTGAGACTTTAAAGGAAAAGTGGGATATTGTTAAATCAGAGTTGGCAATTATTGTTTTAGAGCATGCTTCCATGAAGGTAACTATTGACATCAGACTGAGGGAAGCTACAGCCAAAGGCTACTAAATTTCAGTTAGTGATAGAACCAAGCAACAATAAATCATTAAATAAATATTGTAAAAGCTACAAAAAAGGTGAAAGATATTAAAGACGAACATAGTAAAGCAGGTATAAGAGAATATTCAACATTCAATCAGTTAGTGGTCTACTGATTCTCTATGCAGACTATAAGTACCAGATTTAGAATCTATTCTGAACATACACTCATACACACATACCTTTTCAGAATTCTTTATCTTTTCAGAATTCCTTACCTATCCACTAACTATGCTAGGTATTTAGTAATCCTTCAGGGCAACTGCTTTGAATGTCCACACTTCTGCATTTATTAGACATTATATCCTCCCCAAATGAGATTTCAGATTTGGTATAAATGAACTACTTGAAAATATAGTATTTTCATATGTATAAGACTAACACTTACTGTCCATATTTTCCTCCCTTTTTTTTAGCTCCTTGTACTTCTGATTCATTTCACCTATAAGAGATACAAAATATAACATTAATTTCAAACACTCCAGATACAATGTTCTGAATTATAAATATCTTAGGTGTTCCATATGTCGTTAGTCATTGAATATTTAATATTTTCAATTAGGTGTAATTCTTATACATTGACTTACAGAATCTTTTAAACCGGCTATATTTGTACGTTTGACTATTTGGAAAAAAGGAATCTCCTGACTGGAAAGGACTTAAAGGTTTTCCGGTGGCTCTCTGTATCAGTCCCAACTTGGAGCTACTCAGCCTACACGTGAACACTACTGGTGATGGGAAACATAAGCTCCCAAGAAAGTTCATTCCATCTTCGAATAGCTCACATCAACAAGAAAGACAGCGGGGTGACTTCCCCTACAGAGCTTAAAGTCTAGGTAACAAGTAATTTACAAGTAGTGTACTAAGTGCTACCATGAAAAATAAAGGGTACTATATATAGAAGTACATGGCAAAGAAAACTAATTTAGTTGAGGGGTTCAGGGAAATTTTCTCTAAAGAAGTACTATTTAGGCTGCATTATAAAGAATAAATGAATAAGAGTTACCTGGTCAAAATGTAGAAGATTAATTTCAAAGTCAAAGCATTGCAGATACAGAAATTTGAAGGTGAGGATGAATACGACAGAACAAAAACTGAAAGAGTGGTATGGCTGAGCCAGAGAACATAGGTGAAAAAAGGGCACACAGGTGAACTAGGTTATGAGAGATCTTAAAAGACACACATTATAAAAGTTTAGACCTCCTTCTATGGACAATGGTAAAATTACTGAAGAATTTTAAGCAGGGGAAAAATGCTCAGTTTGCATTTCTGAAAAAGATTTATGGTCTGAAGAATCAAAGAGAAGTAAGATGGAGGTAGTAAGACTAGTTAGGAGATTGTCACAGTAATTTCGGTGAAAGATGAAGGTTGTTTGGAGTAGAGTGGCGGCAAATTAGGATGTAAGGTTGTGAATATTTGTTTGAGACAATTAAAAGCCAGAGTGAATGGATTTTGGTGAGGGTTAGACAGGGAGAAGCCAAATATGACTCCCAGGTTTCTACCTGATAAACTGAGAACATGGTATCATTAATTAAAAAGAGAAGCAAATTGGAAAAGAAGCTGGTTACAGCCATTTTGGACATGTTTCATTTAATATATGTAAAAGATATGTTTAAGAGGGCAAAAATCTGAGGGCCAGACAGATGGATGAAATCTGACACTTTAGCTGCATAAAGGGACCATCGGCAGAGGTAGGTCACTATTACTTTATGACAACAGGATTTTCAGTGTAACCAAAACTGAGTTTTGGAGGCACATGGTATTTTCTTGGCCTAGGGAGACAGCTGCAGCCCTGTTTCCCCCATGCCCCAGATAGAGTAAGCTGAATAAATTTGTATTTGCTCTACTCTGAAGAGCCTAAGGAAGTTTATTAGGATAATGCCCAGCAAGGATGGAGGAAATAATAGGCTAGAGATTCCTAAGGGGGTTCCTAATGAGGAACCAGCATATAGAAAGGCTTTAGGAAGATGAGTTCAAAGAAAACAGGGGAGTCAACTGTTACAAGTCCAGGGGCTAAAACCCTATGTATTCCATATATCCTCCTATAAGGTATATAATTTTTCTAAGTACTGGCTACAGTAGCGATAAAGTTAGGGTATAGAGGAAGATAATTGGGTGGAGCTCCTAATTATATGGGGGCATGGATTTCCACTTGTATACAGACTTTTTTGGCAGGAAGTTGAGTTAGGACTACATAAAGGTGAAGGCAAAGTTAGAGACCTGAGTCAGCAAACAGCCTGTTTTCTTTCTTATCTGAAAATATTTTTCCCAAGCTCATTGAGGACAACCCTGATACACAGAAAATCTTGTCAAGGCTCCCCAAAGAGTATTAGTAGTAAAAGGTGGAAAATAAAAGGTACTGTCTAAGGAGAGCACAATAAATACCCAGTGATCATGAATTCCTAGCTATGAAACATTCAGAATCAATAAGGAACACCCAGAACCAACAGAAAACATTGGGTTTACTCAGGCTAAGGCTTTGAACACATTAACAGCTTCACTAGATTACTATTCAGTTCAAAAGAACAGCAATGGTCTCAGAGCACACTGCAGCATGATTATTTGTGAGGGGGCTGAGAGGGTAAATTCGTAATAAATGACAGAATTTGTAAATGATTAAGTTTTAAAAAAATACATTATAGACAAATTAAGATTGGTCCTTTAATAATGTCACCATTCACTTACCTTATGGTAATGTATTTTGAGTTGGCAACAAAGAGAAAGAATTATGTAGCACACGTGATCTGGAATGCCCTCAGAGGAGGGTGATGTGCATGTAAATATTATATAACCTATAAGAAGTAGCAGAAAATTTAATATCTGCTGAACCTGACGTGGCCTAGGTTTCTAAGAAAATCCTGGTTTCTTGCTCTGGCTGTCTGGGAAGTTGCACTCTTGGGAGATTAGTCAGGCATTAAGGGATTAGGAAGAGGCCTGCAACCTATGCTTTATGGAAATATAATTCATCTTATCTTTCTTTTCCTTTAAAAATCTTTTAAAGATACGTTTATTGATCTTAAAGAGAGAAGGACAGGAGGGAAGAAGGGAGAGGGAAAGGCAGGGGAGAGAGAAGTGTGGGGGTGCAGAGAGAGAGAGAGAGAAATCTATCAGTTGTCTCCCATACACTTTGCCACTGGGGGTTGAACCCACAACCTAGGTACATGCCCTGACCCAGAATGGAACCCCCAACCTTTAGGTGTATACTCTAACCAAGTGAGCCATGTCAGCCAGGAGTCCTCTTCTAAATTTAAGGGAATCTCCTATACATGTTGTTTCCAGTTCCTCATCTTACTATTAGACCCTGCGGTCCCCAACTTTTTTGGCACCAGGGACTGCTTTTGTGGAAGACAATTTTTCCACAGGGGGCAGGAGATAGTTTTTGGATAAGTCAAGAGTTGTGCAGCCTGGTTCCTAAAAGAAGAACTGGTACCAGTACCGATCCATAGCCCATAGGTCAGGAACCCCTGCATTAGACCCCAAGGCAGTGCAATGAGGCTTTGACTCCTACCATTCCAATGAAATTGTTCTCAATAAGATTATATGACTCCTTATTCAACTATCAAATCCAAGGGGCCGTTTCCAATTCTTATCTTACTCTGCATTATCTGACACTATTGATATATCCTGTTTTCTTTCAATTTTTCTCCTGCTTTTCGTTGGGGGCAGCTTTTCTGGGTTTTCTTACTCTCAGAGAATTCCTTCTCTGCCTTCTCTTTATGGTTTTCTCTTTTTTTTTTGTCATTTAAATTCTCGGTTCTGCTGTTAATTGATTTCTAATGCTACATTACATCCAAGGAAATCCCATTTACTCTTGTGGTTTAAGTGGTTTAGATTCCAAATCTAAATTTGGCCTTTTCACTAATTTTCAGAATGTTTTATCCAACTGCTAACTAGATATATTAAATATTCACCTGGATACATTTCAGGACATCCTAACACTAGCATATTCGTAAGTAAATTCATCAGTCTTTCTCCTCACGGTGTGCACCCCTCTGTATTCCCTATCACATTTAGAACTCCTCCACCATACACTTGCCATCTAAGTCAGAAGCCATGGAGATTCCTCCCTTTTGCTTCCCTCAAATCCATGCTCCTAGTTGCCATTAAAGTCACTGAATACATATCTGGTCAATGTCTCTAGCTATAGAGCTGCCAGCTGGATGAGATAGGACAGAGCACCCATACATCTTAATAGATTCCCAAGCTTCATAAAACCTCTGCCCATACACTGTTGTTAAGGAGAAAAGAGATCAGGGCACCTCCTCTATTTTGTGATTTCTCAGTTGGAGGATTAATATGGGAGGGGCTCATGAAAGGCAATATTCAGGTGTGGGATATCCTAAGGTAGGGAGTTAGCAAATCTATCCTTAGATTTGCAATCACAGGAGAGGACAAGATCATAGATATGGGGAAGATGATCAGTATATACTGCTGGAGGTGCAAAGCAGGCAAGCAAAAAATCTAATGTAGTAAAGTCAAGAATAAGGAGACCAAAGGAGAGGAAAAGGACACAGAGTGATTTCAGAACTACCCTCAAATTCTGAGCCCTTGATGGGATCATGGTTGTACATGATGTATTCCAAATTTACTGAGTAACTGCCATGTGCCAGATACTGTTAACAGATGCTATGGATATCAAAATGAACAAGATAAATTACCAGTCTTTCCTAGGAGGGTTTACAATCTATAAGGTGTTCAAAAATAAAAAGTTACAATGCAACACAAATACTGTAACTGGGGTATGCATGAAATACTACGGTAACAGATGGGTGAAAAGAGTTCAGGAGGTTATTTACAAAGAATGTTTATATCAGCATGGTACTTTAACAGGTAATGTAGAAATTACAGAGCTGCATATATTTTCCTTCAAGACATGTATACTCTACAAAGTACCTCAAAATTTACACTATGAATTTAGGCCTTTCTTTCCCTTACAGAGAGAAAAGAAAACATGGGAATGGACTGTTACAAAAGAATTGGGATATTGCAGAAAAGACACTATTATTTTTTGATACTCTGCTAGCCAGTCGCTGGAGTAAGGGAGATAAAATCTTTTTGTACAACCAAGGGGCTGAGTATCACCATAACCACCTTTGTCCTCACTGTCAGCACAGTCATCTGACTCTTACTTTTCTGCCATCTAATGATGTTCCTGTAATTCAGGGATTACAGAGTTATCTATATTTTTATTGTACTTTTTTTCCATTACCTTTATCCCCTTCTCCCCCACAATTACCGCACTGTTGTCCATGTCCAAGATTCCTTTTTCCTTCATCCCTCCATTCCAGAGCTAGCCCCCAGAGCTGTCAGCCTGCTATCTATGACTCTTTTTCTATTTTGCTTGTTAAATCACTTTGTTCATTAGATTCCACATGTAAGTGAAGTCATATGGTATCTGTCTTTCTCTGACTGTTTTATTTAACTTAGCATAATGTTCTCCAGGTCTATCCATACTCTGGAAAAGGGTAAAATTTTCTTTGTTATGGCTGAGTAGTATTCCACTGTGTAAATGCCCCATAGCTGTTTTATCCATCCATGTACTAATGGACACTTGGGCTGCTTCCATATCTTGGCAATTGTAAATAACGCTGCAGTGAACGTAGGGGTGCTTATTGTCTTTTGAATTAGTGTTTCAGGTTTCTTAGGATAAATTCCCAAAACCGGAATTGCTGGGTCATAAGGCAGTTCCATTTTTAACTTTTGAGATATCTCCCTACTGCTTTCCACAGTGGCTGCACCACCTGCAATCCCACCAACAGTGTAAAAAGGTTCCTCTTTCTCCACATCCTTGCCAGCACTTGTTTGTTGATTTATTGATGACAGCCATCCTGACAGGTGTGAGGTGATATCTCATTGTGGTTTTAATTTGCATTTCTCTGGTTAGTGATGCTGAGCATCTTTTCATATGTCTACTGGCCATCTGTATGTCCTCTATGTAGAAGTGACCATTTTTAAATTAGAATGTTTGTTTTTTTGGTGTTGGGTTTTATAAGTTCTTTATAAATTTTAGTTATTAACCCCTATCAGAGGTATCAGTGAATATGTTCTCCCATTCAGTGGGTTGTCTATTTATTTTGTTAATGGTTACCTTTGTCATGCAATTCTTTTTAGTTTGATGTAGTCCCATTTGTTTATTTTTTCTTTTGTTCCTCTTGCCTGAGGAGATATATCAGAAAAAAATATTGCTATGAGAAATGTCTGAGATTTTACTGCCTATGTTTTTTTTCTAGAAATTTCATGGTTTTGGTTCTAACATTTAATTCTTTAATCCACTTTGAATTTATTCTTGTGTATGGGGTAAGAAGGTAGTCTAATTTTATTTTGCACATATTTGTCCAATTTTATCAACATCACTTATGGAATAAACTATCTTCAGCCCATTGTATGTATTTGCTTCTTCTGTCAAATACTGACTATAAAGGGGAGGGTTTATTTCTGGGCTCTCCATTCTGTTCCATTGATCTATGTGTCTGTTTTTATGCCAGTACCATGCTGTTTTGATTACTATGGTTTTATAGTACAGTTTGATATTAGGAAGTATGATTCTTCCAACTTTGTTATTCTATCTCAAGGTCACTGTAGGCTCTTCAGGGCCTTTTGTGGTTCCATATAAATCTTTGAAATATTTGGTCTAGTTCTGTGAAATACATCTTTGTTATCTTGATAGGAATTGCATTGAATCATGTGGTTTTAGTCTTCATTTTATTTAAGTGGTGCATCACATTTATTGATACACAAATGTTTTACCAACCTTGCATTCCCAGAATAAATCCCACTTGTTCATGGTGTATAATCTTTTTGTTGTGTTGCTGAATTCAGTTTCTAATAATTTGTTAAGGAATTTAGCATCTATGTTCATCAGGGGTATTGGCCTATAATTTTTTTATTTTGTAGTATCTTTATCTGGTTTTAGAATTAGGATAATGCTGGTCTTGTAAAATGAGCTTGGGAGTCTTCCATCCTCTTGAATGTTTTGAATATAGTTTAAGAAGAGGTGTTAGTTCTTCTTGGAATGAATGTTTAGTAAAAGTCACATATGAAGCCATCTGGTATGAGGTTTTTGTTTGTTGGGAGTTTTTTAATTACTCCTTCAATTTCACAAGCTGTAATATGTCTATTCAGATTCTCTGATTCTTCCTGATATAGTTTAAGAAGGTAGTATGTTCTAAGAATTTTTCAGTTTTGTCCAGATTATCTCATTTATCGGCATATAGTTGTTTATATTTTCTTAAAATCCTTTGTATTTCTTTTCTTTGGTGTCAGTTATTATTCCTCTTCCATTTCTGATTTCATTTATTTGGGTCCTCTCTATTTTTTTTCTTGATGGGTCTGGTTAAAGGTTTGTCAATCTTATTTATCTTTCCAAAGAACCAGCTCTTGGATTCACTGATCTTTTCTATTTATTTTTCAGGCTCTATTCCATTTATTTCTGCTCTGATCTTTATTATGTCCTTCTTTCTACTCACTTTGGGCTTTGTTTGTTATTCCTTTTCTAGTTCCTTTAAGCGTAAAGTTTGTTTATTTGACTTTTTCCTTTTTCCTTGAGATAGGCTACTAATGCTATGAATGTCCCTCAGGATTGTTTTCCCAGCGTCCCTCAGATTTTCGGTTGCTGTGTTCTCATTTTCATTTGTTTCAAGGTAACTTGATTTCTTTCTTGGTCTCATTCTTGACTCATTCATTGTTTAATTACATGTTATTCAGGTTCCATGTCTGTGTATTTTTCAGTTTTCTTCTTGTGATTGATTTCTAGTTCCACAGTATTGTAGTCGGAGAACATATTTGATATGATTTCAATCTTAAATTTATTGAGACTTGTTTTATGCCCTAACACATGCTCATTCCTAGAAACTGTTCCATGTGTACTTGAGAAGAATGTATATTCTGCTGCTTTGGGATGAAATGCTCTGTAGATATTAAATACATTTGATATAGTGTGTCACATAAGACCACTGTCTTGATTTTCTGACCGAAAGATCTATCCACTGAAGTCAACTGGGTATTGAAATCCTCTATTACTGTATTTCTGTCAGTCTTTCTCTTTATGTCCATCAAAATTTGCTTTCTGTATTTAGGAGCTCCTATGTTGGGTGCATAAATGTTTACTAGGGTTATATCCTCTTGTTATTTATTTCCCTTCATCCCTATGTAGTGTCCTTCTTTGTCCATTACTATATATAGCCTTGGTTTTAAGTCTATTTTGTTGGATATAAGTATTGCTACCCCAGCTTTATTTTCTTTCAATACACATGAAATTTCTTTTTCCTTCCTTTTGCTTTTAGTCTGTGTGTATCTTTCAATCTGAGGTGGATCTCTTGGACACAGCATATATATGGGTCTATTTTCTTACCTATTCAGCTACCCTATGTCTTTTGGTGGAGCACTTAAGCCATTTACACTTAAAGTGATTATTGATAAATATGTATTTAATGCCATTTTATTTTTTTAACTATTTTCATCTGTATTTTCCCCTTTTCCTTTTTCTTCTGCTTTTTAAAGCAAGTCCTTTAACATTTGTTGCAGTGCTAGTTTGGTATTGACCAACTCCTTTAGCTTTTTCTTATCTGGGAGACTCTTTGTTTTTGCTTCAATTTTAAATGACAGCCTTGCTAGGTAAAGTAGCCTTGGTTATAGGTCCTTGCTTTTCATCACTTTGAATATTTCTTGTCAATCCCTTCTGGTTTGAGTTGTTTCTGTTGAGAAATCAGATGACAGTAATGGAGCTCGCTTAAAGGTAACTGTCTTTCTCTTACAGCTTTTAAGGTTGTCCTCCTGTCTTTAAGCTTTGCCATTTTAATTATGGTGCATCTTGGTGTGGGCCACTTTGGGTTCATCTTGTTTGGGACTCTCTGTGCTTCTTTGACTTACATGTTTTTCCTTCACCAGATTAGGGAAGTTTTTGGTCAATATTTCTTCACATAGGTTTTCGATCTCTTGGTCATTCTGTTTTCCTTCTGGTATTCCCATGATGCAGATTTTGTAATGCTTCATGTTGTCTCAAAGGTTTCTTAAACTATCCTCAGATTTTAAAATTCTTTTTTCTTTTTGCTGCTCTGCTTGGGTGTTTTTTCTACTTTGTCTTCCAAATTACTGATTTGATTGTCTGCTTCATCTAACCTGTTTTTTTTTCTTTCAGTGTATTATTATTTCAGATATTGCATTCTTTATTCATGATTGGTCCTTTTTTACTGTTTTTATGTCTTTTTTCATGCTGTTGTGTATCCTTCTAATCATCACTCTAAACTTTACATTTGTTAAATTGCTTACCTCCATTAGTTCATCTTCTGGAGAATTCTCTTTTTCTTTCATCTGGAGTCTGTTTCTTTCTCTTCCCATTATGGTTGCCTCTTTGTGTTTGTTTTTTTTCTGTGTATTAGGTAGACCTGCACAGACTCTGGTGCAGACCTAAGTCAGATGCTGCCTGTGACTGGCCCTGGGCAACCTGTTTGAAGCTATCAGTGATCCACAGCTTGTGGCTCCCTCTGCCACAAGAAAAGAACCAGGCTGCTTACCAAGGCTGGCTTTTACCACCACCCATCTGGGGGAGGGTCAGCTAAAGTCTCAGATCTCCCAGAGATCTGTCTTTGTCTATAGGCTTTCTGTTAGGCTTTGTCACTGAGATAGCCACCAGCTGTACTTCACAGCATCTCAGCTTAAGATCTACCAGAGAGGGCAAGAAGGATTCCTGTGGGTGGTGCTATTGCTTCTCCCCAAGCTGATGCGGCATGGAGGGGATTGCTCTGCCCAAGAAAGATGTCTTCTCCAGTATGGGGAGTGACTCAGCACAGTGATCCTGGTGGCTGACTCCTCTGCTGTCTCCCCAGCCTCCAGCTGTACTGCTCAGCAGCCCCCTTTAAGCTCCACAGGGTGGGGTGGGAGGTATTCCTGAGGGTGGGGCCATTGCTTCCCTTCAGGCTGATGCTGCTTGGAAGGGAGTGTTCAGTCATGTGGTGAAGTAGGTTCTTCTGTAAGTCCTTGAATAAAAGGTTTTCCTGTACCTAGTGTTCAGTTGGTTATTCAGGATGATTTTTCTATAATTTAGTTGTAATTCCAGTTCGCTTCTGAGAGGTTAGTGGAGCCTCCAACTACTTCTCCATCATCTTGGATCTCTCCCCAGAGCTATCTTTACTTTTATATTCTGAGAAGTAGTTCTGACCCTAGAAACGGTCTGATTGCTATTTTACAGAACAGGTAGTTACCCCAATCTTCTCTCTTGATCAATACCCAACAAGGTTCATGCCAGTGATGCCCATGGCCTCAAAAGCCCCCAATTTGGCAGGTATACTGATTTTGGAGGTGAACAGGTAGCAGAAAGCAAATGGAATTAGAGAGATGGTATAGGAATAAACCCCAAAAGAATTTTATATATCCAGGTTCTTTCCTTTCCAGGACTTGGGGTCCTTCTGAGGCAAGTGAAGTCTCCCATTATCTTTGAGTGTTCTTTTTGTAAATGGTTTCATTCTCTTTATCATTCTGTTCATTCCATTCAGTGAGTTGCCGTTCTTCTTTATCCCTTTTAAATAGGATGCCAAGAAACTCAGGATTCCAAGGACACTATCACTTCCCATGGCCTATATATTCATGTTTTTTTCAATGCAATTTAGGACATTTTCACATATTTCAGTAAGCCAGGACACTTTCTCCTCTCCTACTCCAACTTCAATTTTAATTGGTTTGAGGTCCTATAAAATTCTCCTCTTACATTGTCTCTCTCCAACCTACTCTTCACAGGTCATTATAGCAGTAAATAATAAACTAGTTTACTAACTACTATTAGACTTGTATGTTACAATGAGTACATATACATATAAATTTAATGTTTTAAACTAACTTTTGTCTTTGGGTTTAACGCAACTTACCAATGCATTCTCTGCAAAACGTTTTAAATTGTATCAGGGAAGCTTCTTTACAGCTACACAGACAAGATTTCTATTCTTACACACTGAAAGTTCTTTAAAAATATATAATAATTTCCAAATATGTAAAAGTTAAATTACTGCTAAAAGCCTCATAATTTTAAAGAAAAGAAAAAGGACTATGTAGACTATGTATGATGTAATGTCAATAATATCAGATGTTATAATGAGGAGACCTTGGCAAGTACTAAACACAATATAAAGCCTTAGTTACTGCTGAGAGTAGTGATTATCAAACTTTAGCATGCATTAGAATCACCAGAAGGATTTGTTGAAACAAATTGCTAAGCCCTATACCCAGAGTTTCATACTTAGTAGGTCTGGGGTGTTACTCAAAAATTTTTATTTCTAGTAAGTTTCAGATGGTGCTGATACACTTGATCTGGAGATAATACCACCATTATAATGAAAGATATAAAGTGTAATTTAACCAATCTCAAAATTGAACAATAAGCAATGATCCTTTCTTCTTCATTGAATGTATATTGAGAAACTAGAATAGCAGTGAATATATGTCATTTGAAATTCAGATACTAAAAGATAAACAAAACTAAAATAAAGTAGGTTATTTTTGTATTCTAGGGAAAATGTTAGTGGGAAAATACTTTCCAAAATATGTTTTGGGAAAAACACCAGGAAAGTTATTCTGACACACACACACCCCATTCATCTAATTCTCACAGCAACACTGAGAGATATGTAGCTACTGTTATTATCTCCACTGTAAAGATGAAGATACTAAGGTATGTAAAGGTCAAGTAGCAACTCCAAGATCAGACAGTAAAATAGCACAGCCCAGATCTGAATCCAGACATTGTGGTTGCAGAATCTGTGCTCTAAAATAAAACTATTCTGTCTTTATAAATTCTATTTTATCTGAAATAACCAAAGAATAAAAGCTTCCAACCTAGGCCTTGGAACTCTGAGTATAAAGAAGCATCCTATAGACAGCCACAAAAAAAGTGTTATGTTTCATATTTTTACTGTTCTTGAAAGAAACATATAAATTATAGAATAAATTGCACTAAGATCAGAGTTTACAACAGTAACTCAATGATCCTATAGCATTTTATGTATGCTTCTATTATGATATATATTTATCACACTGTAGCAGTTATTTAGATATCTGTATATATTATATTAATAATCACATGGTAGTTTTATAATTTAATCAATCTGGGAAAATACTATATTCTAAAAATGAAGGAATAATTTATAGTAAGTAATAATACCCAAACTACTTCTTGGGGAGGTATGTGATTATATTTTTATTAACTATTCGTCAAACCTTGTCCGTGTATGCAGACATCCAGAAAATTAGCCCCACCTTGTGGATCATAGTAGTTCCATAAATTCAGGCCTTTGAGAACAGTGAATTGTCAGTAAAGTGTATATTATCTTGACTGACAAAAACTAAGAAATTTATAAAAGCTAGGATTGGTAAGGAAGTACTTTCACATACTGTTGTGGTTGTATAAAATAGTACAACTTTTCTGAAAATAAACTTGTAAAAGCAATTAAAATTATGAACATAAGTAATCTACTCAACATTTTACTTCTAAAACTTAAAAAAATATTTTTCGACTGCAGTTGACATGCAATATTATATTTGTTTCAGATGTCCTATATAGTGATTAGACATTTATATAATTTAATAAGTGAATGCTCTGATAAGTCTAGTACCCATCAGACACCATGTAAAGTTATTACAATCATACTATATTCCCTATGCTGTACTTGATATCCCTGTGACTGTTTGTATGGCTGGAAATTTGTACAACTTATTTACCTATTAGAAATATGCAAGTTAAAAACCATGTATGTAACAAAGTTATTTATTGCAGCACTGCTCTTGGTAGAAGAAATTAGAAGCAACCTAAATGTCAATGTGGATACAACCAATACTATTTAACAACAGTAACAACACTGATGGCAGCTAACAATTGTTGCGAGTGCTGAATATGTACCAGGCACCATTCTTAGTCTGGCTTTAAAGCCACTATGCTGTGCTTTTCAGAATGAAGTACACATCCTCATATGGGAGAATGTACATTACATGTAATTAAATGAAAAGACTCAAGCTCAGAAGAACTATATAGTATTAGATATAGTTTTAGCTCATAAGAACTATATAGTATTAGATATTAATATTAGATATATTTGTAAAATATAATATATGCTTGCAGATGTACAGAAAAAAGTCTAATAGGTTAAACATCAAATTGTAAACAATGATTACCTCTGAAAATTGGACTGAGTGTGAAGAGAAGGAGGTGATTTTTACTGTACTTTATAAACTTTTGTACTGCTTAAGTTTTTCACATTAAGTACACACCAGATTCATATATAAAAAGCACACAATTGTAAAAAGTAGATTAATCAGTCTTTAAAAATTAGTTAAAGAGAAGTTTTTAAAAAGCAGGAAGGGGTTACCTCTTACATGCTAAAGCTAATTGCTCAGTTAATGAAAGCACATGAAAAAACTCATTTGAAGAAAAACATATACATACACATACACACTCACAAAAAATGAAGTACATTCAAGGTGATTCAAAGAAATTCAGGTTAAGTGAAGTTTATAACCTGTAATTTCCTGATAAAGATGGCAGATTGAACATGCACATCTAATTCGAATCCCACTCTCCTCTGCCATTCTGCTAAAACTATAGGATAAAGAATTTTTAAAGGTAAAACTCCTAGGAACAAGGAAAATACAAAAGAAAATAACAGTAATACATCTGGAAGCTAGAAGCAGATGGGCAAGTGATAGAAAGCCCGTCTAACCCTAAACCAGCATTGGGTTAATGTGAGGATCAACCCAATTTCAAAAGGCTCAGGAATTCTGCACAGAAGACTGATCACTTATTTTCTTCTCCTATTCCAGGAAAGATTTTGTCATATCTTAAAATAATACTATTATTCTTCATAGAATTTAATGTAAAATAGTGAAAAGTAAAGTAAGGGCCTTATTTAAGTGGACTAAGAAACATTTACTTTGAGGGACCTTAACTTTCTTAGCTAACAATTGCCTTTTCAAAAACAAAAATTACTCAGCTATATGTTATAAGTAAACCAAGAGGTAAAAGGATTTTTGTTAAAAATGATATCATGTATTGAGTGAGAATATAAGCTACGATTATCTATTTTTTTGCTATCTTTTTTACCCAGAGCAACAATGCTTTTTCCATAACTTTACTTTTCTCACACAGATGCAACATTTTAAAATGCAACAATTAAGCAAATATTTAATGACTGGCACTTCCTTTGAGAAAGGAAAAATCAGGATGGGTTTGGGATTTTCTGAAAAGTAGCACAGCACCTTCCAATAATGCTGTGCTTTAATAATGACACAGTTTGTAGCTAAACCATGTAACAACTTTCGATGGAGCGATGGAGCTCATTTCTCATTGCTTCTAGCAAAAAGAGTAACAGCAATTCCTTCCCCACTAATATATAGGGCAGTACACACATTTAAACCTAAATATATTTAAAACCATGTAGCAAAATTACCTGATCCATCAATAAGGTAAAATCACTATTGAATGGAGCTTAGTAAATATGTAACATGATAGAATTAAATTCCCCGCAATTTTTTTAAAAGTAATGATCTCTTATCATAATGAATATTTTCAGTTACAAGGTTATTTCATTTTTTAAAAATCACTTAGACTAAGTAAAGATTTGAGAGCAAAGAAGCCCATCTAAAATTGGTCAAAAGTCTAAGTGTATTATTAGTATTCTTTTTCTGTTTTCTTCCAGACTGTCACAGGACTGTTAAGTCAGCATCATGAAACAATAAAGATTTTCATATAGTAAAAAAAAAAACCCAAAAACCTGTTAACTAACTTTAAGACATAATTACTCAATATAACTTTCATAAATCATAACTTTAAAAACTTATTAAAATGAATATAGAATGCACATGCGGATACTGTTGGATTATAAGGCCACCATTAATACCTAGCAGAGAAATAATTGTACCTTACCCAGTATCTAAGGATGCCTTTGAATTTAGAATGAATTATGCAAACCTTTTTAAAGTTTATTTAAAAACTAAGACGTTCACTGAAGCAACTACCAACAAAGTTAGGTATGTATGAACATCATTTATGGTTTCATGCTATTTTAACCAGAACCTCTACAAGGTGGCCCAGCTGGATTAAAAGCAGGTACCATAAATGGAAGAAGCCAGGTGGAATCTAAGAGATTAATAAAGAGAGCCAGAGGAAATAAAGCCAGAGGCAGAGATAAGTATGGACCAGAAAGTCAAAAGAATTTGCTTATCCTCTACATCTCAAGTGGCTTATCCAGAATCTTGTGTCAAGGACTGCTCATAAAAAAGATGCAGATAAGAACATACCAATTTACTGGAAATCATCAATCCAGGGGGGGAATGCTCTAAAAGTCATAAAATCATTGCTAATTAATCAAACTCTCTGGATAAGAGTGCATTAATATATCTGAAGAACTAGAGGGCCCAAAGAGGTGACTAGAGCCCAATTTAACTTGAGTTCATTCTAGAATTCTTTCCTTGCTAAAATATAGGACTGTTTAGTTCATTCCACAAACACTGAATATTTATTTTCTCAGAAAGACACAGTCCTTATCCTTTAGAACTTTGAGCCTAAAGGGAAAGACAAGCCCCTGAGTAGACAAGGCTAATATAATGTGGTCAGTGATACATTTATGCACAATATGCTCTGATAACAGAGGCCACTCGCTTAGCCCAGTCCAGAAGCAAGTTGGGGAAAGAAGTTAGGGTTATTACACTGAATGAAAGAACACCTGAGCTAGACCTTACAAATAAGAAAATGGTAAGGCAATTAACAGGGAGAGAACATTTAAGACAAGAGAACAAATAGGAGGAGCAATGGACTGAGCAGGAAACAGTCTGGTGTATGGTAAAAGGGGTGAGGTGTGGGCCAACGCAAGTAGGTTATACAAAATGTAAGGACAGAGATGATGAGGGGTAGGAGAGGAGAGGCTGACAAAGTACAGACCAAATTACAAAGGCACTAGAATGCCATGAAAAAAATTCTTAAACTTTATCTTGGAAGTCATGGGGACCCACTGTTAAGCAGAATGACACAGAATCCCATTTTACATTAGTCACTCTGTCAGTAACGTGGTGGATGAATCTAAGAGGGGCAAGATTGGAGGTATGGAGACCAGTTAGGAACCTACTGCAGGCAAGAAATAATGATGTCCTGAAGTAACAAGTAACTTCTAATGAAATCTCCTTTGTTGTTGTTCCAATAATCCAGAATGATCACAGTGTAGCAAAAGAACAAAAAACTAATGTAATGATATATATTTGAATATATGCATAATATTTATATATCACATTTTTATATATAAATGCTTTTTGCTATTACATTACAGGTTGTCTTTTTCTACATTAATCGAAAAGGACAAAGAAGGTTACAAAACAGAAAGAAAAATGGAAGCTAAAACTCGAAGCAGGACTTCTGGCCCAGAGGTAGTATAGGCAAACATGGCTCACCTCCTTGCACAACCATATCAAAATACAACAAAAATACAGAACCGCCATCACTCAGAACCACCAGAAATAGAGTTGAATGGATGTCTGACAACTACAGATTTAAAGAAACCACATCCATCCATACTGGCAGGAGGGGTGGTCGTGGAATGGGCTGGACCCGCACCCATGTGTGGTGGATACAAATTTGGGAGAGATACCTCAGGAACAAGGAGTCCCAGCCCCACACCAGGCCCCCAAGCCCTGGGTTCCAGTGCCTGGAAAAGAAGTCCACATAACTTCTGGCTACAAAAATCAGCAGGAATTGAGTCAGTGGGAGAAACTTCTGGAGTACCAAGCAGTTCCCCTTGAAGAACCACACAAAGACTTACTCAGATTGACTGCCCGACCTCTAGCACCAGGGTAGCAGCTTGAAAGGCACCAGTGGCATAGAGGAACTGAAGTATCTGGCATCAAGGTGAGAGCTGGAGGACTGTTTTCTCTCAAACAGGAAGGTGGGCAGACACAACTATCCTTTTTCTGAGCCTTCCCAGCTTAGAGTCACAAAGCTGTCAGGCCAGTGCCATATCTGAGACTCCATCAACCTGATTAACACTGTTTGCCCCACCACAGAGATCTCCTGAGACTCTGTCCCACCCAACTTATGGGCCCAACCAAACTGTAAACTATGACTTTTCCATATGAATGACTGGTCTTATCTCATGCTTCACAACTTCTTAAATCCTATTAAACAAGCAAAAACTGGCCTCAGTGAGCCCTCAGTCCCCATACCTCTTGCTAAGTGGTCCCATGCCTAACACTAGCAGTAGTCAGCCTAGATTTATGGTTTGGCTTTGCCTGGGGACCTCTAAACCCAGTATAATCCATGAGATGCAGAGTTCGAAACATTGGTTAGAAGGACACTCAAGGAATTTAATGAGCACTTCAGCAGCATAAAACAGATCCAGTCAGAAATGAAGGATTCACTAATTTAAATAAAGAACAATTGACAGGGAAACAACAGTAGAGTAGGTGAAGCTGAGAACCAAATCAATGATTTGGAACATAAGCAAAAAACAACCAATCAGAACAATAAGAAGAAAAAAGAATAAAAAAAAATGAGGATAGTATAAGCAGCCTCTGGGACAACAACAAGACGTCCAACATTCCCATCATAGGGGTGGCTAGAAAGAGAAGAGAAAGAGCAAGAAATTGAAAATCTTTTTGAAAAAATAATGAAAGAAAACTTCCCTAATTAGAAGGAAATAAGACATGCCAGTCCAGGAAGCACAGAAAGTCCCAAATAAGATGGATGCAAAGAGGCCCACACCAAGACACATAATTAAAATGCCAGAGGTTAAAGATAAAGAGAAAATCTTAAAAGCAGCAAAAGAAAAGCAGTTAGCTACCTACAGGGGCATCCTCATAAGACTGTCAGCTGATTTTTCAAAAGAAACTTTGTAACCTAGAAGGGACTGGCAAGAAATATTTAAAGTTATGAAAAGCAGGGACCTATAGCCAAGATTGCTCTACTCAGCAAAGCTATCATTTAGAATCAAAGGGAAGATAAAGTGCTTGAAAGACAAGAAAAAAACTAAAGGAGTTCATCATCACCAAATGTTGTATGAAATGTTAAAGGGACTGATTTAAGAAAAAGAAGATAATCAAAACCATGAGCAATAAAATGGCAATAAATACATATATATCAACAATTAAATCTAAAAAACAAACTAAGCAAAGAACAACAGAGACAGAATCATGGATACAGAGTGTTTTGATAGTTGCCAGACTGGAGGGGAGTGCCAGGGAAATGGGTGAAGAGGTGAAGGGATTAAGTAGTGCCAATAGGTAGTTACAATATAGACATGTAAAGTATAGTATAGGAAATGCAATGACCAAAGAACTTATATACATGACCTATGGACATGAACAGTGTTGTGCGGATGGCCTGAGGGAGTGGGGCTGCTGGGTGGAGGAGGGCAAAGGGGGAGAAATTGGGACAACTGTAAGTGCAATGTTAATAAAAAACAATTTAAATAAATAAATAAAAATAAAATTCAAAGCATTCTATTTATCTTAAAACTAGTAATTAGTAACTTATCTCCAAATGAGTTATTTTATTTAAAAAATAAATAGAATAGTGCTAGAAATTTAAATTTGTAAAGAGGAAAATTATTTAAAATATATCCTATAAAGTATCTAAAATCAAGAATACTATCAAATTTCCCAGAAAAATTTAAGACATTAATGAAGAAAACCTAGAATACTAAGTCTACATAAATTAAAAGCAATAAGAAAAGAAAATAACATGGTCTTAGTCTAACACTGAGAGCTACCTTGCCATGTATACTATTTAATATTCATAAGTCTTAGGTAAGATGATTATATTCATTTTGTAGATGAGATAATGGAATCTCAGTAAGTTTATTTACCTAATAATTGGGCTTTAAAGTTTGTCTGCCTTAAAGACATCAGTAGCCATTTATAAATAAAACCATGTATTTCATAAGAATATATTTGTTTCACAAATGCACCACTTCATATCAGAAAGCCAAGATTACATTTGGGCAATAGAATGAAAAGTTTTGGACCTTGGTTTATATTTAGACTTTACCTTTTACTAGCTGTGGCAATTTGAATCACTTCTCTGAACTTCAACAAGTATAAAGGGGGTTACAAGGCTTCAAAGGGTTTTGTAAATATTAGATAAGTAATCAATCAATAGTAGCTAGTTCTATTGTTCATAAATAAAGAAAACATAAATAATATACTGCATTTAAAGTTGAAGTAAAAAAAATTTGAAATGGAATACTCTTCTTTCCTGCTAGGAATGCTTTTTTAGCCATAACAAGATATACATATTCTTGCCAACTGTTTATGACACAACACCTAACTCATAATAATATAGTCAATTCTTGATAAACCAAGAGTATACTGTTCTGCAATTAATTTATGATGAAAGCGCCATGCAAAACCCACCTCTCTCTCCCTTGCTAGAGTGAACCTGGCTAAGAAACCCTAATACCTAACCTCTTTCCCTAACTGTACATACACTGTAGATCCCAAATTCCCACCACAGAATTTCTACTTGTTTGGATCCCAAGCTTCCCCAAGTGTTCTGGTTCCTGCCTTGGCTCTTCAAATCTCACTGCTGGAAAAAGTTGGAAGATTCTCAGAAAAATCAGTACTTGCGGGTTCCCTAGAAAATTATTTCTTTCTGGATTATTTGTGACTTGATCCTTACTCCCTCCCTAACTCTACCAGTTAACCTGGTTAACTAATAATTGACTATATTGAGAAAGTATAACTTAGAAATCTCTAACAACCTGAAACCATTTTACTTCATTTTTTAAAAGAAAATACATGTCATATCATTATATAATCATTTTAAGTTGTTCTAAGCTTTTAATTGGTTTAAATAATTTAATATTAATTATAACATTTAGTATTATAGTTTAGTATTTTAGTAACTAATGTTAGTGATGTCATAAAGAATTGAATAATAAATCCCAGGTAAACAGTCACTGAGGCCTAAATTAACACTGTATTAATACTGCTATGTAACTGTTAATATTCTTTATAAAAATACCAGAAAAATTACCTTGGTGTTCTTCTAAATCCATATCAAGCTGTCTAATTTCTTCATTAAATTGATTTATTTTTTCTTTTAAATCTGTTAACCTGTTGAAAATGTTATTAATAAATTTATGACAAACAACATAGCTATTCAGTGAAAACATTTAATGATGATGTTAAAAAATCTTAAATCTTTTCTAAGCTACATAAACAATATCTAGAAATAATATGCCCTATTCTGTGGATAATACTACAAAATTAGAGAGAAAACTCTTTTCTAGATCTTGTTTTCATGATTCACATTTGGACTGCAATTATACTCTGAGAACGTTAGGTTGTCTGACTTCAAGAGCAGACTCTTCCCCAGATTTTTTTTAGCTTGATTTAAAACATTAAGGAAGTGAAAAATACTTAATAACTTTCTTTTTATAGGTTTGTTCGAACTAAGTTGGCAAATTAGTCTAAAATTAGAAAATAAGAGAAAATTTACCACTAATAGAAGATTATATGGGTTAAAATTTGAGCAAAAAGCAGTTGTACTTATTATAAAGCTATAGCAATCATAACAATATGGTGCTGGAATAAGGACAATACTGGGGGTGTGTGTGTGTGTGTGTGTGTGTGTGTGTGTGTGTGTGTGTAAAAATAAAGTAGAACTACGAGTCCAGAAATAAGACCTTATATCTACGTACACTGAATTTTCTTTAATCCTCACCCAAGGATATTTCTTTTTTATTGATTTTAGAGAGAGAGGAAGGGGGAAAGAGAGAAACATCGATATGCGAGAGAAACACCAGTTTGCTCCCAAATGTGTACTGACTGAGGATGAAACCTATAATCTACATGTGTACCTAACTGGGAATGGAACCTGTAACCTTTTGGTGTATGGGATGATACTCCAACCAACTGAGCCATCCAGCCAGGGCTATATTTGATTTTTGACAAAGGTGCAAGACAATTAAATGGGGAAAGAATAGTAATATTTGTTGAAAGAATATTTCAACAAATGGTGCTGGGACAACTGGGTATGTACAATGAAAGAATAAAACTGGACTCCTACCTTACAACATATACAAAAGTTAAGTCAAAATGAATGATACATCTAAATGTAAGAGCTAAATTATAAAACTCTTAGAATAAAACATAAGCGTAAGTCTCTGTGACTTTGGATTATGCATTGGTTTCTTTGGTGTCATTCTGGATAAGACAAGCAACAAAAGAAAAGATAAATAAAATAGACATCATCAAAATTTAAAATTTTGTATTTCTCAAAGGATACCATCAAGAAAGTAAAAAAGAAAAAATCTACAGATAGGAACAAAATTTTTGCAAATCATTTATCTGTTAAGAGTTTTGTGTCTGGAATAAATGAAGAGCCATTAAAATTTGAGAATAAAGATAAATTACCTAATTTAAAAAAATGGGCAAAGGATCTAAACAGATATTTCTCCAAAGAAGATTCACATATGCCAATAAGTACAGGAAAAGAAGCTCAACATCATTAGTCATCAAGGAAATTCAAATCAAAACCATAATGAGATACCACTTCACACCCACCAGGATGACTATAGTCAAAAGAGAGATAATAACAAGTGTTGGTGAGGATGTGAAGAAATTGGAACCCTCACACATTGCTGGTAGAAGTGTAAAAGGGTGCAGCTTCACTGGAAAACAGTCTAGCAATCCTCAAAAACTTAAATATAGAGTTACTATATGAGCCATCAATTCCACGCCTAGGTATATACCCAAAAGAAGTGAAAACACAAAAGCTTGTACCTGAATTTCATTATCAGCATGATAATAGCCAAAAATGGGAAAAATCTAAATGTCCATCAATGAATGAACAGAAAAATAAATATGGTATATCCACATAATGGAACACTTAGCAATAAAAAGAAATGAAATATTGATATATGCTATAATACAGATGAACCTTGAAAACATTATGATAAGTGAAAGAATCCAGCCACACTGGGCCACATATTGTATGATTCTGTTTATATAATATGTCAGAATAGGTCAATGTACAGAAATATAAAATAAGAATGGTTCTCCAGGGGTGGGATGGGAGGATGAGAAAGGTGATGATTAAAGGGTGTGGTATAAAATTGGGGTGACTGAACTGTTCTAAAATTGAGATGACGTTTACATAATTCTGTGACTATACTAAAAACCTCTGAATTGTATGCTTTAAATATGTGAATAGTATGAAATATAGTTAAGACTGAAAGCAAGACTGAAAGTTGCATCAATATTATCAATATGAACCACAAAAAGTTACTGTAACCATATACACCTCTTGTACATTTAGAGTATAATTTAAAAGATGAGAAAGGGATGCAAATGTCCTAGTATAAAGGTACTTACTGTCTCTCCATGCTAGCTATTTCCTGATTATCTTCTTTTACCTAAAAAGGCATAAAAAGAAAATACCGATAGTTTTTAAAGAATTACTCTTTGTTAGGCTATTCTAAAGAGAATTTCTTACTAAAGTATATTGTACTAATATGTCAAATCTTGTCTCTTTCTTGAAACTTCTTAAAATTTTACCACTGAATTTAAAAGGAACATCTTTAAGGAATTATTCATGAAATTTTATTTCTTCCTCAAAGGAAGGGTGGTGACATACTTTTGTACTAATCCACATGGTACCATGAAGTTAACACATTTTCAGGACAGGGACAATTTGCATAAGTATCTAGGATATAAACACCAGCACACAAGGTAGGCTGCACAGATTTAGCAATCCCACTATATTTGAATTTCAGATAAATAATAAATAAATTTAAAAATATATATATATATATTACATGCAATGTGAAATATACTTATTATCCATATATATTTATTTTAAGATTATTCTTTGCTTATCTGAAATTCAAATTTGTTGTATTTTTATCTGGCAATCCTATCCCAAGACAACTGCCCTGCTGCCTCCAATGATCTCTTTCCAAGGAACTTCAGAGATACTAGGTTTTAATACCATTCTAGAATGATTCTAACACTTATATAGCTCCTGAGTTGATCCCTAAGGTCTTCCAAACCCAATTGGGTTTGATTTAAGATCACAAAGTAGTCCCATTTCTAGGCTCCTAACTGGAGCTATTCCCAAATACATATGCAGTTCTCCTAAGGGCCCTGTAGTTGGGGTATCTTAGGCTAAGCAATAGGCTAATTATAACTTAGTACTATATTAAAGCCAGTCTTGAGGTAGTAAGAAAGCTACCGAATATATGTGACATGACCTAACGGCATTGTGATTTCATAAGAGATTTTAATTCCCTTTGCTTCATGGAGGCACTGATAGTAATAACGACAAAAAGTCATTAGCTGTGGGGCACTTCATTTTTCTAAATATGAAGCCCAAAGGAAATAATGGAACAGATCTTCAGTAAGGTTATCTAATTATTTACTAACTAATAAAGAAGAGTTTTAAGTTTTCCTTATAGAATCCAAAACATGAAAAAAATGGCCAAAAATTGCATGATCATATAAAATTAAATTAAAGGCAAAAACAATTTATGTGAGGAATGTGTTTTACTAGACTTTCTCGGTCAAGTAGTTCATATTAATTTAGTGAAGCTCACTTTTCACTGTTTTTTTTTTTAAGACAATAAACTTACTGGCTTTCTGTTCAATTCATATGCCTTAAATAAAATAAATCAACACATTTATCAAATCCTGACATATTAAAATAAGTATGTTTGTTTTGTCTACCTGCTTAAGTAATCTTTCTCTCTCTTCCATTGGAGATCCCATGCTTTTGTCTTCAGCAATCATTTGATCTCGATGGGACTCTAACTCATAAAATTTTTCATGCAGCAATACAGCCTCCTGTTTTACCTGGGAGTGTGCTATTTCCTGAAGGGAACAAAAAAGGATACAATTTATTATTTTATCTAAAACTATTTCAAATACATTTCAGTTTGTACTGAAGAATAAGGACAAATTTAAACCACCAGCATCTTGAAGCAGAGAGATCAAGTATCTAGAGTACTCAATAATGCTACAAAACACGTTTCTAAACTAGAAGAATAAAAAAATCCCTGTATATTTTCTTTTGAATCTCAGTCTGAGATTCAAAAGAAGATGGAAGACTTATTTTATTTTCTAAATATAGGACCTGAACAGAGATAAGGATATTTCTGCCAATGGGAAGATAGGGAAGAAAATGTCACAATGTATGTACAACTTTAACCACAATATCCAATTCAAAGAACAGAGAACTGATCTCTAGAGAAGCAATTTTCAACTTTTTCATCTCATGGCAGACATAAGTAATTACTAAAACTCTGTGGCACACCAAAAATGTATTGTTTTGCCAATCTGACAAAAAATGTTTAACTTTGGTTTTTTAAAATTTAATCTTTATGGTGGTATAATTTTTATTCTTTCACACCAGATGGTCATGGTTGTGTTGGCTGTTGTCATTTTTTAATTTAATAATCTAAGGGAAAAGAGATCAGTGCCCCTGACTAAATAGTCAGGTTTGTATGTTTTAAAAATTCCTGCAGCACACTGGTTGAAAATCACTGCTCTTGAAGAAAGATATTTTCCCCTGTATAGGTCATATATATACTTTCCCACAATGCTATGGGTAAATTGTATCCCCCCAAAAGATTTATTGAAGTCCTAACCTCCAGCACCTATAAATGTGACCTAATTTGGAAATGGGGTTTTTGCAGATTTAATGAAGCTAAAATGAGGTTATTAGAGCGGATCTTAATCCAGCATGAGATTTATGTGTCCTTATAAGAGATAAAAACAGACACACAAGGAGAATGCTGTGTGATGACACAGGCACAGACTGAAGTGATGCAGCTACAAGTCAAGGAAAGAATGCCAAGGTCTGATGGCCACCGCCAGAACACAGGAAGGAAGGATTGTATGCAGAGTATCAGAGGGAGCATGGCTCTGCTGACATCTTGATATTATATTGGGCTGGCCAAAAAGTTCATTTGTTTTTTTTTTTGCAAGTTGGCTCTAGTAAGGCATAGTTGTCTTTAACTTCATTCAAAACAATTTTGTTAGACTGTATTGTGACAGCTGTCATATCAGTGTGCATTTAAAAAAAAAATTACCAAAATTGGTGAACTTTTTGTAGTCATTTTAATATTGAAGATGGAAGAAAATAAGCAACGTTTTCGGCATATTATCCTTTATTATTTCAAGAAAGGTAAAAACCCTACTGAAATGCAAAAAAGGATTTGTGCAGAGTATGGAGAAAGTGCTGTGGCATCAAATGTGTCAAAAGTGGTTTGTGAAGTTTCGTGCTGGAGATTTCTTGCTGTATGATGCTCCATGGGTAAGCCAGTTGAAGTTGATAGCAATCAAATTGAGATGTTAATTGAGAACAATCAATGTTATACTGTGGGAGATGGCTGACATACTCAAAATATCCAAATCAATTAAGTTATTGGTGAAATGAAAAATGTGTCCTTTATTTTATGGAAAAAAATTAAATTGACTTTTTGGCCAACCCAATCCTTCCAGCCTCCAGAACTGTTGAGAAAATTTGTTGTTTTGAGCCACCAAGCAGCACTAGGAAACTAATACATACAAGTAGAATAGTTATTGTGTGTTCTATTGACACAAAAAGAAAACAAATATGAAGGTTTTATTAGATGACTAAAATAGCTAGGGATATTGTTGGTGGTGGTAGTGGTGGTGGTGGTGTGGTGACAGTGATGCTAATGATGATGATAATGAAAAAAGTGACATTTGAAGCTATTATTTATTGAGCACTGTTTTGTGGCAGAAACTATACTCCATATTCTTTATACACTATTTCTCATACACTAAACAACTCTACAAGGTAGTACTATCATCTCTGTTTCACAGATGAGGAAACTGAGGAGCTAAGGTATAAATAATTTTTCTAAGTTAACAAAAAAAAGTTAATGATGATATCTGAAACCAGGCCTCAAATCATGAACAAGATCAAATTTTTAAGAGGAAGTCCATTTTGAAAGCAATAGAAAAGGGATTTTACAAAAAGGAAAAAGTTAATGTTTAAAAGTTCATAGGCAAGGGGATATATATATCAGTAATGGATTAGCTTCAGGTGAAAAGTTATGACAATAAAATACAGATAAAAGAAATGCAGATATTTTGAATCCGTTTTCATAGTATCTTCCCCTTCCCCTTGCTTAATCATACCATAGATTTGTTCAAATTGCGTCTCCATAAAATTGTTCCTGAAGACTCAAGCTTGTGCTGATCCTTCACTTGATTTTTCACACCCGTGAACTGAATTAGCAATACTTAGCACAGTATTAGTGAGCCACTGTAGATATTCAAATACTAGCTGACTGATATTTGATATAACATTTTCTTGAAGAACAAGTTAAAAAACATAAGCAATCTGGCAAAAATTAACTAGAATTAATGACTTACATTTTCTTGATTTGAGAATAGTGTAAAAATTCATGTTATTTTAGGCATATATGTACTGATGCCAAGAAAGAGTGGCATCAATACAAACACTAAATCTAAGGTTATAGCTTACACTTTTTCCTGTGGAAACTAAAGCTGCCAGGAGAAATAAGACTGGACTCTCTCCCACATGCCCTAAAAATACAGTAAGACATTCTGCAAGCCAGCTGTGTTAATACTAAATATTGTCCTTGTGCCTTGAAGCATATTTCTTTCACTACAGAGGTCCAAGAAAATAAAATTTGTGTGTACCCACATAGTGTTATCTGGTACAAAAGAAACTTAATACGTTTAAGCAAACTATTTTTTAATAGCAAAGTTCCAAAATAATGATTACAAAATACTCATATTTATTTCTTTTTCAAGCTAGGTGACAACAATCATGTCAATCTACAATTGCCACTAATCTTATCATCATTGTACCTACCTGACTCCATAAGAAATCAGGAAAGGCAGGCATAGTTTGAGGTATAGAGAGTATACTGAAGTGCAAAGGACATGCAAAGGTAGTTGACAGAAAAAGAAATACACTGACCAACAAATATATAAAGAGAGAACTTCATGCATAAATAAAAATTAAAATATGATAGTAATTTTTTCCTATTAAACCAGCAAAAATGGAAAAGGTGGGTAATGCTTGCTGTCAGTGAGAGCAGGTGAAAATAGGCACTCTCATATTTTGGGCCTAGGAATAGAAAATGCAACAACCTTTTTGGAAGGCAATTTGGCAATCTCACAACATTTTAGAAGTATATAATTTCTGACCCATTGCAAAAAATTTATCTTAAGATATACTCATATAACTTTGCATAAAATGTGTATTTTCACTGAACCATTATTTATAATCCTCCCAAACTATAAACAATCTATTCATTACAAGGCTATATTATAGTCACACAGTGTAATATAATGCAGTAATTTAAAAATAATGAGGGAGTTTTGTAAGAGCTGATATCAAATGACATTCAAGAGAGAATGTTAGATGGAATAAAAATGCTGCAGGCAGCTTTGGCTGAGTAGCTCAGTTGGTAGAGCATCATCCTGATACACCAAGGTGGTGAGTCTGATCTCGGGTCAGGGCAGATACAAAAAGCAACCAATGAATGCATAAATAAGTGGAACAACAAACTGATGTCTCTCTCTCTCTCTCTCCCCCTCTTAAACCAATTTTTTAAAAAAGCTGCAGACAGCATATGAAGTGTGAATCCCACTTACGGTTTTCCGCAACAGCAAAAGCAAGTTAGTATTATAGGGTTCTTGTGAAGATTCAATGACAATGCTCGTGATATATGTCAAAAAATCAAAAAAGCACATAGGACACAGTCAATAAATATAAGAGTAGTTCTGACTGGAAAGAATACAAAAAAATCAGGCATTTTTACCTTCATCTTATTCTAATTTTTAAAATTATAAACTTGGTTTGTGAATTAAAATAGCTTTAAATAAACAGGTAAGAAAAGGAATGTAAACTTTTACACCTGTAGTGATGAACTGATTTCTCTTGTTCTTTATTTTAGTCCCTTGTTCATGTCTTTAAATTACTACTAGATTTTATGGGCCCCAACAGATCAAACAACTTGTTTTGTACACAGTAGGTACTTAATAATTGAATCTAATTTCTTACTAAATTAGGATATTTATGGTCCCGAATAGGAAAAAATTATTATAGTGCTGTAAACTGCTACATAAATATGTACTTGAATGTGTTCCATTAATATATTTAGCTGAATTATCTTTTATAGCTGAGTAATAAAAGAACGCTTATTGATTTTATACTTACGGCTTCTAGAGTCTCTTTTTTCATGTTCAGTGAATCTAGTTGTTGCTGAAGTGTATCTAATTCCTAAAAAGGGGAAAAAAAACAAATACATATGCAGTTACATTAAGAATAAATTTGTTTCTTTCTCAACATTTCAAATATGTGACAAAATTTTGTAAACATTTTCAACACATTATCTTGCAATTTGACTAAAATTTATTAACATCCATTTCTATTTTTGCTAATTTCTTTCATTTTATTTCTAAAAATTGTGCCATGATCTACCTCTAAAAATACTTTATAAACTTGTCAGAGGTAGCCAGGCCTTTTCACACTGAATCATCATATTACTGTAATCATCACACTATCAGAAGCCTTCAAATTTGTTATTATTGTTTAACGTTATGATTTTTAACCATGTTTTCATATCTTTTGCCTAATCCCCTTTTGAAAATTAATCAATTTATATTTTAAAATTTTATTTTAATGTAGTGAGAAGACTGAACATGTTCCTAATTTCTTTTAGGGCCAAGGCCTCTATAGCAATTTAAGTGACTCACTCCTTTAAGGGTAAGACCCTTAAACCAATTATTATTCATCTGAAAACCCCCATGCAGGGTTAACTATATTTTGGCATTTCTCTAATACCCTTTCTTCATTATTTCATTGTATGTTATAAATCCTGTCTAAAATAAAAGTTATATTAAACTGTCAATGAAGGAATGTTGAGAAACTAAAACTACTTTAATTATTGGCATTTGTGGGGACTAATTCTCTGTCAGCTGGTTAAAGGGCACTTGGCCATGAAAGAACACTACCTTCCAAATCTGAGTCACCACAAGACTGAATGTTGGGAAGATTCTCAATAACCCCTCAGCAGGCACCCAAACTGGTTATTTAAACACCATGATTGGGGGCTACTGCTGTTCAAAGCAAGGACATTGCAGGTAAAAGATGTGCTGCTTACATGACAGGAAGAAAAGGAAGTAAATATTCATATGACTCAGCTATATGAGGTCTTTTGATGTTGCCATTAAAAGTTCATTAAAAAGGTAAGCGTTTTCATATGTCTTTATCACATTCAAAAATGAAGGATGCATAGAACTGAACAAATTATATAGTAAAAGCTAGGTCATCATGCAGCATAAGAAAATAAAGTTTTCTAGATCAGTGTTTCTCAAATTTAAATGTCCACACAAATCATCTGGGGACCTTGTTAAAATGAAGATAGATCAGTAAGTGCAGTCGAGCTCTTGGGGGATGCTGATGCTGCCCACAGTTGCAAGACTGCTATATGCCTGGCTCAAAGTACTAATTAGTATTACCTGTAATAATTTCTCATTTGTGGTTTTCATTTCTATGTACTTGACTTGTTTTTCAGCAGACATATTTTTGATAATGCCATCTGCTGCTTGTTTTTCCTGTTCAATTTCCTCTTCTACACTTCGAATTTGTTTCTCCTTCCTGAAAGCAAAAGTACGCAATATTTCTTACTTACCCAGAGGGGAAAAAAAAAAATCAGTTAATTTTACTCAGGTCCTGGTCTCAATTAAATAGGGTACTTAAATTCATTTAATCGTAGTTCATGATCTAAAAGTGCTTACAGATGTACAAAATAATTCTATTTGATTTATACATAATTTGGCTCCCATCAGCACAGACTTATTTTACATCTGTCTCTTCTCAACCCACAAATGCTTCTATTTCTTTACTCTCCATTTTACTCACATTCTTGTAAGAAAACACAAAAATTACCACAGAAAGTCATTAAAGTTTTCTACATATGAGAACGTATTTACATTTTTTGCTATCATACTCTCAAGGAAAATAAGATAGTTAAATTTTAGAGTAGTTGTTTTCAAACATTTTTTAGCCACAGAATTCTCTGATCACATGAAGTCCTGTATGGAAGTTTACCATGTAAATTATATAAAGTTGTATAACTGACTGAACTGGGAGTAGGGAGGCCTATACTGCAATTTGATTTTTTAAAAAATCATAGCTTTAGATTAATATGTTTTTGCTTAAATACCCTGTTATCTGCTTTAATTAAAATTGGTACTGCATATATTATCAACTGTATTTTAGCAAAATAATAACTTTCCAAAAAGCAAAATAATGTTTATTATATAACCACAAGAAATATCAGTGATGTGCCTCCCTATTACCCTATGCAAGGTCAATTGTCAATAAGAGAGACAACAATTCTGAAAAAATAAAAAGGTAAGATGCTAGGTTTCATGTAAATACTTAAAGATCAACATATAAAAAGCTTTCTTGAAGATGAATTTTAGTCCCAATGTCACAAATTTCTATTTTGCTTCAAAATATGATTATTCTCCTATTTAAATCTACTATTTAATCTCTTTCACATGTAACTTCGAACTTCTACTCTTTCACAATCACTAGCTAAGCCATATAGATCCACATAGAGCCCCTACCATCTTTACACACTCATAACCCATTAAAATAAGGTAAACTCAGAAGTCTTCCTATAAACATATCATAATAACTGAATAATGAACACAATGAAACAGACTACCTGGAAGTTTCATTTTTTTTGTCTCACTGTAGGACAAGGAGTGATGTCTTTACTTTGAACATCAATTACTACAGTGTTTGAAGTTACAAGGTATGTTTGCTGCTGCTACAATTTATATGGGTATATGGGCTCACAGAACTTTCAAGCAGAAAAAATGACTATTTCAATCTTTTTGTTTCATAGATTAAGGATACTGAGGCCTAGAGGAGTTAATCTTTTGAAACTAACTCACCCTGAACTCCAGGATTACTCACTTCCAACAATGACTCTTAACCATGTTTTTGCTGGTATGTCTCCGCGTAGTTAGATGGGAACTAATGTTGTACAGTGCTCCATTTTACAGAGGAGAAGTTAACCGCATGAGGAAGGTAACTGATTTTCTAAAGGCCACATAATGGTCAAGTGTCAAATGTTTTGATGTTTTGAGTACTTTGCTCCTGTTAACTTGGCAGTAAATCACCAATGATGGTGTCGTAAAAATGAATAACAAAGCTGAAACTTGGAGGAGTACTAACGTTGGTGCTATCTTTTCAACTTGTATCTTTCTAAACACAAAATAACTTTTGGCCTAAGACCTAAATCACTTTAGCTGAGTATCTTTCAAAGTATGTATTTTCAAAATTATATGCTTTAACTCACAAAGTAAATTTGTTAGTATTTAAACTTGTTAAGAGTCATTAAACACAAAGGTTACATAAACCACCTTGCTTGTTACTCTAAAGAAGTCAAAGAGGACTTTAAGAAATTATTCTTCTAGTCAATCTTTTGCTAAGGAAACCTAGTTTGTGTCTTTTTTTAAAAAATCACCTGTTCACTGGGTACAAAGGTTAAAACAAAGTGAAATGCAATCATATTACATACTTTTCTTTTTAATGGTGCACAAGAAACAGAATAGATTCCTTAGTACACCAGTCTCAGAGAGAGAAAAAAAAAAAGGTAAGATCTTATATAATTACAGGTTTGGTGGCTGTTGAACTTTTTTAAAAATCACATTTGTTTGTTAAATCTGTACAAAAACTTTGCCTTTACTAAGAAATGAAAGAACAGAAAATGTGATTATATTTTCACACACTCTAAAAACATTAACCTTAGACTGGCCAAAAAATGTTCCCAAATAAAGTTATAATGTAATAAAAATTATTTTTCTTTTTCAATAAAGGTTTCACCTATCCAATCAAATTTATAAGATCTTTTTATTTTGATATCTGTTAATAGCAGAGCATTTTGAAGTGACATTAAAAACAAATTTGTAAGATGAAAAAATACTGGCCATCAGTAGATAATTGTTTAAATTGGGTGATGACTATTCCCTTTACGTAGAAGTTTTCTTTTCTTAAAACGTTTCATTATAAAAGTTTTTAAACTGCAAAAAAGTATATGAAATGATTAATCACGAGTGAAGTTAATCATGAATTAGTAACATCTTACTCCAAAATACACTGATTTTTGGCATAAATATCTAAAATATTTAATGGCAAAAATATATATACATTTAACAAAACCAAAATAATTGTAGCATATTTTTATTTCATAGTACAGAAGTCACATAAAGCAAATAACCAAAACTCCTAAGAAATTTGAACTTAAAAACTACACTAAGAACAACACTTTCTTTTTCAACATCTACCATTTCCTCTTGTATAAAGCTTTTTCGCTCTACGTAGGTTGTAGGCTATGTAAAAGGGCACTTTGTTAAATAATTAAAAGAAACTGGTATTCTATGTATTCTCTATTTTTTAATCACTAAATTTAAACCCAAATTTCAAAATAAATTTCAAATTGAGGGAAAACATTCTATGGGGAAAAAGGTAGTAACAACTCTCCTCTATTTAAATTAGCTTTTTATGTGGGGTAAATTGACTCAAACAATTTCTTCATAATCAACTGACTAGTTATTCTGCCAATCTGATTTCTTCAAGATAGCCAATAATGCTAGCAAATGTTTTTCCTGTCTAAAGACTTATCCATTCAGTGTCATGATGGTCAAAACCCACTACCTCTCAATCTTTCCTCTCTCAAAAGACACATAAATATATGAAATGCCTCACTGAACATGGGGCTCAATCAATGCATTTCATAGCTTTGGATCTAAAGCTTTAGATTGTTGAATGCTTCTTGTTCAGAACCAACTTAAGCTCTGAGTATATACTACTTCTAACTTTCAAATTTATCAAACAGAAAGGAACATAATATTTCTTTTCTAATCCTTATAACTGTATTTCTTTTAATATACTGGATAAAAGTTATTACTATTAAATAGATGATAAAGCTGATAAATACAAGAGGATCCTATCTCTATTTCCACATAGGCTGCAGTCCTGCCTGACCTCCATTACCTTCTCAGCTAGTTCTATTCCGTATCAACTCTTTACTGAAGTTCAGTTAATTTTCTTTATAACCTTTTTGCTTCCTTTAATGGTCCCTATTTTACTTATTTCTAAAAAAAACAAAAACACAGTACTTTTCCCTTATTCATCACTACCTTACACAAACCTGCACCATACCAGAGATATCAGTAAGGTATCTACACCATTGACAAATACTGAAACAAGCCAATGAAGAGGCCGCACGCATTCCTGGAGATCACTAAACATGGGTAAAATGCCTTTTATATATGATTTAGGGATCCCCGTTTGTGGGCAATGGTCTGGCATAAGTGATAACTTGAACTCATTTCTGACTCTAAAAGAGATTCTACTGTGATCTACATTCAAGCTGTAAAAGCTAGGAGGAAAAGCAGCTTTTTCCTAACAGATTTGATTTAACTACAGAAAAGGAGGAAGTGGAAGGGGAATAAGCATAAACAGATAAACAACTGAAGGGAAAGGGTACTCTAACTAGAATAGATTAGTATCAAAATAAGTACCTCATTGCTAACGAGGTAACAGGCTTTAGTAAAGTGAAATGAGCCTTGCTCCTTCTGAGTAGCTTTCTATTTCCTGCTCTGGTAGAATAAACTTTTCCTTAAAAGTTGTAAGTAACTAATTGCAACATATGCTGTAAAAAAGCTGAAAAATAAGACTCAAATTTTAGAAAACCACTAAGGATGATACTAACAGGATATATTCATACCTTTCAAACAGATCATTTGTTTGCAGTACAGTTTTTAGTGTTGACTTTAAAAACACAAGAGATAAAAACAGAAAAACATTAATGTCATGAGTAAAATCACTAAATGGAAAGTATTTAGCAAGAAGGATTTACTCTAATAAATGGCAACTTCTAGTTGGCATTTTGAATGAAGATGGCATACTGAATGTATCCATTAACATTGACTCCTGCCCCAAACCTGACTAATACATAAATAAAAGGTAGTAAGGAATATAAAGTCGTAAGAACAAAGAATGAAAGCTAGGGCAACAGCAAAAAACCTAGAAACTAGAAAGGTAAGTGGAAACTGATTGGGAAAGCAAAATTTTCCCAAGACAGCAGTGTGGAAAGCTGAGAAGCCACCTGATTTATTCTGCAACACACCTAAATTGCCCAGAAACTGGCAGCACCAGGTATTCTGGAAGTAAAGAAAGAGGGACCAAAATGTAGTTGAAGGTCTTCGAATAGGAAAAATAAGTTAAAGTTTAAATACAAATTATTGAGATAAACCTACCTGTTTCACCACTCAGCTCTCAAAATGCTGGCCACCTGGCCTTATCTGTTCAGGCAGTAAATGAGAAAAGCCACTTTGGGGAATCCAACTAGCCCAAGAGAAATGATGTAAAGATAATGACATTTAGGGATTCCCAAAGGAAACAGTCCAGTAAGTTTACAGTAAGGTTTAAAGTTAATAAGACCTACACGAATGCAGTTTTCAATTTGTTTTTTGTTTGTTTCCCAGTCTTATCTGTAAGTTCTAAACCAAATATTAACAGATGTATGAAGACAGAAAGTCTCTAATATAAAGGCTACTGGTCAAAATAAAGTGGAAAAGCATAACGTGAATACATACAGGCTATGAGGCTATGCAAGGCAAAATAAGACAAAAGATACAAGACAATAAAAAAAGATAATTTATGCCACAGGACATATTAAAGAAAATTTTCGAAGTAAAAAACAAAAAAGAGCTGTTAGAATTAAAATGACTGGAAAAAGAAAACTTTGAGTTTAAAGATAAAATTGAAGATCTCTCCCAGAAAGCAGAGTGAAAACACAGACATGAAATACAGGAGAGTTAAGATAAAAAATTAGAAAATCATGCCAGGAGATTCAACACCCAATTAAAGGAGTTCTAGGAAGAGAAATGAGACTTAACAAAGAAAAATAAGGAAGGAAATTATCAATATCATCAACGAAATAATTCAGAGAATTTCCCAGGACTGAGGGACATAGCTTCCAGATTCAAAGCACCCGAGTACTCAGTTTCATGAATGAAAATAAACTCTCACAAAGGATGATGAAATTTCAGAATATTGATTTTAAAAGCTTTGAGGGCTATGTTGCAAGTTATATAAAAGAATAAAAAATTAGAAAGGTATAACATGATAATTCTTAACAGTAATACTAGAAATCCAAAGACGATGGGGCAATGCCATCAACAACTTGAGGAAAAATGATTTCCTACTTACAATTTTATTTCTAGCCAAATTATCTTTCAAGGTCTAAAAAAATTTCTCGCCTATAGACCTTCTCAGGAAGCTACTGCAGTAAACTCCATTTAAAAAAAAAAAAAAGGCAATAATCCAAGACAGGGCATTCTAGAAAACAGGAATCCAGTAATAAAGACAAAAGAGAATCTCTGTGATGAGGGTAGAGGGAGAGGGGATCCACAGCTATGTAGAGGGCCTAGTCATTAGCTCATTTAGGCTACAGTGTTGCAGAAGGCTCTGGGAGAAATTTCTTTAAGCAGACGAAACAGACTAAATATCTAAAATGCATAAACTATTGAGTAATTTGTTAGGGAAGCGACTGGGTATAAATTCATTTTAAAAAACTAAGCACATTAAAAGAACAGTACAATTAATTTAGTGAAAAAATGTGAGCAGGAAAATGTAATCCTGTTACATGGTTCAGTCACTGACAGTGTTCATACATTTGTGATACACTGCATACTAATCTAACCCAAATTACAAGTAACTATGTTTGAAGAATGAAGACACAGAAGGTTTATATTTGTTGTGTTAGAAATGAAGGTAGGGAGTGTGTTTGAAAGAGCTGAAGACTCATCTCCCCTACTTGTAGGTAAATGGGTAAGACCAATAAAGAACACCTAAAACTAAGAAGATCAAGAAGTAGCAGTATAAGAATATGCTTAAACACATATAAATAAATACGCATTCTTCTGGACTTTATTTTGTGTACATATATGAAATTTTTAAGTGTACAACCGCTTCAATTGTTTTAAAGTTCTTCTTAATAGATCTAGGAACTAATGAGACTAAACAATACTGACTTTCATTCCCCAAAGGAGCTTGTAAGCTTAAGATGAGAGTCCAGGGATGGGGAAGGGACATGTGGTTGTTTCACATTTTCTGTATCTTAAGAAAAAAACAGCATTAAAAGGAAAAAGGAATAAAAAATGTCCTCAGTAACCGCTAACGTTCTAGTCTTCAATTGATATTAATGTACTCTCATTTCTATCAGGCCTGTGATATGAAAACCATATGCATCCTGATCTTATTTTGGCCCGCTTCCATGCTATTATTATCAGGTGAAAGCAAGACTTCTAAAACAGTAAGTTTTTATAATCAAGATATTTTCAGAGGTACACTTTGGATATCCAAAAGCAATAAAAGAAAGTATAATAATAATAACTCTGTAGTTAGCTGCGTATATTCAAAATCTCTTATCTCTGAACCAGATTCTAATTCTAATTTGACAAAAACAGTCTTCATTTTCTTAAACTGAGTCTATTAAAAGTTGATTAAAGAAGAAACTATAAAATTCCACTATAAAATCAGAGATTAGTTTTAAGACATAAAAACCACACTTAACATGTAAGAAACTTTAAACACATTTATGAGAAAAATTGTTATTGCATTATTATTATTGGGAGGACATTTCAATGGCAAAAAGTCAAAATAACTATTTCTTTGAATCTATATCTACATAAGAAAAGTACTTCTTCATGTTGTCTAGAACTTCAAATTCAATACATAGCTCAATTTGTTATATTTTCTTTTAAAACACCAAATTTTGAGCTATTAAGCCTCTAAGATTATATATTAAATACTATTTCTTAATAGCCTTGTGTAGTGTTGGTAGCTCTACTGATTTTTAGAAATTATATATTTTAAACAATGTAGGGTGACAGATGGATCCCAGACAGGGTGATTGCTTCTTAAGTTATTTAAATTTCTAATCATTATGTTGTATACCTGAAACTAATATAATTTTGTATATCAACTGTAATTGAAAATATTAAAAAATAACAGTAATACCAGATTTTTAAAAATTACATATTAAAATAACTTCCTCATTATATATATATATATCAATCCTGCACATTGAAATACTAACAAAGTTAACTGAATTATTAATTTCACCATGTAGTTCCAAATATAAAAATGGGAATATACCAATCTTTCTTTCTGTAATGATTATATAATACTTAGAAGATAACTGTATAATGAACTAGAATCTCCTTGCTCAAATATATTTATCAACATTTCCTTAATGTTCAGCATTTCATCCCAATAAAGAAAAGCATTTGCTTTTCCCTTTTCAAACTATATTATAGTTTGAGAGATTAGACAGTAGTTTTCTAAATGATTTTCTTCCCATGTCTAAGAGGCAGGATATGAAATTTGAAAATTCTGTTAATATTTTCTGATTAATGCATTTCTATCCTTTCTTTTTTAGGAAGTCAAATGTAATTTCACTGAAAAGAATTATTCTTTTATTCCAGTGGACATCAATAAAAATGTTACTATACTTGACCTCAGTTATAACCAAATTACTCTGAATATTATGGACACAAGTGTTCTGCAGATCTATTGTTTACTCACTGAGCTCTATTTGATTGAGAACAATGTCATTATCTTACATAATAATAGTTTTGGTAATCTTGCCAACCTAAAAATTTTAAATATCTGTAGAAACTCCATCCACATAATTCAACAGAATGCATTTATAGGCTTAAATAAGCTAAAACAGCTATATCTCTGCCAAAACAAAATAGTACAACTGAATCCTGAGATATTTGTGCCTCTCAAAAATCTGAAACTACTGAATCTGCAAGACAATTTGATGAGCTATTTTGATGGACCACAATTGTTTCATCTGGAATTAATCATTTTAGATGGAAATCCATGGAACTGCTGTACTCTCTTGAATTTGCAGAACTGGTTAAACACATCAAATGTGACATTAGGTAAGCAATCATAATTTAAATTAAAACCAAATGTGATTGATTTTCAGTTGTTTCATCCCAGAAAAGTCTCTCATTTCATTTTTTTCCCTTGTAGTGTTTGTTTAAATTGTATTTTATCATTTACACCGTAACAGTGGTCCCCAATTTTCCCCCCTTGGTGGGGTCCCCCTTCACTAAGCACACCCCCAACTCCCTCAGACAATGCCCACATTGCTGTCAATGTTCACTGCTCCTGCATCTAAGCTCTTTGGCTACTCTTTCCCTATGCTGTACTTTACATTGCTGTGACTATTCTGCAATTACCAATTTGCATTTTTTAAAGTATATTTTATTCATTATGCTATTACGGTTGTCCCATTCTTTTTTCTCCCCTGTATCACTCTCCTTCCTGCACTTGTGGCCCCACTAGCATTCCCCCATTTTAGTTCATGTCCATGGGTTGTACATATAAGTACTTTGGCTTCTCCATTTCCTATACTATTCTTAACTTCCTCATCTATTTTGCACGTACCATTTATACTTCTTATTCCCTGTACCTTTCCCCTCATTCTTCCCCCCTGCCACTGATAACCCACCATGGGATCTCCATTTCTGTGATTCTGTTCCTGTTCTAGTTGTTTGCTTGTTTGTTTATTTATAGGTTCAGTTATTGATAGTTGTGTTTGTTGCCATTTTACTGTTCATACTTTTGATCTTTTTCTTAGATAAGTCCCTTTAACATTTCATATGATAAGGGCTTGGTGATGATGAACTCCTTTACCTTATCTGGGAAGCACTTTATCTGCCCTTCCATTCTAAATGAGATCTTTGCTGGATAGAGTATTCTTGGATGCAGATCCTTGCCTTTCATGACTTTGAATACTTCTTTCCATTCTCTTCTTACCTGTAAGGTTTCTTTTGAGAAATCAGCTGATAGTCTTATGGGAACTCCTTTGTAGGTAACTCTCCCCTTTTCTCTTGCTGCTTTTAAGATTCTCTCCTTATCTTTGCCCTGACTGGTGTAGCTCGGTGGACTGAGCACTGGCCTGCAAATGAAAGGGTCTCTGGTTCGATTCCCCAGTCAGGGCACATGTCTGGGTTGCAAGCCAGGGTCTCAAGCAGGGGACATGTGAGAGGCAACCACACATTGATGTTTCTCTCCTTTTCTCGCTCTTCCCCCTCTCTAAAAATAAATAAAATCTTTTTTTTTTTAAAAAGCTAAAGTTAAAAAAAAAACAAAAACAATTCTCTCCTTATCTTTAATCTTGGGTAACTTAATTTTGACGTGTCTTGGTGTGCTCCTTCTTGGGTCCAGTTTCTTTGGGACTCTCTGAGCTTCCTGGACTTCCTAGTTTATTTCCTTCACCAGATTTGGGGGGGTTCTCCTTCATTATTTTTTCAAATAAGTTTTCAATGTCTTGCTCTTCCTCTTCTCCTTCTGGCACCCCTATGATTTGGTGAATGTTTAAAGTTATCCCACAGGTTCCTAAGCCTTCCCTCATTTTTTTTGAATACTTGTTTCTTTATTCTGTTCTGGTTAAATGTTTATTTCTTCCATCTGCTCCAAATCGTGGATCTGAGACCCTGTTTCCATCCCTTCACTGTTGGTTCCCTGTGTATTTTTCTTTATTTCACTTTGCATAGCCTTCACTTTTTTATTTTGCAACCATACTCAACCATTTCTGTGAGCATCCTGATTACCAGTGTTTTGAGCTCTGCATCTGATAGATTGGCTATCTCCTCATCACTTAGTTCTTTTTCTGGAGCTTTGATCTCTTCTTTCACTTGGGTCATATTTCTTTGACTCTGCTCTCCCAACTCTCGTATGTGGTGTAGACTTAGGTATTCGCCAGGGTGGGACAGTCTACTTCAGTGCGTTGTGGCACTGCACTTTGGGTCCACCTTGTTTGGAACTCTGTGCTTCCTGGTCTGCATGTCTATTTCCTTCACCAAATTAGGGAAGATTTCTTTCATTATTTTTTCAAAAAGATGCCACTTACTTGGCTCTCACCCTACTTTTAGTCACTTCCTCTGCAACCCACAAGCAAATTGTCCCCTTCTGGTGCTGATTCTGGGGCAGGCATGTTTGTATACATTCTAGGACCCTGTGGGTCTCTCCAATGAATTCTCTTGAGGTTGGGAGTTTCTCCCGCCACCAGAACCCACACAGGTTTTTACAGCCAGAGGTTTTAAGGCTTGTTTCCCATGTGGGAACCCTGGGTTGTGTGGTATGTCTCGCTCCCCAGTTGTTCCTCCTGTCTTATCCACACTCGAGTGTGGGACAGCCTGGTCCACCAGTCACTGCCTCACCTGTCAGATCCATCTCCTTGCCATGGGTACTCTCTGCCCAGGTCTCTGCCCCTCCTACCAGTCTGGACGAATGTTTCTTCCTTAACTCCTTTGTTGTTGAACTTCCATACAGTTAGATTCTCTGGTAGTTCTGGCTGTTTCTTGTTTTTAAATTTGTTGTCCTTCTTTTGGTTGTGCGAGGAAGTGAAGCATACCTACCTATGCCTCCATCTTGGTCAGAAGTGACCCCTTTATCTTCTTCACCCATCCCCCCAAACCCCCTCCCATCTAGCAATCATCAAAATGGTCTCTGTATCTATGATTTTGTTCTGCTTGTTTATTTTGTTGTTTAAACTCAATTGCTGATACATATGTATTTATTGCCATTTTATTGTTCATGTTTTTGATGTTCTTCTTCTTGAAGAAGACCCCTTAACATTTCATATAATGCTAGTTTGGGTGATGATAAAGTCCTTTCACATTTTCTTGTCTGTGAAGTTATTTATCAGTCCTTCAATTCTAAATGATAGCTTTGCTGGGTAGAGTAATCTTGGTTGTAGGTCTTCGCTTTTCATTACTTTGAATATTTCTAGCCAGCCCTTCTAACCTCCAAAGTTTCTTTTGAGAAATCAGCTGACAGTCTTATGGGTGTTCCCTTTTAGGTAACTGCTTTTCTCTTGCCGCTTTTAAGATTCTCTCTTTGTATTTAACCTTTGGCATTTTAATTATGATGTGTCTTGCACCTCTTTGGGTCCATCTTGTTCAGGACTCTGTGCCTCTTGGACTTGCATGTCTGCTTCCTTCCCCAAATTAGGGAAGTTTTCTTTCATTATTTTTTCAAGTAGATTTCCAATTTCTTGTTCTTTCTCTTTTCCTTCAAGTATCCCTATGATGTGAATGTTGGTATGCTTGAAGTTGTCCCAGAAGCTCCTTATACTATCCTCATTTTCTGGATGCTTTCTTGTTCTTGCTGTTCTGGTTGGTTGTTTTTTTGCTTCCTTATGTTCCAAATTGCTGGTATAATTCTTGGCTTCATCTGTTCTCCTTTGATTTCCTGCAAATAGTTCTTTATTACAATCTGTGTATCCTTTGTTTCTGACTGGATCTTTTTTATGCTGGTGAGTCCTTACTAAGTTCTTTGAGCCTCCTTATAACCAGTATCTTTAGCTCCACATCTGACAAGATTAGATTGCTTTTCTCCATTTTGTTTAGTTCTTTTTCTGGAAGTTCGTTCTTTCATTTGGGCCATGTTTGTCTCCTCATTTTGGCAGCCTCCCTGCTTTTTGTTTCTTTGTATTAGGTAGGGCTACTATGTCTCCCAGGCTTGATAAAGTGAATTAATGCAGTACATGTCCTGTAGGATCCAGTGGTACAGCCTCCACTATTACTCAAGCTGAGTGTTCAAGGTATGCCCTCCATGTGGGCTGAGTACACCCTCCTCTTGTAGTTGAGCCTCAATTGCTATTGGCAGGTCAATGGGAGGGATTTACCCAGGCATCTGCCTCAAGGTACTCAAGGTGTGCCCACTGTGTGAGCTGTGTACACCTTCCTGTTGTAGTTGGGCCTTGATTGCTATTGGCACATCCAAGGTCAGCCACCACCTGTGTTCTGCCCAGGATCACACGGCATTAGCTATAAAGCAATCTGCAGATGGCTGCTACTTGTGTTGGGCTGGTAGATGCCCAGCTAAGGCCAAGTTGTGGACCAAGGACAGCTGCTGCTAGTGCCATACCTGGGGCAACTTAGTGACAGGTATGGGGCTTGCTAAAGCCAGGTGCTGCTTGCTTGAGAGAATTTAGGAAAATCTGAAGCATGGGTCAAGGCAAGCCATTCATATGGAAAAGCCACCACTGGAAACAGCTTGGGTGGGCCTAAAAGTTGGGTGGGACAGGGCCTCAGGGAATCACCATCATGGGCAAACAGTGTGAGCCAGGTTGATGGAGTCTCAGATATGGTGCATGCCTGCTGACTCAGTAGGGGGAGGGCTCAGAAAAAGAACAATGGCCTCTGACAGCACTTCTGTCTGGGAGAAATCCGCTCACCACCTCTCACCTTGATTCCAGATAATTCAGTTCCTCCCCATGTGTCTCTGATGCCTTTCAATCAGCTGCCCCAGAACTAGAGCTCAGAAGGAACAAGTCCGAGTAAGTCTGTGCATGGGTCCCCTACAAAGAACTGTCTGGGATTCCAGCAGTTTCTGTCTTCCACAGTCTCAATTCCTCCTGGTTTTTATAGCCAGAAGTTATGCAGACTTACCTTAGTGGCACTAAAAACCTCAGCTGGGGGCCCTTGTGTGGGGCTGACCCCTCACTCCTGAGATAGCCTTCCTGATTTTTATCTGCCACCATGGGGAGGGGCACCAGCTTGTTCCATGTTTCTGCCCCTCCTACCAGCCTTGATGTGGCCTCTTCTTTAATTCTGTAGTTGTATGACTTCCATTCAGCTCAATTTCTGATGGTTCTGAATGATGGTTGTTCTGTAATTAGTTATAATTTTGATGTGGTTGTGAGAGGTGGTGTGCCATGTTTACCTATACTGCCATCTTGAACAGAAGGGTCATTTCACTTTTAAAGAAAAGCAAACTACTCCTGCTTAAGGGAAACAGGAAAAAACAGAAGTAATTGTTGAATAGATGCTCTCCCTCTGCCTCTCCAGGAAAAAAAAAAAAGAGAAAAGAAATTTGTGTTCTACATATGTGAGATGACTGTCCTTCATGTATTAAGTTTGCATTTTCAATACTTGAGAATAATCTTTCAAGTACTTGCTTTTCTTAGGATACCCTGCCAGAGAGTAGGTGAAAACAGGTGCCCTTTCTGAACTGCAAATGATGCTCTGCCTGAGATCCAGATTTTTCAACACAATCTTAATCATAACATCTTTATTAACACAAACTAAACAATAAACTGATACTGCACTTTAACTACATTTATAAAATAACTTTATAAACAGGAATGTGCATCTTTTCCTTATGTTGCTAGGCAATATCAGAGTTACTTTCTTACGGTATCTAATAATCACATATGTCAAAAAATTTCTGGATTAAAAATAATTATAAGATGTTAACCACAATAATTTCATTTTTCATAATAAATCTTAATTTATTCCTTCTGATTTACTAGAAAATGAGAACATGACCATGTGCAGCTACCCAGATATCCTGAAGCACTACAGTATCAGAACAGTAGCTTATAATGCTGAATGCTACTCAAAATTTCCTTCACCTGTAATGGAAGACCTTTATATTAGTTTCCAGTCCATTAGCAATTCAACATTTAATAGCTCTTTGAAGAACTTAAGAAATTCAGGTAATGTACTGGGTTTGAAAATCAATGCTGCTGAGGGTAGCATACTAAATAAACTAAGGTAGTTCTCATTATTTTTCTGCTTTTTAAGTTATTGGAAACAATGTAAAAGTACAATTCCTCATCTCAACAAAAGATTTACAAAATACCAAGTTTCTAAACTAGGCCCTGCTAGTTACCAGCCAAATGCCACCAGGCAAATTATGTAACTTTTCAGCTCTAATTTTAACTAGTTAAGTCACAATTCTGAACAGGTATAAGTCAATAATACACAATACCTGCAAAGATAGGATTTATTTAGAAAAACGGTATTCTTTCACTCCTTTATGAAATGTTTATATTATAGTTTTAGTAATTTTCACTTGAAGAAAATTATATGGTACACTCATTTCTAATACCAATATTAGGGATTTATTAGGATATGTAATTTTTTTTTGGTCAATTTAACAAAATGTCTTCCCTCTCTCATTCTCCCTCTCTTTCCAATTTAAGAACATGAACCTCTTGGAAAAAGCTGGGCTTTTCTTGTTGGTGTTGTAGTAACTCTACTGATGACCTCACTCCTCATTTTTATTGCTATCAAATGCCCAATTTGGTATAATTTTCTGCTTAGTTACAATCATCATCTCCTGGAAGAGCATGAAGCAGAATCCTATGAAGATGATTTTACTGAAAATCCAAGTTGTCTTTCACAGATACCAGATCCGAGCTCTGAAGATCCTACAGTAATATTTGAACAACTAAATTCATTCATAGTAGATGATGATGGGTTTATTGAAGACAAATATATAGATATTCAAGAATTATGTGAAGAAAATTAACTTCTTTTAATGTTTGATTCTTTAAAAAATGTTATCAATTCACTCACAGTTTAGACAGGGAGATTTTCACATGTAACACACCAAACTATAGCTAGTAGACCTTTCTATTAATTGCAACACACATAAATATCATAAAATTACATTTTTCTAATTGTTACTGAGAAAGTCCAAATACAGTGACTGACACTCCTCAGTAGCTAACAGTTACAATGCTAGCATTACTATTGTCAGCAGTACTCAGGAGACCATACATACTAGTAAAAATAATGTCTAAGTAAATTTTCATGAATTAAAATGTTTCTCATAAGATATTTGATATAATTGAATCAGAGTAAGGAACAGAGGCAGCTTAAACTGACAATATGCTTGGATTGATTTTTTTTTTATGCTCAGAGAATGAATTCATAGACTGGAAAAACGTTTTTTTAAACGCTCCCTGAATCAGCACAATAAATTTCCTGAAAACTTAGTAGCAATTTAAAGCACAGCACAATGTCCGGGCACAATCTCTAATAAAGTTACTACTGATTTGGGTTATAAAGAAAGATTGTCATCATAATGCAGAATTGTCACAACTGAATAGTACGGTTATTTCCTAAGTGGATATCATAATTATCTATAAATTTCATTTTTAAAAATACATACTTCTGCCTCTCTTTTGGGGATTTTTATTCAAATGAATCTGTCCTGGGACTGAGAAATCTTCTGTTGGTCTGTGAACAGTTGTTTGGGATCCTGGATATGAAGGAATGTTCCCCAAATTGTTTCCCAGAACATTAATTTCCAGAGAGATATTCAGAAGTATTTACAGGGGGAAAAGAGATACATGGTCAAATTACTATTGAATTACTGTAGGAAATATGGGGTTTAAACAAAGTGAAACAAGATTCTTTACTATAAGACTCATCTGAAACTTCACTAAGCTAAACTACCCTCTGCTCTTCAAAAGCAAAGTATCAAGAATTTTCCAACCTTACTTAAAAACAAAATCTTTTCTTCAAGGTATGCCTACTAAGAGCTCATAGTATAATAACGGTCCAAATAATAGTTTGGAAAACAACTGGCCTTGAGACTATTACAGAAAAGTCTAAAAGTGAATTATTTGCCAATTCCTTATAACCAATTGGCTGTAATCATAATTTTATTAAATTAATGCCAACAGTGACATTAAAAACTGTAACAAAATTTACCATAGATAGGCAGGTTAAATGTATTTATATCTTTTATAGGAAAATTTCTCTGTAATACTGAAATACATTTATGGGTGAAATGATATTTTATATTTTCTTTATAATACAGAAAAGTGAAATGACTAAGGGTGTGGATGGAGCAGGGCTGGATATCAACTGATGGAGTTAAAAAATGGGTACCTAGGATTTTAGTAGAGTTTTATTTTTAAGTATGTTCAAATTTCTCTATAATACAGTTTTTAAAATGTATATCTATTTGGTACTGTCTTAGTAAAAAGAGACGAAAAATAATGTAGATCTGCAGAATAGTCATTTTAAGGGTTATATCAACACTAAATTCAGTTCAAATGTGTACTGAGGAAAATAAAAACTGTTTAGGATGATATACCCTGTGAAATAGAAAAATGAACTCATTTATTATGCATATTTGCCTGTGTTTATTGAAACATGTTTTCAATAAATATAGTAAGTGCTTTACATGTAATATTTCCTGATAGATATTAATAATTACAATTCATTGTTTTGTATCTCAAATATAAGATAACTGAAACATGAGGCATCTTTTCCTGTAATCTTTACCATTTTACCAAAATATCACTTCATAATTTAAGAGACAAATATTTAATATCTGAGAAATAGAGTAAAATGAAATATAATTATAAATCAGCAAACACTACATTAATCTCATATTCAAGAGCCTCTTATAAATGAATATTGGGTATTTGATAAATATCTAACTAAACAAAATAAATAAATGGGTTTAAAATTATAATTATATATGTTTTTAAAAGATAACTGATTTTGACTGATACCAAACTAGAAAAGTATACACATCATAACTGGAAGGAAATCTTTAGTTCATGGGGCTCTGTGAAACTAATTTAAACCCAGCTGTCTTAATATTATCGAGGCTATATATTATATCAAACTTATTATCAACAGGTGTTCTGTAATAAACCAGATGATCATAACACACTAAAAGGTGGCACTAAAATAGAAGAGAATGAAACCAGACGTTTTTTACACCTGCCTTTGCTAGTATAGAATTTCCTACTCCCTTTGAATGAGGAGTATCAAGGTAGATGCTTGTGTTATTGAGATTTTGGTTATCTGATTAACACATAAAATAAATCTATCCTCCTGCTGAATATAAAAGTAAATGTCATAAAAATAACGTGTTGTTAATTAAAAATTGTTCTTAGAAGGGTCAGGGGAACATATTTCACTCAACCTCAGATACTAAGTTTTGAAACTGCTGACATTTTCAGGACAAACTATCATATTTTAAGAACTTTTTCTTTAACCAAATGAACCAACAGACATAAAAACATATGACATTCTCAAACTTATAATCTGTGATTGATCATTTTGGATGAAATATCTGTGAAACAGATACATATAATATTTCCAAATCTGACCTAGGTATTATATAACTTTGTAGATAAATGATTAAATAAATGAAGACCAAAATGTTATAAACGCTATAAGGTCTTCAGTGGGTCATAGTTCATTATTTCGTATTCTTTAGGTACCTAAGAGAGTATTTTATATATAATAAATGATAAGTATTTTCACTACACTGTTTAAAGCCACAACAACAACAACAAAAAGGAAAGTTTTCATGTATGAGCTTGGGCACCATGAATATGGAATTTTCTTTGTAAAAGGGAAGAAACTTCTAGTATATGTTAAGGCAGCACTTTACAGTAGCATCAAATGATAAAGAGATTTCTTTGTTTTTAATCAACACCAGAATTATATTTACCTTTCAAATGTGTTATTATTATATTTTAGCATCCTATTTTTTATCAAACATATACTGTACATGCAGAGATAACATGACAGTATATTTGGTGTTATAGAATTTGGGTAATTTTGGTTAATTATTATCCTTATTTTCAAAGAGATTATTGTTGATAAATTTTTGGGACAAAATGTATGTAATATATGTATGTACAAAATAGCTCATCTGCCCTGGTTAGTATGACTCAATGGATTGAGCGCCTACCTGTGGGCCGAAAGTTCACAGGTTAAATTCCGTATCAGGGCACATACATGGGTTGTGGGCCGGGACCCCAGGTGGGGGTGAGCAAGGGGCAACAAACTGATCTTTGTCTCATTCTCTTTCTCCCTCCTTTTCCCTCTTTCTGAAAATAAATAAAATCTTAAAAAAAAAACAGTTCATCTTCTGTTTGTATTGCCTTAGACAATATTTAAGTGAGGTCAAAAAGTAGAAGAAATTTATGTTAACCATTGCTATTGTCTGAATGTTTGCATCCCTCCAAAATCCATGTTAAATCCTAGTCCCCTAAGGTAATGATATTATTGGGTGGGACCTTTGGGGGGTGATTAGGTCATAAGGACAGAGCCCTCATGAATAACATAAGTGCTGTTATAAAAGAGATCCCATCGAGTTCCCTAGGCCCTTCCACCATGTCAGGACACAGCAAGAAGGTACCAGGTATGAACCAGTAAGAGGGCCTTCACCAGAAAGGAACCATACTGATTCTTCGATCTTGCACTTTCTAGCCTCCAGAACTGTGAACAATAAACTCCTGTTGTTTTAAGATACCCAGTCTAGGAGGAAGATGACAATGAAGTAGGTGGGAGATGAGTCCACTTGCTCTGGCACCGAACTCAGATACTTAGTTGATTTTCAAAAAAACTAAGAGAAGAGCCAACAGAATCTTAGGTGATAAGAGATTTGGAAGCCAGAGTATAGAGGACCCTTCAAAATGGGAGGTAAGGAGGTTTTATAGGTGGAAATGAAAGTCCCAGGCACGGGGCCAGCAACCAGCTGCTGCAGGGCCAGCATTGGAGGAGAGCCCGCGCAGAGATAGCAGCCTAGGGGTTCCATCCCCTCCCTGGGCAGGGCATCCCCAAACCCATCCAGGAGCAACTTAGACACGCAAAATCATCAGGGAGAACCAGGCTACACACACAGCTAGTGGCACACCCTAGCTGTGGCTGTGGACGCCAACCTGGACAGTACCAGAGAGTGGGAGAGATTCTGTCTGCACCTGGAGCTGGAGGAAAAAAAAAAAACAGCTGCGACTGACCGTGGCTGAGATAGAGTCTTGACTTACTGGAGAGGTGGAGCGTGTGGGAAACCCAGCAGTGGCTCAGTGCTGTAGTGGGAGCGCCCAGAGAGGCTTTTTTAAAAAAGCGAGCTGAGGTGTGCTGGGCAGGGACTCCGCTTGCAGCTGCCCAAGCAACAAGGAGGGAGGATTGTGGGCTCAATTTACTCCTAATCAGTGCAACTGGAGGACCCATCAAATGGGTGCAAAGCTAGGTGGTTTCTTGGCCCCAGCCCTGCGCAATGGAGAAGAGTGGAGAGTGTAGGTTGCAGAGTGGTGTGAGGGCAGCAGGCTGGGAACAGTGTACCTGTGATTACTATAGGCCAGACTGAGCCCTTCCTTGGCAGATCCACTGGGAAGGGAAAATTGAGCCCAATTCTCCACCGCCCGCCTGGAAGATCTGCAAAACTGGTTGCAGAGGTTTAACGAACTGTAGTGGGCATTTCCATAAGAGTACGACAGGAAGATGAATGCCTCAAAGGGCCCATTTTGAACTCCCGACAGGGAAACAAAGTACACTGGGTCATAGGGCCCTATTTCACTGAGGCCATTAAAGTAGGAAGTTCAGAAGGTGTGCAGCAAGGGGAATCTAGGGTACCACCCAGCCTCCACTTGAACAGACCTGCAGTCTACATCAAGCAGGAAAGAGCTGACACTCTTACAGAGACTGACCCCTCCACCTCATCCCCCTGTGAAATGGACAGCTACTTAATCAGAAACTACATATTATTGGAAAGAAACTGGGACAGACTAAGATGGGAGGTGTAGGGGCAGGGGGAATGCACCCACAATTTTCCCAGAAGACTGAACAGTGTCTTCCAGTGGAGACACAGAGGCTTCAAACTCTCAATCGCGACAGAAGCTCTCTCTAGACACAGGTGAAGAAGATATAGGTGGTGCTGCTAGGAGTTGGATGAACCACCCAGGGACCTTGAGCTGATAAAAAACCAGAGATGGATCCAGAAATGTCAGAAGTTGAAAAACAACAACTGAGACAAATTTCACCTCGCTCGTCCTCACAACTTGCATGATTTTTTTCATCCTTTCTTCCTTTCATATAGCCTTTTAATACTTCTCCTTTCACTTCATGCACATTCCAACTAATTCACTATTCTTGGTCTTTTTATTTTTATTTTTTATTCAGACTATTTTTTCCCCCATAATATTGTTATTCCAAATCCCGCATAGCATTCTTCCTTGTTCTCACTCCATTTTGCCATCTTCCTGACCTTTCTTATAGCTGTTTAACTTTAAATAAAATAAACTTTTCTCCCATGCTATGTCATGTTCCTATTCCTCTCTTGTACTATATCTCCACCATCTTGCAAAAGCATTTGTCCTTCCTTAAGTCAGCTACACTCTTTCCCCCCCTCTCATAATAGTCGTATTTCTTTTCCACCTTTATAAATTGGCGCTGGTTGGGCAAGGATATCACACTTATTGCTGTTCTTCTCCAACAGAACTCCTATTTCTTCACTATTTGTTTGTACTTTAAATCCCACAGGATCCTCTCACCTGTCTTACTCCATTTTGCCTTTCCCCTGCCCTTGATCAGGTAAGTCAGGAATTTTATTTTAATTCTTTTCCCCTTTCTTAGCCCTGTTGTTAATCCTAACTCTTAGTAGTTTTCCTCCCCTAACCTCTCAAAATTATTTTTCTTTACTGTAGACATCTCATATTCAGTTTTTCCTTTTGTACAATATTCTTATTCCCTTTACACCCTTATTAATCTTCACTCAGTGGCCTGGCTATTGACCCTGCTGCTGTTTTTCTGCAATTTTGTTCACACTGGCTCAATACCTTTTTAATTTTACTTCAAACCATGTAGTATAATCTTCCCTTTTCTTACTCCATTTTTGCCATTGCCCTTCTGCGTATTACTTACATTTTAAATTTTGTTTTATCCCTTTCTCTGCCTCATTTCTATTCCCTACTCTTACTATTTCTCCTCTTCCCACTCAAAATCATTTTTCCCTTCAGTAGTCATCTCATAAAACCTTTTTCTATTTTATAATATTCTTAATCTCTTTCCACCTTATTAACCTTTGCTCAATTGTGGTTGATACTGAGGATGTGGAAGGGGATTTTTTGGCTGGTGTGGGTTTGGTTTTCCGGTAATATTGCTTTCTTAAGTAACACCTGTACAACAGCATACAAGATGTGGTGGGAGTGGTGCCTACCAGTAAACCAGCTGGAGGGTAGAACACCAACGAATGAGCCACCAACAAGCAAAGCCCAAGTACAACAAGAGAGTGCACACAAACTGAATACAAAGGGTAACCCCAGAGCACCCAGATGAGGAGATCGAAGAGACTGCACCACTGACTCCCACAGAACTCCTACCACAGAAGTCCACCCTGCCAAGATAGGCAAGCAAAGCAGAGCATCCTGAGATGCAGAAACAAATAAACAGAGTCACCTAAAAGGGGGAAACAGAAAGAACCCCCAATTGAAAGGAAAGGAGAAACCCCAGAAAAACAGCTAAATGAAAATCAGACAAGCAATCTATCAGACATAGAATTAAAAAAAAATGATTATAATGATGCTCAAGAAACTCAATGACAAGTACAAGGAACTGAGGGGGAATTACAACAGCATGAAAAAGGAAGTAGATACTATAAACAAGAACCAAGAAGAAATGATGAATACAATATCTGAAATTAAAAATACACTAGATGGAATTACAAGTAGGCTAGATGAAGTAGAGGACCAAATCAGAAAGCTGGAAGACAAGGTAGAAAGAAATACCCAAGGAGAGCAGCAAAATGAAAAAAAGACTAAAAAATATGAGGGCAGTTTAAAGGAACTTCAAGACAACATGAAATGTAACAGTATTTACATCACAGGAATACCAGAAGGAGGAGAAAAGAAGCATCAGGTAAAAAACCTGTTTGAAAAAATAATCATGGAAAATTTCCCCAAACTTGGTGAGGGGAAAAGTCATACAAGTTCAGGAAGCACAGAGGGTCCCAATCAGGATGAATGCAAAGAGTCCTATTCCAAGACACATCATAATAAAAATGCCAAATGTTAAAGACAAAGGGAGAATCTTAAAGGCATCAAGGGAGAAACAGATAGTGACATACAAGGGAGCTCCAATAAGGGTAGCAGCTGATTTCTCAATAGAAACACTATAAGACAGAAGGGAACAGCAAGGAGTATTCCAAGTAATGAAAAGCAAGGGCCTATAACCAAGACTACTTTACCTAGCATGGCTGTCATTAAAAAAAAAAAAAAAGGCAAAATAAGGAATTTCCCAGATTAAAGAAGGCTAAAAGAGTATACCTCCACCAAACTAGTATTGTAAGAAATGCTAAAGGGACTGCTTTTAAGAAATGAAGAAAAAGAGCGAGAGAGAGGAACACAGCTACATGGGGGGAAAAAGGCAATGAATAAGTACCTATCAACAGTAACCTCAAATGTAAATGGATTAAATGCTCCAATCAAAAGACATAAAGTAGCTGAATCGATAAGAAAACATGACCTGTACATATGCTGCCTACAAGAGACCCACCTCAGAACAAAAGACCTACAAAGACTGAAAGAGAAGGGTGGGAAAAAAATATTCCAAGCAAATGGATAGGAAAAAAAAGCCAGGGTAGCAATACCTGTATCAGACAAAATAGATTTCAAATCCAAGGCCAAAAAAGAGACCCAGAAGGACACTTCATTATATTCAGGGAAGAATCCATCAAGAAGACATAAACATTATAAACATATATGCACCCAACATAGGAGGGCCCAAATATATAAGAAATATCTTGGAGAACTTCAAGAAAGAGATAGACAGCAAACACTCATAGCAGGGGATTTTTAAATCCCAATGTCAACAATGGATAGATCTTCCAAACAAAATACCAACAAGGATACTGTGGCATTGAACAACGCCCTAGATCAAATGGGTTTAACTGATATATATATATATATAGAGAACCTTTCCCAAAGGAGCAAAATGCACATTCTTTTCAAATGCACATGGAACGTTTTCAAAGATAGACCACATGATAGGACACGAAACAAGCCTCGACAAATTCAAGAAAACTGAAATCATATCAAGCATTTTCTTGGACCACATGGGCCTGAAACTAGAAACCAGCCTCAAGGAAAAAACTCAAAAACACTCAGATTCGTGGAGATTGAATAGAATGCTATTAAACAATGAATGGGTTAATAATGAGATCAAGAAAGAAATCGAAAAGTTTCTGGAAACAAATGAAAATGAACACAGAACAGTGCAAAAGTTATGGGACGGAGCAAAGGCAATCCTGAGAGGGAAGTTCATAGCAATATGCACCTACCTAAAAAATTTCAAATAAACAACCTAAACCTACATCCACAAGAACTGGAAGAACAACTATAAACAAAGCCCAGAGAGGGTAGAAGGAAGGGAATAACCAAGATCAGAGCAGAATGGAATGACATAGAGACTAAAAGAACAGTTCAAAGGGTCAATAAATGCAGGAGCTGGTTCTTTGAAAAGATAAACAAAACCCACAAGCCTTTAAGCAGACTCATTAAGAAAAAAAGAGACTCAAATAAACAAAATCAGAAATGAAAGAGGAGAAACTACACTGATACCACAGAAATACAAAGGACTGTAAAAACTTACCAGGAATAACTATATGCCAAGAAATCTGAAAACCTTGGTGAAATGGACAAATTTCAAGAAAAATATAATCTTCCAAAACTGAATGAAGATGGAGCAGAAAGCCTGAACAGACTGATAACAGCTGGTGAAATTGAAGCAGTAATCAAAAAACTCAAGGCACACAAAAGCCCTGGACTAGACGACCTGACAGAATTTTACAAAACATTTAAGGAAGAATTAGCACCTATCCTTCACAGACTATTCCAAAAATTCCAAGAAGAGGGAAGATCTCCAAAGTCTTTTTATGAGGCCAGCATTGTTATTTCCAAAACCAGATAAAGACAAAAAAAAAAAAAAAAGAAAGAAAACTACAGGCCAATATTGCTGATGAACACAGAGGCTAAAATCCTCAACAAAATATTGGCAAACCACATGCAGCAATACATTATAAAGATCATCCACCATGATCAAGCGCTATTCACTCCAGGGATACAAGTATGGTATAGTATATGCAAATCAATAAATGTAATACATTACATAAACAAAATGAAAGACAAAAACCATATGATCATATCAAGAAAGGCTGAAAATGAATTTGATAAAGTACATTTATGATAAAAACACTCAGCAATGTGGGAGTAGAGGGCGCATACCTCAATATAATAAAAGCCAAACATGAGAAACCTATAGCCAACATCATACTCAACAGGCAAAAACTAAAATCTTTCCCACTAAGATTGGGAACAAGACAAGGTTGTCCTCTCTCACCACTTCTATTTAACATATTTTTGGAAGTTCTAGCCACAGTGATCAGACAAGTAAAAGAAACGAAAGGCATACAAATTGGAAAGGAGGAAGTAAAACTGTCACTGGTTGCAGATGACATGATAGTGTACACAGAAAGCCCTACAGGTTCCACCAAAAAACTACTCAACCTAATAAGTGAATTTAGCAAAACAGCAGGATGCAAAGTCAATATTCAGAAATCGAAGGCATTTTTGTATAGCAACAATGAAATATCAGAAATAGAAATTAGGGAAAATATCCCATTTACTACAGCAATAAGAAAAATAAAGTATCTAGGAATAAACTTAACCAAGGAGGTAAAAACCTGTACTCAGAAAACTACAGAACACTGAAAAAAGAAATTAAGAAAGTCACAAAAAAATGGAAGCATATACCATATTAATGGATTGGACGAATTAACATCATTAAAATGTCTGTACTACCCAAAGGCAATCTACAGATTCAATGCAATTCCTATCTAAATACCAATGACATATTTCACAGATATAGAACAAATATTTCAAAAATTTATATGGATCAAAAAACGTCCCCAAATAGCCTCAGCAGTTTTGAGAAAGAAGAACAAAGTAGGAGGGATCACAATACCTGATATCAAACTATATTAAAAGGCTACTATAAGCCCTGGCTGGTATAGCTCAGTGGATTGAGCACTGGACTGCGAACCAAAGGATCACTGGTTAGGTTCCCCAGTCAAGGCATATGCTTGGGTAGTGGACCAGGTCCCCAGTAGGGGGCACACGAAAGGCAACCACACATTGATATTTCTCTGCCTCCATTTCTCTCTCCCTTCCTCTCTTGTCTAAAAATAAAATAAATAAAATCTTTTAAAAAAGGCCACTGTAATCAAAATAGTCTGGTACTGGAACAAAAACAGACACATAGACCAATGGAACAGAACAGAGCCCAGAAATATACTCATGTCTCTATGGTCAATTAATATTTGACAAAGGGGGCAGAAGCATAAAATGGAGTAAAAAACAGACTCTTCAATAAATGGTGTTGGGAGATCTAAACAAGTACATGCAAAAAAATGAAGCTAAAGCACCAACTTACACCATACACCAAAATAAACTCAGGATGGATAAAAGACTTAAATATAAGACGTTATGCTATAAAAGTCCTAGAGGAGAACCTAGGCAGGAAAATTTCAGATATCCCATGCAGCAATAGTTTCACTGATACCTCCCCCGTAGGGCAAGGGATATTAAGGAAGGAATAAGCGAATGGGACTACATAAAATTAAAAAGTTTCTGCACAGCCAAAGCAGCTGTCAACAAAATGAAAAGGGAACCAACCATATGGGAAAACATAATTGCCAATGATACTTCAGAGAAGGGTTTCATCTCCAAAATACACAAAGAGCTCTCACAACTCCACACCAGGAAGGCAAACAATCCAATTAAAATATGGGTAAAGGACCTGAACAGACACTTCTCCAAGGAGGACATACAAAGGGCCCATGCACACGCGAAAGGATGTTCAGCATCACTAGCCATCAGAGAGACGCAAATTAAAACCACAATGAGACACCACGTCACACTACTCAGAATGGCCATCGTAAACAAATGAACAAACAAGTGCTGATGAGGCTGTGGAGAAAAGGGAACCTAGTACACTGTGGGTGAGAGTGCAGACTGGTGTAGCCACTGTGGAAAACAGTATGGAATTTCCTCAAAAAACTAAAAATGGAACTGCCTTTTGATTCAGTGATTCCACTACTGGGATTATACCCTAAGAATCCTGAAACACCAATTCAAAAGAACCTATGCACCCCAATGTTCACAGTAGCACAATTTACAATAGCTAAGAATTGGAAGCAACCTAAGTGCCCAACAGTAAATTTTTGGGCACTTAGGTTGCTTCAATTTTTGAATCCACTCCAATTTTTGGAGTGGATCCAAAAATTGTGGTACTTTTATACAATGGAATATTACACAGCAGAAAGAAGAAACTCCTACCCTTCGTGACAACATGAATGGAAGTGGAGAGTAGTATGCTAAGGGAAGTAAGCCAGGCAGTGCCCTGGCAGGTGTGGCTCAGTGGACTGACTGCTGGCCTGTGAACCAAAGGGTCGCTGGTTCAATTCCCAGTCAGGCACATGCCTTGGTTGCAGCCCAGGTCACTAGTAGGAGGGTATGAGATGCAACCACACATTGATGTTTCTTTCCCTCTCTTTCTCCCTCCCTTCCCCTTTCTCTGAAATTGAAAGAAAAAAAAAAGCCAGACAGTGAAAGATAAACACCATGTGATACCATAAGTGGAACCTAATCAACAAAACAAAAAAAATAAGGAAAACAGAACCAGAGACATGCAAATAAATAACAAACTGACAATTGATCAGAGGGAAGAGCAAAGAGGGGAGGGGAATAACAGAGGAAAGTATAGGAAGGGGCAAGTCAAGGAACACGTATAGAGGACCCAGAGGCACAGACAGTTGGGTGGGGACTGAGTAGGGGAGCGTGGTGGGGGTATAGGGGCGGGGGTGTAGGTGGGGCAGGGGAAAGCAATAGGGAAAAATGTGAGACAACTGTAATTGAACAACAATAAAAAAATTTTTTAAAACGAATTTTTCAGCAGACACACATAAAAAGATACCCAGTCCATGATGCTTTGTTAGAGCAGTCTGAACGGACATCTACTTATTATTTTGAAGGCATTACTGTCACTGCCACTGTTACCTTGGTATTTGTTTTTTAACCTGGTTATATGTAAAGATGCAAATATAACCTACACCTATCATGTAGATTACTAACATAACAATCAACAATAATTGGATAATGCATAAAATAATGCAATACTTTAAATAATTTGCCTTTCATTAGATTGGGGCTTAAATCTTGTAAGTCATATGAGTTAAAAAGCTCAGGTTAAAATTACAGGGGTTAGACATGAAGATGTTCTTATCCATCTTAGATTTTTTAACTCCCAGAAGTAGAAATTTTATTTATCTAATCTATATAATACTTTTATTTGTACAGAATTTGGGTACTTAATAGTAAATAAACATAATAGGTAATAAAATTTGTATTGCAAAGATTTCAACTTTTTTAAATAAAAAAATGCAGCAGGGGAAAACAAGAAAATGTGTATGGAAATAAATGACTCAGAAGTTTAAACTACCTCGTACAGCTCACATATTATCTGTTTTATTTCTGATTGGATTGTACTTACGCTTGTCTTTCAGTGAATATGATATCCATACTCTGTGTTTCTCGATCATTTTGAGCTTTAAGCTAAATAAAGAGTTAACATAGAAGTGAGGGATAAAAAATTTCCATGAAATCAAACTATTTCTTTAAAAATTATTCTGGTTATGAATTATGAGAGGTTATTATAATAATTCTAATACCACATGCAAAGTTTTTAAAAAGTGTTGGTTTCAATTAACAAGTCACCACACCAGATAAAAAGAAAATCTTTTTCACAGGCATGGTAATCCCACATCAACAATATTCATTTTGTCAAATAATCCAATGTAAACTTAATTTATGTAAGCACAATTTCAAGAATTTATTGGTTGTTCAATAGTTGATTAATAATATGTTAAATTTAGACCCAACACCAATTTTACTCTTTAGTAACTCAGGATTTTACCTGAGCACTCCTAATTGACTCTACCTATGCATATTCAGGCTAGAACATGGACCTATCCCAAATAAGTGAAAAAGGTATAAAGAAGTTTTTACTTTTTCCATGTGGTATTAAAATAATTTTCAAACTGGGAATTCTCCTGTGTTCTAAAAGCCAAGAATAATTTCACCAAATTAACATGTTTTTAGAATCCCAACTTAGAAAAGAGTTATTTTATAAATTCTATGCTTTTACAGAACTTATCTGATTGTGTAAATAAATTATAAGCTATGTAAGTTATAAATTGTATGTTATTTTTATCCAAGTGTTTGTAATGAAAATAAACTAGCTAGTAAGATCTTATTTACCAATCAAAAGTAGTCATATGATAACTATTTGCTTTTCTTCCTTTCTTGTAAAAACTCTATACAAGTGCCATAGTACGTCTATTGAGTACTGAGCTCCATTTGTGCAAATATTAAACCAGACTGCAAACTAATTTATATATAAGGAAACATAGATGAGACTCCCCAATGCCAAGTGTTGGACCAGTTCAAACACAGTCTTTAGAAAGACAATTAAGTATCCACTTGAGAGAGTCAATGAACAGGAAAAAACTTTAAAAGCACAAATAAGGGATTTCAGTTATAATGGGATCAGAGTAAATACCTATATCTAATGTCCATAAAGTTTTATCAAGCTATTTCTATCTATACATGCTTTGTTTTGGAGGGTATTATCTATTCAGCTCTATTGCTTATAAATTTTCTTACCATGTTGTAATCATTCATTACTTCTTCCATTTCAGTGTTGGTATTAAGTTTATCTACCAACTAAAAACAAAAATACAAAAAAAAAAAATCACACATTCTATTAGTCTATAAATTTTCTATACTCCATAATGTAGATATTCAATCTTAAAATAATGAAATCACTTAAGTGTTAATATTTACAAGTATTTTACCTTCTATGATAAAAATAAATATTGAGCAAGTAAGTAAGCATACACTGTACATAAACTCCATTTTTGGGTAAAAAAGTGAGCAGTAATGAACTACTACTGTTCCTGCAAATTGTACTTTGAAGAGGTCTGCCTGCTCTGAGGAGGTGTCTGAGCTTATAAAGAAGGCAAAAGTTTGGGGAAGATCTTTCTCTCTCTTTCTCTTCCTCCCTCCACTCCCCGACCCATAAGGAAGATGGGTGTAAATAGATTTATGAATTTATACAAGTAAAAATGTAAAATGATTTTTGTGGTCATCTGAAAAGTTAAAAAAAAAATCAACAGAGTAAAGCACAAACAGAACACTGGTAAGCCTACTTCAAAACATTGGGTATGACACCTTGGTTGGGTAGCTCAGTTGGTTAGAGTATGGTCCCAATACACACCATGGCTGTGAATTTGATCCCTGGGTCAGGGCACACACAAGAATCAACCAATGAATGCATAAATAAATAGAACAACAAATCGATATTTCTCTCTCTTTCTCTCTAAAATCAATCAATCAATCATTTTTTTCTTAAAATGTAGGGCAATGATAGCAATAGCTAACATACTTTGTGCCAAACACTATTCCAAGCCTATTATGTATGTCAGTTCACTTAATTTTCACAATTACTCTATGAAGTAGATATTATTGTCCACATTTTGCATATAAAGAAATTTAGCAAGTTGTGGAGACAGAATTTGAACAAGAGGGCTACTAAAAGCAAACTACTTTGGTGTAATTGATTCTAAGACTAATAATCTTTTTTAATGTAATATATGTATATTAATATATATCACATTTTCACTTGTGATATAAATAATAAAACCTAACTCTTATTGAGTGCTTCCTATACATTAGAAACCCAGCTAAGTATTTTCTGTGTATCAGCTATTAACTCATTAAATCTATAAACAGCATATTTCACGTTATCAATATTTTTATACTACATAATTTGCCTACTGTATTTCAATACAAATAAAAATACCTTTCATCTGATATCATTTATATTTTATAAAAAACTAATTTTCTCATATTTAGAACACAACACCATAAAAAAAAAGAAAAACTGCACTGAATATTAAGTCACACAAAATGTTTTTATGGATTATATCATCCAACAAATGTAAGAATTACAATATTCAGCAAAATTTTGTTTGTAAGTACAATATAACAATATCCAGTAAGTATATCATAATTTACCTAACCACTGAAAAAGAGTATTTCTCATTTTGTGTAAAATTATTTTTTAATAGTAGAAGTGAGATAAATGTTTTTCTCTTTCATGAAGTCCAGGTACCACCGCTACCAAAATCATCTACAGAGTTGGAAGACAGAAAATTCCGACAATAAAAATTTTCATGGGTTCAAAATCACCCCAGCAACTGGGGTAGTTATCAACACTGCTGAGGGGATTTTTTCCTCTGAAAGCTCCCATTAGGAAGCATTCTTGGTGGAAGTATGTTTATGTTACATACTCTCTTTCTGATAGAAGGCAAACACTATATTTTGAATGAAACATAGGAATGAAGGTACTGCATAATGAATAACTAAATTTTTATAATTTTATGATGACAACACTCCATAGAAAGATAAAATGCTTTTAGCTAACATTTTAGTACCCAATAAATTAAAGCTACTTTTAAAATTATTACTTAAACATTGATTGTTGGGGCAAAATGTGTGTGTTTACAAAATGTGATGCAGTTTACAACTACCAATAGGTAGTTGTAAGTAACTGTACTTTTTAAAACAACACTGGAGGAATACTTATCAATCTGTTAAGCCAAATTATTTCTTGGCAGGGAAATAAGGGAGAAAACAAAGGGACAGTTTAATCTCTACATATTCTATAATTTCAACCTTTCACAATATGCATGTAATCATGTATTATATGGTATTTAAAATACATTTTTTAAAGTAGTAAAAAGCAATGAAAATATTCAAAGAAAATTCTCTATGAAAAATCAAATACCATGTTGTAGTCTGCTAGTTGTCCTTGAAAGTCTTTGATTTCAACAGCTAAAGTCTCAGCTCTGCAAGCATAAAATAAATACACTCATAAATTGACAAAAAAGCAAATCATATTATGAACATAATTGATAACTACAAATTCAGTATTAAACTCCTGAAACACATTAAATGTTACTAATAAAAAAGGTATTGCATATTTTACCTGCAAAATTACTCACCTCTTTTCATATGACAAATATACTGAATTCTCTTGATTGTACATTTCTATTTCTTTCTGAAGTTTATTAATTTCTGTCGTAAGTTCATTTATTTTACTTCTAAATGAAAATGAATAAGTCAGCAAGACTTCTAATCAAGATATTCTAGTCAAACAAAACAAACTGCATAAATGTGTAACAATGTTATAAATGGTTTTGTGAAATTTGACTTAAAAATAATTTAAGTGGCTTATTTGATTAAGAATGAAGACAGTCCAAACTGATAAGAAGCTGACATAGATTCTCAAATCATTAGGAAAGATGACATAAGACCAGAATGGAAACCTGGTCAAACTAGTATAATCTATAGACAGAAGTATAGACAGATGTCTAATTGTCATGCTCATAGCTCCTGCTACACTCTAGGACAGTGTGTCTCAAGAGTGACATTACTGACATTTTAAGTCACTGAATACTACTTAAACATGGTGTGGGAGGGCTATCCTGTGCACTATAGGATGTTTAACAGCATTCCTAAACTGGAAGCTAGTAGCATAACCTCTGAATTCTAATCATGACAACTAAAAATGCCTAAAAATTGCCAAATGTTCCCTAAGAAGCAAAAACACCATCAGCTGAGCATTGCTCTAGAGTTAACACAAATAGTTAGAACTACTTCTTGATGCAATATCAGAAATCCTGAAGAAGAGAGGCAATGCAATGATGACAAATGGCTCCATTTTGTTTCCTTCTTTTGATTAAAAAGTGGTTGGATATCAAGAGATGCTATATAATGATGGTCTTACTCTTTCCTATTGATGTTAACTTAAGGATAGATGGGAAAAACCTACACTTCTCTTTATTTGCTTGTATAAGTTTGAGAATCAAAAAATAAACAAATAAATCAGGAAACTGAGCAAAGAATCAAGAAGGACTAAGAAAGAAAAATGAACGTTTAAGACACAACAGAAGGAAGGATTAAATGAAGTGCAAATAAGAGACAAAGAAGATACATATGGGGAGCCAAGAAGAAAATAATGTAATATGGGAAAATGAAGATAAGACAGTAGGATATCAGCAGAGAAAAAGGTAGGTAGAAAATAAGAAAAAAGTTCTTGATTTAGAACTACATAGAGATAGATAACAAAGCTTATGAATTAATCAAAATTAGGCCACACTTGTAGAAACTGACCAAATATATACTTCAGCAAAATTCTGCATTAATTAATGTTCATAAATAAATATATACATACTCCCATTCTTATTAGATGTAACTGGTGATATTTCAATAGTATAAATAATATATTTCAGAGCAATCAGTGAAAAAAGCATAAAACATTATATATATCATTAAACTTTCAAAAAGTGAACTGGAAATAAACAGCTTACATGCAAATAACATAAAATTTAAATCTCAGTTTAATTTCATTATATGTCTATTTTGTAGTACAGCCAAATTAACCAAAAATTCTATTAGAGTACAAAGTAACTCTTAGAACTCAACACATATCTAATTATCTTAATAAGTACCATAGTTAAAACTTCACAATCATGCATAGAAAAAAACAAGTGTATTTAACATACCGAAGAAGCCCAAGATAATAAGATTTGTCTAAAATTTGCCTCTGGGGACCTAAAAAAATTTTTTTACGTATTACTGTTCAGTTTAGAAATGCCACCAAAACAGCAAATCAAAAGCACAAACAGAATTATTCTCTGACAGTCCTCATGAATGCCCCAATAAATCTGATAATCAAGAAGAATCATTGAAATGGAAAAGAGAACTAATATCTTAGCATCATAATATAATAAAAGCTTGAATTAAAACCACAAAGATGGGACAAAGGGTGTAGCTATGATGACAGGATCTACAGGTCAGGTTGACTAAATGGAAACTGGGTAAGGGAGTCTAGAATGGGGCTATCCAAGAGAACTTTCTGCAACAATGAAAATATTCTATATCAGCACTGTCCAATAAATGAACTAGGTGGGATTACTGAGCACTTGAAATGTGTCTGGTGCTATTGGGAAGTTGAAGTTTTATTTTACTTAATTTTAATTAGTTTAAACTTAAATAGCTATTGGCTATCATAATGGACAATGCAGATTTAGACTTGAATTTCTCCGTGTAAGTAAGGGATTATGATTTTTCATAATCTGTCTCAGAGACTTTTTTATAAACATGATCTTATATTTCAGTAAGACTAAGACAGCACTCCTAGATTAGATGTCCCAAATCTTGAAATAGATGAAGTGCCTTGCAAGGGGTGAGAGGTAAGGCTATGGAGGTCTAAGTGGAGATAAGGGAGAGGATGTCTTATTAAAACGGGAAAGGGGCACAGGAACAGACGAGATCAGGTGCGTTCAGGGTGGTATGGCCATAGACTAGAACGGGTAAGAACAAAAGTCACAACACATAGTGGTGCATAGTCCTAACAATCGAAACTCTTTTACGTAAAGCTTTGAAGTATATTGGTAGAAACTCACTAAATGATATTGGTTTTGTTTTAAAGGAGAAATTAATACAGTATAAATATTCAGTAAATTCTTTATAGAGTTTCTGTTTCTATCCTTAATGTTTAGTAAGTAATGTTAAACACATAAACATTTCCATGAATAGAGTTTTAAAGACTAGATAACTGTATAGTTCTCTTTTTTTCCACAGTATTAATTATTAACCAAGCTTTTCTAAATAATCTATTGGTTTTTAATATTTAGTGAGTTAAGTGTATTATAAGTAAGAAAATTGAAGTCTCCTGAAAGGCATGACATGCTATATTATATAAGAAGCATGCTATCTTAGAATTGATTTTGTACCAGTAAAATATCTTCATTTCTGATACTCATTTTTCACAATGCGGACACAAAACACTCATATAACAGTTCACCATGCTTTGATTTATATATATACAAACCAATTTTTTGAACCATAACATATAGTATATTGTTATGCCTTTCTAAACACATATAGAAAAGTATAATGAGAGATGTGGTATAAATCTGTGTTAGCCTTATTTCTTTATGTAAGTATTACAATGAAGTATTATTAGAAAAAGTAACACTTTTTGACTTGTCATAAACACACAGATTTCTTAATAGTGTAATTTTGATACAGAAAAAAATCAAAAAGTATTTCAGAATATTTCCACATGGTGCTAGAAATCTAATTTTCATTCTTGAGTTTTTCTTCAAATTATTTCAAATTTCTTGAATTTGCAGCAAATCTCCATATTCAGAAAAATGAAGATCAAAACATATGTATATGACATATAATTCACAATGTATTTTCACATTTATTCTCTTAACCCTCAAAACAGTTTTGTGAATCGAGGAACAAGAATTGAGTAAAACTGCCTCATTCCCTCTATAATTCTAATTTAGTAACATGGTATTATAATACTTCATATATAAAATATAGTCATCTTTTTAAAGTAGATACCTTTAATTCCAGTTTTCATTCCACTCAAACCTTGTTGTGTTACAGGGCGATCTGCAACTTTAATCTGAGAAGACAGAACTCCTCCTGTCGCCATGGGGCCACCACGAGAACCTGGTCTTGCTGTTCCAGGTGGCAGCTAAATAACAAGATTTCAGTTTTAATAAACTAGAAAAACACTGTACCTCTACAATTATTTAGACCAAAAAGATTATTTTAAAATTTTAATTAGACATAATTTGTAAGATATTCCTTTATTTTTAATGTTTGAAATATGAAATTTTTTTTAAATTTAAAATTCTATATGTAGACATATAAAATTTAAAATTTAAAATTCTATATGTAGACATTATTTATAAAATTCCGAAACTGGAAAGGAGTTAAATGTCCACATATTTTTCCTCATATAACACAGAAAATGGTTAAATAAGTTGCAGTATGTAACAAAGTAGTTTACAACACAGTATTATTTCATTTTGTAAAAACAAAAATCTGGAGGACTACATAAAAAATAGTAACAATGATTATCTTTACATATTATAGTTCATTCTTATTTTGCCATTTATTTAATTTGGTGTCTTCAGCGTTATTTATGGTAAGTATAAACATAACCTTTAAAATAAAGGAAAATAAAATTCCATTTTGAAAAAGAAGTACATATAACTCCATCACAAGATAGCCATGTAAGTATTAAAGGGCTTATATTATTCAGTAAGCATTCATTACTTCAGGTCTACAAAATCCAATATAACATTATACTCCCTGAGGAAAGGACAAGACTCACCTTCTTGTCAGTTTATATACAATAGTATTATGGACATGTGTGGGAAGGTATAAAAGATAACCTGAAAATATTCCAAGTGATCCTTCTCTTACCTCCCTTTTCCTCTTTTCTTTTTTCCCTGACTTCCAAAGAGTAAAGTAGTACATTAAATTAAATATGTAGTAGAAATTTTATACAGGGGTCGAATACAACCATTGTCATTCATTTTGATTGTTTTTAATTGTCAGCTGGTAGCCTCTAATCCTATCAGCTAACATAATTCTTAAATTATTCTGAGAATTACTTGGCAATTATTTTGAGTACAGGGCAGCCAGCAATAGCAACACATTCCAGAGAAAATATGTTGGACACAAAAACACTGTCAACTCCAAATCCAAATGAAATGAGTTTAGGGTTATTCTGAATGATCCTTCTAAGAAAATGCTGAATCTCTCACTGGGTAAACTTTCTAAATAATTTCCTCATCAGCTCTGTACAAGCATAATCATGACAGCTACTCAAATAACTATGGTACTTTATTAAAAATAATTATCTAGATGATAGTAAAGTATAAATTAAAAATGCACATATTAAAAGAAAAAGACATATATGTATTCACATAGAAATATATTTATGATATATTACTGATATATTACTGAAAGTAAAGGACAAGAAGGTACATACTATTATCTTTATTTTGGAAAATGCTAAAAGGACAGACATATAATTTATTTATGATTCATCTGTTTTAAGGTCATTTATGTTGTATTCAAATTTCACTATTATAATGAAAATATAATAATTACCTTTATAGGATACTATTCTGCATAGAATTTTTATGCATTTTGTTCTAATATGGTATTTTTCTTACTGATTCTCTGATTTATGACACTCTATCTTACATATAAGCTCTTAATATTTATCAGAGTTTGCTTCTAGACTGCTGTTGCAACCAGAACATTGTTTTACTTATTATTTATAATATATTTTATACTATTGTACTTTTTAATTTTTGTTTTTATTGTTTTATTTGTTTTTATGTTTTGTTTTTATTGTTTTAGAATAGTTTTATAATAATATCCACCCCTCTGCTTGCCATACAAACACAAACATACACAAATACACTATCCCCACAAGAAATCTCATGAAATTTAGATTGGTTTATAGCCTTAATATAGAAAAAGCTCTTACAGATTCTGAACTCTATGTGTGACATATCTATAGTAAATAAATTTTTTTTACCAGTTTGTAAGTTTTTCTTTTAACTTTTTTATGGTATTTTCAATTTTGTAAATTAAAATATAAAAATAGGCTCTTTTTCAGTATTTGGTATTTCTGTTATTTTACAAAAGCCTAATCCACATCAAATTTATATTAAATATTTTCCTATATTTTCTTCTAGTACATTTATGGTTTCCTTTTTTAAATATTAAGTTCTTTAAATATTTAACATTCTATGTGAGGGAGGGATCAAATTTTTAAAAGCAAATGGTTTTCAGTTATTTGAGTGCACTACTGAAGATTTCATACTTTTCAAATAATTTGAAATGTTACCTTAATAATTAATGAAGTTCTTACATATTTCTGATTCTTTTTCTGGTCTATTCATTTCATTTGATTGACACAAATACACTCTACCACTTGAGTAATTGTAGTTTTAAAATACACTTGAATATCACCATGAGCATGCACCTTCTCTCTGTGGTGTCTTTCAGACATTGTCCCACATTTATACTCGGCGATATTTTCAAAAAATGAACATATTATAGTATGCTCATAGAATAAAGAAATAACAAAGAAGAATTTCTTATCATAAACAGGCTTGCCAACTTCTGCCAAGATATATACACAAGATTTCAATAGGTTTGTTTAAACTTACTCCAGTTGCCACTCGAATATTTCCAGATGGGGGTCTTATTCCAGAAGGAGGCCTTCCTGTCAACCCAATTCCACCTCGCGAAACAGGGCGAGCTGCTGACGGTTTGTGATTACTAGCCATTGCTTGTTCACTTTAACCACTGTTTGGAAACAAGAAATAGTTCAAGTATCCTTTGATATCCTCTATAGCTAGACATGAGAGACCCACATATCTTTCCTTCGAACATCTAATCCACAAAGATTTTTCTGCAAATTGCCATTCCAGGTGCCACTACAAGGCTGAGCTTGATTTAATTTTGTTCACATTTGACATTAATGTTACATTTAGAACTATGAAATTATTTACTAAAACGTGCCTTCCTCATTTCCCCATAATCCTCTCAAAATGCCAGCCCCTCTAATTATGTCTCTAGTGCTTTCATCCCATACTCTAGTAAGTTTACCCAGCATCTTTATCTTCCGATCTTTTCTCTATGATTTCTGATCCATGATAAACTCCCTTATATTCTCAATCCTGTTATTAAATGCAGTGGTACCTTGGTGCCTGTCATTAACTCATACAGTGTTGTCCAGGGCCTGGTGAGCTCAAGTCGATTAGTATACTGGCCTCCTCGCTGGTCTGCTTGTTTAATACATATCCTGCCTGCTATTTTCCCTAGGAATCCTTCCACGAAAACCAGTCCATAACTACCCCTTCTTTAATTTGAATTTATAGGCCTGTCTTACTTGAATTTATATGCTACTACGCATCCTGGACATAGCTCTATCCTAGTAACCATCACACTGATTGAAATGATCTGCTTAAGTATCTCCCTCCTTTGAGGAAAAGCCCTGCATCTCATTCACCTTTATATCCCCAGAGTATCTATCTCAGTGGAAGGCAAAAATTTTGTTCTCTTTTGTATTTTCTGAATTTCCTCCCACATTGTTGATTATAAACATTTTACTAAATTACTAAAAATCAAACAAATCATTTCTTCAACTAAAATGGTTTCTCATCTTCTATATATCCTGCCCTGTGCTTGGATTGCTTTTATTCTGTCTATAATCTTTCATCCTTTTTCTTATAACTCCAACTAGTTGATGACTCATATATCAATGTCTGCAGGTGTCTCCTTTAAACTGGGTATCGATTCTAAATTTTCAATTGTTTATTGGAAATTTCTATTCAGATATCCCATTATCACTTCATATTGAATATGTTCACCCCAAAACTTAAACTTTTCTCATTCCAACTAGCTCTGTGATTCCATTTCCTTGACGTTTTGAACTCTGTGGATAAAGTAAGAAATTATTACTATTATTATTATCTCAAATGGAAAAGGGAGTTTCACGAAATAACTTTTTGAAAGGCGGACAAGGTCACGGTTTCTCCCAAAAAAAGCTAACGCAATGAAACTTTGTTCCCAGCAGAATTAGTCAATGTGACTCTAGCGTTCCTGGTAACTTTAAGAAAGTGTACAATATATCAAATTTCCACCTCATTTTCTTTGCCACTGTTTTGCTATCATGGTAAAAGCATAGTATTAGATCAGTCCTAGGGGGTAATATCAAAGGGTGCGGTACTAGTAACAAAAATGCCACCAACTCCGGGGTTATTCACACATACGCAGAGAAGCGGCCTGGCCTTTGGTTCCAGAAAGATTAGGGATACAAACCTTAGCTCTGACAGTTATCAGATTTATAATCCCTTCTGGAGGTGCTTCCTCACCTGTAAAACAGAAGGGTGGCGACAGCCTCTACCGTGCAGAGCCGTTGTGAAGATTATAGATAGTATATATATATAAAACACTTGGCTCCTAATTATTATTCCTATCATGATCTTCCCTAAACCAGCCATTCTAACATATATAAAGAAGTGAAAAATTGCTAAGTCCTTTATTCTGTGAACGACAGACAGAAAGCAATTGCTATTTTGATTAAAATCTCTCAGTCCCTATGAATTTTTTTCTCTGAAGCTCTTGAATCCCTTCCTTTGGTCTTGCCTTGGCAGGTCTCCTCCGAGGGTTCTTAGGGGTCTCAGCGCACGTTTTGCTGGGCTAGAGTTTTGACTTCCCAGGCCTAACGACGGCCTGAGAACAGCTAGGAACCGAGAGTTTGATTTGTTTTGTTTCGTCTGGAGCGCATCAGCATCTCCAAGGTGAGAAAGGAAGGTACGGAGGGAAGGAGGGAGAAATGGGACCCGGGATTTCTCACCTCCGTCAGCGCCGAAGAAGGGAGGTCGCTAAACTCGGGGTCGCACCACAGCGGAGCTCACCAGTCATCTCCACGTACGCGTTCGCTAACTCGCAGCCCCATTTACACTCCAGCAGCTCTCCGAAGCCCTCAAGGCCTAACTACTAGAGGCCACGCGCCTCCGCGTATCCCGGCAACGGAGGCGGGACGGAAAGGGCCCCTCCTCCTGATTGGCCAATCCTCGGTCTCAGTTCCTACTACCTACTAGCAAAGCGAGAGTATAATATTCTCGCGATACTTAAGTACTTTGAGGGCTTTTCAGAAAGGAATGGAAAACGGCGAGCTGACTAGAAAAGAACATTTTATTTCAAAACCTGGTTCTCTTTTTAATCAGAACAACACCTCTGATTATGCCTGACCTGTACTCACTCCAGCGAATTTTATTATATTCCTATGTAATCTCCCATCTGCGGTGTAGTACGTTAAGAGTTTTTTACTAAGAATTGTTCGGAGTTACTCCGTGGTAGGAAGCATTGTACATTTTACTTCTAATTAGTAGTAGTTTACTTACTGTTATGACTGCCCATGTACACAATACAGCCTTAAGTATGGATGCGATTCTGGAGCCTTCTCTGTTCCACCTCATTTTCATTGGAAGTTTCATATCTTTAAGCTTCCTTTCAGAGTTCTTTTGATTCAAGTTTGTGAAAAAGGCCGAATTAAATGGAAAGTGACTTTACAAGAAGTATTTTAAAATTAATGTTTAAATAACAATATAAGAACTACTGCATCTCAAATCCCACCTCTCAAATAAAGTAGCTTACAGTGTTTTTTTCCAGTCTTCCTACATTGCAGAGCATAAATGTTATTGCAGTTACAATCATAATGTACGTACACATTGAACTTTCAATACTTTCACATCATTTCCAACTTGCATACATTATTTATTTCCAGATTTAATCTCTTATATACCGGCATTCAAGTTAAAAATCAACGCAATATAAAATAGTGTTATGTGGCTGAATTCTCACTTAAAGTTTGTAAAATATTTTCATGAAAATATAGCTTTCGATCCCAACTTATCTGTAGTGCTCATTTTTCCTTTTGTCATTGTAGTAATGGGTAGCAGAATTTGCAACCCCAAAATATGCCACTTTGGTATAAGGATTATTTTGAGCTGAAGGCGACTGAAAAGAAGCAGATACAAGAAAAGCTCTTTACGATTCTTTTATTTGCTTAAAAGGTACATAAATCTTCAAAGATTTTCTCTCTTATCTCTCTACCAGGAAGGGCAAAAGTGATCATTGAATACAAATTTAGACCCATCATTAGCCTGGATACTGCACAGGAGGAACCTACATAAAAAATTTTACTAAGTGGTCTTTATCTATCTTTAGTTTCTCATATATTTGCCTTCCCATAATTTGATTCCTCTAAAGATTTAAGGTCCTTTTCTTTTTGTCACTTGTAAAAATGTATTGTTCCTTTTAGATGCTTTATAACCCAAGCTCTAGCCACCTTTGTGAGTTACTCATCCAGGAGTTTCTCGCGCTTGTGATATACGTATTAACAAACTTATGTAACTTTTTCTTTTGTTAATCTTTTGTTACCAAGCCCCAGCAGAAAACCTAAAAGGGTAGAAAAAAAAAGATATTTTCATTCTTAAATTCTAACTGTGATAGTATTCCCTGTATTTTTCCCTGAGAGGTTACTGATATGCAAATTCCACCCGCCCCTCCCCCACCCCGCCTCAGTGATTTTAGACATATGGGAGGGGAACTAGGTTTTGCATTTGTAGACAGTAGTGAGAAGTGAGAGAAATCGTTTTAAATCTTTCAAATGCTTAACACGAAATACGTATTTTTTAAGTTACCAAGAACCCAGTTTAACGTTCACAGAATTTAAAGTAAGCAATTGTTTCCAGTATGGTCCCAAACCCCCTCGTTTAAATAAAACAATAAAATATAAAAATATCAGGAGGGTATGCAGAGGTTTGAGGAAATCGGGTTAAAGCTGTCCCAACAGACCACTCTAAGCAATCTCGGTTAAACCACAAGGAAGCGCGCAGCCCAGAAGACCAAGATTTAAAATAACCGGATTCCGCGCGCCTGGGGCTCACGTCCCACTGGCGCGTGGCATTGTGGGATTTGCAGTCCCATCCCGCATCCCGTATTATAGTAAATAGTTCAGCCACGGCTCGGAAAGAACTCGGGCTTGGCAAGGACCGGGATTGGGGCACCTAGGCAGAAAGGGCGGTGTCGTATCTCTTCCTCAACCTGCAGGCCAGAGCGCAGGAAGGAAGCAAGCCTTAACTCCACGTCGGCCTCAGCAGCCGGGACGCACACACTTTGCGTCACGGCGGGCTGAGGCCGATGATGAATTCCGGTGTGCAAGTCGTGGTTGCTGTGTCACTCGGCCCGCTCGGCGCGCCCCTTCCCTGCAGCGCTTGGGCTCTCGGGATCTTCCGGTCTCCGGCCGCCTCTCACCTGCAGGCCCCTCTCCCGTCGCCTTCCGTCGCACGCCCGGCCTCCCCTGCGGCCTGACCTCGCTTGGTGCCCAGGCCCCGGGTGCGGGACCGACGAGGGCCATGGCGAGCGGCGTCGCCAGGTATCGGCTGAGCTGCTCGCTCCCGGGCCACGAGCTGGACGTGCGGGGCCTGGTGTGCTGCTTCTATCCTCCGGGGGCCTTTGTATCCGTGTCCCGGGACCGCACCACCCGCCTCTGGGTCCCGGACAGGTGAGCGCTGCGAGCTCGGCAGCCCCCTGGCTGTGTTGCAAGCTTCCTTCCGCGTTGGGGAAGAAAGTGACCCTTCCCTACTCTGTCCTGCGCTCTCCTTTTATGTGCGGCCTTCACTCAGGTCTGCGTTGCCTCCCCATTCTAAGAGCCCTGGCACACTTGACGCGCAGTGTCCGAAACCCGTGCTATTTGGCCGGAGGAGCACCGGATTGGGGGTACAAACAGACCTACATTCATGTCCGAACTTGCACTGGCGAGTGGGTGACCTTGGCCAAACTTATTACACCTTTTGGGGCTTCAGTTTTGGGACGGTGATTTCCCTTTTTTTTTTAGATTGAAAACTTATTGATGTCAGGTGCACCCTCCTAAATGAGGCAATGTGAAAGCATATGCCATGTAATTGAACTAAGAACTTCCCTCCTGCCCCCCCAGAATATGCTCTGTAGTCTTCCTTCAAGTTCGAGAACCTTAGTTCTCAAAAATTTCATTCCGAAAACTTGCTTTACCTCCTCTCTCATTGTCCAGTTCAGAGTTTCTTAATCTGAGGTCTGTGGTGGGCTTGAGATGGAGGTGACGAAACCTCTATGTGTTTTATGAATGTGTGGGGTGTGTGGTGTTACGGAGAGAATGTCCATTGCCCTCTAACAAAAAAAGAGAAAGAAACAAAGGAAACAGAAGATTAAGCTCTAGTCCAAATCAAGTTCAGTAGTTCAGCCCTGATTTGGCTGATTGCAACAGGAAACTTATGACCTGGAGGACAGATTTCAGTTCAGAAAGAGAAAAATTGAGATGAGCTACTTTGTTAGCCTTCCATCAGAAGAGGTTTCACTCAGAGTTTGGGTCACCATAACTATCGATCGAGTGCCTCCTATTTATTTGGGATGTTGAAGAAAAATAAGACGACAGACAAGTTCTCTATGTTTATGGAACTTGCCTACAGTGTGGGAGGGAAGATAGATTAAAAAAACAATAAAAATACATATTTGGCACAAGTACGATGAATAAAACAAATATCGATGTGGAGTTGAGTAGAGAGAGATGTTCAAGAAGCATCTCTGAGGAGGTTTTTTTTTTTAAGTCTCACACTGAGATAGAGCATGTCATGGGTACAAGGAATGAGGAAGGTTGAATTGGGAGAATGCTGTAGGCCATAGGAGGAACAAACACAGAGCCCTACTCTGGACTGAGGAAGAAGAAAGCCCTTATATGCAAAAGGGAGTGAACTGTGAGGTGGGGCAAGTCTGAGGGCTAAGGAAGAGAGTGAGTAGTTAGAAGCCTTTAAAGGGTTTCCAGCAAGGGGCAACATGATTTGATTTACCTGTTGAGAATTTTCTGCTAGCTGCTGGTGGAAAATGGATTGCCAAGGGGTAAATGTGGAAATAGATCTGTTTGGCAGCTTTTGAGTAGTATAGTCAAGACATGATAGACTAGATTGGGGATATTGTATGTACAGCAAACCCCCATATTCGATAGGATGAGATGGCTTCTAAAGCTCTCTTCTAATATTCTGTGATATTACCAACTACTTAGTAACAGTAATACATAACTTTTTGCATATTATGTGCTGAGTAGGACAGAAACATTGCAGTAAGTAATAGCTAAAGGGGATGCCAGTTGTCACAGCTGAATCCTGTCGTTAAACTTTCACATGTTGTATATGAGTGTGCCAGGTTGACAAGAACTTTAATCACTGGAGTGTTTGCATTTACCAGAAACTTGAGGAACTTTGGGCTGAGATGATCCTGTACTTGAAAACTGGTTCTTTTCATTTAACTCATGTAGTCTTTTGGTTTTCTTTTTCAAAATTCATTTATTTATTCACCTAACACTGACTGAAAGCCTGCATTGTGCCAGGCGCAGGGCTAGATGGTGAGTGATGAGAGAAATAAGATAGATAGCTTCACCTCTCATTTCCAGTTGCTTAGGGTAGAGCCTCTCATAGTCACTGGGTGGTGAACCTCTGATGCATTTCAAACTGGAGTGACTCAACCATACTTTTAGTGTTATAAAAGTGTCCTCAAGACTGATATCTTTTGTATGTTAATACAGTTAATGAAGTGCTGTAAAATGTTTGGAGCTAAGTAGTAAATGAAAATTGCTTTCTGTAGGGTTCTGGATCAGCGTAGTTAGTGTAGGGATGGCCTGGAAATGATGGGGGAATTTAGTTTTAGGGAAACGAAATAGTTCTAGGGTAGACTAAAGTAGATACCTCATCTTTCACAAAAGCGAGTGAGAACCCAAAAAGTCTCTGGGCCTTCTGAAGTTCCTTCAGAAAGACATGTTCTCTTTTCGCCTACTTATTATTATTATTATTTTTTGGTTGTATGTTAAATTGAACCAGTTGACATGCCATTCTTTGAGACTGTTTCATGCCTCTATAAGCCTACTTCAGTTAAATTAGATTTCTCAAGTCTATCACCAGTTACTGCTTTGCCTTTTGAAAACTACCCATGTTTGAAAGACGCCACCCCAGATTTTACGTTGTGCATTAAATCTTCCCTGACCATGCCAAGGTCTCATAAACATTCTGCACTTTGAGCCCTTAGTCAAGTAGTTCTGTGGGGTTTGTTAAGAAATCAGAGCCTGTCCCTTCCCACTCCCCATTTCTCTTTCTTGGAGGCAAAACTTTCATCTCTTAGCTGCTTATTTGACTTTTTTTTTTTTCTTACTTCCCTGTGTTTATATAAAGCGCTGTACAGTCATGTGCTGCTTAAGTAGGTGGGTATGTGCTGAGAAATATGTCGGTAGATGGTTTCATTGTTGTGCGAACCTCAGAGTTTACTTAAACTAACTTAAATGATACAGCCCGCTACACACGTAGACTGTATGGTACAGCCTATGGCTCCTACTATACAAGCCCGTACAACATGTTCATGTACAAAACAACACCAGAGTAAATCAAGCAGAAGGGAAAATGATACCCTTCAGAGGCGCATTCAGCAAGAGATGTAGGAAGTTCCTGCAGTGTAACGCAGCATTACTGTTTTATAGCAGACTTACATTTATAAGTAGAAAGAGTACACTCTAACATAACCATAAAAAGCATAGTATAATAAATACATAAATCAGTTACATGGTCTTTTATTATGAGTATCAAGTACATCATTATATGTGCTGTACTTTTATACAACTGGCAGCATAGCAGGTTTGTTTACACCGGCATCACCACAAATATGTGACGCCTTGCGCTGAGAGCTTACCACGGCTATGACATCACTAGCTGACAGGAAGTTTTCAGGTCCGTTGTAAACTTACAGAACCACCATCATATAGGTGGACCATTGTTGACTGAAACACCGTGCAGCTCATGACTGTATTGCTATTCCTTTTCTTTAAAATATTTTATTTTAAGTATTTTATATAGTTCTTATTGTAGAATATGAGAATTTAGCTCTCTACCTTCTACCGACCCCCATCACATGCACTCTTTCTAAGCCCTTAAATTAATTTAAACTGAATCAGTATTTCGTGGTTCTTCAGAGTCTGTCTGCACATAAGCTGTGAAATAAATTATAACTTTTCCTCAACAATTTTATGATCTCCTTGTAGGTACTAATTGCCTTGTTTTGGGTTTTTCATTTGCTTAATTTTCTATGTATTTATCACTAATTCAACTTTAAATTCATCGATAGTTGTCTGTCTTTCTGAAGACCTTTAGACATACTGGATATTTTACAGTTTCATCTTTCTTTTAGTGAAAACTTTCTGACCTGGTCTGTCTGCCTCTGGTACACAACTAATCTGGGGGATCTCCCTTTATTGTCATCTCCTCAATTCCCTTTCCGACCCCTTTTGTTGGATTTCTGTTGTCAGTTTCCTTCTACTTTGTGTTTCTTGGTTTTCTCCCTTGAATGCCGTATTGGAGAGCACAGCCTCCAGGAGCTTCCTGAAGTACAGTACATTGATAATAATATATCAAGACCTTGCAAATCTGAAAAGGATTTTATACTGTCTTGCTGCTTGAATAATTTAAATGTTTGTAATATTCTCATTTCCAAATAATGTTCCTCCACAGTTTCAAAGCCATTGCTTCATTGTATTTTAGCCTCCAGTGTTACAGTTGAGAATACTGAAGCCATTCTTATTCTTGACCTATTATTTTTTTTCTGTCTAAAAAGCAGTCAGTAGTCCTCTAGTGTTCAGAATCATTAGTTGACCCTTTTAATATGAAAACTCACATCCGTAAGTTCTGGGGCATTTTCTTATATTAATTCTTTGGTTCCCCCCCATTCATTTTCTCTGTCCTCTTTTCTGGAACTTTTTATTCAGATATACTTGTTTCTAAATTTCTTTTTTATTTGCCTGTCAGCTTTTTTATTTGTTTGTTTGTTTGTTTTGCTATATTGTCTCAGAAATTGCCTTGACTTTTTGTGAGATTATGTTCTTGTTTTGCGGCTGAAATGTGATTTTGTATTTTTTAGTTATTTTCTCCTTAGTGGTGTATTTCCTCCAAATTGGTTTTTTAGCCCCTCCCTATTTGTTTTGGTCACTGTATTCCCTGCCGCAGGAGGCTTTTCCCATATGTCTGATAATCTTTATTTTGTGCTCAGTGTGAAGGGTGGAGAGCTAAAAAGCTCCTGGGAAGCATTCACTGCTCATCAGTGGGGCTTGCTGGCTGTGAGCATCACTGTAGGATTATCTGGCTGGACCATTTCCTTGGGCTCATTGTGCCTAGAGGATGACTGCCTGGTCTCCAGGGCTTTGTCCTTGGTGGTCTTGGCCTCCATTATAGAGGTCCATATTTTTCATACCGAGGGGGGCTCACCTGTGCTTTGTGTCCCCACAAAGACTTTAACCTTTCTGTTGAAAAAGTTCAAGAATTTTGCTGGGTGCAAAGAGGGGCAGTTGTCTAGGCGTTTTGTGTTTTTTTTTCCCTAAATACTTTAAGTACTTTTGATCTATTCAAGAAGTACTTAATCCTTTCCATGTAGAATATTGTGCTGGGAACTGATAAAAAGAAGAAACAGGTCTCGATTCTGCCATTAAGAACTTTACAGACCAAAACGAAAGATGCACACAAACATCTGTATTGGGAGGTGCTAAGGGATACAGATAGGTAGATTTAGTGGTTTACATAATATAGATTTGTGATCGTGCTATCTTTTAAATTTCTTTGGGCTTATCAATAAGATGATTTCTAAAAACACATTTTAAAAAACCCACCAAAATAAAGTGGGCAAGTTAAAGATAGCTACTACCAAATACTTTCTTTTGAAGATTTTTTCCATATGATTCAGCTTCTGGCTGATTCTGAAGACTTTCAACTAGTTTTCCTTATTGATTTTACTTCCTACCTTTCTTTGGTCCCCCTTTTTAGAGGTACATATGTAGTACTGCTAATTCTTGAGATTTGGGCATTCATTGGTAGATTGGTTTTCTATTTCCTCTGTCTACATAGATACATACATATACACACATATATCTATATATGTATACGTATATTTTTAAGAAGGGCGTAAACCTACAGGCTAGGAAGAATGAGAAAAAAGAACAAGATTATAACTTTCAGTGTTGAAGCTCATAGAAAAGTAGCAAAGGTCTTAGGAGACATGGGAAAAATTAGTACTAAGCAGGTAGCAGGGAATGTAGAGAACCAATTTACCAAAGAATCCCAAAAGGCTCAAGAATTAGCAGCACTACTTGCCTCCAGGAATGTGTGTATGTACATACATGTATACATACATACATACCAGGTCTGTTTGGACAAAGTCCAGCCATTGTTAATATAACAAGGACGGTTTGCACAACATTGATGTAACTTGGCAGCTAAGGAGAGTGGACTGGAAGGTGCATGTGTGAACAATGATGACTTTACCAGTCAGTGGGGGCAGTAGATGCTGTTGAGTGAACATGTGTACTGTGTGGCCATCAAATTCAAAATGACTGAATGAGTAGAGCAACAAATCTGCATCAAATTATGTGTTAGGCTTGAACATTCCTCCGCAGAAACTATTTGGATAATTCAGAAGGCCACAGCTATGGGCAGCTGGTGATTGGCAGCTTCATCATGACAATACCCACTCATGCATCATGTCTCATGCAGCGTTTTTTGGTGAAACATCAAATCACCCTGGTGACTCAGCCCCACTACAGCCCAGGTTTGGTGCCCGCAACTTCTGGCTTTTCCCCAAACTAAAATCACCTTTGAAAAGGAAGTGATTTCAGACCTTTGATAAGATTTAGGAAAATACAGCAGGGCAGCTGATGGTGATTGGGAGAATTTTGTGAGGTCCCAAGGTGCCTGCTTTGAAGCGGACTGAAGCGTCATTGTCCTATGTACAATGTTTCTTGTGTCTTGTATCTTCTCCAGTAAATGTCTCTATTTTTCATATTATATGGCTGGATACCTTCTGGACCTTGTATATTGTTTTAGTGGCGTTTGGGGAGTGAAAATAGATGAGTGTGTACAGTCTTTACCCAGGAGTCTTAATGTCTTTGTGTGTACTTGTCTCATCTCTTTCAACTAGATTGGAAACTGATTTGCTTATAAATTTTTATATTATAAATTTATAAATTATAAATTTTTATATCCCTCTCATCAACTAACTGCCTCCCATGTAGTAAATCCTAATCTGTTGTTTGACCTGTCATGTAAGGCAGTGATACTAAGTGACTGACATGTATAACAAATTGGTAATCATTCTTATCCATAGGGAGTTGATGTGCTGGCCCTTAGAACAGTCATTTATACATTGCTGTATTAGTTCCCTTAGTTTGCATATTGAGAATGATCAATACTCTATGTAGAAACACACACTATACTAATGGGTACTAGGTCAATGTTTCATAGTGTGAAAATGTCCTCACTATCTATGTTTAAGGCTTAATTGATAGTGGATTCCATTATCCTAATTGCATGAATGTTTCACTTCACCCAGGATTTCTTTGGGTAACAGTTACTGAGAAGTAGAAATGAATATGGAGGACCAGGAAAAGCTCTTAAGATATGTTTCCCTCCCTTTTCTTCTTTGTTCTTCCTGTTAATTAACATACTATTATTAATGGAAACCTGATTAAACTTTTCCTCATTTGATGTAAACCTTTGTAGTAACTGATAAAAATTAGGTATTTAATATTTTATTTTAAACAATAGATACTTGACATAGTGTGTACTCTGTAATAAAGTTCAACCTAGCACTAGATGAAAATGAGTACTTTGATACTATATCCTAGGCTAAGTTAGGGAACACATTATGTCTTATTTGTTTTATCTTTCCAGTCCTAACAGGGGCTTTACAGAAATGCACTGTATGAGTGGCCACTCCAATTTTGTGTCTTGTGTATGCATCATACCTTCAAGTGACGTATACCCCCATGGACTAATCGCCACTGGAGGAAATGACCACAATATTTGCATTTTCTCACTGGAGAGCCCAGCACCACTTTATATACTAAAAGGTCACAAAAATACTGGTGAGTATAGTGCTTTAGTGTTTTTCTATTTGAAAAGAATTCATCCTTTTGGAGTAAAATTTACCTATCCATTTTTCTTGGTTTCTATTATGTTTCTTTACCTATAGCTAATCAGCTTGATAGTAAAAATTGTTTTGGATCAACATTGTTCTATAAATTCTGTTATAGATTTACTGTTAATGCTCAGTAAAGTTTTTCATGCTTATACAGGGTGGGCAAAAGTAGGTTTACAGTTGTAATACAAACAGTAAATGTTTAATAATAATACGTGAATAAACTCTATGTTCCTGTACTCACAACTGTAAACCTAATTTTGCACACTCCTGTCTATTTAAAAGTAAAGCGTTCAGTTATAAAAGGAAGAGGCCATGTAATTTTGATGCACTTTGTGATTTTGGTTTTTCAGCTATTTTGTGGAAGGAATTTACTCAGGAAAATGAATAGTATTTATCTTTTGACTGTTAGGTCTGTATTTATACAGCACATTGAATGCGTTTAGAGCTTTGGTATTATTTATAAAGAGGAATACTTTTGAATATTCTTTTTCTGTGATTCGTGTATACTATTTCTGATTCTCCTGATATTCCTGGATTTGTGTATGGCTTAGCAGCTCTTTGTTATAAAATGTTACGCTTAATCAGTGCAAATCAGTGTGGTATGTGTCCTTATTTTGTAACGTATCTGGAATACTTTTTCGGACATAATGTAAGCAAATAGTTTGGCCCATAAACACTTTAAACTGAATTCCTTTGATGAGTTTGTAAAATGCTTTGTGTGTATGTATGTGAAATCTTCAATACAGAGTGATGCAGATTTTTTAAACTTTATTATAGAAATCTTCAGTGTATACAGAAGTAGAGATAGTAGTTTATATTGAGTTATATATACCCATGTCTAGTATGGAATAATGATCTCTTCCACCCATGTATTTTACATTGCTTCTAGGGTTATTCACATAAGCTCTATCTTGTTTCATCTTTCCCCTCTTCCACAATATTATTTTAAAGGAAATTTTCAATGTACTTTCATTTGTAAATACTTCAGTATGCAGTTCTAAAATAGGATTTGGCAAACTTTTTCTGAAAAGAACCAGATAGTAAATGTTTTAGGCTTTGCAGGCCATATGGTTGCTTTCACAACTACCAACTCTACCATTGTGTTCAAAAGCAGCCATTGACAAATAAATAAATGAGCCTCTCTGTGTTTCAATAAATCTTTATTTATGGACACTGAAATTTGGAAGTTACATAATTTTCACATCAGGAAGTATATTTTGATTATTTTTTCCTAACCACTTAACAAATGTAAAAACCATTCTTAGTTTGCGCACTATACAGAACAAGTAGCCCACAGGCCATAGTTTGCTGGCCACTCTAAAATAAGGATTCTCTCCTTTTTTTTTTTTTTAAACAATATCATTATCACACCTGAAACAACACAAAACCTCATTTCTTATCATATATCCAGTGAATGTTCACATTTACCCAGTTATCTCATAAATGTTTTTTTACAGTTTAGTGACCCAAACAAGGTCCACATATCTTTCAATGTGTTAGTTTCTTCTTCTCCCCATTTAAAACCAGCTTATTTTACCTGTAGAATTTCCCACAATCTGAACTTTGCTGATTAGAGCCTTTTTATGGCCTTTAACATGTTCCTCAGTACCCTGTATGTTTTGTAAGCTATTAGTTACATTTAGAAGTTTGACCAGATTCAGATTCAAGTTTTTAACATGAATACTTTATAGGTAGTATTGTGTACTTTTGTATAGCACATTAAGAAGAACATGATACCTCTTTCTTGTGATGTTCAGATTGATCAGTGGGCTCAAGTGTTGTGCACCCATTTGTTATAAAATTCCTGTCTTTTATATACTGATATTTAGCATCTATTGATGATCATTGCATAGATCTAATATTTCATTAATATTTTCAAAATGATTATACCCTAATTCTGCCATTATTTCTGCATTTAATAGCTAGCTATTTTCTATATAGAACTCTCCCACATCAACTCTCTGGTTCCCATATGAGTGTTTCCTTGCCCCCCTTCCACGTCTTTTATTGAGTTTAAAAATGAGTTGGTTCCTGAACATCTTTTTTTTTTTTCCTTTATGATTCTCAAATTGTCCCGTATCTGGCCATTGGAATCCTCTTAAATTGGCTTCTGGGACCAGAGAGTAAATCTGCATCTCCTGCAGTGGGTGAGGATGCACTTTCCTGACACTGCGGGCTGAGAGGAGAGATCTAGTGTTTCACTGTCGTATGCAGACTTTGAATCACTCTTATTTTTCAAGGCCTCTGCTTAGCCCCATCCCTTCATGAGACCAAATGGCTGCATGCTTACTGAGCTTCATAATTGTGGGCCCAGTTACCGTGCTTCTGAATTCCTTTCTGTGGGTGTTTAAATTATAACTAATGTTCCTCCATTTTGCTATGTCAGTTATTTTATTTTCAGTTGTCTTTGTCCTTGTAGATTAATACCATTTATAGCATTACTGTAAATAATCCGCCATTTTTAATGAGAATTCTGGGGTTTTTCTGTTTCTATATTTTTAGATAACTTTTCATTTATAATTTTTAGCCTGTATAATTTTATATTAATAAAACATTTAATTAACCATTCCATTACTGTTGAACATTTAGTTTTGCTCTGTTTTTTTTTATCATCTTAACTAAAGTGAAAAATACCTATATTAATAGCATTTCAAAATCATTTAGCCCTGATTAGGTATCTGAGTCGGTTAGAGCATTGTCCTGATATGCCAAGATTGCAGGTTTGACTCCCGGTCAGGGCACATACAAGAAGCAACCAATGAATGCATAAATAAGTGGAACAATAAATAGATGTCTGTTTGTTCATCTCTCTCTCTCTCTGAAATCAATTTTTAAAAATATATTAAAATCACTTAACATTGTCTTCCTTTGTAGTTTCTTAGAACTGGAAGGGATTGTGCAACCCACTTAATCCTGTCTCCTCATTCTGCAGATGAGGAGTCTAAGGTTAGGTAACACCCTCGCGGTCAGACCTCTCCTAAGTGGCATCTCTAGTACTTGCATCCAGGCAGTCTGGCAAGATTCATAACCATTGTACACACTTCTGCATCTCCATTGAGCTGTGTTTTTAAAATTGCAATGCTTTAATAACTAACAAAGTTGAACATTTTTCTATATGAAAATGTGTTTACTAATGCCTTTTTTTCCTTTAGTTTGTAGTCTTTCATCTGGAAAATTTGGGACATTACTTAGCGGCTCATGGGACACCACTGCTAAAGTGTGGCTGAATGACAAATGTATGATGACTTTACAGGTACAGTAGTTCTGTGTGAATATTCTAGATAATTAAATATGATGACTCTGGCTACTTAAATTAATACACGTTTTACTCACAGGGTCATACAGCTGCAGTATGGGCAGTAAAGATTTTACCTGAACAGGGCTTAATGTTGACTGGATCTGCAGACAAGACTATTAAACTGTGGAAAGCTGGAAGATGTGAGAGGACTTTTTCAGGTAATGTCAGTATACACCTCTTATCATCTCATTGCTTTATATTTACTCAAATGGTCTTTTTCTCAAAGATTTAGAACCTTGAAAGTGGTATTTGAAAAATGTTACCCACATATCTTTTTAAAAGATATATTGAAACTTCTCATTAAAAACCAGATCACACTAATAAATAGGTACTACCTCATAGTCTATAATTTGTGTATGTGCTTCTATGAATTACATATGTGTAACTTGTGGAATGCAGTTATGTTTTTGCCTGTCCTTTGAACATGTTCAGTCTGAAACTTGATGGATCAACAGTGTTATCTTCATATATTTAGAAAAACATTAGAAGTGCTTTTATTAATGTCAAAGTATATTGTTTAATAATACATATTTTAGGCTCCATTTATTTAGTAGTTTGGGTTGGTAGTCTTTTTAAACCTCAGCTATTAAATAACTCCTGTGCTGGTGTGAATTTTTTCTTTTATTTACTTTTTTAAAGTTGATTACCACTCAGGAGGATAACATTGGGAGAAATCCCTATGTGAAGACAAAACTGCCTATAGATGGAAAGTGGACAATGAGTTCTAATAAGCATCTCTCTGTTTTTGCTTCCATGCATACATATATGTATAAAGTTATTAATCTGATAGATAATCAAATTAGCAAATGTTGAGCATGGGGAAAGGCTTTGGCTTCTGAATTTCTTTATTTGATCACAAGCTTCAGAGAATGTCCTTAAAAAAATTGTGGTGACATTTTTCTACAAGGCTTCAAGTAATAATGAAAGAAATTGAGTTTTCTCAAGTATATCTCCAGTTACATAATTAAGAACATTATGTAAAAAGTTTATTCCAGAAATTCTTGCCATTTAAAAAAAATCAGTAATCATTGGTTTTTATTTAATCTTTTTAATGCTTGCATTTAATGCTTGCATTTGGAATGTTCCCAATGATAAATCAGCAATGTTTGGCTTTATATTTGCATTTTGGTTGAATCAAAAGAGGGAGGATAATGAGTCAGGAAACTTGAATTCTTGTTTTAGCATTGCCACTAATGGGTGGTTGTAGGAAAATTAATCTCTCACTGTAGTCTTGCATATTTTAATGAAGTTTACTTTTCTGTGATGCATTTAATATTTCAAACTTAAATGATTGCAGCTTTTTGTAATCTTAGTTTTTCTTTATTTTCTCTGGCGTTTTATAAGTATTAATTTTAGTATTGTGTGGTAAAAAACTTAAGGATATTTACACCTTATTATATATTTTAGATATTTGAATATTGTGTATATTATGAATTATTCTTGTTATTGGGAAAGAAAAATTGAATTGTCAGGTAAAAAAGGAGAATTGTGAGCATCAAAGCTATATTTCCGGAGGGTTTTAAGGAAGAAATTGGAGAAGATAAAATAAATATAAAATATCGTATCGTGCCGTGTATAATATGCAGCCACGTTTTTGGCCCAAACTTCCAAGAAAAAAATCTTTTGTTTTAATTTCTAATTCAATTTTTTATTTATATTTACAAACAAAACCAATTATAGTATTCCAGGGTATTATTTTGCATACGGATATCATTATTGCTTTCTAGAGTTATACTGTTAACGCATAAACATAAACAAAGGAATTTATTTATATAGATAAGGAATGAGTACTACCCGTGAATAATGTGCATCCTTATTTTCCCTCAAAAATTTGGGCAAAAAGGTGTGCATTATACATGGCAAAATACGGTAATTTCTCAAGAGTGATGATAAAAAATATATTGCCAAACCAAGTTTTGGTTACCCGGCTTTCCTACAGAAAAAAAATGAATTTCTCAAACTCGAAAGTCAAGTTTTACTATTCACTGGTGTTTTACGATATTGATGAAATACATAGAGCCATCAACCAAATGATCTCTTTTATTAATTTACAGTATTTTTTTAATACAGGGCATGAAGACTGTGTAAGAGGTTTGGCAATTTTGAGTGAAACAGAATTTCTTTCCTGTGCAAATGATGCCAGTATTAGAAGATGGCAAATCACTGGAGAGTGTCTTGAAGTATATTATGGACATACAAATTATATTTATAGCATATCTGTCTTTCCAAATTCTAAAGGTAAAATTATTTTATACCATGCATTTTTTAAAATTTTGTATTAACCGTTGTTTCATCACATTCTTAAGGTGAGGGAAGGAGGGCTGATGACTTAAATCAATTTACTAACTGTACTTTGAATAATTTAGTAACTTTATTTCATAAGTATTTTTTTCCTAAAGGAGAAAATTATATGATCATCCATGTATTAATTCATATTTGATGGTTGTGTTGTAAAAAGTTCTTAGGTATCTGAGGAAAGTATATACTTATATCTAAGTATTGTGTGTAAGATGTGAAATGTATGAAAACTTGATTTTTAGTCCTGGCTGGTGTGGCTCGGTGGATTGTGCTTAGGCCTGTGAACCAAAAGGTTACCAGTTCAATTCCCAGTCAGGACACATGCCTGGGTTGCCGGCCAGGACCCCAGTTGGAGACGTGTGAGAGGCAGCCAATCGATGTATCTCTCACATATTGATGTTTCTCCCTCTATTCCCCTCTCTGTAAAAATAAATAAATGATTTTTAAAGTTGTTACAGAAGTGGCAAATACGTAAAACTTAGAACTATAATTTTAAAATACTTCGGGGTTAAAAAAGATCAGCCTATCTAGGAAGATGATTTGTATGAATGTACTTAATTTTATTTATTCAAAATAATTTTTCCTGAATTCATTAATTTTAGATTTTGTGACAACAGCAGAAGACAGATCTTTGAGAATCTGGAAACATGGGGAGTGTGCTCAAACAATCCGACTTCCAGCTCAGTCTATATGGTGCTGCTGTGTGCTAGACAATGGCGACATTGTCGTTGGTGCAAGGTATTTATATTATAATCAATAAATAATATTTGTCTAGGACTTGGGTAGGCATTAGAGTGCACTGTGAGAAGCCATAAGGAATTTCATGTGAATTGGAGAGACCATGTGAACAATTATGTTACTGAACAAAATAGTAATAGGTTATGTATAATAGCTTTCACACTAATGATGCAGGACAGCTTATACCAGTGTTGTTCTGCAAGTTGTGCAGTTGTTCTGCAAGTTGTGCAAGTTGTGCAGTTGAAACACTGAATGCATAGGAAGTTGGAGAAGGTAGAGAGGGCTGTGGGGGGTACTTTCTAGAGAAGAAATTTGGGAGTTTGAAAGATAATGAGGAAGAAGAGAGATGAGAATTTTTGTCAAAAGAAAGTATAAGTAAAGATGTGGCATGGAAATGAAAGCAATGTTTTAGGAAAAGATAGAAAATGCTGGAGGACTATGCTGGGGAAAAGTGGATAATAGGTAAGGTGGGGTTTAATTATGGAGAGCCTTCAATGCCAGGCATTATTTAGATTCAGTGCTTGGGGCTGAAGGGTTGTATCTCCTGAGCAAGATGTGATATGATTAAAGCAGAACTTGTGAGTTGTTAATTATATAGGTTTTATTTATTTAGTGGTGACAGTCGAAGGAAAGCCGATTAGAAAGCAATTGCAGTGATAAGAGTGTGAAGTTATGAAATATTGGCCCCACAGTACTACTAGGAAAGAGGCCAAAAATGAGATAATGCTAAGGGAAATGATCAGAAATGGGAAGAAAGAAAAGGATAAAGCTTCAAACTTTGGTGACTGGAAGTCTGCATTAATAAAAATGGGGATGTGGGAAAATTAGTTTGGTGCAGAAGGTGATGACTTTGGTTTTAGACTTTGTTTATCCCAGTGATCAGCCACGCTCATGCAGGTGCATCATAGGCAGTTGGACTGGAGCCGAACAACTGAGACTAAAGATAAAGGTGTTCATAAAACTGCTAAAGTCAAGTGGTGAACCACCTTTCTCTGAGGAAAGAAACATGGTGGGGGAGGAACAGAAGACTAAAGACTGAATTTTGTGACATGCTGTGGGTAGAGAAAGAGAAGCCAGTAGCTTAAGCTGAAAAAGAAATCCAGGTATTGAAATTCAGAGATGGTAAAGGAGAGATTTTGGCAGGAGACTGTTATCAGTGTCAACAAGTACATGAGGAATTAGGATGGAAAGTTAGAACAGCTTTTGGATTTGGTTTAAAAGATGTTATTACTGACTTTTACATCAGGTTTTGGTAGGAAAAGATAGAAGGTAAGTAAGAGGCAACAATGGATGAGGGATTATAAGCTACTCTGGCATTAAAGGCAGGAAGAAAAATCAGTAAGGGATAGAGCAGCGGTCCCCAATCTTTTGGGCACTGGTTTCGTGGAAGACAATTTTTCCACAGACTGGGGTTTGGGGGCATTATGACCTGTGACCAGATGCAGCATAATTGTCCACTGCACTCACTGATAGGGTATTGATATGAGTCTGCAAGCAGTTGATTTATTACGGTCTTTGCAGTCAAACCTCTCTGCTAATGAAAATCTGTATTTTTAGCCCCAGTGCTAGCATCATGGCCTGAGCTCCACGTCAGATCATTAGGCGTTAGAGTCTCATAAGGAGCTCTCAACCTAGATTCCTCACATGCGCAGTTCACGCATGGTAGGGTTCGTGCTCCTATGAAAATCTAATGCCGCTTTGGCTGATCTGACAGGAGGTAAGGTTCAGGCAGTAATGTGAGCAGTGGGGAGCGACTGTAAACACAGAGGAAGCTTCGCTCACCTCCTGCTGTGCAGCTCAGTTCCTAACATGCCACAGACTGGACAGTGGCCCTGCGGTCGGAGACACCTGGGATAGATATCTGATAAAGTGGATATGTTTTGCTTTCTGGCTGGGCCAGCAGTTGATTGATTGGCTTATTTCCCCCACCCCACCTCCGTCCTTAGCATATTTAAAGTTGAAGAAAAATAAATAAATTGAAAGGATGAAATTGCTGTTAGTGGAAGGTTATGGTATGAAACAGAGTTTTCTGAAGCATTGGGTAGGGTTAATAGAGTTGAAAGTTGCTAACTTGCCTCCCCACCCCTAAATTCAGAATTGAGAAATCATGGAAATGAAGTCATTTTCCTGAGAATAGAGGTTGGGACTGCCACCTAGTCTGAAGGCAAGGCTGTTTTTTTCTTGAACGGGGTTACATTACTACTTAATGGCATATTAAAGGCAGATTCCATGATTCCCTAAGAAACAGATATTGAGCATCTGCTCTTTTGTGAGTCTTATGTTGGATATTTGAGCCCTTAATAAATTGAACCAGATCACTACCCTTCTTTATACCATAACACTTACGTAATGGTGACTTTTAAAATGTACACTTTATCACTAGATTTTTATGGTAAATATTTAACTTGGAATTGAAAATTGTGTTAAATATATATTTGTCTGTCCTTTGCCAGTAACTTTTCCCTAGTTTTTTTTTTACCCTATACATTGCTTTAGAAAATAATAGAGGGTAGTGTGTGCTTAAGTCCGCATAGTGCTATACTCAACAATAGGTACATACTAATGTTTCTTGTAGTCACAAATAAAGATTATTTTTGCTTTGGATCATTCAGGTGTGATAATGTTAATACACTATGGCAATGACTTAAAATCAGTTTGTTTTTCCTTATAGTGATGGTATTATTAGAGTGTTTACAGAATCAGCGGATCGGACAGCAAGTGCTGAGGAAATCAAGGCTTTTGAAAAAGAACTTTCTCAGGCAACCATTGATTCCAAAACTGGTGATTTAGGGGACATTAATGCAGAGCAGCTTCCTGGGAGGGAACATCTGAATGAACCTGGTAAATATTTCAGTGTATCCAGTAGTAAAAATTGTTACCAATTATTCCAAAATTTTGGAATAATTAAAGCAATAAGAAAAAAATGTTGATTTGCTAATTATTCAGTGTAAAAGTCACATAACACCATATTAACAATTGCACTTGTGGTGCAAAAGCAATGATGGGTAAAACTGCTGGCTCCCTAGTACACAAATCAAGGCACAAATCAGTGGCATCAAACTGTTCGGTAGTCATGTGTTATTTACTGACACACAGTTGTAGTTTTTAAAAAAAGGCATATGCCCTCAAAAATGTCCTTGATGAAGCATGAAAATTTGATTTTATTACATCTATACCCCTTTAGTACATTTAAGAAAATATTCTGGGTGACAGAATGTAAATTACACATATAGGACACCAAAGCACTCTCGTGTCTGAAGGATATGTGCAATAATTTAACTTGCAGGCTGAACTAGTCCCTTTTTCATGGAATGCCATTTTTATTTTGCAGAATGACCAGCTAGTTATTCAGGCTTGGGTATATGACAGGCATTCTTTAAAAATGAACATAGTGAGCTTGTCACTTTAAGGAAAACAACTGACGATATTTGTTGCCAAAGATATAATTCAAACTTTCAAGTGTGAATCGAAATTTTAGAAAAATCTGTATCTGCCACCAGGAGCTTGATAGTTTCCTAATACTTACAAGGCTGTCCTAATGATATCAGTAGCACTATTAGTAAGTGTGATTTTTTTTTTTGATATTGAATAAGAAAATGTGTAAACATGTGGAAGATCTGCATACCTCATTTAATTGATATTTTCCAAACGCTATAGTTCACAATGTTATAAACTGTTCAAAGTGTAAGACAGACCAGTGGATTTTAGTTTAATAGTGTACAACAAATTAATTGATATGGTTTTAGATTCTAAATTATAACCTTTAAGGACCTACTACTTGTATAATATTCACATTTTTCTGAAAAGGCTATTAAACTAGTCTTCTCTTTTTCAATTTTTTTTTTTAAACACACTTTAACCAAAACAACATATTGCAGCAGATTGAATGCACAGGAAGGTATGGTAAATGCAGTTGTCTTCTATTAAGAAAGACAGTAAAGTGAGTTATAGAAACAGAAAACAATGCCAGTCTTTTCATTAAATTTCTAAAAATAAAACATTTTTTATTAAAAAATTTACTCAAAATGTAATGGACCTATTATTGTTTTCCATGTAGTAAATATATTCTCATTTGTAATTTCAAATCTAATAAAATAATTGATATAATTCACATTATAAAAAAGTTCTTCAGGCTTCTGAATAACCTAGGACTACAAAGAGTTGTAGTTGTCTTGAAAACAAAATTTTGAGAACTGCATTAATACCATGTTTTAATATGTTTACGATTCTTTACAAAATGTAGTCTTTTTGTCACTGTGTATATACATATGATAAATATTTACTAAGGGCCTTTTGTTCTGAGCTCCAAGGAGTAGAGCAGATAACAAGAGACAAAAATCTCTGTTCACACACGTTTATGTTCTACATGAGGAGACAGATAATTAAAAAGTAAATAGTATTTAACTATGTCAGATAATGATAAGTACTAAGGGAAAAATAAAGCCAATGTTGTGGCTGTTTTATCATTTCTACATACAGTGCTTAGGGAACGTGTAATAGGATAGCAGTAGCTGCGGTAACACAAACACAGATAAATCCTAAAATCTCAGTGGCTTAACACAAGTAATGTTTGCTTATTGCACATTTAAAGTTCAGTTGATGGCAGGTTGTGCTGGAGCATGTTTGTAGAGTAATTTTGCTCCTCAGGGTCATTCAGGGGCCCAGGCTGATGGAAACCACCGTCTTCAACATGTGACGTCAAAGGTTCCTAGGGTGTAGACTTTCATCCACCAAAGAGGGTAATAGGAGAAGGTAGAGGATGATAGAGCAGGCCTTGAAATGGCCTATATCACACCCACCCAGATGCTACAGATTGTATACTCAGCATGTAACATCTAGGGACTGCAAGGTGCAAGGGGGCTAAATAATGCAGTCTCCGACTAGACAGCCACAGCTCCACTGTATGGAATAGGAAGGAGCATGAATCTCTAGAGGACAGATGGTGTTTTTGCCACCGAAGGCTTTGCTGAGAATGTGACATTCAAGTAAAGTCCTTAAGGAGGCAAGGGAGCAAACCTTGCCAGCACCTGTGTGAAGAGTGTTGGAGGCAGTATAAACAGGTAGTTCAAAGATTCCATGGCTGAAGTATGATGACGGGATGAGGGAAGAAGTAAAGGAAGATTAGGTAAGAGAGGATGGTAGGGGCAGATTATATTTGGCCTTGTATACCACTCCAATGACACAGGCCTTAATCGATGGTGAGTTGGGAAGTCATTGAAGGGTCTCCAGCAGAGATGTGTTAGGAGCTCCTTAAACTTTTGAAATAATTTCTGTGATTCCTGGGTTGAATGTAGGCTGTGGGGCCCAGGATAGGAGTAGGAGGCCATTGATCATTCCAACTGAGAAATGATGGTGATTTGTACCAATAGGTAGTCATGGAGATGGTGAAAAGAGGTAGTTCTAGAAATATTTTAAATACAGAGCTGATAGAATTTTCTAAAGGATTGGCTGTGGTGTTGCAAGAAAGAGGAATCAGGCTCTTCCATCCATTTTGGCCTGAGCAGCTAGAATTGAGAATCATTTACTGAAATGAAAGTGTTATTAGAAGATACTCAGTAATAAAACCTGTTTTAATTTTGATGGGCTAGCTACTTTCTAGAATCACATTTTTTAACCTTCCTTTATTTAATAAAGTTTCTTTTTAATCACTTCTTTTATACCACTTTCCAGTAGAATTATATTTTAAAATCTTTTGTTTGATAAAATTTTCTACTGAACTAAAATATTTTCTTTTGTATATAAATTTTAATGTTAACAATTTTCTGTGTAAATGTTTTTGAATTTTACTCTGCCGTTCAATCTTTGATTCTCAAAATTTTTACTTTAAGGTACTAGAGAAGGACAGACTCGTCTAATCAGAGATGGGGAGAAAGTTGAAGCCTATCAATGGAGTATCAATGAAGGGAGGTGGATAAAAATTGGTGATGTTGTTGGCTCATCTGGTGCTAATCAGCAAACATCTGGAAAAGTTTTATATGAAGGGAAAGTATGTTGACTTCTGCTTTCTAATTATCTTAATCTTAAAGCATTCAACACATTAAATGTTTTCTTTTCCCTTTTCTCCATGCTAATAACATTTTCTTTGGTGTTTGACATTTAAAAATACATTTCTATGGGGTAAATTCTCTCTTTTTCCCTGTCTTGAATTAGATTTTTTAAGAATCTCTTTCCATGTAGGGAAAGCTGCATTTTATAGACAGATTAGGCATTATTTGTCTTTTAGTAGTTAGAGTAATGTGTTCCCAACCATTTTGGATTAGGAGCTTCTGTACCACCTTTCATCTAATGCTTCATGCCTATATTTAACTTGAGAAGACATGAAGGACCCTAAAGGGAATGCTTATAATGACAGAATGTTTGTGAGCGGGGCATGGTAGCAGCTAATATTTTGGCCTTGAGATCAAGCAATTGGAAATTCTCCTTTGGCTTTAGAATTAAATTAAAATGTAGTCATAATTTATCCCCTCCTCCACCCCCACTCCCAGTGAAATACTAATCTTGTAGCACATGCAGGTGGTTGCTATTAATTATCATATGCCACGTGGAAGATTTTAACATTGCATTTTGGAGAAAGTTTAAGTACTATAATTATTAAAATAAACACAGAATAGCTGACTATATATGTCATTAATATATATGAACAGATAACTTAGTAATTATTTATCTCCTTTTTATATTCCTATTAAAGGAATTTGATTATGTTTTCTCAATTGATGTCAATGAAGGTGGACCATCATATAAATTGCCATATAACATCAGTGATGATCCCTGGTTAACTGCATACAACTTCTTACAGAAGAATGATTTGAATCCCATGTTTTTGGATCAAGTGGCAAAATTTATCATTGATAACACAAAAGGTCAAATGTTGGGACTTGGGAACACCAGTTTTTCGGATCCGTTCACAGGTAAGTTAGGGTTGGTATTAAGTCTTAATGTGCTTCCATCAATTTTGGTTGATTTTCATCGTTTGATGTGTTAAATGCCCATTATGATTAGCTGTTTAAATAAAAACCAAGATCTTCAATAGGTTTTGACTTCACATTCATATTTGTAAGCCTCAAATTATATAGTAATTCTGTATTTATAAAAATGATTATAAATTTTCTGTTACAAAAATATAGTCACACTGTAAACTAAATAGAATTAAGAAATTTTAATTTAGCTGTTTGAAATAAAAAGAAACTCCTGTGTTCCTTTATATAGCACTTGTTTTTAAAAATATATTTTTTGGTGAAATTCTGTTTTCAAATGAGGCTAAATTGGTTAGTCGTACATCACATCTAGGACTGAATTGGGGGTAGTTTCATTTTATATGTTATTTATATTCCACATGTTCATTTTAAGTCAACTATTTGTAACATACAATGTCTAAATTTTTGTAAATGGGATTAGGTTCTCATGCCAGTCCATAAATTATAATCCGAGTAGTATTAGTCTGAGCCCTGCTGGCTCCTAGGAAATAGATTATAATTCTTGCTGTATAAGCCTGTGTTCTGGGACCCAGGAACCAAAACCATGGTACAGGAGGAAATAAAATGCTTCCTCATTTCTTAGGTATAGGGCAAGCTCTAAATAAAATTTTGAAATTGTTACCATATTATTAATGTTTTGCTGTTGTCAGTTTTGACTCCTTTTTTCCTTTGTTACTGTTTTTTCTTGTTTTATAAGGAATGATCCCATATCCTCTTCCTGTCTCAAGGCCTTCTATAGATGTCTTTTTTTCTTCCCTGACAGATACTTCATACTGCCAAATTATCTCCTCTTTCCATTGCCAGTGCACATAATGAAGCTAATCTTATGTGCATGTTGCCTTAAAAAGAATTATCAGACTCACTCACTTCTGAACTATAAATGATGCAACCTTCCCAGAAGTTGCACTTTACAAAAAAAAAAAAGAGGGCCAGAAACATTTTTATTATCTGGATATTTCTGTCATTGGACTTTCTAGTCTATAGTGCAAAAGAGTGAACACATGATAGCAGTATTGTGTAAGGCTATTTTATGGGACCGGGGACAGATATTAAAGCAGCTGCTTCCATCTGGAAGTATAACAGCTATTTGGCTTTTTTGCCCTTCTGAAACTTTAACTTTATAAGCATCCTTACATATATCTTTTTGTAGATGTCTGTAATTATTTCACTAGATGTACTAACAAAACATACATGCCCATACACCACATAATTGTGAAGGTATAAACAAATCTGTTTCCTTTGTAGCACTCATCCCCTTTGTAATTCTCTTCTTCAGTAGGCTGTAAGCTTCAGTGGATACAAGCAATCATGTTCTCTGCTGGATCCCTAGGACTGAATGCACTGTTTGACATATGAATTAATGAACTCAGTGGTTCTCTAAAAGATTAACATTTGATGCCTGTGGTTTTGATAGCAAAAGCAACAGCAGGAATTCTAGTGAATTTGTATAGGAATAGGAATTGATTGTATGTATATTATTTAGGCCAGAGACCACCCACAATTTCTCTTTTTATATTTGAATTCCTAGTTATTTTACTATCTAAATGCAAGGGCTAAGATACAATAAAGTGTTAAAGAAAACAAAGCTTGGAGAATCATTGAAATTTTGGTTTCCTACTAGTCTTTTCAACTGTAACATTTTTTACTATAAATTTTGTTATTCTCCCATGTAACAGCCTTGCTCTTCTGTTTTCCTCCAAGCTTAGAGTCTTCTAATGTAAGCATAGTGTTACTTATAAAATTCAAAACTGTGGCATACTCCAGTGTTTCCTTCGTTTGCATGCACAGGTGGTGGTCGGTATGTTCCAGGCTCTTCATCAGGATCTTCTAACATACTGCCTGCAGCAGATCCTTTTACAGGTGGGATGCAGCTTTGATTAATGTATCTTTACTAAATGTGTATTACTTTATATGGCTTTTCATTTTGGAGATAACATTCAATTACTGATACTTCCTTTATCAATATGTCCAATGTCGTTGGATCTCATTTTCTGTAACTTCTAATTTTTGCTTTTTCTTACAGTACCTTTGTGACTTTCCTCATGACTTTTAAATAGCATATTATTATAACTCATCATTTTCTCCAGTGGTCCTTCCTGCCAGGAGAGTCACTAAGAACATAGGTTTTAGAGCTAGACAGACCTTGGTTCAAATTTGGCTCTACCACTTACTTGCTAAGACAAGTTGGCAAGTTACTTAACCTGTCTGAGCCTATTTTTTTTATCTGTGAAATTAGATAATAGGGGAGCCCACCAACCAAGACACAGCATGAGTGCTATTACTGGCGAGATGCTACAGATCATGAGCAGAGAAGGAGCCATGTGAGTCCCTGATATTGGATGAAGCAGTGCAGTCAAGAAGTCTCCCCAGGCATATTTGCCTTGGTGTGGAAGGAGACAGTTCACCAGCTACCCAGGATTAGTCTTCCTAATCCAAGTTATTAATTGCCTTCACGAAGCCCTGAAAGTGCTGGTTTGTCTCTTCAAAGTGACTATTGACCAAGGTATGCATGCCTCAGCATCAATAATACTGGAAAAAATGGCCAGACTTGGACTTTAATGCAGCTGAAGAAGTCTGTTTTCAGAATAGTTTTTGATATATTTTATGATGCTGTTGTTGGATCTTCCGCTGGAGTTCCTGGACAATATATCAGATTTGGGAAGAGATTCATAGTGTTTATGGTATCCATTGGCCTTGCCAACATACAGTCCTCTCTAAATCATAGATTGGACCAACACACAACCTTGGGTCAGTGTCATGAGGTTGTGAATTGCTCACATGAACTGTCTTTCTCCTGTGAATGAATTGGTGGACCAGATGCAAATAGCTGTACCCCGTGCATTGATAACTAGTATACTACAATAACCAACTATCAAGCTAAATCTTGTGATGGCACAATGGCTGTTAAGGAAGTATTTGATGACAAATGCAATTGGAAAAGGTACTAAGGATCTGAAGAGTAGATAAGATGACTTTCTCTATCAGCAGATTCAGGCACAGTAATGCGCTGAAACTTAGAACACCCGAGTTCCTGAATCTCATTGGAGATCTTTTTTTGAACAGAAAGAATATACCAAGCTTCAAACAATAACAACAAAACCAAGAGAACTCCATCATAACTGGAGCATGTCTTACTGTTGCACAATGTCAATAACTCAGAAGATGCAGTGATTATGGAGATATGCCAGATAGCATAATAAATGTCCAAGACAATTACAGAATTATAAGGACAACTGAACCAACTATTATAAAAAATAGATAATAGCAACTAACAAATTGAGATACTATGAAAATTAAATTGTATAATACATGTAAAGTGTTCTAGGTGGAATATATTTAAGCCCCCAATAGTATGTTAGCTATTATTGTTGATGTCATTCCCCTAGTTTTACCAATATCACAGGGTCCAAAAGTTTGCCCATCTGGCTTATAACTTATCTTAAGCCCTTTTTTTTTCCCGTATATGTGGTTGCCAAACTCCCAGTGTTCATTAGAATCATCTGGGATGCATGTTTAAATTACTTATTACATGGTCCTTCCTACAGATTTGGACACATTAGATTTGTGAAGCGGTTAAAAATACCATTGCCCTGATCCCTCACCTGTGGATTCTGATTAAATTAAGTGGTCTTTGGTGTGGTTTGCTGTTAGGTTGTTGTAAAAGCTCACTGTAGGTTTGTAATGTGAAGCCAACTTGGAAAACCAGTAGCTTAGTATGTGTAGGCCCTAGGAATCTGCATATTGAACCCGAGACTCTCTCTAAATGTCAGAGTACCATATTTAGAAAAGTGTGGGACTACACTCTGCCTCATAATGCTTTGGGCAAGTTAGTCAGCCTTCCTGTAACACATATTGCGAGTAACAGTGGTATCTAATTAATATTTAAATGAGTACATGCTTATAATATGCTTAGTATGCTAGCTGGCATATAGTAAAAACTCATCCTGTTATTTTGTGTTCTTTATTAATTCTATTGATGTTTACATCTATGTAAATTTTTTGTATTTTAATTTTGCTTGCTTTTTCTTCATCTTTACACTGGTTATACCAACTCCTAGATGTTAAATTCTGGGGCTAAAACAATAGCTCGTCTTTCTTCTTCCCATAAAGGCTGGTCTAGAACTCCAAACTTCTCTAAATTCTGCTGATTCTCTCTCTACACTTCTTTTTCATATTCCTTTCTTTCCATTTTCAATGAAACAGCCACAAGTATAATTTAAAATGTGAGACTGAGCTATTGTCATAACATCCACAACTCTTACCTAGCCTCTCTTCTTGTTGTATGTGTTCGATTATCCTATTCTCTATTTCTATTGGAATAGTTTACACATTTCATTATGGAAACCTTTTAATTTCTTTCTCCAACCCAGTAATGCTTTTGTAATTCATTTAACTTTTATAACTATAATGTGTAATGTTTATTTTATAACTTGAGGATTACTTTCCTAGTTAATACTTACTGGGCACTAACTGCATGCCAGGCACTGTTCTAAGCATTTTTCTGTATTAAATTTACAGCCCATTTATACATATAAAGATACCATTTCAAAGTATGACTAATAATGAAAATAAGTAATTGTATGTAAAGAGGGACAGTTTGAAGTTTACAATTTGCAGTTCCCTTTGCTTACTCGGAGTATTACTGTATTTTAGGTGGAGGTCGTTATGTGCCAGGATCTGCAGGTGTGGGAACTTCCATAGCTGGAGTTGATCCATTTACAGGTACACACTTTTCATTTGTTTCTTTAGATTTTTTAAAGTTTATTGAAACTTTTTTAAAAAGATTAAGAAAATTGGTGTCATTTTCATTGCTGGAGAACTTTTTATGTAGTAAATCAAGACCAAACTTCTTGACTTGGCTCTTAAGAGAGTTTTCAGCATGGTCATTACCGCATATGAGAATCATCTGAGGAGCTTTAAAGAAAGTACTTCAACCTTATCCTGAGAGATGCCCACTTGGTTTAATGTTGCTGTGGGTTGGTGTCCTGGCAAGGGTAGTTTCGTAATTTTCTAATGTGATTCTAATGTGCAATAAGGATTGAGAACTTCTGTTACATTTCTGTTCCTCAGTACCCTGACCAAATAGAGTTTATTTCAGTCTCTCCTTCATTCATTCTTCATGTGTTGAAAATGGTATTCACTACATTGTTCTCTCTTGGGGACTCTGAAAGGAATTTGCTTTTATAGTTTAGGCCTAGAATATTTGGCCATTTCCTGAGCAACTAATTTTTTTTTTAACCCTTAGTATCTAGCTTAGAGTCTGCCACATCTTACTTCATCACTGTTGAATACATAGAGACATGCTTTCTGCTAAACTAGATGCCAGTAAAATGCAGAGTTAAGTTTGCAGTTTACCTCTTGCAAGCTTAGCAGATACTTTGGCATATATTTTCCGCTGCTTATATTTTATATGAGACTATATATGACATGTTATTGAGCATAATAAAATAAATACCCATAAACTCTACTTAAGAACTTGGTGTGATTTTGTGAGCTATTTTTTCATTGTGAAAGTATCATTGGCTGGAAGTATTGAACACAGTAATTAAGATAAAGGACTCTGGGGTGAGAAGTGCTTAGATTCAAATCTCAGTTCCATTACTTTTTATTCTGTTTGACCTTGAGAAAGTCACTCCGTTTCTGCATCTCTGTTTTCTCATTTATTAACTTGAGATACCTATCTCTTAGAGCTGTTAAGAGCTTAAAATTATAAAAATATGTAAATCACTTTATACAGAGTAAATGCTTAGTAATTGTTAGCTGTATTTGTTGTATTTACAAGAGTCTGAAGTTAACAGTGCTTCCTCCCATTTCCAGAAGTCTTTAATAGTCTTAACAGTTGGTGTTTATACTGAAACTATGTTTACCTTAGTCCAAGCTACTATCATTTCTCACCTACACCAAAGAAATAAGAGTCCCCAAATTGGTCTCTTCATGGTTCATACTGCAGTTTTAACAATCTCTTTAGAGTCTAACTTGTTTATGCCCCTTCCTTAATTAAAACCCTTTTATGGCTTCCCTTTGACTATTTCCTCGTGCCATGTAGTCCATTCTTCCCTACCTTTTCTCTGCCTGGCAATACTGGCCTGTGTCAGTTCTTTGAGCGTGCCATGCTCTTTTCTACCTCAGGAGTTTTGGAATACTAGGATTCTTTGTTTCTTAGACCACAGATTACATTTTGTTTCTCTTTTTTCTTTTTTATTTAATTTTGCAATATAGTATTTATTAAATAAACTTAGTGAAACTTTCCTGGACATTCACATAGATCACCTACTCTGTCATAAGCTTTTATTGCACCCTAAGCTTTTCTTCAGACAACTTTGTATCATACTTATTTGGGTGGTATTTGATTTGCATTCTCCTTACCACAACTAGAATCTGATAACTACAATTACCGGCAATGTCTGTGTAACTCACCTTTGATTATGTCAGTAAATATTTTATGCTTTATAAGCAATTAGAATTAATTTTGTGTGTTTATCTTATTATTTGTTTTAAGTACCTTTCCCCATTGTATTTCTAATATACTCAAAAATTTAAAATGTTTTATTCATTTTTATGCAAAAAATGCCTTAATTTTGCATTGGAACAAAAATGTACAAAATAAGATTTGAAATGTAAGTAGGATATAAATTAGAAAAAAATTATGCTTTAGTCGAAGTAGTTTTTAATTTTTAAAGATTTATTTATTTTACTTTTAGAGAGAGGGGAAGGGAGGGAGAAGGAGAGGGAGAGAAACATCAGTGTGCAAGAGAGACATTGATTGGATGCCTTTAGCATTCCCGCAACTGGGGGATGTGGCCCATAACCCAGGCGTGTGCCCTAACTGGAAATCAGAATGGTGATCCTCTGGTTCACAGGCCTGTGCTCAATCCACTGAGCCACACCAGCCAGGGCTAGGTGAAGTAGTTTTCTTCACTGTGTATGAATTTTCATCCTCTTTTTTTTAAATCATCAGATACTGAGTTTCAGTTACTATAATACGGACTTAAGAAGTAAAATTATATAAAAAACTAAACCCTTGACTTTCGAGAACTTAAAACTTGAGGTGATTTATAAAAACGATGTAGAAAATGACAATACTACATCATTTGGTATAAGCAAAGAAATACATAAGAAGAAAGAGATTAAGAGTAGATGGGAATGGAAATTTCATAATTGTTTTGTATTCTTTGCTCTTAAAATTTATAAAAGATATGAGAGAAGTAGAAAATATGAAACAGAAAAGATTTCTTTTATATTTAATTTCCATTCCAAAATACTGAAATTATATCAAATATAAAGTGTATATAAAAATCTTATGTATGATTTTTCTTCTTTTTGTTTTTGAGGTTGGTTGTTATTGCATGCACTGAGTAGTTATGTATCTTGATTGTAAAAACAAAGTCATACAATTAGATAAATCTCAGTTTTACCACTGCTTATGATCTTCAACATCTTCTACTTTGTAAATAGGGAATAGTGCCTACCAATCAGCTGCATCTAAAACAGTGAATATTTATTTCCCTAAAAAAGAGGCTGTCACTTTTGACCAGGCAAACCCTACACAAATAATAGGTAAGTATATTTTAATTAAATAGTTTTGTCATATATCCAGACTCTTCTCCATGCACTCAATGCCATTTCTCCTCCTAACATGAGCTAGAAACTGGGTGCTTCCATGATAAAGACTTCTATTGTGGTATTACACAAATGTGTGGACTGTGAATGCACAATCTGATAATGGACCCTTAATACTTTGTAAGAAGCTGTATGCAAATGTAAGGTAAATGCTTTATGATGGCTTAATGAGAAGAATACTAAAGGGGGAAAAATGTAAATACCATCCCCTGAGCTCTTAAGGTTTTCTCTTTTTTTAATTTTTAAAAATGAGTAAAGCATTTAAAAAAAAATCTTAGCTTTAAAAAATGAATAATCCTTAGTAATAATAATAAATGGCTGTTTAAGTTTCCCATTAAAAATGAAACTTCTCAGTTGACTTTGAATGCTTTTTTTGCTAATTTGTTTTTCTCAAAACAAAATGACGGGTTTTGGGGGCACTTTTTTGGACCAAGAGTATTACCAGCTCTGTTGACCAAAGACTATGAGAGAATTATTTGAGATAACATACATAACTGATTATAAGACAGGGTTTTTTTTGTTTTGCTTTTTGTTAAAATTATCCTTCATACTATCTTTATAAAAATCATAAGTATTTTCTTAATTGCTTTATTTTGAACAGTAAAGAAGTATATGTACACTTACGGAAAACTGGACATTTTTTAACTCATGTACAATATATACAAGAGGACTTGCATTTCTTACATTTTGTTTTCTGTATTTTGATAGTGTTAAAATTTGCAATGCCAAAAATAGTGATACAGATCCAAGTGTCCAGTTATGATGGATAAAAATTTATAAATTTGGACAATTTATGTTCCTAATACTTTTGCAGTGGGAATTTCGGCGTTTTTATATGTTTTGAGATAAAAATTTTAGTGGAAACAGTGTTAGATGACTCAAGGTAGCATTAGGGATGATGAGGATGCTTATATTGAAGATGCATGTAACGAGTTTAAAAGAAATTGTTGCATGAAATACAAATATGGTGGGAAAACAATTATTTCCATTAAATGTTTAAAATAATGCGATGTCAAAGGTACTTATGGAACTAAGTCAATAAGTTATTATAAATAAGCATTTAAGTTTTCAGATGTTTTATTGACCATCACAGAAATCAATATACTGGGTAAGTTGGCTAAAATTATAAATTTTCTACTTGAGAAAATAGGGGATTGACTTATATGTCACTATATATGACATCATACTGCTTTGAAAACCATTCAAAATGATTACAAATATGACATACTTTAAAACGTATTCAAAGTATAAAGATTCAGAAGATCTTAGAAAATGAAAATCATCACAATAACTTTTCAGCTTAAAAATAATCGCAGGCCTTATCCTTATTTTATGGTCCTCAATAATTGTCATGATAAGTCTTAACTTGCCCATAATGAATGCTAGAGTACTAATTGAAAAATTTGGCATTTATGTATTTTATCTGGCTGACTACAGTTAGAGAATTTTGAAGGTTTCGTTTTGGGTTCTAGGTAAATTGAAGGAACTTAATGGAACTGCACCTGAAGAGAAGAAGTTAACTGAAGATGACCTGATACTTCTTGAAAAGATACTATCTCTAATATGTAATAGTTCTTCAGAAAAACCCACAGTCCAGCAACTTCAGATTTTGTGGAAAGCTATTAAGTGGCCTGAAGGTACAGAAACACTATTTACAATACAATAGTTACACTATTTAAAGTGTAACTAGAAAGCAAATAGTATGTCTTTTTACACCTGTCTAGATTGAATAAAAGTTAGCCTGAATTGTTGTAATTCACATTATAAAAAACTTCACAAAAAGGGTACGTTATACCACTGTAATTGTCTTATTTTGCTCACGTGTTGTGAGAGTCTGAAGGTGATGTAATAACCCCAATACATGTGCCACTTTGTATTCCATTTCAGAGCATTTGTGGAAACTCTGAAAGCCACCCAAGAAACTCTTTGTGACCTAGACTACCCCAGACTACAAACATTTGCTATAAGGATTTTTTACTTTAATTTTTTTTTTTTTTTTTTAGTAATTTTATTTTTTTAATTTTAGAATTTTTTTTTTAATCGAGGTAATGGGTGATTATAACATTATATAAGGTTCAAAGTGTACAACATCACAATTCAATATCCATATACGCTATAGTGTGCTCACCACCAAATGTCTAGTTTCCATTCATTACTTTACATATAATTTTTAATTCTGAAAATGTCCTCTCCCCTATTATTTTTTTGTGCTGTTGAGATATTGTAGAAAAAAAATCATTAGTCCTATAAAATGTCCCATATTGTGGATTTGGCTGATCACTTAATTGAATGTGTTGCTCTATTTCTATAGCTTCTGCTATACGTAATTAGATTCTGGTTCAGTAGGGTTTTTTTTTTCTTTTTTAAAAGATGAATACCCTTCATAAATGATACTGCAAACTACCTTTACATCACAAGGCACATAATTTCTGGTTTCCTTACTTTTACTGATGCTTAAGATTGTTTAGGGAGTGCATTTCTTCAGACGGTATCTACCTAGTCCCTTGTATATAAAGCTCTCTACCCATCTAGAAGCACCCTGTTAGCATTTATCAATTGGAATTCTTCTATAAAGAACGTTCTCTCTTCAACTCTTTGGTCTTGTTACACAGTTTTTAAAAGCAAGGTCCAAATTCCGTTCATTTCACAAGGATTTATTGAAAACTCACTGTGTGTCAGTTGATTGATAACTCAAGTTACGTTATTATTAAAGCATATATGATCCTGCAGCAATAAGTCCAGTCTTTATAAATATGAAAAATCAACAGTTTTAGAAATATGCATTTTAAAGCAGGCACATGATTCTTAACATTTTCTGAAACGAATATGTGTTAATTTTGTAACAGGAAATAAAATCCTTAAAAATTGAGTAACAGTCATTGGAATTTTCTGGAATTCCATAATTATTAATGAATTTTTCTTCTTAATAGATATCGTCTTTCCTGCACTTGACATTCTTCGGTTGTCAATTAAGCATCCCAGTGTGAATGAGAACTTCTGCAATGAAAAGGAAGGGGCTCAGTTCAGCAGTCATCTTATCAGTCTTCTGAACCCTAAAGGAAAGCCAGCAAACCAGCTGCTTGCTCTGAGGACTTTTTGCAATTGTTTTGTTGGCCAGGCAGGACAAAAGCTCATGATCACTAAAAGGGAATCACTAATGTCCCATGCAATAGAACTGAAATCAGGTAGCAATAAGAACATCCACATTGCTCTGGCTACCTTGACCCTGAACTATTCTGTTTGTTTTCATAAAGACCATAACATTGAAGGGAAAGCTCAATGCTTGTCAGTAATTAGCACAGTCTTCGAAGTTGTACAAGACCTGGAAGCCATTTTTAGACTTCTTGTAGCTCTTGGAACTCTGATCAGTGATGATTCAAATGCTCTACAATTAGCCAAGTCTTTAGGTGTTGATTCTCAAATTAAAAAGTATGCCTCAGTATCAGAACCAGCTAAAGTAAGTGAATGCTGCAGACTTATCCTAAATTTGCTGTAACAGTGGGGCAGGGGCTGAGATTTTAAATTGGTTATTAGTGTTTTTTTCTTTTTTCCTCACATTTTACGTGACTGATAACAGATCATTAAAAAAAATGCTGTGGATTAAGTAAAATTTCAGATCTTGTAATGTGGGTTGGGGGGAACAAAGGAGAAATAAAATTTTTACACTGATGAACTGTGAGATTTTCCTGTATAATATGGTAGGTTTTCAAGATTTAGAAACAAATTAAGAATGAGCTATAATCAACAACACAACAACTACAGTGGCATAATTTCTGTACTTTAGCCACACAAAAGAAGACAGGTGCTTTTACTTACGTATTATTTTTTACTACTGATAACTCCTAATTATTAATTGTTGATAGTTGTCTTTTATCGAATTTCTGCTCTACTCATTTTCATTGCTGGGTTCTTTCAACAGCACTGATACAAAGTCTTGTTTTAGGATAGCTACTTTAGAATTTTTTAAAAATTAAGTTTGTTGTAAATGATTCCATGTATTGAAAAGATATAAAATAGCTTAAGTTATTTGTAAATAGTGAATTTGTTTGATGGCTCATTTTTAGATCAAGTGAAGTAAATTACTAAGCTACATTAGGTTGTGTATCAGTTCAGACAGACAAGGGCCCAAGTTAACTGGAGGCTCATGATACAGTTTAACCTTTGGCCCTTCACTATTTGAGGTAACTTCATTATTCATTCCAGTTTTAAAATTTGATTGTTTATTTTTGGTCATTTCCATGATCTTAACGGGAATTTAGGATGCACTAAATTTTAGGCAGTTGGGCAAGCAGGAGTACATCAAGCTATGTTATTTGTAAGTCCAGAGCCTGTCCTGTGAAATGTGTTTTTGAGCCCCGAACATGGTCCAGGCGTTGAGCTAACTACGTTGACATCTAATTCCCAAACCCTTTAAATGAATTGTGGTGCTATTTCTATTTTCAGATGTAAAGATGATGGGATGAATCACGATAGGAGAGAAAAAGAAAAGTGCATACATATTTTACTTCCTAGAGAGGGGGTCGCAAATTTGTGAACATCCTAGGAACACAAAAAAGGATCCCTATTAATTACATAATATATTGTGTCTAAGAGAACTTCGATTAAGATAAGTAACTTCCTGTTTTTAAAAGTGGGAAAGATGTTTTCATAAAGAGGACATTGCATAAAATAGTGAGAAGTATTCTCATTTGTGTTGTATAAAACCATGAATTCCCTGGTTTTAATGCCAAATGATAGTCAAAGAAGAACAATTCCCTAATAGGGGAGGAAAAGATTCTGATTGTCTATATTAATCCAAGGAAAAACTTGGAATGTCAAAAAAGAATGGGTAAAATATAAATAGAGGGGACATGTGTTTTGCTCAGTATTAAATTGCAGCTTTCTGGTGTATACGCAGACTTGATTCTATTTGCTGGCTCCATTATGAACCTGTGCTTTCCTATGGTTGATTTGAAATTTAGGGATTTAAGTCAAAGTTAAATCGCAAAGTTAAGAGTTTAGCCCAGGTCAGGTCAGCCTGGTTCCACTACATTACAGTGCTTTCTTGTTAGCATGTTACAAACAATTTATCTACAACATTTTGAAATATTAGTTACCTTTGGACATACAGTCTTGGTAAAGAATATATATTTACTTTTCAAAATATAAGAGATGACATATTGTAAACACAGTTTGCTTCCCATTAGTATATATGTCTTTATAACAGTTTTTTATCATACGAGTATTTCATGTTTATTGAAAAGATACAAAGTACAGTTTAGCCAAAAAAAAAAAAATCCCATTTGAAAGATAAGTGTTAAATGGTGGTTTAGTAATATTTAAAATATTTTTTCTTTTTCAATTAAAGGTTTTCTCATGGTTTCCTTAATGTTTTGTTTCTGAATAAAAAAGTACGTATTTGTTCAATAAGACACACACCAATAAAAACTGCCTGTAATCACACTATCCAGAGAGAACCATTCTTAATGCCATATCAATAGATATGTAAACATGTTTTTTTTAAAGGAATGATATACATTGTTAAATAACCTGATTTTTATATTTGACATATATTAGCATATTTCTATCTTAATAAATATACAAGTGTACCCATTTCCTATTATCTGACATTGTTTCCAATGTTTTTGCCAAAGTGATTATCAGGTTTTGTTTAATGTTTAAAATTAGGGTGATTTTTTTCTGGGGATATTAAGGTAGGATCTTGACTTTGAGGCAGCAAGTAAACTACTTTGGTGCCTTACATGGAGGAAAATAGTCTTTAGAATACAGTGAAGTAATGGAACCTTTAAAGAGAAGAAAGCTGACAAACATTTTTCTACAGAATAGGTAGGCTGATATTGGTCCCAGACCAAAGGTGAGGCTTTGGGACTTTGACCTTGGGGTTCCTGGACACACTGTCATAAACTAGAAAAGTAAAATGTCCAATGGCAGTGATATTTTTATCAAATTTAAAGTCATATGGTACAGCAATGTTTATACAATGTTTTGGAACTGGATTTAAAGAAAACCAGTTAAGTATCAGGATGAAGAACAGACAACTTTAAGTAAATAGATCACATGCATTAAACAATTACTTTATACTCATTCTAATTTTATCCTCATTATCCTTATGCTATAAATACTGCTAGTAAATCTTACTTCCACAGGTGAAAAAACAAATAGGTCAGGAAAATATGTAACAAGTTAGTGGTAACAAAACAATGAAGAGAATATTTGATAAATGATATTGCTAAAATTGGATATCAATATGGAGAAAAATAATTTGGTTGCCGCTTTAACTACTGGTAGAAGCATGTAAGCTGTAAACAAAGAGCAGAAAGTGGCTTGAAGCAAGCCTCCAAAGCACATTTTTCACTCTTACCCACAAAGGAACTAATAATTCAAGAAATGTTTGCTTATTTTTACATCATTTAAAATTTTCAATAGTGAAAGCTATGGGAAGTGCAGTGTAATACAGTGAGAGTACTGGCTTTGATGTCAAAAGACCATACACTGCAGTGACAATTCCACCACTTGCAAATAAATTAAGGCAAGTTCCTTAACCTCAGCCCCATTGTAATCACAGGTACATTGGAACTTCAAAAAACAAAATAAGGTATTTATGTACTAGCCTAGCAAAATGTGTGCCACATAAAGCATTCCTTTCAAACAACACAGGTCTACCATCTTCATTAACAAAGTGCTGTATACAAAAAACATTCAAAAGGTGGAAAAGATAGGAACACTGATAGGCCAACAATATTTTATCCCTGCTCCCCTCTCCCATCTTAGCAACATAATTACTGTATATTTATAAAGACAACGCATTGATTTCAGGAAATTGTTGAACTTAATACCAGATTATTTGATGATGAGTAATAGTGTTTCAACTAGTAGGGAAGTATTCAACACTACAAATCAAAACTTCAACTTAAAAATTGATATTTTCATACATTACCACAAATCTATAGCAAGATTTCAGTGTATGGGTGCCATTTTAATTTGGCTTAGTCTTCCTAGGAATCGAATAAATAGAACAAGAAAAGTAAGATGTTGATATACTTTTATCAATTTCTTTTGGGGGGTACAAGATATCATAGGGAAATGCAAATTTTTTCCTCAATTTCCTTATAGCTTCATTATTCTGAAACGTGTCACAAAGAAGGTCAACGACCTAAACACCAGAATTTGATAATTACTTAAATCGAGAAAAGAATGAAATACTACCACTAAGTGCTTTTAGAAGTGAAAAGGAATTATGCTTAGAAATTTAGTGTTAATGGGAAAAATAACGCAACACAATTCCTGTACAACTCCCTAAAATACATTTTGTAAACGTGTTCAAGTGATGATATTTTCCCTAAACTCTTTGTTATAGTGCTATTTGTGTCATAAACAAAAATTGGAAGAGAAATGAAGTTGGAAAATCAAAAATTACACCTTTACCTGTGCATTTGTATACTGTCAAGGTTACAAAGCAGTATTAACAGGGCAGAGCTATTGTAAAGGCCACCTTCCCGCCTTTGTACAGGTGAAAAAACGAACCACAAAGCACTGACTGAACACTTAACCAACCATGGTGCAAACAGACCCACCTCCGCGATTTGTGGAGGCGGTGCGATTATCCTGGCACCGCCTGCAGATGCGACTCGCGACGTCTGCGACGATATCGGAAGTGACGTAAAACTGCGACGCAAGCCCCAGCTACGGCCGCACAGCCACCGGAGGGAGGTTTAGATCACTTCGAAGAGGGCGGGCTTTCTCCCGATGGTTGCAGCGAAAGGATCATGACGGGGAAGAAGTCTTCCCGGGAGAAGCGGCGTAAAAGAAGCGGTCAGGAGGCGGCCGCGACGCTCGCGGCGCCCGACCTGGGACCAGCAGTCACCAGCAGTGGCAGTGGGAGCACCAGCGGCTGCGGGAGCATCCCCGGCTGCGGGAGCGTTACTTGCTGTGGGAACACCAGCTTCAGTGGAAGCGTCGCCGGCGTTGGGAGCGGCGTGGAGCGCAGCGAGCGCCGGAAGCGGAGGAGCACCGACTCATCTTCCAGTGTCTCAGGCTCCATGCAACAGGTGCGTGGGCACCCTTCTTGCTGATCGCTCAGCTGCTGCATTTTCGGAGGAATGTGGGTGACGATCGGCTAGGGCGCTGGCTGTAGTTCACTGTTGGCGTTGCCAAACCACGATTGCACCCGTGCGTGAGGTTCATGTTCTTAAGTCCCGGTGAACCTCACGCTCCCTTGTTTTGAACCCCAAGTTCCTACATTTGCTGGTAGCTAACTCGTTTTGCATGCTCTTGGCCCTCTCCACTCCTGTGGTTTCCCCAGTCTCCCTAAAGAAGTATGAGTAGGGGGCCGGCCTTTAATGCACTTTACAAGCCACGCTTTACTTCTCTTCACCGTTAACTGGTTTTGCTTAATTCCACATTACAAGATGAGAAAACTGAGGCTCAAAGAGGTTAAGGAAGTTTACCCACTGTCACAGTCTGTTACAGCGCGTAGATTTGTATCCAATATCTGGCTATATAAAAGACATGTTCTTTATGTCCCATCGACCTGCGAGTTAAAAATAAAAAATAGTTTGCTATAGTGTATAATAAAACGTGCATAAATATACAAAGTTTTATAACACAGAAATAAAGGGAAGAGCGTGGCAGTGTCACTTTAAGTCTCCCTCCCCATTAATAGTTTGATATGCAGCCTCTTCATTAATTCTTATCAGATATGTGTATTTAAGTTTCTACACATAAGCTTAAGTTTCTACACATAAGTGACAGTGCCCCCATTGAATTGGATAATACGGCTGCATTGTTGGGATGAGGGGTCTTTATACATGCAATACCTTATTTTTTAATGACTGCACGATATTTCATTGTATCTTTATTGGTGAATATTTAGGAATCCCAATTTTCTTGATGTTGCAGAGACGATATAAAAGTGAACACCCTTGTACATATGTCTTGTGCAAGAATTACTTTTACTGTAGGTTGGAACCTCAGAAGTGAAATTGCTGGGCCAGTGTGTGTGCATTTTTAAAAAATCGACAGGTACCACCAAATGCTTCCCAAAAAGGTTTTATTGATTTATAAGAGCAGGAAATATATAAGAATACCCATCTTTGCAAATTTTCACTATATCCATTTAAAAATTTTTTGTTTCCTTAAAGGGTGAAATCAATGTTGCATTTGTTTTAATTTACATTTTTCTGATTAATCGTGAGATTAACAGTTTGCTATTTTTATTTGTTGTTTGATGCCTTATGTAAATTGGATATGCCTACCCTTTGAGATTTGTTTTCAACTTTTTACTGATAGGTTATGAATCTCTCTGCATAAGGTCTTGGTTCTAGTGGTTTGTGTAAGGTGTATTGCAGATGTTTCTATAACTTTGGTCACGATTTACTGAAGATTTTGATTTTGTTGTGGTCAAGACTCATTAACTTCCTATGACTTTTGAATGGTGTGTTTTTTAGTAATCCAAAATTGTAAAACTATTCTGTATTTTTTAACATTACATTTTTAAATTGGGAGTTGTGGAAGCATAGAATGCTATTTATTTTTATGTATTTTCTTATATCTAGCCACACTATTAAAGTTGACTCACAGAAGAAATTCTGCTAACAGTAAAAGTTTTGTCCCTTTTTCAGCACTATACAGGGGTGGCAAAAGTAGGTTTACAGTTGTAATACACATAAGTAATATAATAATAAGTACTACAAGAATAAACTATGTTTCACGTACTCACAACTTTAAAACTACTTTTGCCCACCTCTATTTCTCATTTTTTGTTATTTTGGCATTTTATAGTGTTTCGCAAAAGCAGTGATAGCAAACATTTCTTTACCCAGCCCTTTTTTCAGTTGGAACATTTATAATGTGCTACCAGAGTATGTTTGCCATAGGTTTTGCAAGATGCCTTTGATCAGGTTAAGGAAATTTTCTCCAATTCCCAGTTCGATAAGGGTTGTAAGAGTTTTATCAGATGCTTTTATGCACTCTGTTGAGATGATTGCATAGTTTTCTTCCAGGAATCAGGTAATGCAATTTTATTGATAAAAGAACTAATATTGTGCTCTGTCCTTGCAGTCTTGAGAGAGACCCTATTTGGCTTATTGGTCTGGTTGTACTTGGCTGGAATTCAGTATTTTTACTTTTATTTTGTTTTTTAAAGGTTATTTATTTATTATTTATTTTTAGACAGAGGGGAAGAGTAGAGAGGGAGAGAGGCATCAATGTGTGGTTGTCTCTCTTGCTCCCCACCACCAGGAAGACCTGGGCCACAACCCAGGTGTGTACCCCTACTGTAGGAATCAAATTGGCAACTCTTTGGTTCACGGGCTGACGCTCAGTCCGCTGAGCTATACCAGCCGGGGCACTATTTTTGCTTTTAATTGAATCTATATTCGTAAGTTAAAGCAGCCTTTGGGTTTTATTTTTGTAGTTATCTTCTCTAGTTTTGGTATCAGGATTCTGCTAGCCTCATGGATTGAGTTAGGAACCTTTGCTTTTGTGTGTATGTGTGTATTCTACAAAAGTTTATATCTTTTTCCCCAAGATTTGTCTGAATTTGGCCATTGAACCATACTACGTACATCTGTCTAGGTCTGGTAGTTTGCTTCTTTTTTTCTCTTAACTCTTTTCCAAATTCTTTGATAGTTATAGATCTACTCAGTTTCCCCACCCCTTCTAGATACAGTTTTGGATATCACCATTCTTATCTTACATAGTCTCTGTATCTTTAGTACTCAGTATTGTGATGCTTAGACCAATAATGCAAAGTTGTAAACATTTGCATACAGAACTATACCCTATTTTTTTTTTTATCCTCACCATAGGACATGCTCATTAGTTTTAAGAAAGGGAAAGGGAGGGACAGAGAGAGAAAGAGAAACATAACCTAGGCATGTGCCTGACCAGGAATCAAACCCACAACCTTTTCAGTTTACAGGATGATGCTCCAACCAGCTGAGCCACACTGGCCAGGGCCTAAATCCTATTTTTAATGAAAAGTAAATGTACTTGTGAAGAAAAAAATGCAATTACATGTTAGGCATATAGATAACATCTTAGAATTCCAAGAGTGCCATTGTATTTGTTGTGTATTGAGTTTCTATCTGTTTATTTATAATAGCTTTTTAGAAATATTTACATCCCATACAATTCACCCATTCCAAGTATACAGTTCATTTGTTTTGAGTGTATTCACAGAGTTGTGCAACCAGCACTACCATCAATTTGAAAATATTTTTATCACTCCCCTCCCCAAAAAACCTCTATGTGTACTTTTTAGTTATCACTCCTAAGACACACCCAAGCCTAGTTCCCTCCCTAGGCAACCACTAATCTACTTCATACCTCTATAGATTTATTGATTCCCCTGTTCTGAACATTTTATATGTTAGAATCATATGGTATGTGGTCTTTTGTGACTGGCTTCTTTCACTTAGCTGTTTGTTCAAAGTTCATCCATGTCGTAACACATATCAGTACTTTCTTTTTATGGCTGAATAATACCACATTTGGTTTTCCATTTGTCACTTCATAGGACATTTAGATTGCTTCTGTCTTTTGGCTTTTGTGACTGATGGTGCTATGGACATTTGTGTACAAGTTTTTGTGCAGATATATGGTTACATTTCATTGGATATATATCTAGAAATGGATTGCTAGGTCATGCAGTAACTTCTCAAGAAACTGCCAAACTGTTTTCCAGAGTGGCTACCCCATTTTATAGTTCTACTAGCAGTGTATGAGTCTACATTGTTACTAATATTTGAATTACTTTGGGAGCCATTAGAACAAGAGTTGACCTCCTTATTCAGTCTAATGATAGTTTCCCTTAAAATTGGATTTTTAAAAAACTGCTTTTTAAAAAATTTCATTGAAATTATAACAAGGGTATCTACCTAAACTGTATAGTTAGGATTTTTTAGAGAAAATGACTTTGAATTGATATCTGAATTTCTTAATCTTGGGAGAATAGTATGTGGTATGGGAAATAGGTTTGGGGGCAGGTGCTGTTCTAGGCAGAAGAACAGTATATACAAAAGTCACGCCTGTATGACGTAAAGGGAGAACAGGTTATATTGAATATTTGAGTAATTCAAAGAGGGTCATTGTATTTGAAATACAAAGAATGAGCATGAAGGGCCAGACAGACCATATTTCCCTAAAAGGAAGTCATTCAAAGGTTATAAATCTGAAAGGTGAGTATTGTGTACATTTTATAAAATCCATTCTGATAACAGTATACAAAACAGATTGGAGAAACCTCAGATTAGATGCAGCAAGTATAGTCACGTGGCTGTTAAAGTAATGGAGGCAAAAGGCAATGGTATCTTGGACCAGGGTTATGGCAGTAGATTTGGAGAGACTGGATAGATTGGGAGATAGGTGGTAAAATTGACATAAACGTGTTAAATCACTTGGCTATTTTGGCTATGATAAAATAATGTAACAGTTTTAAAAGCGATAATAACTCCAGGTAAGAAGTGACACATTACTGTATAATATTTGTGATTTGTAAAATTTTTCTACTATCCCATTTTTTATATGAACTAAAGAATAATGGCAATATATACATAAAACTTTCAGGTGAATGGCCAACTGGAGGAATATTTTAATTCCTCGGAAGACTGAAATTGTAGGATATCATTCAAAAATGAGTGTATTGTCATTTATTTGTCCTGAGATATTATCTCTGTATAAATTTAATGAGCTAATTGTGGTGTGGAGAGTAAGTTCAAAGAATACTGAGCAATTAAGTATTCTTTCTTATGGTTTTAGATAATCTGTATAAACCAAGAGTTTGGAAATATTTAATGAAGATGAATTTATTAAACCAAAATGTATGATATATACATATTCTATATACTTTAAATAGTATTATTTAATGGTTCTCTCCTTTAATTTTAGGACACCAAGTATCTTTTACCAACTTTGGAGAAAGAATTATTTTTGGCAGAGAACAGTGACCTTGAAGAAGGTGGTCTGGATCTGACTGTGGCATTAAAACCAGTTAGTTTCTATATATCAGACAAAAAAGAAATGCTTCAGCAGTGTTTCTGTATCATAGGAGAGAAGAAGTTACAGAAAATGCTTCCTGATGTGTTAAAGGTACTTCATTTACATACATTACCAGATTATACACATGTATAGAAATATACAAAAACCTTTTTTGTAGCACATTTGCTTAATGCAAATTATAATTGGATATTTTTAACTAAAACAAGCCTGAGGGATTTTGGAGAACCATAAATGGCTTTGTATACGTAGAAAATTGCCAAGAAAAAATATGGGGAAATTCACTGTGCCTTAGGTAAGGAATTTATTGACTTTCTGGAAATAATTCTATTAAATGCAGGCAGTGTTAATAATTAAATTAGAGGTATAATGATTCTTTCTGGTGTTTTAAGGAATATACTGCTGTGTAACAATATAAAATGATGTTTGGTAGTGGATTATATATCATTAAATTTACAAATGTTTCCATATATTTATTTCTGAAAATTATTCAGGGAGATACATGATACTCTAATATTGGACAAGTTAGGCCCAGAATCATAGATCTAAGACATATGGAACCAGAACTTGAATATTTAAACCTTTAGAGGAATTATCTAACATAAATAGGATGCTGCTAAGAATATCTGGGATCCTGACACTCTTTACTTTGTTTCATGATGAACATGACTATCAATTCTCATCAAGTCTTACGATGTTCCCATGCCAGCTGGCAGTTTATCGGATTTCATCCCATGAAAGGATTTATGTAGCTTTTAATTTGTTTTATTGTGAGATCTTGCTAACTGGGCTTTTTCTGTGGTTTCTGTTTTCTAGTTTACATTGGCATTGTATTTCATAAATGCACTTTTTAAAATGTCATTTTCTTTAGAACTGTTCAATAGAAGAAATTAAAAAACTATGCCAAGAACAGTTAGAGCTCCTGTCTGAAAAAAAAATCTTGAAGATTCTTGAGGGTAAGAATACATAGTTCTACATTCTGAAAACTTTTTAGGTAATATTATATTCAGAATAAATCCTGAGCTATTTTTTTCTTAAATGCAACTTTAATTTTATTATTGAGTAATCATTGAAAAGTATTTTTACAGAGAAGTACAGTTTAGCTATCAAAATAGCATTTTAAGATTAGACTTTTTGATGTATGTATGGTTTTTCCATCTGAAGGGTATAGATAAAAGCATGTTTGTATACAGTAATAAAATGAAATAAAAAGTGTTTAACCAAGATACTGTGAAGTTAATTTTTTGAGAAAGCAAAGACCTTCTCCTAAATAATTTATTTTCTGTTTTATAATCTCATCGCTCTTAGTTACCTATAAAGTTCTTTAATCTGTGTCACATTTAAAAAAGACACCTTTTGTGTGATGATTAAAATTAAATCACTGACATTTTATAAGCCTGCTTTCAATAGTTTATTTCATTTACAAGGTGACAGTGCCATGGACTCAGATATGGAAGAGGAGGCAGATGATGGCTCTAAGGTGGCATCTGATTTAGTCAGTCAGTAAGTTAACACTTTTTCATTTTCATTTCAAAAATTTTTTGTTATTCCTTTGGTGATTTGTTACCTCAAGAATGTGATTGCTTTTCTTTGTATTTATATAAAATAATTCAACAGTGTAGAAAAATTGGTTCAGTTACTTGTAATGATTGGTTCTTTGGTATACGTAAGGATGAAGTTTATTACTATCAGGATTAAGTGATTTTCTTAAACTGCTGCTCATATGTAGGACAACAGCAGTGCCAACTTGAAGCAGAATCACATTTTTTATTTGGAATTTGAATATAATACTAGTGATACCCACTCTTTATTAAGTTGTTACTCTACCAGGCATTATGTTAGAAGCTTAGAACACTTTATTTCACTGAATTCTTCTGCATACCTATTAGTATTAGGTGGTAATAGCCTCATTTAAAAGGTACGATAATAAGATGGTTTATTTTATATAGGTACATATAATTTGACAGTTGTGACATGCAGTCCCTAAAGTTAGGGAGGTAACTTTATTTTAGAATGTTGACTAATTAAGAAGCAACATACTAATTTTTTTCTAGATTATTCTGCTCTGCAAATACTAATTTTAGCATCTATTGATGATTTTTGACTAAAACAGTTTTTTTTGGTAGTTGCCAAAGACTGACTTGTATCTCCCTTGGCAAAGGTAGTAGCACAAATAAAAGAGATTACCAGTGGCAATAGGATAAGTAAGTAGTGCATAGTTAACCTGAAATCTTGAGGGTTTTTAAACTCTGATAGAATGTTATAAGGCAAGTATCACCAAAAAAATGACAATTTCATTTCATGTTATAATTTCTTACCTCCAGAACTGTGAGAAATAAATTTCTGTTGCTTAAGCCAGTCTGTGGCAGCCCTATAAACACATACATAAATTTCCTGGTGAAATTTCCCACCCATACTTTTTGTTTTGGAGAAACTTCAAACTTACATGAAAGTTGAAAGGACGATATAATGAACATCCATTTACCCTGCACCTAGATTCAGCAACATTAACATTTTCCATTTTACTTTCTCTTTTTATATTTTTTCTTTTTTCCCGTAGAGCCGTTTATATTAGTTTGACAGGACTGCCATAGCAAAGTACCACAAACCAGCTGAATTAAACAACAGAAATTTACTTTCTCACAGTTGTAGAGGTGGGAAGTTCAAGACCAAGGTACTGGCACAGCTGCTGTCTACTGAGGCATTTTGGCTTGCAGTTAGCCATTTCCTTACTGCCTTTTCACATGGTTGTCCCTCTGTGTTTGTACATCCTTGTTCCAATCTCTTATAAGGACACCAGTCACATTGGATTAGGGCCCACCATAATGGCCTCATTTTTGTTTAATTACCTCTGCAAAGGCTATATCTTCAAAACAGTCACATCCTAAGCTTCAACATATGAATTTTGCAGTAGAGGGAAACAGTTCAACGCATAAAACATTTAAAAATTAGTTGTAGATGTCATAACATTTCATGTCTAAACAATTCAATATGCATTTCCTAAAAATAAGGACAGTCTCCTACATAGCCACAATACCATTATCACTCATAAGAAAATAAACAGTAATTCAAGTAATGTAATTTAATATATTGACATATAAAATTTCCCCAATTACTAAAAAAAAAAAAAAGTATATTTATTTGTTTTAACTAACTGGTTGATTCTGATCCAGGATCCATTTAGAGTTCATGTGTCCCACTTGACTGATAATATCACAAAGCTGAGTTTAAAGGAAAGATTTAGATATAAGTGGTAAAATCGTGGTGACTAGTTCAGGAACTCAGCTCAAATCTTGAAGAAATTAGAAAAATAACAAACCAAAAGAAAGTTGGGAAAATGAAAAGCAAAGGTAAATGTTAAAATTAAAGAAATAGAAAACAAAAACAAAAGGGACAAATAAATACATAAACTTGGTCTTTATAAAGACCAGAACATAGATGAACTCCTCTTGTGTCTAGTTAAGGCAGTGATTTTCAACCAGTGTGCTGCACAGGGAGGCACACTGGTGTGCCGTAAGAATTTCAAAAACATACAACACCTGACTATTTAGTCAGGGGCGCAGACCTCTTTTTCCTTACATTGTCAAATGAAAATGTGGCAATAGCCAATACAACAGTAGTCTTCTGGTATGAACGAATCAAAATTACACCTTTTTTTTTTTGTCAGATCGACAAAACAATAAAATATATTTTTGGTGTGATGCAGAGTTTTAGTAATTGGGTTTATGTGTGCCACAAGATGAAAAAGGTTGAAAATTGCTGAGTTAAGGAAATATGTATAGAGCAATTTAATTGAGATCAGGAAGGAAGAAGAAGATGTGTGAGTTTAAAAGCATAATGAAAATCCATATGTACCATTGTATAAACAGACTTGAAACCAGCAAATAAATGGTTGTCTATCAAAATACAAAATTTACCCTTTCCCTAAAATGGACAACTCGAAGAGATTAACAAGAAATTAATGAGAAAGTTAGGTAAAGATCTACTGTTGAAAAACCACCATGGCAAGATGGATTCACAACTAAATTATTACACACATGAGTCAATACATGTAATGTGTTCACAGGTAATAAAACATTAAATAAATGCCACCTGTTATTGTTTTCAAATATTATACCTGTATTATTTAAATTGTCAACTTAAGAAACATTGAAACCCGTAGAGAATTTTTGCTGAGTTTACTTGAGCCAAACTAACAACAATGCTGGGAAGCAGTACCTCAAGGGATGGAGAAATGCTCCAGAAAATGGTGGTTTAGCACCTTATTTTATGCATTAGAATCAAAGGAGGAGCCGTAAGGGGGTTAACATGAAGTCCCTTGGTGATAGATGGGGGGGGGGGGGCAGGAGAAAGCAAAGTGGGGGAGACCTCTGGAACTGGATGAAAGGTAAAATGATAGATACTTCCTTTACTTAGTTGGGTAAAGGATAGTTAACAGTCAACAATTAACATAACAATAACAATGCGGGGATTTGTGGTCTCAGCTTGTGCCCAAGGGGTTTGGGGAAAGGAGAAGTTACCTTGACATTCCAAAGCTATATTATCATAGATGCAAAAAGATGATGGACAGGTTAAGATTGACCTTTGTTAGGAAAAAATACTGGCCTAGGACATGACTACCCACCATGAACTGCTTTTAGTTAATAAGTTTTAATTTCAGACCATCCTTTGTGGTTGCTTTAGGTCTCAGAGTTTGTAAGTCTACCTTGCAGGCCTTCCCTGAGTTTGTCAGGTTAATGTACGGCCCCTTTTCTTACACAAAATTAGTCTAGGCCCTTGGAAAAGATGAAAAGGTCTTCTATTTACTTTACAATTTATGCATAGTTTTAATACCCAAAAACCTTGTAGTGCCAAAAAAGGTGTATGGGGGATTATAGACCACCTTACCTATGAATATAGATATAGGAATTGAGGATAGTGCTCTCATAGAAGAGATCCCACAGATCTCAGAGCCCCTTCTGCCATGTGATGATACATGTAGACACGTAGAGAAGTCTACAACCTGGAAGAGACCCTCTCCTGAACATGCTGGCACTCTGGTTTCAGACTTTCAGCCTCCAGAACTAAGAAGAAATGTTGTGTAAGCTACCCAGTCCTACTCCCCAGTGGACTAAGACAATATGTTCTCTGCAAATAGAAAAAGTTTTACTCTTTTCCTTAAAAAGAAAACCACAGCCCCAATTTGGCATCACCATGGTAAAGCCTACGATATCAAACCTACATTTAATACCTGACCTAATTGCAGTTTTAGATCTTTACCAGAAGTGTAATCTTCATCAATCGGTATGGAGTTTTCTGGCCAAGCACTGGTAAGGTAATCTGTCGTGTGGGCCTTGGTCCCTTGTCATCACTAACACCCTGCCACTGAACTGAGCAAACCAGAGCTTGCAACTAGTGTAGAGGGAAATGGGTTTTTTGGGTTTTTTAAAGACTTTATTTATTTATTTTTAAAAAGAGAGGAAGAGCAGGAGAAAGAGAGGGAGAGAAACATTGATCAGCTGCCTTTTGCATGCCCCCAACTGGGGACCTGGCCCACAACCCAGGCATGTTTTTGTTTTAGGTATTGTGCCCTGACTGGGAATCAAACCGGCAACCTTTGCCTCACAGGCCGACACTCAATCCATTGACACACATTGACACACACAACACCCAGGTTGGGAAACAGGGTTCCAACCTTGGTTGGGGACTGAGAGCACTGCTGCTTGGAGCCCTTTTCTCCAATGAGACCCAGCACTTCTCTTGCTCTCTACCAGGCTATAAGCCAAAAGCATGCCCAGAAGTCCCTCATATCCTTATCTGTTCTTAAGATGGCTGCAAACAGTTCTCCATCTTCTGGAAAGTACATTCGTGGGATTCAGAGTCACCATCTTCTCGCAGCAGCTTCCTCCTTCAGGATCTGGGGTTCGTTGTCCTCAGCCTCCATGTTGTCATCCAGGAAAATAGGTCTGTATTACACTGGATCATGGTGGAGTCTAGGAAGGCACAAGTCCCAAGAGAGTAGCCCTTCCGTATGTCCTTCAGAGAAACAGAAGTCAGCATTCCCCCATCACAGTTCAGCATTCCAGGCATCTCTCACAAATCCATGCTGACCTCATCAGGTTCCCATACAGCTCCCATCAGCTCTCTCCTTCCACCCTTTCCATAGCCTGCATGGCGGCCTTGCTCACTATCCCAGGCTGCGTGGCTGAACCTCTGTACTTCTTCGCTCCTTCCTCTTGGCAGCCTTCTCAGGAAAAGGTGTAGCTCCTTCCTCACTACAGGTAGAATGGCTGAATCTTTTAGCTCTTTCTCCACCTGCCCTTTTAGATGCTGACCTGGAGCTTCCTATGTGATGTCATATCTGGCCCCTCCTACAGTGTCCTACTTTTGCCAGTTCCCCAGTATCTTTTACCTTCTTTCAGCTGCCATCTTCAGTTAGGACAAGAGTTCCTTGTAACATTGGAGTCTCCACCTCCCTGCCTCTGGTGCAGGGGTAGTATAAGTGTCTTAAGGTCCCCGCCCCGCCCTGCAGGTCAGGAGTCACTGTAAGGTCTGAAAGTCACTTAGACCTTTTGTCTGGGTGGGGTAGCACAGCTGTCAACTAGCTATCAACTTGCCATTGTTAATGAAAACTACCTTAACCTCCAGATCCTCCCTTTTCCCCACCCCCAACCATGGGATGTGGGAAATGTTTTCGGGGACCCCTGCTCTGCATCCCGTTTCACCACCACTACCACAGGAAGAAGAGGCAAACTGCCAGATAAAACCCTTGCCATTTTCTCCCACCCTAAAGGTGTCCTGGCCGAAAAATAATCCTTTCTTTTGCTAATAGCTCTCTTGCCTCACCTTCCTATAAAAATCTTCCTTTTGTACAACCATTCATGCCGCCTTCTACTTACCTGATTCATGAATCACTTGATAAAGCCAGTTAGGTCTTCAAATTTATTTGGTTGAATTTTGCATTTTGACACTTTCTAATCTGTATGCCTTTAATTTCTCTTTTTTATTACCTATTGACCTGTTAGGACTTTGGTGCATCGTGGCATAGGAGTGGTAAGAGTGAATATTCTTGCTTATTCCTATCTTAGAAAGAAAGGTTTGAGCCTTTCACAGTAAGTATGTCATTACCTATATGCTTTTGTTTCTTAAAGCTTATTCTTTTTTTAACTTCTTGAATTGGGTGATTATTTTAATTGTGGAATAGTAATATATATTTGATGCTAAAGTTTTCCTCTGAGCACTACGTTAGCTTCATCCCATAAAACTGGTTCTTTATTGTTTATAGTTTATAATTCTTTTCTAACCTGGAAGCTGTTGCATTTAAAATATGTAGGTAGTGAGATTATCTAGCCTCTATTTGTTCTTTTTTTGTTTTTGTTTTTGTTTTAGGTATTGTCAACCAGTGGCCATTGGTGCCAATTAAATGCCAACAGGAATCCCCAGTTTGGGGTGTGTTGAAATAGGAAACTTTATTCAGTGCAAAACAGCTCAACTATGACACAGCACAGCTGTGAAAACAGCCCAGCCGTGAGGTGGCTGTGGACCCAGGCAGCCCTAGGACCAGATGGTCCTGGGACCAGGTCCCTCTCCATCTAGACAGCTCTGCTCTGTTCCACGCTGCTCTGCTCCCTTCTGTGCCAGCCTGCTCTGGCCTGCGTTGGCGTGCTCCATTGTGCTCTGGCAAGACATTTTTGGTGTTTCAGCTCGGCCAGAGAAACACTATCTTTATAGTCTTTGGTGCTCCTCTAGTTGTTCACTTTAGTTTACTGCTCCAAAATCAAGATGATCCCTAAACTTTTTCATTGAGGACTTAACTGATGTTTTTTTGACCAAACTTAACATTTTATGTGAATATTTCACAGAAGTTATCATTTGCGTTTTCAGAGTATGATCTGTATCAGTTAAGTCATTTACGTCCTCCATATCCTTTGAAATCAGGTTCCTACTATTCACGCCCTAGTCTCATTCAGAACTCCAACCTCATGACCTGTTTACCTCCAAAAGACCCACTTGCTAATGCCATCACTTTGAGGGGTAGGACTTCAATATATGAACTTTGTGGAAAGGCACAAACATTCAGACCGTGGCACATAATGATCTATGTAAAAAGATTTCAAGAATCTACAAGAAAGGACACATGTATGGTTGGGCAGAGATGTCCATTTCTATGTACAAATCTCCAGGACCTAAGAATCTGTTAACTTGCCTTGACCCATGTGGCTCAGTTGGTTGAACATCCACAAAGCGAAAAGTCTCTGGTTTGATATCTGGTCTGGGCATATGCCTGGGTTTTGGGTTCAGTCCTCTGTTGGGTTGCATACGAGAAGCAGCTGATAAGTGTTTCTCATGTCAGTGTTTCCCTCTTTCTTTCTCCCTTCTCCCCTCTGTAAAAATAAATAATTTTTTTAAGAGTATATTAAGTGGAAAAAGGGACTTTGCTGATGTGAGTAAATCAAGGGTCTTGAGATAGAGAGAGTATCCTGGATTTTCCAGGTGGTACCAGTATAATCACAAGAATCCTTCTGTGGGGGAGGTAAGAAGGACAAAGGCAGAAAGAGATGGAATGCTTGAAGCAGAGGTTGAAGTGATGTGCTTTGAAGATGGAGAAAGGAATTACAAGCTAAGAAATGCAGGTGACCTCTTAGAAGCTGGAAAAGACAAGGATATGTACCCTCCCCCAGAGCCTCCAGAAGAAGTGCAGCGCTACCTACATCTTGACTCTGGTGCCATAAGACTTATTTAGGGCTTCTGCCCTCCAGAACTGTAAGAGAATAAATTAATGTTGTTTTAAGTCACTGAATTTGTGGTAATTCGTTACACTAGCGATAGAAAACTGATACGTACTCGATTAAAACCAGGAAATAAGCCAGAGTTATAGAGAGGGTGCCTAGAGCCATCAGGATGTTTGGTTTGACCTAAACATTTAAAAATTTTTCAAATGGTTTCCAGCATTTAAAAACCAAGGGATTGCACACCAAAATCTGGGTTTCAGAATTAATTGAAAAATCAGATCAAGCATCTTTTCCTGGGAGAGCAAAAAATTAGTTGGAAGTGAGTGTAGCTTCTCTCTTTTTGTATGGCATGTATATATCAGTGTGCTACATAGTACTTCATTTGTCTGAATGGTTAATGTAAAAGAGGTCTATACAATGAGACTCTGAAGGGAAAACACATAAAGGCCAGAGGTTGGCCATGGAACCACTTATATCAGTTTGTCAGTTTTATTTACTAATACATATACCCTTACCTTTTTATCCCAACTTTGATGAACAAAGTAGTTTCAAATAGGTCTAGATAAAGCAATCAATGCTATTAAAAATACGTGAAAACTTTGGTATATTCTGTTAATTACCAACCTATGTTGTTTTATTACAGTTTTTATCAGAAGGGACATAACATTAATATAATTGTCAAAGATAGTATGAAATGACAACTCCCACAATGAGGTATATGTGTGTATGTGTGTGCATATATATGGTATTTAATAGGGTTATCTAAGGTTATTTTCATATAATCCATTAAAAGTTTTAAGATACAAAAGTACTCCAAAATGTTTATGCCTAAGTAAAAAAAAATTTTAATTATTTTTATAGTTTTACAGTATCTTCACCCATTTCCAGCTTTATATGTTTGTTATACAATATTTATCCTTTGTCAGCTTTCCAATGTGTATTTTTCCTTCTCATACTCTTTTGATCTCTACTGCTGTTTAAAAGATTATTTGCTTAACAGTTATTTTACCTTCTAATAGTTATTGTTTACTATTTGGAATAACAAGAAAGTGGTAGTCATAAATTTTTGACAGTACGCTGCTTTGAAACCTGAAAGTAGCTAGTATTATCATAACAGTTTTAATAGGAATGAAAGTTAGGAACTATGGAGATTACCATCTATAGTTTCCGGATACTTTCATTTTAAAAAGGGTGAGGGGACTCACTTAGTTCATCTTAAGTAAGCAAGTGATCAAGTTTGTAAAACAGTCTATAGATATTCGAAAATCTTTAGCATCTATAATTTTATAGTGTTTTACAGTTGTTAAGTGTTGTGACAAGATTGGAAAATGTTACAGATTATGACAGTTGCTTAACAAAAATAACAATTTTAAGTAAATAGGTCATGTGGAGGCCTGGGATTAGCGTGCTATCTCATTTGTAGATGTGCTGGAAAAGAAGCTTTATTATAGCTAAAATAGCACTAAAAATGAGAACAGGTATTAGCTTGGCTTATAATGCGAGGTGATTATGCTCTAAGGAATATGTTTATAATGAAATTTAAGTCCTGCATAGTGCGATAAAAGAATCAGGACTGAGGTTTTATGTATAAAGAATAAAAATATAAACACTATAGGGAAATCTTAGCAATATTTTAGAATTACTCTAATAACTTTTTATGAATTTTAAATTAATACACTTTTAGTAAGTGATACTGAGGGAAATGTCAGTAGAAATGAAGCTGCATTTCCCAACAGATAATAAGCACTGTTGAGATAATATCACAGTTCTAGAAGATAAAGAAATTTAAAAATCCAGGTTCTCAAAATAAAGTACACTGCAAAGCAAGTCCTGTGTGAGTATCCTGGAGCTATTTTTTCTAGTCACTCCTACTTTCTTAGCAGAGAATGGATATGTTCTAAAATAGTTATTATTCAATTCCAATTTTAGAAGATTAACTTTTTAAAAATAAGATTTTTCTAAATAGGTCTTAGAGATTTTAATTAACGCATATAAATTGAACTGTTTTATGTTTACTCGAATACTTAAATACCAAATATAATTCCCAGGGAATTATTTTGTAAAGTAAACAATTTTTGGTAGGGATTTTTTAAAGGGATTTTTTTAAATCTCCATTTAATTATCTGTTTTCTAAATCTGAAATGTCAGCAGTTTTGTTTAAAATGGAATACATAAGTATTCTTAAAATATAAGAGGTTTGCAAAGAGCAAGTTGGTGTCTTTTAGAACATGTTACTTTTTACAATGTGCTCATTGTTAGTTACAGTATACTAGATTCTAATATATTGTTGTTGTTGTATTTTTTAAATGGTCTACAAGTTATTCCACCCTTTAAAATGAGTAGCTTCCTCTTTTCTGCTGTTTACAGTCTGTTTAAGCACTTTTGAGATGTTAGAATGAAAGAAGAGCATATATAGTATGTAAATATAGAGGGATAAATGACTATTTTGCATTAAGTTGTTTATTCTTGAAAATAATGAGCTATTCCCCTGGCCCGATCAGTTGTCTCATTGAGAGCAACAATTGGAATTGTGTGTATGACCACTATTCTGTTGCTGAACCCTGGCAGCAATGTGTGGTAGAGCTCCATTGCTGTTTGTTATTTTATTAAAAAACCAGTGATTAACAGCTGCATTAGCTTTTCTGTTGAGCTATCATGACACAGCTGCTTACCACCTTTTGTTTAATAAGGATAAAACATCCATGTCCTTTTGGATGGATTAGAGCTGTCCTGTGGGTTCAGCTCAACTATCATTAAGAATTTGCTGTTTCAACAAGTAACATATATTACTTGAATATGTAAGTATAAGTAACTTTCAAATGGGTAATGGCATTCAACCAAATGCTAAACTCTCAGTAAGTGTCAAGAAAAGTGACTTTTGGAGTAAGAGAGTTCTTCCCAAACTGCTATTGTTAAACTTCAGTGGAATAAAATATTTGAATAAAATGTATAGTGCTCTGGAGAAATTGGATTAATGGGTAATATAATTCTATAGTACATAATTGAGTAAGCATTTTTATCAGTAGATACAAAAATAAGCCTCAGGTAGACCCAAGCCCTGGGCTTGGTGGAGGTGATACACTTCGGAATTTGGTCTGTGATTTACACAGCTCGCATAACCCACTCTGGAATTTATGTTGTTTTGTACCAGTTACTTATTTGCTTATTTAACTCTGTTTTAGAAATGTTTAGTGTACATTGCATACCTTTCACCCACTATCATGTCACTGCCCATGTCCCATCCTTCCAACTTCTTCCATTTTGATATCTTTAAAGCAAATCTTTACCTAGTTACTTTAAACGTTGAGCAGATAGGCACCTCTCCAGAATCTCGAGAACATTCCTTAGAATGCAAGGGAGTGAGCTTCTCAGGTTTTAGGTGGGATCTTCATTTGAACTGCTGCTGTGTTCCCCATGATGAACTTTCAGGGACTTGGGAAGCATTGTTTTGTAACTGTCCCTGTACACTCACGCACACACGCAGTTTGTATTCTTTCTGTTACAGAAGGCTACTAGTAATTTTTAAATTCTTGTCATTTTTCTGTCATTTTACTGCTTCACACTGCTGCTTAAGCACTGGGTTAGATGTTAGCTGGTATTTTTCCTTTTTTTCCAGCTATTCCCTCATCACTGTTCTAAAAATGTAAGTTTTTGTTAACCACTTACATCATTCATTGTATTAATTGCTCTTTCTATTTCATTTGAAAAATAAATTCACTGATGTTCATAGTGTGCTAAACTTCATGACTATTCTTTACTCCTGTGAACTTCTTCCACCGTTTAAACTGTTTACTTACCAAGAGTCACCCATGTTTGTTTCCAATTCAGTTATCTTAGTTGCATAATTTAGTTAAATGCATAAACAGATGAGGTATCAATATGATAGTAGTAGTTGAATCAAGTCGAATGCTTTGGAAAACTCAAAGCGGAGTTGCCAGAAAGTTGTCAATTAGCTATGGGATAAAAACAATAAAATTTTGGGGACATTGTATAAATATAAAGATTAATTTTTCGAACTCACGTTTTTGCAATTTGAATAAGCCAAAAGTAGAAATGGTTTATGTGAGTATTTAAGACTGAACTCTTTTCCATGGATTCATATTGAAGGTACGGCTGTGGCCTTAGATCAGAAGATTGAAAAATGAAGATACATTTCTGTTCTATGTTAACCTAAAATGCTTAAACTATACATAAAACTTTCAAAAGTGTTTCTCTGAATTAATAAAAATTTTTCAGGTATTACCTATCTGAGATAAAAGGGATTTCACTATATTTTTTTTCCTTTTTATTATGAGACATGTCAAGCATATAGAAAAGTAGAATAGTGTAATGAAATCCCTGTATATACCTATTGCCTAGATCTAACAGTTATTACAGTTTTTCATATCTTTTTCCATTTTCTTGAAGTATTATAAAGTGAATTATAGATATCTTGACTCTAAATATTTATTTTAGAATTTTCAGAAAATAAGGGCATTTTCCCACGTAGGCATGTACTAGTATCTGTTATTAATAGCCAGTTTATTTGAATGATAAATGCATACACATAGTACAAAATTTTTTAAAGTGTGTAGTAAAAATAAGTCTCTTTTTCCTATTCCTCATTCCCCCTTATAAGCAGCCATAGTAAACCAGTATCTCGTATATTCTTCCAGAAATATTCCATACATTTACAAATATATGTGTGTTTATAGTTTCTCTTTTCCAAAAATGGTAGTGTACTATGCACACTGTTCTGTAGCTTTTTCCATTTAATTTTTGTCCCATATAATACTATGCCTTTTTCTTGGATTTTGCTCTACCAGGTACATATAAGGCTTCCTATGTATGCCAGCTATTCCATTGTTGGGTTTAACAAAACATAAACAGTCTGTCAACAGGCATTCAGGTTGTTTATTGTCTTTTGTTACTTCAAATCCTGTAAGTGTCTTGTTCTTCTATGATTATATATAGCATAAATACCTAGAAGCTAATTGTTGAGTCAGATGTGTGGGCCTTTGAAATTTTAATAGATATTGCCCTAACTCACTTATATAGAGTTTAAACCAGTTCATGCTCCTCCCCCCCAAATATGGAGTACATGCTTTCATATCCTTTTGCCAATATAGTGTTACCTGACATGTTGATTTTTGTTCATCTGATAGGTTAAAAAATAATATCTCATTGGAATTTTAATTTGTATTCTCCTATTATGAGTGAATTTGACCGTCTTTTCATTTATCACAGAGCTGTTGAGTTTTCTGTGAACTCTTGGTCATTTATTTATTCTCTGTATGTAAGTGGAGAACTTTGGTCTTTTTAATTTATTGTTTGTGATATGAGTTGCATTTATTTGTTTGCTCGTTGCTTTTTCTTTGTTTATAGCTTTTATTGTTTGTTAGTGTTTACCTGCATAAATATGTCATGTTTACATAATCTAATTTTATCAGTCTGTTATGGTTTCTGGGTTTTATATTTGGAAAAGTCCTTTTCTATTCTGAAATTATGAAAAGTATTTTTCATATGTTCTTAATACTAACTTTATGGGGTTTTTTAAATGTTTAAATCTTTAATTCATTTGGAATTTTTTTGCTATAACTTTTAAGGTAGGGGCTCTAAATTCCTATTTTAATTTTTATTTTACCATATTTCCCTTTTCAGCTATCAAGGATTCACACAATATTATTTGTATAGTTCTGATTAGACCTCAAATATTCAGTAAATTTGTTCTGTATATTTTTATCTTCTGTCAACTGCTTTTACCTTTTGTTTCATCTTTTTTCTCATACAGACTTATGTGAATCTATACTTCTATTAACTGTTTTTAATACATAGGTAGATACATGGGCATGGTTAAAAAATGGAAACAGTACAAAATTATATAAAAAGTTATGCAATTAGAAATGTTGCTTTTCAATCTTTTTACTCCCATCTTTCTCAGGCCATTTCTTGAGGATTATTCATCTTTTGTTGTGTTCATTTCTGTCTTTTTATTGAAATCTTCAACTTTTAAAATAATAGTTCTCTCTTGATAATTTAATGGCTTATCTTAGTTGCCCCAGTAAGAAAGAAGTATCTTCCCCTGGAGCTTTGAGGTATTCTGAGTGAAAACTCACTTTATACTTCGAGTTTATACACTTTATATATATGTAACCATATGTACCTGTATATGGCTACATACAGTTTTTAGACATTACTACTTGAAGAGCTATTTCTGTAAGTAATAGAAATAATAGAAAGTCTACATAAATATAAAAAGTGAAGGTTCTAGAGTAAAACTGCCTCCATTTTTTAACAGCAGAACTCCACAGCTTACTATCTCTGTAAACTTGGAAATTATCTAACCCTCCTGGGCCTCAATTTCCTCATCTGGAGAATAGGGGTAAATCAGTACCCATCCCCTAGGATTGTAATGATGTGAGAAGATTCTAAGGTGCTTAGAATAGTACCCGTCATAAGGTAAACATTGAAAAATGTATTTGCTTTGGAATTTTTATTCTGAATCCATTAACAAATAACTATTCCTAAAATTCCACTTTACACTAATGAGTATTGAACATTTTCTCCTCATTCCTTTTATGAAAGCCTAAAGAAAGTGAAATAATCCACTATGGTTTTTAATTATTACTTACCGTTACTACTCTTCAAAAAACAACTTGTTGCTTGTAAGTGTCTAATATTTCATTTATTATAAAACGTTTAAATCAGGAGAATTAAGTACATCTATTTTAAAGCATAGAAGGATTTTTCTCACAAATGTGATTGATTTGTTATACTGACATTACTCTATAAACTAAATTGTCTTAGATGTAGATGTATTATAGAGAGCTTTTAGTCTGGTAAACGGTAAAAAATTGGTTACTTACTCCACCTATGTTCTCACGTCCTTTGTAAGTTGCTATTAGGCTATAATACTTAGGTAAAGTATTCTACACAATAGGTTAAGTTTATCACAAATAACAGGATAAATTTTTTAGAAAACCTTTATAGAAAATATTCCTAGTCATTGACAACATTGTGACCTAATGCTTAGATAGGGCTCCACATCAAAGTAGTAGGATGTTTACATTTTTAAATGTATTAACAATGTAAACTCATGCTAATTTTTTTTTCGAATTGAGAAAGATTTGAAAACATAGGAATATAAGGATAGAAGAAAGAGGACTCCTTTGATTTCCTTTAGTTACTCCTATGTAGAATAGAGCCCCCCTATTTAGGGGATGGCCTATTCACAAAAAACTTAGAGTTGTAGCGGAGCAGATTATACAATGAATCCTTAGGACAGTTGTAGATCAGAGAAGGGTAGAATTGTAACTCTGATTCTTTGAATTATGTTATTTGGGGACAGGAAATGGAAATAAGGCTTAAATTTTGCTATCTTTTGCTTTAGAAGGTTTCCAAGGGACACGATAGAGATATGGATTGATACGCTGTTTGGAAAGGCCATTTGCGAAAAATTAAGATTATTTTACCTCATTCCATAGTGTTTGAAATTTATAGTTTACCACTGAATGATTTTATTTTCCTGAATCTATTCTAAGCCTTTTGTTGTGCCCCAATTAAAAGGAAATGTATAATTTAGATACTATAAAACTCACCTGTTTTACCATACAGTTCTGCGAATTTAGACAAATGGATTTATCTGCCAGCACAGTCACAATGTCGAACAGTTCCATCACACCAAAAACTTCCCCCTTGGCTTTGTAGTATATTCCTTCTATCCCCAACCCCTAACAACCACTGATCTGATTTCTGTCCCTTTTTTTTTTTTCCAGAATGTCATATAGAGGAAATAATACAGTACATAGGTAGCCTTTTGAGTCTAGCTTCTTTCACTTATCATGAAGGCATTTGAGATTCATTCACTTTGTTGTGTATATCAGTAGTTCTGTGGTCTTTATTGCTGAGCAGTTAGTATTTCTTTGTGTGGGTAAACCCTAGTTTGTTTATCCGTTCCCCACTTGTGGTAATCCAGTAGCAGAATAATGACCCTACAAAGATGTTTACCCTCTAATCCTTAGAAAACAAAAATCTATTGCTTTATGTAACAACAGGAGTTTTGAAGATTTGATTAAGGTTAAGGAATTTGGGATGGTAAGATTATCCTGGTAATCCAGGTTATCCCAGTCTAATCACATGAGTTCTTTCTTAAACTTGGAAGAGGAAGAAGAAGAGTAGGTCAGAGATATGTGACGTGAAAAGGCCTTGGCTAGAAGCTGAGAATGATAAATGCAGTTGAGTGAGCATGTGTACTGTGTGGCCAACACATTCAAAATGACTGAGTAGAGCAATGAATCTGCATCAAATTTTTCATTAAGCTTAAACGTTCCTCTACGGAAACTATTTGGATGATTCAGAAGGCCACAGCTATGGGCAGCTGGCGATTGGCAGCTTCATCACCACAATGTGCCCGCCCACTGAGGCATCATGTCTCTTGTAGAGTTTTTTGCGGTAACATCAAATCACATAGGTGACTCAGCCTCCCTGCAGCCCAGATTTGGCACCCTGTGACGTCTGGCTTTTCCCCAAACTAAAATCACCTTTGAAAGGGAAGAGACTGGAGCCCATTGGTGAGATTCAGGAAAATAGGATGGGGCAGCTGTTGGAGATTAGGAGAACTTGTGTGAGGTCCCCAGGGGCCTACATTGAAAGGGACTGAGGTGTCATTGTCCTATGTACAATGTTTCTTGTATCTTGTTCAATAAATGTCTCTATTTTTTCTAGTTAAATGACTAGATTCCTTCTGGACAGACATATATACATATATCTTGCCTTTCATGCTCTTGGGTGAAGATATTAAATTGTATTAGAGAACTCTGAATGTAGTATATGATGATTTTAGTTTAAAAAAGTCTACATCTTGGGAAAATTAGCTGGATTTTAAAATTTCAAACTATTTTCTGAAAAACTTTTCAACTTCAGATAGTACTGATGTAAAATCATCTACTTTTTCCCTTTTCAGACACAAGGTGGTGTACTACACCTACAGTTTGAAGTTCTGTTGATGACTTTCATCAACAGCCTGATAAAACCCAATTTAAGATAAAACAACATCATAGAGGTTTACTTTGGGCACTAAAATAAATTTTTTATGAAAGCAGATAGTTTTTATAGAGGAATCCAGTTTTGTTTGAAGGGACTACAAGGGGCTTTGACAGAGAAAATAAAATAATGCATAAAATAATGTATTTTCCCGCATTATTATGAAAGGTTTTTGTTTGGAAATAATTTAAGTCTTATTAAAATGTCACAAGAATAAGAGTAGTACAAGAAACTTCCATATACCCTTTACCTAAATTTACTTAACGTTAATATTTTATTCCATTTGCACACCTCTATATATGTGTGTGTTTTTTTCAAACACTTGAGGCCAAGTTACATTCATCAAGACACTTTACCACTAAATACTACATTGTGCTTTTCCTAAGCATAGTGATATTCTATTTTATATAACCACGATACGGTGTAACTTCAGTAAGGTTAACATTGATACAATACTTTTATCCAATCTCCCATTGGTATTTCGATTTGTTATTTGACTTAGTAATGTCCTTTACACCCCTCCAGTTCAGTTTTTCCCCCTCCAGTTGAGTAGTCTCAAGTCAGATATAACATTTAATTGTCATGGCTCCTTTATCCTGGAATATTTCCATAGCCTCTCTTTGTCTTTTATAACATTGACATTTAACTCCCCTCCTCCTTTTAGAGAACATTGTTCATTTCCATTTGGGGTTTGTCTGATGATATAACCTCATGATATAGGTCATACATTCTCACTAGAGTATTGTATGGGGGCTGTTGTGTCCTTCTCAGGCTATTTCATATGCTCATGGTCCTTTTTTAACGGTGATGTTACATTACATTTTTGTTCAAATCATTTTTTGTAAATTCAGTTGTATATGTTTAGAAGAAGAATTCAGTGTCCATTGAGGATGTATAAGAGCAAATATTTTCTCTTAAAGGAAGATACTTAGATTAGTGCTACCAAGTAGGTTAAAATCTCATTTTGACTGTAAGGCTTGAGGTAGCACATTTTAATTTTATTCTTTGGAATGCTCGTAGTGTAGTGTATTGGCATTCACCCTGCCCTGAATTGCCAAGGAGTATTGTTGATATCTTCCTTGGGATCTGCCAGTCATTCTGGTGAAAGAAAAAAACCTGAGTAGGTGACATTAGACAGAAGGAAGTACACAATAAAGAGAGCTATCTCATTTATAAATCGCCTAGATGTTATAATTAATACCAAATTTGGATTATTTTGTAGTGTCTATTCGAGTTCATGCTTGTATTAGTAGACCTGTGTTAGCAGAGTTTTAGTATAGAACAGTCATGTAAGCTCCAAGTATATTGACTGGAAATGATACTGTAAACTTCTCAATGAAATGATTGTGTCTTCATCTTTTGGTTATTTAAGGAATTGTTATTAAGTAGGTAGAGATAGTTTTGTCAGCCCTGACCAGCACGGCTCAGTAGGTTGAGCATCATCCCCCAAAGTGAAAGGTCTCAGGTCCCATTCCTGCTCAGTGTGTATACCTAGGTTGTGGGCCAAGTCCCTGGTTGGTTGTGGCGCATGAAAGAGACAACCAATTGATATATCTCTTGCACATTGATGTTTATCTCCCTTTATTCCTCCTTCCCTTCCCTTCTCTCTAAAAATAAATAAGATCTTAAAAAAAGAAAAACAGTTTTGTGAGTAGGAAAATTTCCTAAATACTTTTAGCATGTTAATTTTAGGGTGTGTATGTATAAAAATTTTCAGAAGGTAATGGGTATTTATTTTAAAGAAAACCATTTTGAATATTTGAAATTAATTAAGCTGACTTTTGCTGAAAAGTATTTATATCATCAATATTAAGATGGTATAATGCCCTCTAAGAAAGAACATTAGTTTGAGCTCTGTTGCAGAACATGGTAAATCAAAACTCTTTTAGGCATTTTAAGATCTTCTCTTAATCTATTTACTTTGATTCTATATGTGTATCACATATAAAATATGTATTTTCCCATGTACTGTAGACATGAAAGCATTTGAGATACAAAATTAGATGAATACAAAATAGTTTGCAAAGTGCACGTTAAATTTAACAGTTGAACTTGAAAAATTATTGGATTTATCTGTGACTTCTCCCATTAGCTACTATGAAGGTATTGGTAGGGAGAAGAAATTACCTCCCTATTACTTTCAGGTTTGCCCGATGATTTTCAATGAAGTATACTGCTTAAACTGGTGGTACTTTAAAACTGCTGTTTGTGATCTTTATATACATGTTTCTGAGCTTCCAGAGTGCACTAAAGGGTACCCTGGGGGCTTAGAAGAATTCAGTGTGTCTTTCCAAGTGTCTAACTTAATTATTGGATATGGAGCTGTAAATATTGTTTGATTGAATGTAGTTTTAAAAATTATTATTTTTATTCCTCAGACAAGAAATCTGTATAGATTCTACTTCATCCCTGAGAGAGAACAAGCAACCCGAAGGTTTGGAATTAAAACAAGGTATGAATCAAGTACTTAATTTTTATATAACATTTACCTGAAGATTATAAGCATTTACCAATGATAAATTTTCACAATGTTTTAGCTTACACTCATTTTATAGATGGGAGAAAGAATAATTTATTTGATCCAAGATCAAAAGAGTAAAGGACGCATCCTTCATTTCATGAGTCCTTTAGCCACTGGAGCGGTTCTACCTAAGTGATATATGATTATAGGTGCCACCAGAAAGTTGCCATCTTACGTAGTTTTAATTTGGAGTATTCATTATATATCCTTAGCTGTAAGATGTTAGAGATATGTTAACTGAGTAGCTTTGGGTTGTATGTGGAAAAAACTAAGTTATATGGGATAACTTTTTTTTTCTTTTGCAGAGGTTACTTGTTTACTTGTTACTGTTTACTTCCTTTTTTATTGTTTTCTATAAATCAGTAGTTTTTAGCATTACCAGTTACCAGAAGTGGCAGCTTGTGATTTATTCAAACCAAGTAGATCAATAGGGCTAATTTTTTAGATGTATTTTTTTATATGCTTCTTCTTATTCTGGTTGGGGAAATTGAAAGTAAAATAAATTTTTATTGGTTACTCAAGAAACACATTTTTCCTTTTTTCTGCTAAAATTACTACAGAGCAGTGAAGACCTGATGCAGCCAAGAGGGTTGTTATTTATTATATAAGCAACTAATCTTTGATAACTTAGAAAAGTTTCTCTAAAACTTGAGTTATAGAAACTTATGTGGTAGAGAGAAACATGTTATCAGTTTATTTAGGCAGAATTTCTTTTTAAGTGTGGTCTATGTTACTACTAATGTTTAATTAACAAAGTGAAACAAGTTTAATAATTAATTTTGTGCTTCATTCAATTTATATATAAAGAGAACAAAGTCTAGATATTCTGTAGTTCTAAGTTATGTACTATTGAGTTTATAAATATTTCTGATGATCTCGAGAACTCCAGTGATCTCAGAAGTCCTGTTGTGTTAGCCTCCTAAATAGCCAGACAGAATTACATCTTTGTATTTTACTACTTCACAGCACCCTCCACAGACATAAACTCTTGATTCTTAGTTTTCATGTACATTTATTTGTCTTATATAAACAATACTAAGCACACATCATTTTTATAAAATGTAGTCATAGTTTTATAGCTCTCATATCATGTGTAACTGGGCACCATTGCTGCTGTTTCTGCCTTTGTTTCCACTCTGCATGAAACGAGCAGGCATTGTGGAAATTATACTACTAGACCATCTGTGGAGAGAAGAATGTTAGGTAAAGGACAGAAAAAAGCTAGAACGGGCAGGCTGATTCCAGTTCCTAGGGAAAAAGGAATGGAGACTTCATTGTACAAAGTAGCCAGTGCTACCCCGTAAGGGAAGATTTTTTTCCACTCCTATGTCCAGGCACCTGGGGTGCTTTAGAACTCCCTTCCCAGTGTCAGCAGCCTGTGTTGCTTTGATTTTTCCTGTGGTAACTTAAGTCATTTGAAAACCAGCTATTGAGGCAAAGATGGGGAGAAAAAGGACTCAGAGTAACCAGATATCACAAAGGTTTTATAGACAGGAGGCTTTATAGACCACTCTTAGGTTCTTACCTAGGCATCAGAACTGTCCAGAACATACTGTCATCAATAAGTGACAGCAGGCAGAGGTGAGAAAACATAAGATCAGAGCACAGCAGTACCATTGTGCAGTACAGTTCTTGTGACTAAATCTATTGAAAATAGTTAAATTGAGTTTCATCTCTTTTTTTTTTTAAAGAAAGCAAGGAAATAAGTATAGTCTTATAGAAAAATGTCTATAAAAATGGTTAAAATATAAAATGTTTTATTGCATAATGGTATAAAATAAATTACCCAGATGATCCAATAATGGTAGAGCATGTTCCAGATAAATATTTGTATAGCTGAAATTTGAACCAGCCAACAAGTAACTTGCTTAGAAATAGAAATTCTGGTAGGCTCAATAAAAATTACTGCCTTTAGCCCCGGCTGGCATGGCCCAGTGGATTGAGCCTGTGAACCTAAAGATCACCAGTTCTATTCCTAGTCAGGACTATTCCTTGGCCTGGCTTGTGGGCCAAGTCCCCACTTGGGGGTATGCTAGAAGCAGCTTAATCGATGTTTCTCTTGCTCTCCTTCTCCCTCCCTTCCTCTCTCTAAAAATAAATAAATAAAATCTAAAAAAAAAAAGGCTATTGCCTCTTTTTCTAAATGAATTAATATGCTCTGTTTTTAATATGCAAAACTTTCAAAATTGATTTAATATTTTCTGTAACTTTTTTTTTTCTCATAGCAAGCTATTCCTGCTCACAGTGAGCTCAATAAAAACAGAATATAATGCTCCTTGTGAATGCATTGTCATTTTATTTAATAGCTTGGTCGTTTAAGAAAAGTCACTGAAGCTTACTTAGTAAAGTAACCCTTTGTTCAGTAGACCAAAATATTAAGCAGCATTAAATTTTGTCTTTGCTCTTTCAGAATAAAATAAATCTCACTGTATGATCTGTTAATGGTGTATGATCCTGCCAGGTTATTTAAATTACATTTTCAGTTTTTTTAGCTTTTAGAATACTCAGATATTGATAAATATTGACTATAAGTTAGTCAAATTGAAATTGGCATTTCTTTGGTGAGTACTGTTTTCATTCATCTTGTTTATAGGAAATAACATTTACGAAACTGGTTGTGCTGAAGACGAGTATCAGATTGTACACTAACTTCTATCACACTTTAATAATGGATTAATACCTGAAGATTTACCTCATTGTGAAAACATTATTTAAATATAAATATAATCTACTGGCTTGCTGATTGATTAGTAAAATAGAAATTCTTCTGTTGAGGTTATTTTCCTGGGTCATTTTTAGCAAAAGATAAGTTGTAGAAGAAACGCCAGGTATAGTTTTGGTCTTTGTCTTAGCACAGCTGTATTTGTGTGCATATGCACATGCGCAAGCCTGAGATATTTTTGTTAATTTCTAGATGAGCTGAAGTCTTGTATTACTGAAAAGATTTAGCTCAACTTTCTTTTTTTTAATTGTATTTTTTTACATTACCATTTATTCCCCTTATATCCCTCCATATCCCCCTCCCCTCCACATTGTCCATGTCCCCTTTTCCTTTTTACTCGACCCCTTGACCCTCTAAATGTATCCCTCACAAGCCATAGTTGTCAATCTGCTCTGTATATATGAGCCTCTCTCTGTTTTTCTTGTTAGTGCAGTCTGTTCATTATATTCTATATATGAGTGAAATCATATGGCATTTGTCTTTCTCTGACTGGATTATATCGCTTAACATAATGTTCTCCAGGTCCAACTGTTGCAAAGGGTAAAATTTTTCTTTTTTACGGCTGAGTAGCATTTCACTGTGTAAATATCCCATAGTTGTTTTATTCACTCATCTACTGATGGACACTTGGGCTGCTTCCATTATCTTGGCTGCTGTAAATAACACTGCAGTGAACATAGGGGTGCTTATGTTCTTTTGAATTAGTGTTTTTGGTTTCTTTGGATATATTCCCAGGAGTGGGATCACTGGGTCAAAAGGCAGATCCATTTTTTAATTTTTTGAGGTATCTCTATACTGCTTTCCACAGTGGCTACACCAGTCTGTATTCCCACCGACGGCGCAAAGGGCTCCCCTTTCTCAGCATGCTTGCCAGCACTTGTTTGTTGATTTATTGGTGATAGCCATTCATTTAAAATAATAATGGTTTTTATAATTTTAAAAATTCGTTATTTATGCTGTAGTTTACCAAATGAAAACTATTTGTCAAAACTTAAATTTGTAGAAAATATTTTAAAAATATCAAATCTCTGCTAATACTAATTAATTTTTCTATATATTCATCTATAAATAAATTAGCTTCATTCAGCAATATTAAAATAATGGTCTGTATTTAAATTGTTGCTTTAAAGTTAGCTGATAATCTGGGGGACATGTATAATTTTGAAAATTATTCTCCTTTGTAACTTCAAGAATTAAGCTCCTGTGTTTGCATTTCTTCCTGGAAGTTGTTAGGAGAAATTTTTTAACTATAAATGAGAAATAGCTGAAGTTAAATGTGGGTATTTAGATTATTAAAGATAAAAGTTGAGGTGTCTTGAAAATATTTGAAGGTCTGACAGATGGAAGAGTCATTGGGCTTGTTTTGTATTGCTTTCAAGAATAAAAATAGAGCAAGCAGATAAAGTTATCACTTGACTATTTCTCTCAAATAATCGCAAGTAACAGAAAACACAGTGGGCTGCCTTCTGAAAATGTTCCTATTGCTAAAGGTGATTGAACAGGTTACATAAACGACCACTTGGTGGCACTGTTGTAGAGCTTATTCAAGCAGTGTTTGACTGGCTTTGATCTTGAAGTTCCTTTCAAGCCGTCAGGTTTTGTAAGTAACAGTGCCTAGTGCAGTGTCTTACTTGAGAAGAGTGCTTAATAACTGTTTTCTTAGATTGTTAAAAGCAGAATCACATATACAATTTTTTCTATCACTACATTTTCTTTTTATTCTGTTAGAGGAGAAGATACTTGATTTAGTCTTTTAGCCATATGATGGTTCCTTGAAAGGCATACAGTTGAATATAATCATAAAAATAAGTATGTAACCATATGGTATATAAAATGATCAAAATCAATTAGACATTTACTACGTTTTACTCTTAATCGTTTACATTAGCTTTCTCAGGCAGAGCTTTGCTGTGGTTAGGCTCAAATTTTGCTTTTTCTTTTCTATTGAGAGAACATTGGTTTGTAACAGTGATTTTCAACCTTTTTCATCTCATGACACACATGAAATAATTACTAAAATTCTGTGGTACACCAGATATGACAAAAAATTAGGTATAATTTTGATTTACTCATACTGGATGGCTGTTGTTATGTTAGATATTGTCATTTTTTTATTTGACATTCTAAGGGCAAAGAGGTCAGTGCCTCTGACTAAATAGCCCGGAATTACATGTTTTAAAAATTCTTGTGACACACCAGTTGAAAATCCTGATTTATAACATACAGGTTTCAGGTGCAGAGCATTATATATAATTTGACATTTTGTTTTTTAAAAAAATGTAGTCGGCATCATGTGATTATAGTTTGGCTTTTCTAGTTCACGAGTTAGTGAATTTGAGAATTATCTTAACAAAAGCTTCAAGAAATTTGTGAAGTAGAGTTTAGTAGGGGAAAGATGTTTTCAATGGCTAAACTATATGATGAAAATTTGGAGTAGATATTTTCTTGGGCTTCTTTTAGCCTTTCAGAGCACTAGTCACCAAAGTGTGATTATACACATACCCAGAGAATGAAGAAAGAAAACACCAGGACTCATATAGCAAATAAATAGATATAAGCTTATGTATTTAAGCCTTTTTTTTTAAATTTCTGGTTACATATATATGATTGTAATAGTATATATCAATTTATAAGTAAATGACAATGTAGTGTGGCAGGTACTTAATAATGTTTTCACTGATAGTTTTATTTAGATAGTGAAGTTGAGACCACTCTCTTAGGCTGTCATAAAGAATTGATAATGTCCATAGCTTATCATTTATTAATTCTAAAACATGTGATATGAGATTTTGCCATCGTTTAGTAAAGGTATTAAATGTAAACCTATATGAAACCATTTGAATCCTTAAGGTGAGGGATAAATGGAAAACCCAATTAATTCTAGTGCTTGTTGCTGTTATTATTTTAAGGTAGTACTGCCCTAGGGGAGGCAAAGCTGGGTAAGTGCAGGGACTGGAGTAAAAAGAAATGAATTTGCAGTTAAAAAGATGTTGAGTTTTGCTGAAAAGAACTTCACAACCATACCCGAAAGAATAAATACAGTTATAAAAAATTAAAAAGATGAGAAAAATGCTATCAGAGACTTACTGCTTTGCAAAGGAAGAGAGAATAAAAATGATCAGTTAATTAAGCAGCATTCGTAGGCCAAGAGTTTTCCATGCCTACCATGTATATGTTGCCCAAGAAATCTCTGGGCTGGCAGGTGAACTCTGTGCTGCTGCTTTTCTTCCTCTGTATATTTAGATGCAGGCATGAGTGCTAGAAAGCTGCGGGGGACTGAAAAGAAAGTGTTACAAGGCTTTCTGGAGTTGGAAGCAGAGAAGCACATGTACCACTGATAAACTATGAGTCTAATTCCTTTCTTCCTAACCCTTCTTTACCTTCTTGATTGGCTGTAACAGATAAGCAGTCACAGAATGCAGCTTCTCAAAATGAATTAATTTCTTCAAAGGATTTTTAAAAACTTGTTCTGGGAAAATGCTGTCCAGTTCAGCAATTGGTGAAGTAAAAAGTGGTGTAACCATCAGTGGCTACTTAAGAATTTATGTTTCTTTTTTCATTCCTTTGAACTTTTCACAAGTTATTACCAACAGTGACACCAAATGGGATCCTCCCTGCTTTTTAATTTGTTTCTTTCTATGAAGTAGTTAAATGAAAGGGTGAAAATTACATTTTGTATAGCAGATTAACCCATACTGTTTCTGTACCTTTGAAGGCCCCTCTGTCGCTTTGAAATGTGAGACTTTTCTACATTTTCTTTGTTAAAGTAAACTGGAGAGGCTTTCGGATGCATAATGCCGTGCATGTTTTATCAAGAATGAAATTACAAAGAATTTGATTCAGTATTTTGAGAGAAATGTTTATTTCCATTTTTTTAAAAATTATACCCTTGCTGAACATTTTATCTTGTGATAGATTTCAAAGGCTGCTAGGTTGTACTCTTAGGGCAGCTGCCTTGGAGGTCACGTGCTCCAAACCTCTCTCAGATGTTTAGACCCCCGTTGGCTCCTCTGCTTCCCAGTCATTACGTTTTTGCCTAGTTCAGTGAGAAAAGTACTTCCTTGTAGAGAAGTGCACCTACCAAAGGAATAGTAAACATTAGGCTTGAAATTAGGTTTTGTTCTCAGTTCTTGACCTTTTTACACTGTAGGCTGTGATTTAATTAGTTTTGGTTGTCCCATCATATAGTTGACACAAGTTGAGCTTACAGATAACAGACTTTAATTTTTTAAAAAATTAATATTCCTTAATTTTTGAAACAGCTTTAGGTTTGCAAAAAAATTGAGTGGAAAGAAGGTGCAGAGTTCCTGTATACTGACTTACCCCCCCCTTCTCCTAGTTTCCTAGTTATTATTATCTTGCTTTACTGTGGAAAATTCGGTGTTAATTGATGAGTCACTATTAATACATTGTTATGAACTAAAGTCCGTTGTTTACATTAGGGGTCATTCCTTGTGTTTTATATTTTTTTGGTTTTGATAACTGTGTAATAACGTGTAGTAACATATATCCACCATTACAGTATCATACAGTATTTTTTCATCCACTCATCTCTCCCACTCACCCTCCTCCAGACTCCTGGCAAACACTGATCGTTTTATTGTCTAATTTTGTCTTTTCTGGATGTCATACAGCTAGAATCATGTAGTATGTAGTCTTTTTAGATTGGTTTCTTTAACTTTTCAATGTGCATTTGAGGTTCCTCTGTCTTTTTGTGACTTGATAGCTCATTTCTTTTGTTGCTGAGTAATCTCCAATTGTGTGGATGTACTAGAGTTTGCTTATCCACTCACCTATTGAAGGACATCTTATTTGCTTCTAAGTTTTGACAGTCACAAGTAAAGCTGCTATAATTATTTGTATGCAAGTTTTTGTATAGACATAATTTCAACTCTGGGTAATTACCAAGTTTAGTTTTGTAAGAAACTGCGAACTGGCTTTCAAAGTGCTACACCATTTTATATTCCCAACTGTGATGAATGAATGAGAGTTCCTTTTCCAAATTCTTGCTGGCATGTGGTGCTCTCATTGTTTTGGATTTTGGTCATACTAATAGGTGTGTAATGGTATCTGGTTTTATTTTGCAGTACCCTAATGACGTATGATGTTGATTTTCTTTTCATATGTTTCTTTGCCATCTATATATCTTATTTGGTGACTTGTCTCTTCAAATCTTTTCCCAATTTATAAATTGGGTTGTTTGTTTTCTAATAGTTGAGATTTTTTAAATTATATTTTGTTGATTATGCTATTACAGTTGTCCCAATTTTTTCCCCTTTGCCCCCGTACACCCAGCACCTACTACTCCCTCAGGCTGTCCTCCCACCACTGTTCATGTCCATGGGTCCTGTGTATCAGTACTTTGGCTACTCTACTTCTTATACTGTACTTTACATCCCCATGGCTATTCTGTAACTACCTATGTATTTCTTAATCCCCTCACCTCTTCACTCATTCCCCCACACCACCGTCCCATCTGATAACCATCAGAATGCTCTCCATCTCCATGATTTTGTCTCTGTTGTTCTTGTTTGCTTAGTTTGTTTTTTAGATTTAATTTTAGATATGTACTTATTGCCATTTTACTGTTCATAGTTTTGATATTTTTCTTAAATAAGTCCCTTTAACATTTCATGTAATAATGGTGTGGTGATGATGAACTCCTTTAGTTTTTCTTGTCTAGGAAGCTCTTTACCTACCCTTCCGTTCTAAATGATAGCTTTGCTGGGTATAGAAATCTTGGCTGTAGTTCCCTGCTTTTCATGAGTTTAAATATTATTTGCTAATCTCTTCTAGACTGCAAAGTTTCTTTTCAAAAATCAGCTGACCATCTTTTGGGAACTCCCCTGTAGGTAACTAACTGCTTTTCTCTTGCTGCTTTTAAGATTCTCTCTTTTTTCTTTAACTTTTGGCATATTAATTATGATGTGTCTTGGCATGGGCTTCTTGGCATCCATCTTGTTTGGGACTCTGTGCTTCCTGGACTTGAATGTCTGTTTCCTTCTCCAAATTAGGGAAGTTTTCTTTCATTATTTTTTCAGATAGAGTTCCTATTTATTGCTTTTTCTCTTCTCCTTCTGGCACCCCTGTGATGGGAATTTTGGACCTCTTGAAGTTGTCCCAGAGGCTGCTTATACTGTCCTCGTTTTTGGAGGGGTGGTGGTTTCATGTTGTTCTGATAGGTTGTTTTTTGCTTCCTATGTTCCAAATCATTGATTTGATTCTCTGCTTCATTCACTTTACTGTTGTTTTCCTGTAAACTGTTCTTTATTTCAATTCGTATATCCTTTGTTTTTAAGTGGATCTTTTTTATGCTGTTGAGGTCCTCAGTCAGTTCCTTGAGCACCTATAACCAGTGTTTAGAACTTTGTATCTGATAGATTGCTTATCTCCATTTCTTTTAGCTCTTTTTCTGGAGTTTGAGCTGTTCTTTCATTTGGGCCATGTTTGTCTCCTCCCTGTGTTGGCAGCCTCCCTGTGTTGGTTTCTGTGTATTAGGAAGAACTACTTTGACTCTGTGTTTTGGTGGTATGACCTTATGTAGTTGGTGTCCTGTAGGGTCCAGTGGCACAGCCTTCCTTATTACTCAAGTTGGGTACTTGAAGTCCACACTTCGTGTGGGCTGATATACCCTCCTCTTGTAGCTGAACCTTGATTGCTGTTGGCAGCTCAGTGGAAGAGATTTACCCAGGCCAGTCAGCTACAAGGACTGTCTGTGACCACTGACCACCAACTTCTGCCCTCCATGGAGGATCAACTCTGTAGTGTCAGGGTGGTCGTTCTCTGACAGTGTCTGTAGCTGTCCACTGGGTGCTCAGGCTCTGAGGTTTTCTGGATGGCACAAGCCAAGGTCAGCCCCTGCTTGTGTTCTGCCCAGGGCCACCCTGCTGAACTATAAAGCAATCTGAGACGGTTGCTACTTGTGCTGGGCTAGAGGTTCCCAGGCAAAGCCAAGCTGTGAGTCTAGGCTGGCTTCTGCTAGTGCCAGGCCTGGGGCCGCTTAGCAAGAGGTATGGGGGCCGAGGGCTCCCTGAGGTTGGCTGTTGCTTGTTGGAGAGGATTTAGGAAGTTGTGAAACATTAGCCTAGACCAGCCACTTGTATGGAAAAGTCACTGTTAACAGTTGGGTGGGCCCATAACTTGGGTGGGAGGGAGTCTTAGTGGAGGATCTCCAGTGTGGGCCAAACAGTATTAGTCAGATTGATGGAATCTCAGATATGGCACTGGCCTCTCAGCATTGTAGCTCTGTCGGGGGAGGATTTAAAAAAGGGACAGTGGGCTCTCCCCACCTTTCTGTCTGAGAGAAAGAAAACAGTCCTTCAGCTCCCTCCTTGATGCCAGACTCTTCAGTTCCTCCCTCTGTGCCACTGATGACTTTCAAGCTGCTACCCTGGTGCTGGAGCTCAGAGGGAGTGAATCTGAGTAAGCCCATGTGTGGGTTCTTTAAGGGGAACTGCTTGGGACTCTGGAAGTTTCTTCCACTGACTCAATTCCCGCTGATTTTTGCAGCCAGAAGTTATGTGGACGTATTTTCCAGGCACTGGAACCCTGGGCTCAGGGGCCTGATGTGGGGCTGGGACTCCTCACTCCTGAGATGCCTCTTCTGAATTTTTATCCACCACATGTGGATGTGGGACCAGCCCAGGTGTCTCCACCCTTCCTACCTACCTGGATGGATGTGGTTTCTTTAATTCAGTAGTTGTCAGACTTCCATTCAACTCGATTTCTGATGGCTCTGAGTGGTGGTTGTTCTGTATTTCCGTTGTAATTTTGATGTGGTTGTGTGAGGACATGAGCTGTGTTTACCTATGCCGTCTTCTTGACCAGAACTCCCCTAATTGTTGAGTTTTAACAGTTCTTATGTAGTTTGGGTACAAGTCCTTTATCAGGTGTGTTTTCCCAATATTGTCTCAGTAGCTTGTATTTTCATTCTCTTACAGTTTATTCACATTTAACATATACTTTTTAGGTCTATGTCTCTTACATATTATATTTATTCAGGTGGGTTTAAGGGATCTGTGAGAAGATATATTCAGCCTGAACTAGCATTCTAAATCTGTGAATCTTATGGTGGTTCTGATTCTCTTAAGATCTGGGAGGCAGAAAAGAATGTTTAAATGCATAGATTTTTTAAATATACTCAGATTTGACTTTTAGTTCTGCCATTTTAGTTTTATGGATGAGGATAAGTTGCTTCAACTCTGTGTCCCTCAGTTTTCTCATTTATAAAATGGAAATAATAAATATAAGTCTTTATTATTATGTTGGCATAAAGATCAAGAAAGTTAATTCATGTAAAATGCTTTAGAGAAGTACTTAGAAATAATAAGTGCTTCATAAATATCAGCTCTTGTTATAATTACATCTACTGTCATTATTGCTGTAATTAACTTTTTCTGCTTCATCCCGTCTACATCATCCTGGCTATCTCTAATTGGTAAAATTGTTTCTGTATTGAAGTATAAGTCTGCATTTATATAACTTCTACTCGTTGTTGCTCTTGTGTCCTTAGGAATATAGAAAATGAATTTAATACCTCTTCTAAATGATGTCTCTTTGAATTTTGAAGCTGATCCCTTCTTTTAGCGTACTAATTTTTGTTTTGTGCCAAGCACCAGGGATGGAAAAATAAATAAAAAGTGGCTCAATTTGGAAAAAACTTGTCTAAAAAAGAAAACATATGTAATTAATCTTTTACATACGCCAGCATCTGAATGTACATTACTCTTTTCTTCCTGTTAGAAAGGATGAATTCTTTGAAGCTGACACTAGCCCCACTATTTGTAGTTATCACATTTCTATTTGGTACCTGGAGGGGTTTCCTCTCTTTCCCTAATTAATGCCCCCCTCCCTAGTGAACTATGGCCAGCAGCCGTTTCTTGGCCATTGCTGAGTCCCCCTCTTGACCTGCTAACCACATTTGACACCATTGATTATCTGCCCCTTCCTGACACTCTTTATTCTCAGTCCCCTTTGCATTATGTTCTCCAGTACTCCTTCTGAAGGGCGAGGGCCCCAGGATTTATACTTTGGACTTTTTCTCTCTTCTGCATTTTCAGGTGGTGATTTTATGTAGTTCCAGGTCTGGCAACTGCAAATTTATGTCTGCAATTCAGAGCTCTTTCCAGCACTTAACACAGGCACTTTATTTTTTAGATGTTGAATAAGCATCTTAAAAGTTAATATGTCCTAACTTGGGGTGGTGAACACACAATACAATATGTAGATGATGTATTATAGAATTGTACACCTGAAACCTACATTATTTTATTAACCAATGTCACCCCAATAAATTCAGTAAAAAAATAAAAATGTTAATATGTCCCAGAATAAATTCTGGATCCTTTACTGGTGCCCCCAAAGCAACAAATAGCAATTACATTCTTCTAAGTGTCCGGGCCAAGAACCTTGGAATTATTCTTGAGTCCTTTCTTCTGTGTCAACAAATCTCACCAGCTCTACTTTCAGAATATTCCAGTTCAACCACTTCACACCTCTTCTTAGCCATATTACTCTGGTGTTGATTTTTATAACATCCTAATCTCTCCATTTCTGTCTGTGTTTCTGTGTATAGCCTTTCTTCTACACAGCAGTCTGAATGATTATTTTAAACTATAAGAATGGACATGTCACTATTCTTATTGAAGCCTTCCAATGGCTTCTCACCTTTATACAGAATCTGAGATCCTTCCCTCCTTCACCCAGTGATATTGCCTGTCACTCTCCCCCTTGCTCACTGTGTTCCTTCCTCCTTGCTTTCCAAGCATCTGTCAGGCACTTGACTTTTGTTGTTCCTTCTGCCTGCATGTTCCTCCCCAAGATAACCATATGAGTCTTCCACACATCATTTAGATCCCTGATCGAGTGTTACCTGATCTGTGTAAGCTAATTAGCACTACTTTTTTTTCTTCTCCCAGGGCTTTTAAACCTCCTAAACCTAGAGTTTTACTGGAAATTAATATTAGGTTTACTGTACTAGATAGTCTCACAGAAGTCACTTTCTTGTGAAAACCAGTACTTATCAATGTGTATAGTTCACAGTATATCTTAAAATATAAATGGAAATCTATGAGTTGTACAAGTTTTAATATCTGTCACTGTAGTTTATTTAAATCTGAGATTTATACTTATTCATGCAAGTGGTGTACTCTTGTTTAGGTCAAACTACTTGTTCTGTAGGATCAAACATCTCCAAATTGGTGAGGCCTTCGCTGAACTACTTCTGCTAACCTCACCTCTTCTTTCAGTGCTTTTTATAAAAATTGATTGTCACCTAGTTCATAACACTATTGCCCTTTTATTTACTTCTGTTATATCACAATTAATAATTGTTTTCAACTCAAGAAACTCTTATGGCTACCTAAATACTAATTTGACATGGTCAAATTAGGTCTACATCTAAGTCACTTTCCATTCTGTGGCATTTCTCTTTGTTTACAAGTGACTCTCTTCTTTAAATGGAGAACTTTTATAGGACAAAGGATCATGTATGTCTTAGGATCCTTTAAGTCTTCTGTGTTTGTCTATAGTGGATGAATAAATGGATGAATAGATAACTAAAAGAATCTCTTTGTTCTTTTGAATCTCTTTGTTCTTTTCTACCTTATCCAATGTGTACATTATTCTTAGTAGAGGGGATGGAAGCAAAATAGAATATTAGTTACTTTCACCATTATTCTAGCACCTACCCCAAACAGTGTATTGCTTCAGAGCTTGTTTTTCTTTCTGGTCTTAACAAAAATGGAGTCTTTTTGTTTGTTTTTCTTACTCGTATAGATTCATACCAGTTTTTTATATTAATTATTGACTATGTGCCCTTTGTAAAATATGTGGTCATCAAAGACTCCTCAGTAGCTTGTAATTCTTTGTATATTTACTCATTTGAGTAATGTTTGGATAGTTTTATTTTTGAGAATCTTTCTGCACTCTTGAACTACCCTTCCCTATGAGATTATACCTTTTCTCTGACCATTTTGAAAATATACAGGACACTTCTTATTGCATTTTCCACTTTAACCATCATACTGTAAGCTGACATAGTTATTTTTTCCCAAATGCTCCCACTACTTCCATTCACATAGTTTCTTTTATGGGAAGAACTATGGATTAAACTGACAGTTTTTATTATTTTTCCTACTTTTTTAATAAAAGTGTTTTTAATTTTAGGGTAGGATTTCTATGTTTTATAAATAATACTACCACTTTTTTGGATAATGACTGGCTGCTCACTACATAAGTATATGAGATACCTTTGCATTATCTAAAATTAGAATCAAGTCTGTAGTATCTCTTTCTGAGCTTTTAGAATCAATGCCCCAGGAAATAGGACAGTTTGTGAAGTAGACACTAAGTGTGAGCAAGCCTTCCTTGGATGGGCAGATTGTGCCACACTGAGATGTTACTAGCAGAAGATATTTGAGTGTCATGATCTTTTAAATGAATAAGCCCCAACAGATTGTTGGGGGTGGGTGCAGTTGCCTCATTCTGAACTCTAGTGCTTATAAATATGAATACTGAAATACTATTCCATTTTCATTTTTTCCACTTTGTACACTTTCTTTTCCTTCCTAGATTTTTCTTTTTTGGTACTAGATCGTTAGTTTATTATAAAAGGATATGATAAAGAATACCAATGACCATTCAGATGGAAGAGAGGTACGCAGGGCAAGGTGTGTGGGTGGGAGCTTGGGGCTTCCATGTGCCCTGAATGCAGCCCTCTCTCCAACTCTGCATATGTTCACCAGAGCTCTCCACATCCTGTCCTTTGAGGATTTTTAGGAGGCTTCATTACATAGGTATGATTGACTAATTATTGGACATGGATGATTCATTTATCCCAACCCCGCCCCTCTCCGCCGAGGTTGGGGAATGGGACTGAAAGTTCTAATCCTCTGTTCGCATGGTTACCTCTGCTGGCACAGCCCCTATCCTTAGGTCCTTTCCCTGACATCAAACTTTTATTCTAAGAGAAGCCTTTTTAATGAGATTGTAGGATAATGATAAATGATGTACTTAAAGGTTTCCTTCCTGTTTACTCTCAGCTTACTAGAGAAAAGATTATAGTCAGGAATTTCATGTGTCGGCCTGTTACTGTGCTCCAGTTGTGACCCCAAAATATTTACCTAACTGATCCATCATAGAAAGCTGACAGGAGGTCCCTGTTCTGCATCCTGTCCTAGAACGGTGGTCTTCAGAGGCAGTCATTTTGGATGCTATTTTTTTTATACTCATGTGTGCACTTTATTCTTGGTACGCTCACATAAATCTGGACTAAGCTTAGATCTAGCTCTTAGCCTCTGTCCATTTTGTCCCTCACACTTGGCCACATACCTGTTAAATTTTAAGACCTACTTCCTGTCACATATCTGTGATGATCTCCTTCACTTTTCTCTATTGCCTTATACAATCTGAAATTCTTTTATACTTTATATTGTACAATTTAGCACTACAGAGTGTGATGTTCATATTTTTAGGAGACATAATCACCATGGAGGCAAAAACTATGTCTTAATCATGTTGCAATACTTAGTCTACCCCACCCGTGGCATTTTATAAAGTCTACCTCTTTACCAGCCCTTACAGGACCGTTGTGGCATATGTAATAGATACTGAGTGAATATTTGTTGATTCTGGGAGTAATTTCTTGATACATGATTCTTAAAAGTTAGGGTTACAGGCTAGTGGACACTCGCATTATCTGGAAGTCCAATGAGGATTTTGGTAGAACATTAGACAGGTTTTCTATATTAAATTGTTTGTATTTTCTTCTTTATCAGAAACAATTATTTGTGCCATGATTAAATTTTGAATACAGGGTCTGGCACAAATAGCGCCCCTTTTTTATTACAGAATCTTTTATTACAAAATCATAAGCATGTAATTCTGTAACATAACAATATCACGCTCAAGTATACCATATGACATTTTAGGTGAAATGTTCAGAATAAAACTGTAAATTATTACACCCATGTTATTACCCTACCAACCACACTCAAGCAGGCCTTACTTTTTTGCTGGACCTTGCATGATGGTTAACATAATGCACTTAAGTATAAATCTATAGTTTAAAATACTACATGAGAAGAATAGTCAAGTACTATTAGTTTTGCTTAGAGGAAGAACAGATACCTCTATGGAAAAGATTCTCAGACATTAGAAGAATAGTTGTTTTCAGAAAATAAGTTCTGGTTTCTTAAATAGATGAGAACTCACTAAATCTGTTAAAGTTATAAAGCTGACTTTCTACAATTAGAATACATTAGAAGCGTGTTCTTTATGACTTAAAATTTAGTAAAACCAAAATTATCTGTTGTCTAAGAAAAATCCATGGAAGCATAACATTGCTGTCCACTATAGAGTATGGCATAGGCTTTGTTCCTGATGTGATTCAAGCAGATCCATAACGCTGGAGGCCTTGGAGAGCTAACATCCAGGATCTAGAGAGAAAGATGGTGAAATATGTTCCTTTACATGACATAACCACTGACCGTAAATAACTTAAAGTTAGGTATGAAAAACTAATCAAATGAGAATACAAATAACCCTTTTAATAACCACCTCTATGACTGTCTGATAGAAACACTGAGGTTCAGTTTTTTCATGTTCTCCAGACATATACATATTTAACATTTTCAGAAATATTTAGATCTCTAAGTGGAAATTAACTTGTTAAAAATACTTTAAGAAATTTTCAAACAAAAATTTAAAAAGCTGGAACATTAACTCCCTTATCAGCTTCATCTTCAATAATTATTTACCTCTGGCAATCTTTTTTTCATTTGTACCTCTTAATGCTTCACACCCCTGGATTATTTTACAGTAAATCTTAAATATCTTTTCAGTTCATCTTTAAATATTGTAATATGTATGCATCTCTTAAAGATGAGATCTCATTTTAAACATAATCACACTTCCTTAAAAAGTAACATTTAATATCAGATATTCAGAAAAGTTCAAATTTAACCTAGTTGTAGTCATTGGTGGTATTTGATATAAAGAATGATTGATTGACCCTGGCCAGTGTGGCTCAGTTGGTTGGAACCATATGGGAGGCAACCAGTAGATGTTTCTCTATCCCATTGATGTCTCTCTCCCTTCCTCTCTCTGAAATCAATAAACATATTTTTTTAAAAAGAATGATTGATTGATTCAGGTGTTGTCAATCTTACACCTAAGGATTTTAGTAGCTGTTTATTATTGTCTAGATCCATTATTTCATTGGGCATTACAGAGTAATGATAACCTATTTTTAATCCTCAGATATCCAGTGTTCAGATTTCTGATTGTCCTATATTTTAAACTACATGTGTATGAACTAGGATCTAGATAAGGCCCCTACATTGCAATTGGTTGATAGTAAATTTCTTTTTAATCTGTATACTCGTTCTTCTCCTTCCTCTGTCTCACCTTCCTTCTCTCCCCCTCTGCTGTTTATTTCTTGAAGAAACTGGCTATATGCTGGTTTCTTAGTCTGAATATTGGCGAGTGCATTTTTTAAAAAAATATATAATCTTTATTATATTTTTTTCCATTGCCATTTAGCCCCCTTATGCCCCCACCCCCCCCAACAATCTCTACTGTGTTGTCTATGGATGATTGCATTTCAGTATTTCATTTAACATTCCTTTATTTTCTGTAAATCGGTAGTTAGATAGAGTGACTTGATCATATTCATGCTCAAGTTTTGGATAAGAATATTTAGAAGCCATGTTGCGTTCTTCCATAAGGAGGCATTCATTGCTTCTCTTTTGGCGTTGTCATCTTAATAGCCATTGGGATATATATATATTTGTCCACAGTGGCTGATAGTAATAATTGTAATTCTCGTGATCCCTTGAAACTAGCTTTAGTTGGTAATCTAGGGTTTTTTCCCCTTTGGGCACTATAAAGAATTTTTTTAAAAGATTCAATATCAAGTTGTAATACTTTCCTGGATGCATCCTAGGTCTGATGCTATGCACTTTCGCAAGCCCTTTTTCTGTGTGAAGACCTTCTTCACCTTAGATCAGTTTTCTTCTAGATTAGTTTTCTTTTCTTATTTCTTTATTTTCCCTCTCCACTGTCTCTTTATTGCTTTCCGACTGTTCTGCCACTTTATTCAAGTCTCTGCTCAAATGTTACCTTATCAGATCACAATAATCACTCTCTGTGAAGGCATCCTCCTCCTACCATCTTATCCTGCTTTATTTTTTTTTCATAGCATCTGATGTTTATTTATACTGTCTCTCCTATGACTTAGATGTAAGGCAGGGACTTTTTTTTATTCACTGCTATTTCCTTGATGTTTAAACATTTCTTTCATATAGTGGATACTCAGTAATATTGGTCAAATTATTATATTAGGTTGGGTTCAGCATTTATCCTTATCTTTCAACTTGTACTGTATGCTTTAAATATATTTTTTTCTACGTTTTGAAAGCTCCTTTTAACATTATCTTCCAGCAGCTATTGAATTCTTGCTTTTGATAACTGTTTTTAAATTCTAACATTTCATGTTCTCTTGTTTTTTTTCATTGCACCATGTACTTGTTTCATGACTGCCGTGTCCACTTCCATCTCTCTCATCATGAGGATACCATATAAACTCTCCCACCCCACCTTCCACCCCAGTAGGTTGTCTTGATCCCTAAATTTTCTTTATTTCTTCCTTTGCTCATCTGGGTCACCCTTTTCTTGTAGCTGAGTTTCTCTGGTAACTGGTTTGGGTTTTTTCAGTAGTTATTTAGATCTATACCTCTAACAGATCTCTTTCTTTATTTTTAGAAAGAGGGGAAGGGAGGGAGAAAGAAGTGGAAATAATCAGTTGCTTCTTGCCCACCCCCCAACTTGGGACCTGGCCTGCAACCCAGGCATGTGCCCTGAATAGGAATTGAACCGGCAACCTTTAGGCTGGCAGGCTGGCACTCAGTCCACTGAGCCGCACCAGCCAGGGCTTTCTTTAATGTCATAAAAGTAGCACCCCCATTAGAGTGCTTGGGAATGTGGCAGGAAAAGGGAAGGAAAGAAGGGAGGGGTCAAATAGCTCAACTATTCTGAATTTCATTTTAATTACGTTGCTGTTTTTCTGTAGCTCACTCTTCTTTGCTTCCAAGACTTTCTTATCTGTGGTGGCTTTGGCTGTGGTTTTGTTTTGCTTTTATTTTTCTGTCAATTTCATTCTATCCATCTGTACTTTTTAAATAACCTGAAAATTTTCTTTTTAGATGACACTCTTGTTATCCAGTGCTTTGATTTTATTTTTTCTTTTTAAACTTTTTACAAGGTTATAACACTGGAAATGATTGAAGAAATACATAATGTTCATAGAATAAAATTGGAACTCTTATTTTCTTCTCTGTCTACTTTTACTCCCCTCCACAGAAATAGCCACTATTAATAATTTGTTATTTTTAACATATAATGATTATCACTCTTTATCTTTTTTGACTTGACAGTATATTTTGAACATTTTTCCATCTTACTAATTTATTAACTTTTTTCCAGATTAATAAAAATCCTGCTTTTTACTGAGTAAAATGTAGTATCTTACTGTTTTATTTTGTATTTTCTTGTTTAAAAATTTTAATTGTTGAGAGTTTTCTCTAATTTTAAGATGGGGCAGACAGTTTTAAAACATTAAAAAGGACAACTCTAAGAATATATACAATGTCTAGATATGTTTAAGAAAAAACTAAAGATATGGGCGAAGGGTAGAAACAGGTCAGCCTTTCACATATACACTATAAATCCTGTTATAATTTTATACTGTTATGTTTAAATATATCTGTCACTTCAGTGGGTTCTTGGTAAGGAGGGAAATGAGCTTTGTGTGCTTATTGAGCAGGAATTTAGACAGATATTTAATTATTCCATGTTCTAGGGTTTGTCTTGCTTAAGCCACTATCAAGGAGTCATGAGCATGCAGTCACTCATAACATTATATATGTTTTCATTTTATGCATCAGAACTGTGAGGGCCCTCCCCCACCCACCAAAATGGAGTTATCTCCTAGAGGGCAGGCCCCTTGTAGTACAGGCGTTCCCGGTTAGGTGAATGTTCTAGGAACCCGTCTGTATCAGTGTACCAGCTGGTGTTGTTGTGAGAGGCTGTGTTTGTCCTGAGTGAATTGTTTTTGAAGACTCTTTCAACATATTTGCCCATTTCTTGATGGGTGATTTACAAGCACAGCTGCCCACACCGTGCTGAGTGTTCAGCAGTTTTTGACCAAAAACAGCATGACCCGCGTGCTTCACCCTCCCTGTTCACCTTATCTTGCCCCGAGTGACCTTTTTTTGTTTCCTGGGTTTAAAAAAGTCCTCAAAGGGAAATGTTTTGCCAATGTGGAAGAGGTGAAACAAAAAACAGCAGAAACACTAAAAGGCATCAAAGTCCACAGGTTCAGAAACTCTTTTGAACAGTGGAAAAACCATCTCGATAGGTGTATTGCATCAAATGTAGAGTACTTTGACGGTGACTGAAGATTAAACTTATAAGAATAAATACACAATTTTTTATAAATAAATTCAGGGGTATTTTGGATCCCCCTAGTTATTCCTGATAGCTTGAATTATTGACAAGTAGACTCTTGTAGGCCCTGTCGAGGTTTAGTTGGACTTTAGAGATGTTGTAGAAGAATTTGCGTTAATGTTTATAGAACACAAACTCTATGAGATAAGGAATTTACCCATAATCACATATGTAATAGCAGAGGAATGTTTAAGACTCAGGTATCCCAGCTTTCTGACACTTCCTCTCTCGCACCCACCCATTATATAATTTTGCTCCTCATTGTCAAGTAACTACTTCTAGTCTGAAAAACAATCACTTTTTGTCAAAAATGTATGTTTTAAATTCTTGTAAACAAACTGCAGATTTTCATTAAGAATTGGTGACTACAGATTTAGAGCATTAGAAGAAAACCTGCTAGGCACAAAAATTAACTTTTTGAAACTTGAACAAGTTAGCACTTTTCATTTATTTGTTTGTTTGTTTTATTGTTGCTCAGTTACAGTTGTCCCCATTTTCCCCCATTGCTCTCCCCTTCCCCATCCAACCCCTGCTCCCAAAGTCAATCCCTAACCCATTGTCCTTGTCCGTATCACAGGTGGGCACAGGTAACCAGGTTCTTGGTACTCGTGGACAAAGAATTAAGCGAAATACACGGAGATCTTATAGCAGAAACAGAGAAAGCAGATTTATTAAGTGATACTACAGTCCACAGAACATGGAAGCGGGCCAACTCTGAGCAGAGATTGCCGCCCCCACCCCGCCCGGGGCTAGAGCACTTCTAGGCTTACAGGACGCATATTTTCTAGCTAGTTTTGGTGGGCTTTTATTGCACATATACAAGTAGTTATATTACTTTAAAGCTACTACGCATGTGGTCTCCCATAATTGTCCTTGACTGGCCACCGGGAAGGGGGTCCTACAATGCTGATTTATTATAATGCTTATTATAATAAAGCAGGAGTCATGTAGCATCTTTTGTACAGGTGTATTCATGATTCCTGCATTCATGTCCTTAGCCCTGGGGCACCTCTGAAGTTTCCTTCTTCCTGACTACCTCCTGCCTCATATGGGTCCTTTGTACGTGTTCCCCTTCTTTCCCATGTTGTCCCCCTCCCCCTCCCATCTAGTCACTCTCAGTTTGTCCTTTATTTCCATCTTTCTGGTTCTTTTTTACTCATTTTTTTGTTTTGTTGATTAGGTTCCACTTATAGGTGAGATTATATGGTATTTGTCTTTCACTGCCTGGCCTACTTCACTTAGCATAATACTCACCAGTTTTATCCACGCTGTCACAATGGGTAGGAGTTCATTCTTTCTTTCTGCTGCATAGTATTCCATTGTGTAAATGTACCACAGTTTTTTGATCCCCTCATTTACTGGTGGCACTTAGGCTGTTTCCAACACTTGGCTATTGTAAACAATGCTGCTGTGAACATAGGGTACATAGGTTTTTTTGAATTGGTATTTCAGGATTCTTAAGGTATAACCCCAGCAGTGGAATTGCTGGGTCAAAAGGCAGTTCCAGTTTTAGTTTTTTGAGGAAATTCCATACTGTTTTCCACAGTGGCTGTACCAGTCTGCATTCCCACCAACGGTGTACTAGGGTTCCCTTTTCTCCACAACCTTGCCAGAACTTTTTCTTAAATTTGTTTTTATCTTAAGTTAGAATAGTTAACATAGAGCATTATTTTTTTTTACACAGAAGGCTATTAGGAAATAATGTAGCTTTTTGGGAATACTTGTTGCTTTGGAGGAATATTTAAAATATTCTTTGGCACTAAATAATTAAAATTGTAACCTTTAAAAAAAAGTTCTGTTTGTGCACACATAATATTTTTTATTTATTTTCCACTTTAATTTTGGAATACAGAGTAGTCTTGGAATTATTAGGATATAAAAGGGTCAGTCAAGGTCAGTAAATGATTTATTATAATACCAGTGGAGTAGAATTATTTATGTTCTTCCTATACATTCTGTTATCAGAATTTTCCATTTGTCAACCCGTTTTGTAAATAAGTTTTTTCTTCTTTAAGGTAGGTAAGAAAGGTAATATTTTGGGGAGCATAACTTTTTTAACATATTAGAATTTAAAACATAAATAACTTGGAGGTACAAGTGAACACTTAAAAGTTATAAATGCCACCTGGACTTCAGTAATGTCCAAGGCCATAGTGGTTAAGAGCTATAATTTGCATTTATATTTATTTTCTTATCAGTTACAGAACTTTTATAACAAATGCATTTTTTAAAATTATGGTGTATTATTTATTAATTAAAATACTTTTGATGAAAAACTTATTTTAGAAAATAGCCTTAGGCATTCTTCCTTAATTTATTGATTTAGTACAAATTGTTTGAAAAAGCATATGAAAAGATTTGGGATAATTGCAATGTATATGATATCCAGCTTACCAGTGATAATTTTGCTTCTTTTAGTTTATGAAGCAAAGTGTTTTAAACTCTTTCTAGAATGGAGATTTACTTCAGTAATAAGCAATATCCTATCCAAAGGGTTTCCAATGACAGTTTTTAATTTGTAATGTAGAAGCTTTACTGTGGTGTAAAGTGTTATGACACTTTATTTAGGAAAATAGATCATAGAACTCCATATGATGGTATAGATTTTGCAATGCATACATGTTCTAAATTGTATGGAAAATACAATTGAATTGAATGGAAAATACATTAAAATTTACCTTACATTAGATTTGTTTTCAAAGTTGAGGAGTCAGTGGGAAAGGCAGTGGGATGGGGATTATGGGATGTCTTTGGGACTCCATGGTGGGACGTGGGGTCAAAACAGCCCTTCAATCAAACAATAAGGAAATTTTGACCAGGGCAGTTATGTTACATGATTCTTTCCCCCTTTATTTTTGTTTGTTCAGGCAAAGGGGAAGATAGTGATGTACTCAGCATAAATGCAGATGCTTATGACAGCGACATTGAAGGCCCATGCAACGAAGAGGCAGCTGCTCCTGAGGTTCCAGAAAACACAGCCCAAAGTGAAGCTGGTCAGATCGATGACCTGGAGAAAGACATTGAGAAAAGTGTGAATGAGATTCTGGGACTGGCGGAATCTAGCCCAACAGAACCCAAAGCAACCACCCTCACTGTTCCTCCACCAGAAGATGTTCAGCCTTCTGCACAGCAGCTGGAGCTGCTAGAACTTGAGATGAGGGCAAGAGCTATTAAAGCCCTAATGAAAGCTGGTGATATAAAAAAGCCAACCTAGTTATTTAACTTGAACCTGAATTTTTGCTGTGTTTGAACAAAGCCACATGACATAATTTTGTATCTAAAGTTTATTTTGGCTCTTATATTTCTCATGTAACCCATATTAGATAATACGGGTTTTTTTCATTGATGTTACTTTTATATTATATATGTGTTATTGTTTTATGAGTGCATGGCAAATACCATTGGATAATTGGATACTTTGTTATATAAACTGCAGATTAATATCTGGAAAGCCATTAGCAAAGAGCCATGGTAACTTTTTTCTTTATTTTGAAATGTTTGGGCACCAAACCGAAAAGGTTAAGAAAAATTGACCAAGCATGTTGCTGTTAAGGCTACCTATATTTAGCAGTGAAATATTAAATTATTGCTCCTAGATTTATTAACAGTTTAAGAAATTTAGTTATGCTTATATGCACTTTGAAAATATGAATTGTCTTGAAGATACATACCTTATATGGTTGTGGATTTACTAGTAAAAACCAAGTGACATTTTTTACTGTAAGGTTTAGAGATCTGAAATGACTGAGAAAGAACTTATTTTATAAAAGAAAAAAAGCCTTAATGTAAGGTAGTTTTTAACAGTATAGAGTAATTCCCCAACTTTAATTCCAGCAGACAGACCATTCTAACAGGCATTTGATATTATTGGACACTTTGTTGAAGTGTTTTTCTTCACTAAAATGGGAACACATTTTCATTTTCATTCCGAGCTATCAGGAAAAGGAGAATATTTTATCATTCAGGCTTTCATCTAGCGTTTTTGCTTGAAGATCTGCTGTGCTATAATTCCATGAATTAAAAATAATAAAGACTGTCATTCTGGATTTGAAGACTTTTGGTACATTTCCAAAAGCAAAATTAATTTCAGGAAGCTTTGTTAAGTTGATGTTATAATCTGATTTTGTATAGTTTTTGTAAATAATTAACATCTTGCCACAATTATGGATGCTTTTTGCCCCATCACTAATTGTAGTTGTTTGATACCAAAATAAATTTAGGTAGAGATTCTTAACTTAAAATAAATTGTTTTTTTTTTCTAAAATATAAATCTGGAACTGTTTTATATTTGCTCACAATTACGGTATATTTTATTTATAAGCCATGCTTTGCTCATGCTGTATGAGGATTTTCCTTGGGGATAAAACTTGCTGAAATTGTGCTTTAGTAGCTGACTTAATTGTATATAAAAAATTTTAGAAGATTTATTATGGAAGTAGAGACTATCTGTAAAACATTGGAGTTGCAGTTACAAATTCTTTTTGTTGTTCCTGAACATGCCTTCAAGTAACCTAGTCATTTTTTCTTTTCTCCCTAAATCTTTGTGATGAAGCAGGGACCTATATCATTTGAAAAGCTTCTCCCAGGCTAGTAAACATGAATATGACTTAAATAGTGAGTTCTTGTAGTTAATTGCTTCAACATAAAAAGCATTGATTATGGTAAAATAATTTTTCTATTTTGACTTAAACTAAAAGTTAAAATAATACAGCAGCGCAGAATAAATTTTAACACTGCTTAATAATTATAAAACGCAGTGGATGACATGTGTGATTAAACATAGAGGAGTAAAAAAAGGTCTTGAGTGCTTTGAAGCTGATTAAAGGCACCACCTTCATGAAGCACTGTGTGTCTGCTGTATTCAGTGTGCAGGACAGTTTAGAGAATATTTGACTAGAGTTGGTATGTGTGAGGTAGAATGAGCTGAACAAATTAGAGGCTACTTAGAGTCCTACTTGGAAAATCAAGTTTTCCTCATTGTTTTTTCTTTTTTAATGTTGAAAGGCAGGAGAGCTTTTTGAAAATGAATGGCTTTAAAGAATAGGGATAAGTTTGTATTGGACATGCCTAAGTAATGAGAAAATAACATCTATTGATCTGATGCTGTTATTTAAATCATCAGCTCACAGGTATTTATTGATTACCTTTGCGGTGTTTAGTCTTGTTCAGAATCTTAAACTCTGGGATGTTACAGTATAGATTTTAGCGTGGAATAGACTGACTAAGAAAGATGTGGATGTTGCATCCTTTTATGTCTAATTCTTCCTCTCTTTTGCCAAGGTAAGGAAAATTTCTACACAATGTTTAATTAATATTAAGAGAGAAAAAATTGGCAGCCTAATTTTCCACTTAAAGCAATCCTGATAATTTGACTAGGAACTTGACCCAAATCTTGAATGATAGGTGGCAACTGATAATGGGTCCTCTTCATTACACCTTGGCTACTTTTCAATGTTCCTACTAATTTACGCACTTAGATATTAAAAAACCTATTACCAGGTTACCTATGTAACATACTAATTATGAAAAATCACCTAAACTCTCCAAATCCTTTTATTGAACACTTTCAAGTCCTTAAAACTCTCAGGCAATATATTCTTTTTAATATATCTCATTGCCAAAACCTACTTTCAACAAATCATTAGATCGTAGGGCATGATTAGCTGAGCGGAGTCATTTGAACCATAATACAAATTGCAATTAAATAACAGGGTGGGGGCAAAAGTAGGTTTACATTTGTTCATATGAAAAATAATGCAATAGTTAATAAATAATACAAGAATAAATGTTTTGCGTACTCACAACTGTAAACCTACTTTTGCCCCACCCTTTATGTGTTTTTTATTTTTATTTTTTAAAGATTTTGTTTATTTTTCGAGAGAGGGGAAAGGGAGAGAAATGTCCATGTGGTAGGGAAACATTGATCAGTTGTCTTTCTCATGCCTTAACTGGGGACCTGGCCTGCAACCCAGGCGTGTGCCCTGACCAGGAATTAAACTGGCAACTTTTGCATCACGCAGGCCAGCACTCAATCCACTGAGCCACACTAGCCAGGGCTACGTATTTTTTAAATGCCATTTTCAAGATAGATAAAACAGGTGCGAGCCCATAATTTGGGCCAAATATAGCTGTCAGCCTAAAAGTTTTAAAAATTCTCGGTTCTGTTCCACCATAAAAAATAAGAAAAGAGAATTCAGTTATAGATACTTGTCCTTTATTATATCTGTTAAATTCTTAAAAAGACCAATATGCTTTAACTTAAAACTCCTAGATATCTTTACATTTTCTTTATCTTCAAGTAGACTCCCTTTTTAAAACACAAAAGTGTTAATGAATAAACAGTAGGAACTCAGACACATTTCTTTGGTATTTAATCGTTATTTTCAAAAGCACTGTGATGCAATGAAAAGAGTGAGAGTGAAGACCAGAAGGTTCTGAGTCTGTCCAAACCGGTTGTGTAACCTTAGACAAGGAGCTATAAAATGAGGGCATCATATCGTTAACCAACATCTAAGATTTCCTTCTGCTATAATATTTTGTGATTCAAGCACCATAACAATTTGGAAAACTTAGGGAACTCTTAAGTTAAGATACCCCTTACCTCTTCCCATCTCGCCCCGTTCAACATGAACCAGTCCAGGTCATCGATCCTTATCCTTTCGCCTTTCCCGGGATCCCTTGGTGAGCACGCTGTCTAGAATTACTCACTTTGGCCCATAAACTTAGGTTGCCTATAAGTTATTATTTTATTTACTTCAAAATAATAAGTAACTAATGCTAAGTAAAAAAGTTTTTCCCGTGGCTTACAATGAAAAATGGTACTTTGTTTCCCTATTCTTTTTGTACCAGCTTTTGCTACTGAAAAGTAATCACTTTCAAGTCCTTCAGCCATTTTCCCATTTATTAAAGTCTGTATTTTTAAGTAGCATAATTATCTCTTCCTTGATACTGTTTTAGATTTCACCTGTTGATCAATTTTGGAATATGAAGGTTCAGCTCTATTTCTTCTGCCGCCCACACACGCACCTTCCTCTCTCATCCTTCCATACAGTGCAGTTACAGTGCACTTTCTGGTTAAGTTAGCATTCAATATTTATACTTTTGACTATGTAAATACTAAACTGGGCAGTCTGGTACCTGTAATTCCTCTTTGGGACCAATTTTTGTTTTAAATATTTTGGAATAACTGCCTTATTTCATTTACTCAGCGTTCTCTATAGTAATCAACTTAGACCTTTTCTTCCAGAAGTATAACTCTCTACTCAGTGGGATGAAAAGCATCATACACACTTTTTTTTTCCTTCCTCTAAAAGACATTTCTGCTGGAGCTCTCTCTTCCCCACTAACCTGGGTTGGTTGCTCTCCACGTCTTATGTTGGATATGCCGTCCCTGAATCTTATCTTCCTCTTTTAGTTTAGTCCCTCCTTTTGGTGGCATACCTCTTTCAGTGCTCAGTCGAAACACTATGTGAGTGTTGACTTTGAGGTTGCAAATCACTGTCCTGAATTTTACAGCATTGCACCAGTGCCTTCCAACATTCACTGAGTCTGTTGAGAAGTCATTTGTCATTTTCTTTTTACTCATATGTGTCCTGTTTGTTTCTTTTTGGAAATTGTTAGGATCTTATCTTTATTCCCAGTATTCTGAAATTCATTGATGATGTATCAGGGGTTTTTTGGTTGGTTTGTTTATTTGTTTTTGTTTTTTAAGATACTACTTTTGGTCCCCTTTTTTTTTGTCTCATAGAACCAGACAATGTGAAAACCCTACCAGGCAGTGCTGGGGAAGCCTACACTGGAAGCAATCGATTCACCTTTTCTTCAGGCTCCATCCTGGTCCTCAAATCTAACTTGGATTGATCTTTTTTCCTTCACTGAGTTGATCATTGGTGGACTCTTTCAGGGGGAAAATTTATGTCATTCAGTTCTGGGAAGTTTTTAAATATTGCTTCTTGGATAAGCTCCCTTCCCTCTACTTTTTTCTAATCTCTGCTTCTGGAACTCCTTTTATTAAGATAATTGGGCCTAGTTTTTAAATTTCTTTTTTTTTTTGAATTTTATAAGAGTTTATTTGAGCCAAACTGATGACAGTATTCAGGAAGCAAAATCTCAAATGCTCCCTATTTCTTATTGACTCTGGCTCCATCGTTTCCTTCGACTTCCTTATATATTGTCTTGATAGTCTCTTCTAGTTCTCCCAATGATTTTTTTAAAATTCTTATATTTTTATGATAAAATCATTTTATTCTCTGAATATTCTCTTTTAAAAATGGCATTATGTCCTTGTGTCTGTAGGGCAATGGCTCTGTCATGGTGTCCAGTGACCTTGCACACATCCCTCTAGGCCACACAGGCAGAGCTTGATCCTCTGTCTGACCTTGGTCTTGGTGGAACACCCTGTGATCCTCCCAGAGCGTGACCACACAGGCAGTCTTTTGAGGACCCATCACAACATGTCCATTTTCTCACCTACCTTTTTGGTTTTTTAATCCTTACATACACACCCTGACTGGGAATTGAACTCGCAAACTAGGCATGTGCCCTGACTAGGAATCAAACCCTCGACCTTTTGGTTTACAGGATGACTTTCCAACCAAATGAGCCACACCAGCAAGGGCTACCTTTTTGCAAGTGAGGTTCCCTATCTTACCGTAGGATGTGTTGGAAGAAATTTTACCATCTACCTCTGGTTCCTTTGAGATACGAGACTGTGTGTTGTCCAACTTAGGGCACAGCTACAGGCTATAAAGTTGCTTAGCAGCATTAGCTCCTTAGCAACAGGGTGTCCCATCAATTCTTTTCGATCTTTTACTTTGTTGTTACCCTGCATACAGGCCATGGGGATGTGGTACCTTTGACTACTCCTTTTTTCATTGTCTGCAAGTAATAAGTAATAAGCTGCCTGAATCTAAAAAGAGCTCATTGTTTTTCTTTACCGGCTAAATCTGTCAGGCCTTGCTTGGCCCTGGCCTTAGCCTTTGCTTGATAGTTTCATGGATGTAACATTTTACTTCTCTGAGGATGTTAATGTTAGTGCTTATTTTCAAGTTTTATTTCTTGCCTTCTATTTCCCTCGAGTTAATTTTTTTTCTTGTTTTGCTCCCTATGGAATATTTCTCAGATGCTCTTAACTCTTTGGTGATGTTTGGCTGCTTTCATTCATACATATATACAGTCATACCTCAGTACTCATCGGCTTCAGAACTCATCAAACCCTGTACTCATCGCATTTTAATGAGAAAAAAAGGGCCCAGCACTCAGCACTTGCTCGGGACTCACCGCACTTGCAAGAACTTGTGAGTCATGACACCACCCCACAAGAGAAACTGCTTCATCGTTCGGGTACTCATCAGTTTCGACGCATCGTGAGTTGCGGGATGAATTAACGGTAAGTACCGAGGTGCCACCGTGTGTGTTTATGTAAGGTACTAGAAAGCTGAATAGAAGCTCTCTATGGATGAGGCTCATTAATTGGTAGAATTCACTTTTAGGCTGGTTGAGGATATCCACAGTTCACTTGGAAGGCTTTTTACTGAATCCCCATGTTTTATCATAGACTAACCCTGTCCTTAACTCTAGTTGTTATGCCTGAGTTTAGAATCTCATGCTTCAACTTTGCTAGAGGCATCTGAGGAGTTGGCGAATGAAGACCAGCATTCATGTTTTAATCACAGTAGTCTGTCTAGAAGGAATGTGGGATTTCATTACTGAGCATTACTTGGGTTTGTGTTTAGAATCAAGTCACTTCCTAGTTTCCTATAAGCCCTTAGGTTGCAATTGTCTTCATAAGCTAGGTCAATTCCATTCACTTATTTGTGTTTCATCCTCTAAAATTTTATCTTTTTTAAAATTAAAAAAAAATTATTGATTGATTTTAGAGAGAGAGGGAAACATCAATTTGTTGTCCTCTTACTTATGCATTCATTGGTTGATTCTTGTGTGTGCCCTGACCAAAGATCTGACCCTAAACATTGGCACATGGGATGACAGTCTAACCAACTGAACTGCCTGGCCGGGGCTCCAAAGTCTTCTTAATCAATTGGCCTTCTCTTTTCTGTCTGTCTAAATGGGTTAGTCCTTTCAACCTCTTTACTTGTCATTTTAATGGACTTTCATGGGGAAACAGTGGCACATATTGTATTTAGTATTTTTTGTTTAAGCAGATGTTGTTTGTTTTTTTCCACCTGTTTTTCTTTGCCAATCAAAGTATTTTTTTTCTCTTTCTAACGCCAAGTTTAATGTAGAATCTTGATCACAAGTGGAAATATGTGAGAGAAAGATAGACAAAGATGACGGCAGATTGGTATCAGTGACACCTGAGGCAGGCAATGACCCTGTTGCTTGTATAGGTGGCCGTGTGCTTTTCATCCTTCTTTCACTCCGGTAATTTTTACTAGAATATAAGTTGGCGTTATTCAGTGTTCAAATTCTCAGATATACAGTATGCTCTTTCATTATGTAATTTCACATTCTTTTCGTTTTAATTTCAAGAACATTGACTTGAATTATTACTATAGTATTTGTTCTTTTCCCGTGCTTTGGTTTTCTTCTAGATTTCTTTTTTTTTAAATTATATTTATTGATTACACTATTACAGTTGTCCTGATTTTTCCCCCTTTGCCCCTCCACCTAGCCCTCCCCACTGCCTCGGGCAATCCCCTCCCACCACTGTTCATGTCCATGGGTCATGCATATCAGTTCTTTAGCTACTCCATTTCCTATACTGTACGTTGCATCCCCACAGCTATTCTGTAACTCTATTTGTACTTTTTAATCCCCTCACCTCTTCATCCATTTCCCTGAAACCCTTCTCCCACCTGGCAACCATCAAAAACCTCCCCATATCCATGATTCTCTCTCTGTTCTTCTTGTTGACTTAGTTTGTTTTTAGATTCAATTGTCGATAGATATGTATTGATTGCCATTTTATTGTTCATAGTTTTGATCTTCTTTTTCTTAAATAAGCCCCTTTAATGTTTCATATAATAATGACTTGGTGATGATGAACTCCTTTAGTTTTTTCTTGTCTGGGAAGCTCTTTATCTGCCCTTCCATTCTAAATGATAGCTTTGCTAGGTAGAGAAATCTTGGCTGTTATATCCCTGGTTTTCATGACTTTGAATATTTCTTGCCAGTCCCTTCTAGCCTGCACAGTTTCTTTTGAGAAACGAGCTGACAGTCTTATGGGAATTCCTCTGTAGGTGACTAACTGGTTTTCTCTTGCTGCTTTTAAGATTCTCTCTTTAACTTTTGACATTTTAATTATGATGTGTCTTGGCGTGGGCCTCTTGGCATCCATCTTGTTTGGGACTCTCTGTGCTTCCTGGATTTGAATGTCTATTTCCTTCTCCAAATTATGGAAGTTTTCTTTCATTATTTTTTCAGATAGAGTTCCTGTTTCTTGCTCTTTCTCTTCTCCTTCAGGCATCCCTATGATGGGAATTTTGGACCTCTTAAAGTTGTCCCTGAGGCCGTTTATACTATCCTCATTTTTTTATTTTTTTTATTTTTCTTGTTGTTCTGATAGGTTGTTTTTTGCTTTCTTATGTTCCAAATCATTGATTTGATTCTTGGCTTTATCCACTTTACTGTTGTTTCCCTGTAAATTGTTCTTTATTTCAACTATTGTATTCTTCATTTCTGACTGGATATTTTTTAGCTGTTGAGTTCCTCACTAAGTTCCTTGAACACCCTTATAACCAGTGTTTTGAACTCTGCATCTGATATATTGCTTATCTCCATTTCTTTTAGCCCTTTTCCTGGAGTTTTCTTCTGGTCCTTGATTTGAACCATGCTGTTTTGACTCCTCATTTTGGCAGCCTCCCTGTGTTTGTGTCTGTATATTAGGTAGGGCTGCTTTGACTCTGTGTCTTGGTAGTTTGGCCTAATGAAGTAAGTATCCTGTCCAGTGGCTCAGCCTCCCCTGTCACTCAAATTGGGCACTCGAAGTGTGCTCTTCATATAGGCTGAGTACACCATGCTCTTATAGTTGAGACTTGATTGCTGTTAGCAGGTCAATGGGAGGGATATACCCAGGCCAGTCAGCTGCAAGGATTGGCTGTGACCACATACCACCAACCTCCACCCTTCATGGAGGATCAGCTGTGCAGGGGCATAGTGGTGGTGCTCCGACATGGTCTGTAGCTATCCACTGGATGTGCTGGCCCTGGGGTTTCCTGGTTGGTGTAGGCCGAGGTCAACCCCCACCTGCGTTCTGCCCAGAACCACCCTACCTGAGCTATAAAGCCATAGGAGATGGCCGCTATTCGTGGTGGGCTTGGAGATTCCCAGTCAAAGCCAAGCTGTGAATCTAGGGTGGCTGCTTCTAGTGCTGGGCCTGCTCATTGAGATTTGGATTTGCACTTTCCTTATAACTAGTGATATTGATCATCTTTTCATACATTTATTGGCTATCTGTGTCTTCCTTGGGAAAGTGTCTATTCAGGTCCTCTGCCCATATTTTTAATCAGATTTTTGTTTTGTTGTTGTGTTACCAATATCTTCTCCCATTCAATTCATTGCCTTTTGGTTTTGTTGATAGTGTCTTTTGCTATGCAGAAGCTTTATAATTCTTTTTTTTAATCCACACCCAAGAACATTTTTTCATTGCTTTTTAGAGATAGAGGAAGAGAGAGAAATATCAATGTGAGAGAGAAGCATCTCAATTGGTTGCCTTCCAGATGTACCTGGACTGAGGATCACGTGCATCCAGACCAGAGGTTGTACAAGCTCAGACCAGGGTCCAAACTCACAACCTAGGTATGTACCTTGACCTGGAATCAAACCCATAGCCTTTTGGTTATAGGACAACACCCCAATCGAGTGAGCCATGTTGGCCAGGGTTGTGCAGAAGCTTTTTAGTTTGATGTAGTCCCTTTCATTTATTTTTGCTTTGATTTCCCTTCCCTTTGGGGTCAAGTTCACCTAAACCTCTCTGAAAATAAGGTCCATGAGTTTAATGTCTATGTTTTCTTCTATATATTGTTATTGTTTCAGGTCCTACAGTATATTCAAGTCTTTAATCTATTTTGAGTTCATTTTTGTGTATGGTGTCAGATAACTGTCTAATTTCATTCTTTTGCATGTGGCTTTTCAGTTTTTCCTGCGCCATTTTTTGAAGAGGCTTTCCTTTCTCCACTGTGTGTTTTTGGCTCCTTCTTTGTCATTAGCTGTCCGTATATGTGTGGGTTTATTTCTGGGCTCTAAATTCTGTTCCACTGGTCTGTGTGTCTGTTTTTCTGCCAATACCATACTGTTTTGATTATTGTAGCTTTGTAGTACAGTTTGAAGTTGGGGAGTGTGATGCCCCTAGCTTTGATTTTTGTTTGTCTGTTTGTTTTCCCTCTGCATGGCTTGGGCTATTCAGGGTCTTTTGTAGTTCCATAAAAATTTGAGGATTTTTTTTTTGTTGTTCTATTTCTTTGAAAAAAGCCATTGAGATTTTGATGGAGATTGCATGAAATCTGTATATTGCTTTAGGTGATATAACCTCTTTAGCAATGTTAATTCTTCCAATCCATGAACACATAATATCTTTCCATTTCTTTGTGTCTTCAGTTTCTTTCAATGATATCTTAAAGTTTTCAGTATAAGAGTCTTTCACTCCCTTTGTTAAGTTTATTCCTAGGTATTTTATCCTTTTTGTTGTATTTGGAAATGGGATTGGATTTTTTTCTTTTCTGATATTTCATTGTTAGTATGTAGAAATGTAGTGAGTTATGAATGGTAAAGACATTTTATTGTGAATTAGTTTGAAATTATTTACCTTTATTAGCTAGATATTTTCAAAAATAGAGTTTTGACTGGTAGCTAAATGAGGTTTATATTTAGATCTTCTGGGACTACCGAATGGATAGAAAACTGAAGGGCGCAGCTCCCCACCTTAGTCGGTTAATGTGTCTGCTTTGAACTAGCCCTACCTGTCTAACCTTCTCAGTAAATATTTTTGGTCTTTTGTTCCTTTTTCTCTTCCTTCTCACTATTAACTCTCTTGCTCTCCTAACATTTTCCTGTTCTGCGCTTTCTTCTTTAACTGACCATTATTTGAGATAAAAGATTTTTTGTAGTTTTTTTGGTACATACATTTTTTTTAAAAACATCCTCACTCGAGGATATATTTATTGATTTTAGAGAGGGAGGAAGGGAAAGAGAGAGAGGAACATTGATGTGTGAAAGAAACATCTATCAGTTGCCTCCCGTATACTCCCTGACCAGGGACAGAACCCATGACCTAGGTGCGTGCCCTGACTGGAAATACAACCTGCAACCTTTTGGTGTATAGGATGACGCTTGAACCAACTGAGCCACCCAGCCAGGGTTAAAAGTTGTTTTATTCTTTGTTGTATTCTCAACCTATACACTTAAAAAAGCATTTTATATATGTAAAAAAATTTTGTTTAAAAACCTGCTTTTCAGTTTTACTGTAGATAATTGAGAATTTTGTAATGATAGTGAACCAGAGAAACAGAATTTCTGGGTGAATGGGCTATTAAAGATCTAGTTCAAAATACCAATAAATTGAATATTTATTTATTACATATAACTTTCAAAAAAATTTATTTTTGAATTAGTGTTTTTTTAGTTACAAGAAAAGATTTAAGTTTTTGATCATACCACTTCCTTTCCTTGTTCCCCGTAATAATTTTTTTGCATACATCTCTCAAATATGAATTCTTTTCCTCTTCTCTTTCTCCCACAACTGCAGTTTAAATTATCAAAAGTACATGAACAGTAAATGATTAGAGGTACATAGGTTTTTTTTTTAAAGCTTTGTTTCCTAATTCCTAATTTCTTATTTCTCATTAGCATTGTTATAGGTTCATTGCAAATAACTTGGGCAAAAGAGAAAAGTATAGAGAAGAATTTCACTAACTAGATGTAACCTATATAGCCCTCTTCCCTTGTTCTCTGATGCTTATTATCTGTTGATAAATTAGCAGTGCTCACACGTGCATGCACGTTGGAGTGCGCGCGCACACAGACACACACACACACAGACACACACACACACACACACACACGAGATACTCAGTCTTCGCAAGAGTATAGAGTAAAAAGGTAGAAAGCAAATAATCTGGAGGAAAAGACTTTGCACAAATATAAAAGCCGTAAGTCAGTATCTTTACATTATCAAGATCTAGTACATATAATCAAGAAATTACAAAGTGTCCATGTCTTAGAATTGTGTATTAACTTCGGTTGCTGACTCTCGAAGCTCAGAGAATGCCAGCGTGGGGGAGAGAGTGCTGCGGGATGTGCAGAGGAAGCACCTCCAACAGGGAGGAGTGACAGCTCACAGTGAAAGAAGTGAAAGAGCCATAGTTATGTGGTCCTTGGAGACTGTTCAGTGCAGAGGTCGATAGTATCACATCAGGAGTTTTGTTTGATTGAAGTATCACACTACGATAAAATAATTGAGGTTTCTAATGATGAATCTGAGTCTGCAAGTAAGAGGGTCGGTGTGCAATTATGTGCGAAGAAGTTTTGTTGTAAAATGTGTAAAGAAAGTTGTTCTGGTATAAGAAAGCTAGGCAGCTTCTTTTTTTGATTTACTGAATAAATGAAGCATCATCATCAGGCAGCTATTTGAAAATATCTGTTATATCCACTTACATTTGATTTGAGTCCTAGTTGTAGTCAAACTCTTTGTTTGCTGGAGAATGTCTTTTCTGTTCACTGAAACAGCAGCATAAAGAAAATGGACCTGTGTACCCTGTGGTAGATGGCCACTTAATGTTATGTGAAGCGTAAGATATGTTTATCACTGAAAGCCGAAATTAGCCCCAGAACTAGTGGGCTGTGTTTGACATTTTAAAGGTAAAACTCAATGAGAAACATAATTAAGGATAACAGGCTTTTATGCTTGGCGGGGGTTGGCGGTACGTTTACTTAAATTAACACGCATTGCTTAATATTACTCTCTTGACAGATTCTCCAAATATTTTTTTCGTGGTAACGTGGCATTATGTCTGTACTTTACATGAACAAATTTTGGGTTTTCTTTTCTTTCCTTTCTTTTTTTAATTGTTGATTGCAGTTAAATGTGAGAATCTTGTGGTTTGGTCAAAGCAAAATATATACTTCGTAACAAATATGAGTATTATAACTTATCTGAAATAGTTCAATTAACCGGCAGTCAAGAAATGGAATTTTTTGTCAGCCATGAGCTTGCTGTCTCCGGCTTCCTCACAGTTTGGTGCAGTGTTGCAATGAACACTTTTTTCCCAGGGCCTTGTTTTAAATCTTTGTGCTTATATTATTCTGGAAGGAGAGCTCCCAAATTATATTTCCATATCTAGTCTCTGTAAACATTTAAATTTGACTTATCAAAGCAATGAATAATCTTTGCTTTGTGGCAGAATGCTTACTAAACAGCACCTAAGTAACATAATAGAAAAACAATAAACTTAAAATGTTCTTTTAATGTTTTAAATTTGTGTCATTTTTTAATTTAAAATGGAGGCGGGAAAGAAAAGAGAACTTCAGATTTTTATATTTAATTGAACTAACAGCATGTGCTGACAAGTAATAAATAACAGCAGTCCGAAGTGACTAAATAAATTGGTTTCCACAAGCAATGATTCATCTTCTGTCTTTCGTAGCCATCAGGCTAAGAGACAGCTTCTTTTTGTCAGCTTACAGGAAAAAGTTTGATAGTATAATGCTCCTGTTTCTTTTCCAGCAAAAGGAGCTCATTATCTTCTATAGTAGTTGCATTTTAAAATATTTAAATACAATAATTAAGTCTCATTTGGTTGTTCATTTACCTACAACTTTGTGAAGCCCTGATTGCTCAGTCTTTGACGTGTTTTGCAATAGTCTGGTAGCATCATTCCCTCCTAATTTTTCTTTGACTCATGGGTCATTAAGAAATGTTTTACTTAGTTTTCCAATATTGGGGAATTTTTCTAAAGATCTTCCTGTTACCAGTTTTTAACTTAATTCTATTGTGGTCATGGGGCATATTTTGTATGAGTTGGATTCTTTCAAATTTCTTGAGATTTGTATTACCACCTAAAACATAGTCTCTTGGTAAGGAGTTCTTGAACACTTAAAAAGAATGCATATTCTGCTGTTGTGTGATGTTATATAAATGTCAATTAGGTCAAGTTGCATAATAGTGTTGTTCAAATCTCCAATATTCTTACTGATTTTCTGTCTGTATTTCTTTATTTATTGGGAGATGGTATATAGTTTTCTATTGCTGCGTAACAAATTACCAAAAATTGGGCTTAAGGTAGCACACATTTATAATTTCACAGTTTCCATGAGTCAGGAATCTGGGGATGACTTAGCTGGGTCCTTTGCCCAGGGTCTCAGATGAATGCAATCAAGGTGTCAGCTGGTGCTATGGTCTCATATGAGGCTTGGCGGCCTCTTCCAAGCTCAGGTGGTTGTTGGCACAATTCACTTCCTTGCATATGTAGAACTCATAGTGGCCTGTTTTTTCAAAGGTAATAGTACAAAGAGTCTCTGAGTTCTTTCATCTCTAATCTCCAGACCTATCCTGATTAGATCATACCCACTCAGGATAATTCTCTTAATTAACTCAAAGTCAGCTGATAAGTGATCTTACTTGCAGGTGCAAAATCTCTCGCTTTTGCCATATTAACATAAAGTAATCACAGGAATGAAATGTACATACGCAGAGGCGGATTCAACGGCTGGTGCACCAGGCACGCACCCTGGGCCCCCACTTCCGAAGGGCCCCGCAACACCCCAACTTCACACTTTTTTCTAATGACACTAAGTGTGGGTTCATATGTACAATTTTAATTTCGTACAAGTTTACAGTCGGTGGTAAAACCTGATAATATGTTTAAATATTTTCTTCTGCGCCCAAGACCTCAACTGACCTTAATCCACCTCCGTATTATACAAGTCTGAGACACGGATTATACAAGGCATGTATAGTGAGGGATGAGAATTTGGGGGTGCTCTTAAAATTCTGCCCACCACACAGGAGCATTAAAATCTCTAACAATAACTGTGAATTTGTTTCTTTTTCCTTGTAAAGCTGTCATTTTTGCTTCAAGTATTTTGAAACTTGGTGTTAGATGCATAGATATTTAGTTATATCCTCTTTAAAAAGTATAATGAATTAACATTATTTTTCTTGGTTATGCTCTTTGCTCTGAAGTCTTTCTTTTTTTCTGCTACTAATAGAACTACATTTGCTTTTTTTTATTAGTGTTAATATGGTATATCTTTTCCAATCTTTTCAACTATTTGAATCTGTATACTTAAATTATGTGTCACATACCAGTTTTTGTGTGGACACACACTTTCATTTCTCCGGGAGTGGAATTCCTAGGTCACATGTTTAACTTTTTGATAAACTTACAGACTTTCCCAAATCACTAACCCCAGTTGGCATTTCTACCAACTATCAGGGTTCCAGTTTCCTTGCCAATACTTGTTATTGTTTATCTTTTTTTCTTTTACTGTTATAAAGATGTTGCTTCACTGTGTTCTCATTCGTTTCCAGTAATAAATCTCCTGCCATCATTATCCCTCTGTACATAACATGCCTTTCTCTGACTGCTTTTATACTTTTATTACTGGTTTTGAGCAACTTGATTAAAATGTGACTTTTTCTAGTTTTCTGCGTGTTTCTTGTGCTTAGGTGTTCATTGGTATTTTGCATTTGTGCATCATTTTTATTAAATTTGGGAAATTTTCAGTAACTATTTCTTTAAATATTTATTATTACCCCTTTTTACCTTTAGGGACCCCAATTACACATGTACTGTATAATATACTTTAAGCTTTTACCAAAGTTCACTGATGCTCTTTTCATTTTTTAACTATTTTCCCAAAGGAAGGTAATTGCCGCTGCTGGTAACTATTTTTAAATCTCTTTCAGGCCTTCTTCATTTACAATGAAATACTGTAGTGTCATCTGTTTTTCTTAGTATTATAGGTAATGGATTTTAAAAAGAGTTGAAATCATGGTAACTTTAGGCCCTTATTAAAGTGAAAAAGAAGAATTATTGGGGAATAAATGTACAATTCTATGAATAACTGTTTATATTTATTTGTATAATGTTTAATACAAAGGCAGATACTCCTATGTGCAACTATAAAAGTAAAATAAGTTTGTTTAAAAAATTTATTTTTTATCCAATAGATATGTGGGTAATCAATCTGTTGTTATTTTTCCATTGGGAACTAATTTAAAATGACACATAAATATTTAAACCCAATTGCTCAATCATGGAACCTAGTTTCCTATTTTGCTTCTCATTGGCACCTCAGTTCTTCTTGGCAATGCTGAAATATTGAAATGCTTCTTTTCTGTAGAGGGTGGCCCTCCCTTTTAACCAGGAATAGATTTTGTGGCAAATCATTGAGTCAGCAGTTATTTTGGCTCTAAGCGAAAGAGATAAAGTTCCTAAGAATTTATTATATATGTGTCTTGCCACTGAGTGAGCAAGAAAAACACCTACCGACCAGTGCTGACTGGCTGGTAATGTCTGAATCATGACACCGCAGTCCTCATGAGTAACTGAGTTACAGAATCATGGGGAATTTGGCAGAGATCAATCTCTAGATGGATGAGTTAGTCTTTAAGCAAATAGCTACTCAACTTCTTTTGACTTTTAAGAATGCTCTATATGTTTTCTAATCCAGACCCCTGGATTTCAGTGAGTCCCCGAAGATCAAAAAATTTTTACAGACTAACAGATGAGCACCTGAGAACTGCTGTTTGGAAATACATTTTAATTTCAGTGGAGACACCCCTATTCTGCTTCTAGAAGCTCTAACTTGCTATCATGGAAGTACGCCTTGACTGTGTAGTGAGTTGCATTTGACCCTGATGTCGTGGGATGAGAAAGTATAGATTTCATCAGTATAGATTTGTTCTGCAAAAGCCTGCCAAAAAAATATTTGGGTGGCCTAGTTTTATTTTGGGCAGATTTATGGGGCTGGGTTATGCAGTGTCTTTGTTATTTATATTTATATATACATATCTATAAACACGTAAATAAAAATATCAATTTATTTATTTATTTCACAGAATCTACTTGTGTGAAAGCATAACCTTAGCAGCCAAAGACATTTGCAACCCTTGCCGTGCTTCTCTAGTGTCTGTGCCGCGGGGACTGTAGACTTGTAACTGATTGACAGGTATGTTGCCTAATAACCCCTGTCTCTCTGTTTGGAATCTGCCATCATTCCCTAACTCTATACATGAATGAGATGATCTAAAAACAAGTGAAAATGATTTGAACTTTCACATGAGCTATCACCCCAGCAATCCGTTATCCTTTCTATTCTGCAGATGAGGAGTGAGGTGGCAGGAATGCCTGGAATTGGTCTCTGAAGTGCCATCCTCTCTTATCTCAGGTTTTTGGCAAATGTAAGCAGGCCACAATGGTTAGAAGTTTGAAAACTGAGTTTAAAAAATTGTCACATTTATAAGTCTTTATACAGTCGTTTGCTTCATTATACTGCTTTTTTAAAAAAATGAATTTCAGAGTTTAGAATCTTCTTTTTTTTTTTAAAGATTTTATTTATTTTATTTTTAGGGGGGAAGGAGGGGAGAAAGAGAAAGAAACATCAATGTGTGATTGCCTCTCACACACCCCCTACTGGGGACCTGGCCAGCAACCCAAGCAGGTGCCCTGACTGGGGAATCAAACCGGTGACCCTTTGGTTCGCAGGCCGATGCTGAATCCACTGAGCAGCTAGGGCTGCTCTGCTTCTTATAGCTTTTTTGCATTTGGACAAACAGGTATTTTTTTAAAAAGATTTCTGTTGAGTGCAATGACTGTGTTTTGACAAACATAAAGACACGTATAACCTATCAAGATGTGGTACAGAAAGTTCTCTCATTCCCTTTCCCAGTGAATCCCTCCCCCAAACCCTCAAGGCAACCACTGTTTTGAATTTTTCCCACTGTAGATTAGTTTTGCATATTCTAGCATTACGTAAATGAAATCACATAATATACACCCTTTCGTGTAAGGCTTCCTTTACTCTGAATAATATTTGGGAGACTTATCTATGTTCCCTCATGTATCAGCAATTTGTTCTTTGGTATTGCTAGTTGCAATATGACCATTTATTTACCTGTTCTGTTGGTGGGCTCTGGGACTCTCTTGGTTTTGATTATATGAATAAAGTGGCTATGACTATCACAAGCCTTCTGTGAATGTATTTTCATTTATAATGGGGAAATACCTATGTTTGGAACTGTTTGTTGGTCACAGGGTAGGTGTATCTTTCATTTTCAAAGAAAATACCTGACCTTTCCCAGCACAGTTGTGTCATTTTCCTCTGCCATCCACCATGCTGCCCCAGGGCTCTGTCGCCCGATCCTTTGATTGGTGGTGTTAGCCTCTAACTGTGGACATTCTGATCAGTGTGTAGTGGTGTCTCCTTGTGATTTTAATTTGCATGTCCTTGATGACAATGACATTGAGCACTTTTTCATGTTCTTAATGGCCATTTGTGCAAATACACTGACTCTTGAAATCTTTGCCCACTTTATATTGCATTGTCTGTCTTTCTGTTGTTGAATTGTCACAGTTCTTTGTATATCCTGGATAACAGTCCTTTATCAGATACATGTTTTGTCAATGTTTTCTCCAGGTCTATGACTTGACTATTCATTTTTTAATGGTGTCTTTAATGAGTAAAAGTTTTTAATTTTAATGAAGCCTATTTTTTTATGGTTATTGCTTTCTGTGACCTGACAAGCAAACCTTGGCTACCTGTAAATTATGAACATATTCTCCCGTACTCTCTTTTGAAAGCCTTATAGTTTTACTTTTATATTTGGGATATTTATTTTACCTTTTCACTAATTTTAACCATTCCTCAAGAATAGATTTTCTAGACAATGTAAAATAGTCAGTTCAAACATACTTTTGTATATAAGCAAATAAATGAAGTTTAATTAGGTTATGAGACCTATTGCATCTTTCCCGAGAAAATAGAGAGTTGTTGAGAGGTTCAACCATTTTCCATATTAATGTTTTGTTTTCAAGCATATGGTTTAAGAATAAAAAAGGGTTCTTTGATTAAAGAGCAACCTGACGTAAAGAGGTGTTTTAAACATACATTTGTTCAGTTAAAAGAAAATTGATTTTTCTCTGCATTTATGTGCAACAGTGAACAGCAGGGAGAGAGGAGCAGCTCCTGCCTCGGGGTGCCCGCACATGGCATTTGGGAGGAGAGCGAGAGCAGAGACCACATCCTTCTTGATTACTCAGGAGAAAGAACCTCACTCCACATGTTCCCATGTGTCGTTATACTCGCTCTCTTCTGCCTCACACATTCAGATCTGATAGTCAGAAGGTGACTCTGGCCACACGGCTTCGGGGAGGGGGTAACTCTTCCTTTACAAGGCCTGGCTCCCAGCTGTTCCATGGGCAGAGGAATCTGACACACTGATAAATGAACAGGCCGTCTGATATTCTAGCCAACAGAAGTTGGTGGCTCATTTAAACTCTCACGTAACATTGGCTCCGAAAATGGGTTTTCTGAAACTTTCCACTTAAATAACTGTGGATTAACTTTTAGTGGGGCCAACATACTGGAAGCTAAGCAGAACGTATAACCCCGGACTGTTGGGCAGCCGCACATGGTCATGGCTCTGCTTTAATTCACTGCCTGTTACTTCCTTTGAAATTTGCAACCAGAGTCTAAACTATTCCCCTTTTAACGCCTAGAAATGCTCAAAGCATTTGGTCATTTGTTCACCTTGTTTAAGCAGTACGCCCAGGTAAGATAAGAATATATTTGCCAAAGCAGTGTACTTCTTTAAGAGATTAGGCCTGTACTTTCAAAACGTTTTTCTAACTTAGACAAGCCATAGAACATTAGTGATCGTGTTTCTATGCAATTCTATTAGTGATAACATTTTGTGTCATGATGCCTCCTCCCAGAGTTATTTTTTATGGACTTAAAAAAGTTTCTAATACAAAGGTTATATTATCAACAAATGCTAGTTTTAAAGAACCAAATAGGATTTTGAAGATTACCCTTCTTTAACAATGCCTTAAAGTTTTATCTCCTTACTCATTCCTCATTGCTTTCTTTCTCAAGACATTATGGTTTATTGTGTCTCCACTAGGTACCTTGCATGTGATTTACACAGTGAATGGCCCTGCTTTCGGAGCAAGTTAATGATATAATATCCCCATTTATATTCAGAGCAGTCAACACTTTCTAGCTCTCAGAATAATAAAAGCACCTGCATTTAATATACATGGAAGAATGGAAAGGCAAATAGCAGATAAGGCACAATCAGGTAAGTGTAATCAGATAAAATATCACAATATTATAGTAGATCAGCATCTGGTAATGACTTGAATTTTGAAAGACTGACAAACAGCATGGCCTAAAGCAGTCAGGCATACCTCATTCAGAGCGACTCTTCCCAGAGTTGATTGCTCCTCTCCTGTGTTTTCTGACAGATTAAAGAGGTAGGGTTTCTTATTTTAACTCTTACAGGACTGCATTGTGCCACTGGAAAAGCACTGGCTATGTTCCATTTGAGCCTAGATTGGAAACAAAAAGAAATGACATGTCTAAAAGTAAAACCTTGCATCTCCCAGCAGTTATCTCAAATTGATCCAAACCAATTTTATTTAAAAAAAAAATAAAGCTTGCAGGGATAGGCAGAGCTTTCATTTCCATCTTTGCATTTGCCTGTATGGTGTTGACATTTTATTCTTATTTTTTTTTAAGCAGGAGAAAACAGCTTATTAGAAACTGATTTGTGCCTCTGAGCATCTTCACTTTGACCGTGGGCAGCTGGTAAACCCAGTTGTGTGTACGTCAGCCTGGCGGGAGCCCTAACATAACAGAACCTTATGGTATCAGATAGAAAGCTGCAGATTTGCAAAAGTCAACTGAACAGAACTGGTTTGTTTACGGGAATTTAGCAGCTTTCCTTTCCTTTTAAGATACTCTTTGTTGGAGGCCAGTGATATCTTCAGTTAACTCATTTCAGTTTACTGGGTGGAGACCTGGAGAGTGTATGTGCAGGCGTGAGAAGGGCCCAGGTACAGAACGGCTGTCTAGCTGACTCCTGCCTGCCCAGCCCATAGTCTGCTCCAGCGGTGGCCTCCCCAGAGGCAGGGCCCCTGCTCCTTCAGGCTGCGATCAGGAAGTGCCTTTGCTCTTGTCTGCTACAACTGAAGTAGGAAGTAGGACATCATGGGTAGAAAATAGAGTTGACTGCTCTGTCTTCTGAGGAGGCCCGTATTCACTCTTGTTCCTCGCTTCTTTTGCTTTTGTTTGCTGTACTAAGGGAGGCAGCCCTGGACACTGGCCAAACACTGTCTATTTAAATGAATATGAGTATGAAGCAAATGAAATAACTATCCATTGCATTTAGAACAACTCTATTTTTATGGAAGTGACTCTTCCCAAAATGTCTCTGTCTCTCCACCTGGTTTAGTCATCTTGGCCTGTGATAACAAAATACAATAGCCTGGCTGGCATAAACAACAGAAATTTATTTCTCATAATCCTGTGAAGACACTGAAAGTTTGAGGTCAAAGTGCCAGTATGGTGGGGTTCTAGGGAGAGCACTCCTCCTGGCTTACTGACAGTGGGCACTTTGATACGCGCTCACGTGACCTCTTTGGAGAGCGAGAAGGCGCAAGCTCTCTGGCGTCTCTTATAATGACACTAATCCCATGAGCCCCCACCAGCATGACCTCATCTAAACCTGTTTACTGCCCAGACACCCCATCTCCAAATACCATCACTTTGGGGATGATTACGGCTTCGCCTTATGAATTGGGGAAGATACAGTTCAGCCCATAGCATAGCCAGTTGTATTATTGTGGCAAAGTTAATGAGTAATTGTATTATATTGGCTGAGACCAAGAAAACTACTATCCTGCCTAAAAGGTTGACATAAAGAGTATATATTTAAAAAATAAGTATATAATTGTTCAGTCCATGATGGAGCAAATGTCAGCCAACTGGAAATTTCAGAGCCATGTTCTTCATCTCTTCTCACACACTCCCAGACCTGCGCTCACCCATCCCCTCCACACCCACTTTAGGCTTTTCGAAAAAAAGATCACAAGAGAAAGTGTTTGTGTCGGGAATTAAATGGAAAATGGAAAGTAACTTTCAAGATGTTTATGGTGTCAACCTTCTCTTGTACTTTCTATTACACTTTCTACCCTTGCAGGAACATGAGCTGATCTCTGATTTCGGAATGATGAATAGCTCTCTAAGGTAAGCTGTATTCACCCAAAGGGAGCTTTGTCCCTAAGCGAGCTTTATTCACCCAAAAAGTTTCTAGTTATATGAATACCAAGGGTGGAATGAAAACTAATTTTCAGAAAATTTCTAATGACAGGAGTAAAAAGTAAGAAGGAGTTTGGGGAGAACCCTGGGTTAATTACAACACTGTTTCCCAAGCTTCCCATTAAATGTAATATTTTCTTTCATAGAATTTCATTGAATGCATTTGGTAGGTATGCTGAGATCTATATATTACAAGTGGAAAACAGTGAGCTTTTTCAAGGTCATGAGAAGAGAGATGGATTATCCACTTAAACTTGGACTGTACAATATTGAAAATTGAAAACACTTCCTCCAAAACAGTTTTTTTTTTTTGGTGGGGGGGGTAGTTGGTTGAGGGTTTTGTTTTGTTTTGTTTTTTGCATTTTACTTGTGGCCCAGAAGGAATAAACAAAACAGCTTATCGTTATTTTCACTTGCCGTTTGGTGAACCTAGGCCATGTTAAAAAAAGAGGCGTATCGCCATCTGATTTGCGATAGAGGCAACCTTGGACACAGTGCAATTGAGGCTATTTCAGCCTCCAAATTAAAAATGTTTTTGCTTCCACTTGAAGCCACAACAAGAGGTATTTCATAAACAGTGATGGTGCTGATGCGACCGACTAAATTATTCCCTGGCTCCACCCACATTCCTCACCCTTTCATCAGAGCCCTCTTCTCGGGGGCTAGGCAGTCAGTGGTACAGCCACCTTCAGTATAGTGTGGGTGTGGATTCATCTTGAGCATTTAGAGGTAGGCTGTGTTATATGTAGTTGGATATGAAGCATTAGACTTTCTAAAACACTGACTTACATATTTTGCCACGCCACCATCCCATTCTGCACTGATAAGGTACTGATCTCTTAGAAATGGTAGTGGAAATAGATTGAAGGAAATAAAGAGACTGGGGAGACATGTGTGTACAATGTTATTCACCTATTAAAAAGGGTAAGAATCAGTACCAAAGAGAGAATTTTTATTTTAGGTAACAACAAAAATAAATACTTATTAATTACCTTTTCAATTATATTTGAATTTTGTACGCTAACCAAGAGAAATACCTGAGTTCTCCTTTGTTAAATGCATGTCTCAAATCCAAACTTAGTACATTTCAAGCTTCTAGAATTAGAAAATTTTAGATTTTCATGCATGTTGGTTATTTAATTTTTTTCTTTAGCTTTTTCACTTCAAAAGCAAGAATATATTATTCTTATGCCAGTTTTAATAATCTACTCATTTCTTAGCTAAATTTTTAGATACTTATCAGAATATTTTGTCATTACGTGATGAATCACAATAATTATTTAATAAGTTGTTGCTGTAAAGACATTATAAAGTACATATATAAATAGAGATCTAAAGGACAAGTGTGCAGACCTGCAGATGACAAATTGTTAAATATCAAAAATGATTAGTGAAGAAAAACCACCTGAAAAAATAGTAACTTAGCTGAGTAATGAGCGCTGCAATTAACATATTCTACAAATCTATCAGTACTATGGTTCAGCATGTCCTTATTACTCTCTAAAATTAATAATGACAGATACCAAGACCCTATTAATATTTTAATAGTTTAATAGGCGCCAGCAAGCATGCAGGAGAGAAGAATGTAAATCAGTGGTCAGGGTAGCTGTGCCATCTTGAGATAGTCTGCCAGGTGGGAGAGCTAAGTCCTCATACAGCTTTCATACCTTCTTCCTGGGTTCATTCTCGTATCAGACCCACTTTCAGGAAATGTAATGATTTTGAACAGAAGGATGGATGTGCTTGTACAAAGCAAAACTCTCAGAGTATTTAGCATCCTTATAGCCCACAATGTATTTTAAGAAAAATTTTAAGATATTCGTGTCGGTGTATATCCTTAAATGCTCTGTTATCTGAAAAATAGCAGAACTTTTACGAAGAACATATGCCTGGGAGTTTGAAGAAATAGGTTTTCTCTGACTCTAGCACTGGCAGTCTGCTCGTTCTTCTTACTCATCTCCAAAATGTACCCTTAGTAAAAATGATATAATGTGTACACACTACTGTGAGATACTTGAAAGAAAAAAACTGAATGATGTAAGGGAAGAAGAAGAGAAGAGCATTCAATAAGGCATGTAAAGTGCCTAGGGCAGTGCCCAGCAGAGAGGAGCAGAGAGGTTTCCCACTCTGCTTCTGTGAAGTGCCATTTCCACAGGGACCTTCACATGACCTTCCTGTTTTGCACACATTTGTCTTGCAGCTCTAATAAAATTTTCCTCAGAGTTGACTTTGAAAATAAGAATATATTCATAGTTCCTCTTAATATGTCCCTATAATTTGATGCCTACAGGCCTTGTTCTTTAGAGGAGTGTCAGCTTCTTGAGGCCTGACAATCAGTGCCTTGTTGGTGGGTGGTTTTGAAGGATCGTTTGTTGGAAGCCATATAGGATCAGAGAGATCACACTGCAGAGACCAAGTATTTTTCAGTTGGAATTTCTTTTTTTTTTTTTAAGTATATTTCATTGATCATGCTGTTACAGTTGTCCCACTTTTTCCCCCCTTTGCCTCCCTCCTCCCGGTAACCCCCGTCCCTCCAGCAATCCCCTCCTTAGTTCATGTTCATGGCTGTACCTGTAAGTTCTTTGGCTTCTCCATTTCCTATACTACTCTTAACATCCGCCTGTCTATTTTGTACCTACCAATTATTCTTCTTAATCCCTACACCATTTCCCTCATTCTCCCCTTTCCCCCTCCCAGCTGATAACCCTCCAAATGATCCCCATATCTAGGATTCTGTTCCCGTCCTGGTTGTTTGCTTAGTTTGTGTTTGTTTTTTAGATTCAGTTGTTGATAGTTGTGAATTTATTGCCATTTTAATGTTCACAGTTTTGATCTTCTTCTTTTTCCTAAGTAAGCCCCTTTAACATTTCATGTAATAATGGCTTGCTGTTGGTGAATTCTTTTAGCTGTACCTTGTCTGGGAAGCACTTTATTTGCCCTTCTGTTGTAAGTAATAGTTTTTCTGGGTAGAGAATCTTGGTGTAGATCCTTGCTTTTCATCACTTTGAATACTGTTGCCTGCAAAGTTTCTTTTGAGAAATCAGCTGATAGTCTTATGAGAACTCCTTTATAGGTAACTCTCTGCCTTTCTTTTGCTGCTTTTAAGGTTCTCTTTATCTTTAACCTTTGGCATTTTAATTATGATTTGTCTTGGATTTCTTGCTCTTCCTCTTCTTCTGGCACCCCTACTATTTGGATGTTGGCATGTTCGAAGATGTCCCAGAGTCTTCTTATTCTCTCCTCATTTTTTTGAATTCTTGTTTCTTCTTTCTGTTCTGCTTGAATGTTTATTTCTTCCTTATGTTCCAAATTGTTGATTTGACCCCCAGCTTCCTTCTTTCCTCTGTTGGTTCCCTGTGGATTTTCCTTTATTTCGCTTAGTGCAACTTTCATTTCTTCCCTTGTTTCTACTGAACTTAGTGAGTTCTCTAAGCATTCTAATCAACAGTGCTTTGAATGCTACATCTGATCGGTTGGCTATCTCTGTGTCATTCAGTTCTTTTTTCTGGGAGTTTGTTCTGTTCTTTCATTGGGGCCATATTTCTTTGTCTCCTCAATTTGGCAGCCTCCCTGTCCATGTTTCTGTGTCTTAGGTAGAGCTGCTTTGACTCCCCGTCTTAGCACACCTGTTAAGTTGTATGGGGTGGAGCCTTAGGTATTCGCCAGGGTGGGGCAACCTGCTTCATCGCTTTGGGGCTCTGTGTAGTGTGAGGGGTTGGAGAGAGGACTGTGCTGCCGCCTGGCACTTGCCCCAGTTCCAGTCACTTCACCCACTTCCTGTGTGCAACTGGCGCCCTTCTAGCTGTTGCCCTGGTGGTGATTCCCTGAGTGGGTGGGTTTGCATACATTCTAAGTCCACATGGGTCCTTTAAAGAGACTCTCCTAAGAAACTGGCAGTTTCTTCCACCACCTCAACCAGCACTGGTTTTTACAACCAGAAATTATGAGGCTTTATCTTCCTGGTGCTGGAACCCTAGGCTGTATGGTCTGGCCTGGAACCTTAGGCTGTACTTGCTCCCGTGGTATCCCTCCCAATATTTATCCACCACAGGTGAATGTGGGACTGCCCATTCCTCCTCTGCCGCCACTGCCTTTTTGCACCACATCGAGTCCTCTCTGCCTGACTCCACGACTCTACCCCTCCTACCCTCCTGGAAGAATATGGCTTCTTTAAATCCTTGGTTGTCAGACTTCCATATAGTTCGATTTTGTGGCAGTCCTGGGTGTTTTGGGTTTTGAGGTTAGTTGTAATCCTTCTTGTTGTTGTGGGAGGAGGCGAGGCATGCCTACTTACACCTCCATCTCAACCAGAAGTCTCAGTTGGAATTTCTAATCTGAATACAACTGAGCTCTAGAGAAAAAGGGAGGGGGTGAGGGTGTGGGAGCCAGAGGAAAAGAGGCATGATTCTAGAAAAACAGGAAAAGAAAGGAGTTTTTGCCAGGAAGCCAGAATTTGTATGCTCCCTGCAGAATGAACACCCCAAAGTGTAGGTTTGGTAGCAGCTGCTGGTATCCGTATGAGACTACCATTAGTTTTGTTCTTGGAGACTTCTTATAGTTCAGCTGGTGGTGACTCACTTTTAATCACCTGATTATAGTTAGAGCTCAGAAGGAAGAAACACATCCCTTTCTCTGTCTCTCTCTCTCTCTCTCTCTCTCTCAAATAATTTCCTTTCAATTTAAAATAGGTTGTTTTTCATTCAGACCTCAATTCTGCTGCAATTTTGCCTTGCTGACTTTTCTCTCCACAAGCCCCACCCAACTCCTAATTCTATATACACTTGCTGTATTGTCTGGCAATTTTCACAGTTTCAGCCCTCACAACCCTTCACTACGCTATTGTGCCAGGCACATATTAAAAGTGACCACCTTCTTGTTCCCTGCCTGCTGTTTTTCCCCAGGGTTTATTCCAGCATCACCTGTCAGTGAAGTTTTCTCTTCCTTCTCTTCTGTCTGAGGTCTGATAAGCTCATCATCTTTAATTCCACCGTATAATGAACACTGTAAAGTGTTTTTGCAAGATTATGCTTATTTGTAGGCATGCTTATCTTCTTTACTAGATTGTTGGCTCCTTGACAACAGGGTTTGTGCCATTCATTGTTTTAATTGAACATCTTTTTTCAATTACAGTTGAGATATAATATTATATTACTTTCAGGTATACCACATAGTGACTAAGCATTATTACAACTTACAAAGTGGTTACCCTGGTAAGTTCAGTACGCATCTGACACCAGACATAGCTATTACAGTATTATTTATTGTATTTCCTATGGTGTACTTTAACATCTCTGTGACTGTTTTGTGATTGCCAATTTGTACTTTTTAATCTCTTCACCTTTTTCACCCATCCTCCCATTCCACCTCCCATCTGGCAATCATCAAAATGTTTTCTGTATCTGTGAGTTTGTTTTTATTTTATTCATTTTGTTTTTTAGATTCTACATATAAATGAAATCGTATGGTATTTGTCTTTCTTTGTCTGACTAACTTAGCATAATACACTCTAGGTACATCCATGTTGTTGCAAAAGGTAGGATTTCATTCTTTATTATGGCAGAGTAATGTTCCATTTTGTAAATGTACCACAGCCTTTTTAGCCACACTTATCAAAGGACATATTTGTATTGTTTCTATATCTTGGCTATTATAAATAATGCTGCGGTGAACATAAAGATGCATATATTTTTTCAAATTAGTGTTTTGGATTTCTTTGGAATACCCAAAAGTGGGATTTCCAGGTCATATGGTAGTTCTATTTTTAATTTTTTTTGAGGACCCTCCACACTGCTTTCCACAGTGGCTGCACCAGTCTGCATTCCCACCAACAGTGCACTAGGGTTCCTTTCTCTCTATGCCTTTGCCAACAATTGTTTGTTGATTTATTGATGATAGCTGTTCTGACAGGCGTGAGGTGATACCTCATTATGGTTTTAATTTGCATCTCTCTGATGATTAGTGATGTTGGGCATCTTTTCACATGTTTGTTGACCACTTTTATGTCCTCTTTGGAGAAATCTCTGTTCAGGACCTCTGCCCATTTTTTAATCCGATTGGTTGTCTTTTTGGTGTTAAGTTGTATGAGTTCCTTATTTATTTTGGATATTAACCCCTTATGTAATGTATCATTGGCGAATATCTTCTCCCAATCTGTAGGTTACCTTTTCTTTTTACTGATGGTCCCTTTTGGCGTCCAAAGACTTTTTAAGTTTGATGTAGTTCCATTTAATTTTTCTTTTTGTTTCATTTTCATATGCCTGGCACATGTGCTATTGAAATATTTGTTCAGCAAATACATTCTCTTTTGTTATGTGCAACAAAATAATTTGAAATTAGGAGTAAGTTTTGTGAAAGATATTAGTGAAAAAAATAAGTACTTATGTTTGTTTGCTGTAAGACATCGAGAGTTACATATGTTTGATAAACATGGGTGAAGATAATCAGCTTGGTAATGGTAATGGGACAAACCATCTTAAAGGATGGCATAATGAGGTGTGACATGCACTGGTTTCGGGATTCACAAACTGGAGTTCCAAGCATAGCTTTGCCATAGAATTTTGCGATAGTACCTGCAGACTCCCCCTTTCTGGACCTCATTTTCTCATCTTCTAGAATGGAGAGACAGAATGAGATAATCTTACATGAATTCCGTGTCATCAAGCACTGAAACTCTGTCATCTGTCATAACAGTTTAAGTTAAGGATTGCCTGTCACTGCCCAGAAGCCCCATCTCCCTAGCCCCATGTAAAAGCACTTAAACGTTTCTTGTGCCCTCTTCAGATGTGGGGTCCTCTGTGTTCTTTTTCTTAGTTTCTTCCTTTCTTGCCCTTCGCCCCCACCATATAGAACTGTAGGTTTTGCCTGGAAGCTTAGGGATAGTTGCAATACAGTGAGGAGTTGTATGGCTCTCCTGTTCTTCCCATGGGGACACCTCACTCACCAATATGCTGCCTACCTTTGCCTCAGTCGCCAGCCCCTGATACAGCCTTCAACCCTCTCCCACTAGCTCTTACCTCAAGCTGGACTAGATAAGATTTTAAGGCCTCATTGCGTTTTGCCTTATCTTCATTTTTAGTGCAAAAACCATATTACCATTAAAGTCTATGTCAGCTTTATCATCAGTTCACCTCCCTTTTTTCGTTTTTTAGAACTCTTCCACCTTCAACTTGACAGTAGTAATAAGTACTGTTTACTGAATGTTTGCTATGTACCAGGTGTTGTGATGGGCACGCCCTTATGTCTCTCATCCTTACAGCACCCCTGAAAGGTAGATGAGGAAACTGATCCTCTGATCGTTTCAATAACTTGCCCACATTGCCTGTCTCCAAAAACAGTGTTATTTCTGCTGTATTAATGCTGCATTACAGCGTAGGCAAGTCCCTATCAATTTGCTACAGGTTTGTTCAGGTCAGCTTTTTGTTTATATCAGAATCAATAGTATATTGTCAAAAGAAAAAAAGATTTCACCATAATTTGTGACACAATAACCTGTTGTTTTAAAGCATGATGGTCATAATGTGGATGTAGTCCTTATTGTAAAAATAATAATTCCATAAGCATTTTCTTAATTACGCCCTTCCATATTGTCATTTTAATGGCTGCATAATTTTCATCAGATCAGTTTATCATAGTTTTTAAAAAATTTCTACTGCAGAACATTTAGATTATTTCCATCCTTCTCTACAACAAATTTTGTTATAATAATGATATTTATGTATTTTTTTAGATTAATGGTAATGCATTAGCTTTTAAGACGTATATTATTATAGAAGTTTTGAAATATTCACAAGAGGCTGGAAGGCACCTGCATCTAGCTATCACTCAGCTTCCACAATAATCAACATTTTGCCTATTTTGTTTCATCGACTCCCCCACCTTTTTCCTGAGACCATTAAGGAAAATTTCAAGTATTTTTCATTTCACTTGTAAATACTTAAGGGTAGGCTTGTAACTGATAGAGACTTTTTGCTAATGTCACCTAATACTTAGCCTACATTCAAATTATCCTGATTATCATGAGTTACTTTTCACATTTGGTTCGTGCAAATTAGGATTCAAGTATGGTCCACACATTGCAATTGGCTGTTACATCATTCACACACACACACACACACACACATTTTTTAATGCCATCAGCTTGTTGGAGAAACCATGTCACAAGTCCTGTAGAATGTTTCACATTCTGAGGTCGATGTTTCCTCAAGATTTATTTAACTTGTTTTTCTATGTGTTATTTTTGTTTTTACTGGTTAGAGGTGGAGAGCTTGGCAATATTGTAGCTCAATTTTTTAAAAAGAATGTTTCGAAATAGGGTCCTTTTCAATTTGAGCTCAAACCTGACATACTTCTCAGAGCATTTTGTCAGATCATAAGCTTCTTTGCTTTCTTGTCCTGCTAGAAAGCCTCTTGCACAGGCAGTTTATTCAGAGAAAAGCCCCTTCGTGTCAGATGCATGTAACTGGATCCCTCCAATCCCAGACTCTTCTGCCCTCCTGTGTATGGGACCCTGTGTTAACATTAACCAATTTCCTTCTAACCCCCTCAACCTTGGTAGAAAACCAGGAATGGCTCAAAATACTTTTGAAAGCTGTTGGAGACCCACAAAAACCTGGATTCGAAAGGGGAATAATTGAGAATTGAAGAAGGATGCCTCAACCTTAGACATTGAACATCATGGTTCACAGGTTAAATTCAAATGGATCAGGCATGACTATCAGGTTGATACCTTTACAGGTCAGAGAAGGGCTGAGACACCTACCCATTTTTTGGCCTCTGTACTCCTTGAGGGTAGTTTAAATGAGGTTTCACTTCTTTTGGGTGTTAGCATGGAAAACCATCAGAAAGCAGTATGTTCTAATGAGTCTGGTTTCATGATACTGAGTCTCTGGGTCTGGTGAAGGGGCCATGGCTAGAGTAGGGGAGTGGGGCACCTTCCTATCTCCTTTTAACACACCCCTCCTTGTATTCTAGATGGGGTGCTCAAGGCTTCTGTTTAGGGCTACGTAATACTCAAAGCCCCAGGAATTGGAAGAGGCAGCATAATTCTCCTTTCTCTCTGGTGCCAGGAAATTGTAAGGCCCTCTTCGCTTTCCCTTTAGATCATTAGGTAAACTCAGATCTGCCATCTTCCGGTTTGCGTATTTCAACCCACTATATCTTTGAACTCACTACAGCTTTACGGGTAAAGATCTAGCCTTAGTGGACAGGAAGGCAGTAGGTGCCACTGCAGCCTTGTCTATCATCCCTGCAACTGGAAATGCTAGATCAAACTGCTATTACAGTTTTCAAATGTATGCCAGAGGCGGTTATGCTATTGTGTTAATGGGAACATGTGTGGAAAGGGCTCCTGACAGTAGAGCTTCAGAGAGAGGAGGGTTGTGAAGTTCTTTATTTAAAGGGTGGCTTTTCTTTGGGGACGAAATTCAAGTTTTTGAATTTCTCTCTTTTATCTTATTGGATAGTCTATGAAGTAGCAACTTTGAATTTTGACTTTGAGCTGTAGGAACACAGAGATTTCTCTTATTCTTTTAGCTTCTGGTTGCTCATTTGTTTTATTCATTACTATCGTGGGGTGCAGGCAACCTCACTGGAAGGTCAGTCAGAGAAGCTGCAAATCTGAAAATAGAAAAAAACATCAGCATTAGGTTGTCTAATGCTATAAATCCCTGTTTAAAATTAGCTTTGGCAACTTGATTTTTGCCCAGTTTAAGCTTAAGTGGTAACCATTTTTCTTCTTTATTTTTCTTAAGAAATGGCTTTGCCGGGTGTTAGGTATGACTGACAATCCTGTTATTTTTTTTTCCTAATTGTCCACAGGTAGCCTCTCTGGGAATAGTAAGCAATTCCTTCTCTTTCTTATTTAACCTTTAACATATTTAGAGGTTTTGCAATTGATACTGGTAAACCACACTGTTTGCACCATTTGTTCTTTGACCGTATGATTCTTATGACTCTTGATAGTCTACATAATGTGTGTGCAAGGAGTAGTGTACAATGAGTAATGTGTGTGCAGCATAGCATTGTACTACCATAAATGAGGGAACAGCACCCAACAACTTCTGATGTAGAACAAGTCACGCAAGGAATAGAAGTGAAATTGAAAGGAGGATGTTGCTTCGGGCTTGAATTTATGTGAATAATTTTAAAGATCCCTTTCAATGTTATTGCTCAGTATTTCTCAGGAGTAGCAAGACCTAGGCTAGAAAATATAGTGTGTTTTTCTTTTAGACCAGACAGTAATTTGTCAGTTAAGCATACTTAAAAGTTGGAAATAATAAATAAGAATCTGTACTCCATGGAAGGCGACAGTATCATGACTCTTAGAGTCAATCATAGAACTTCACAGCTAAAAGAGGACTAAGAAATTGTACTATTTAATACTCTTCTTACCTTATATGTGATGGAACTGAAGCTCCTGAGTTTTTCTAGGTCACTTGGCTACTTAGATGCTGAACCTAGTTGAGTTTTTTCCCCTAATTCTGTGCTTTATTATGTTTAGTCAGTGCTGAGTAGGAATGACCTTAGGTACTAGTTCTGTTTTGTGTTTTTTAACCTTTGTATCATGGATTATTTCTCATTTCACAATGAATGTTACTTTGATGTTCAGCATTGCTGCTTAATACTATTATTTGGCAAGTACTAAAGATATCAACACGTTAAGTTCCTCCAAAATGATGTCAAACTATGAATTCTTTTGCTGACCATTCTGAAATTGTAAAAACAGTGACTGGCTCCTTTATGTTCTTTTGCCTGCGACTGTATCAGCATCTAAATTATATGTGTTCGCCAATGCAGAGAAGACAGAAGTCATTCAGGTAGCAAATGAAGAATGTTGGTAATTATTCCCCAGGTCAACAAATCTTTTGCCCTTCAGGCTCTCAGATGGAAAATTTAAATAAGGAGGCACCTAAAACATAGGATCAGTTTCTACCTTGAGACCTGACATGTACATAAGTTCATTCCTCTTCTATGTGCTTATCTGAATTTTGTTTTTGTTTTTCAGTATTTTCCATTTATTTCATTGCTTTGTTTGCTTTTTATAACCACTTAATATTGAGGTATGATTGACATTGACATACAGCTTTTTGTATAGCTTTATTTAATGTATAAAAATTGATGAGTTTGGAGGTCAGTGTACAATAGTGAAACCAGCACCACAATTTATGCCTGAAACCTGTCTATCACCTCCAAAAATTTCCTCTTGCCGTCTTTATTTTTCATTTATTTAATTATCTGCTGCCATCCTGTTTTTTAAAGGAACCTTTCTGTAATCCATGAACACCATTTTCTCTTTGTTTTACCATGTTAATTTGCTATATCCTAATGATTCCCTGTGAATATATACCATTTCTAAGCTCTGTAATTGGTATGTGCTACCTAGGAGTGTTCAATCCATATTCATTTCCTTCTATTGCATATGCAGTTCTGGTTTTTAAGCAAACAAAGGAGTAAACTTCTGTATATATGGGCGAAGCTAAAATAAAAAGGCTTGACTATCAGACATGAATCAAATGTGCTTTGCAGACTAATCCATTATTTGAGAATATCTGGGAGTGCATGAATTAATCTTGATCATGTTTATTTTTTTAAAGTATCAACAGTTAAAAATTGCATATCTTCTTATTAAAAATGGTCTGGAGCTGAGATGTAATCTCCTAAAGGAAGGAATAAAAATAAGAACAGGATGCCCCAGGTAACCATTTTTCTTCCCCAAAACTTGAAATAAATGGAGATCTGGAATGTTAGACATCTTTAAATAAATTAGAGGTCTAATGACATTACTATATTTTATTAAGAAAATTTTGATTTGATTTATCTTTTTATAATAACTATCGACGTATCCTCTAAGTGCTAAAACATAAATTGCAAACACAAAAGCTTGATTTATGTTAATGGTAGATAATACATGGGACATAACAAGTTACCCCAAATTTTGTAATATTTCCTGAGTTGGGAAATGAAATTATAGAAAGGTACTAAGAAAATTGCTGCTTTAGGCTGCATTTGTTGATAAATAGATGGTGACTATCTTTTAAGAAGTAATGTGAACTTTCTCTTCTATTACAGACACCTCTGGATTTTAGTGAAAGCTGCCCCTCAATTCTGAGTGTCTCCAAGTCTCTGATGAATCAGAAACATGCAGACCTCTGTAAGGATGGCACAGGAGCAAGGGGAAAGAGTTCTGCTTAGGTAACATTAGGGCCTCTCTGATCTCTTGCAGAATGTTAACGTTTTCATGTTCCCCACCTCCTAGACTCTCAGTGACACCGACTGCCAGTTCCCAATCCTGTGTCAATCCAAATATGCCTCCTGTGTTCTTTACTTGGGCTGCTGAACATTGCCAGAGAGAGGTTACGTAGTTCTGAAAATTGGTGCCAGTTCATGTTTTTATTTTTCAACTTCAAGAACTTTCATTTGCTCCCTGAACCATCTGTCTCCCTGTCCTTTGCATGACTGTCCTCTTCTGGCCTTAGCGACTCCTTTCCTGCTCTCCCTGTGCAAGCAGGCCCCCCTCGCCCAGGGCCTGCTCACTTCTTTCAGGACTTTTGCACTCTGTAATTCTTTTTTTAGTGTTTACCTGACTTACTGTTTATCCCACAACTAATTTTTTGTGCACAGGGACAGCCTCTGTCTTATAAATTACAGTAGAGGGTGCTTCCTGACGCACAGTAGGCACTCAGGCAGAATTTTTGTGTAAACAATAAATTGTGAGATTGCATTAAAAGAAAAAAGCATGCCCTAATGAAAAGCACTGCTTTAAATGAATGCGCCTATAATCTGAGAGATACCCTTACAGATGACAGGTTGCATATACCTTTCTTTTTCTTTTTCTTTTTTTTTAACCTGACTTGGACAGTGCTTCATTTTATTTAGTTATATGAAATGTAGAAAGCCTTAAACACTAATTCAAAAGAACCTATGCACCCCTGTGTTCATAGCAGCACAATTTACAATAGCCAAGCGCTAGAAACAGCCTAAGTGCCCATCAGTAAATGAGTGTATTAAACAACCGTGGTACATTTACACAATGGAATACTAAGCAGCAGAAAGAAAGAAGGAGTCATACCATTCGCAACAGCATGGATGGAACTGGAGAGCATTATGGCAAGTGACATAAGCCAGGCAGTAAAAGACAAACGCTATATGATCTCACCTATAAGTGGGACCTAATCAACAAAAGAAACAAATGAGCAAAAAAGAACCAGAAAGATGGAAATAAAGAACAAACTGAGTGACCAGAGGGGAGGGGGATAACAGGGAAAAGAAGTGGAATGGCCAAGTCAAGGAATGTGTACAAAGGACCCATGGACAAGGTCAGTGGGGTGGGAATTGTCTTTGGAAACCGAGGTTGGATGGGGCAGGGGAGAGCAATGGGAGGAAAAATGGGGACCACTGTAACTGACCAACAATTAAATAAATAAATAAAATGGAGAAAGCCTTGATTGAGAAAAAATAGGGAAGAGACTTAACATACATTAAAGCATCTTCTTAGGAAAGGAATGATTGCTTTGCTCCAGCCACGATGAGCACCTGTCTTCTTGGCAATCTATGGCGAAGCTTCAGGGACAGTGTAATCCCAGACCTCTCCCATTCACCCATGCCTTGGACCTAGATTCCAGTGGTTAGAGGTTGAGAAAATATGGAAAGAACCAAAAGAAGAACACTGTCCGTGAAAGCCAAGCTCAGAGACTGCTTCTCTTTTACTCTGGTGAGTACATCAGGAGCAGGAAGGATCAAAGTTTCTTAAGGCACACCTTCCGTTCATTTGGGGTTTTGGGTTTGGGGCTCTGGCGCGGAGCTGCGCACCCCACCCCACCCCCTCCACTCACAGATATCTGCAGAGCTACATGTCCAGCATTTCCAAGCCTCTTCCACATCAGTCCCTTGAGGCTCTCTGTGTCCCACCCAGTAGACCACATAATGCTGCACTTTGCTTTGCCACTCCTACTCCTCAAAGGACACAATCTCGGAATCCAGCAAAGTGTCAGTCTCTTGATGGATATACTCAGTCTCCAGAATATCAGTGACTAGAAGGTCAGCGTTAAAGATAAGACCGGCTCCAGGAGGTCACCCAAGGACATCACAGAGAAGCCTCCTTGTTGGGTATGCTTCAGCAGTGAAGGGCCCAGTGGCTTTTCTGGATAAAATTTTGTGTGGTAGTTTAACTAGCAGTGGTCACTTTCCCTTGTACCATGGCATCCAAGATGTATTCGTATAGGCTGACTTGAAAACAGTCTTTCCCCCCCAGCCCTGAGCTTCCAGGGGGAGCATAGGGTGTCTGTGTGTCTTGAGTTCAACCAGCTCTAGTTTCCCCTTGGCTGTATGGTGCAGCTCATCAGTCACTTCCCTCCACTTGCCCAAACACTGGGAATTCTTTGATGTGCCCTCTGACTGCAGAGCAGGCATCATTGATGACATACTCAGAAGCGTAACTGCCCAGGCATCTTCTTTACTGGTGATGGGGATAGTCACAAGGGCATGAACTTCCCGTTCTCCGGCTAGGTGGATGCTGGCACCAGTGCCCAGAACAGCTGCCTTCTCAGGTGCCAAGAAACCAGGAAGCTCCTTCCCTTGACCATTTGCTGTTCACACCAGTCCTGAGTAGACAAGTCAGACACGTAGAAATATTTCAGGTAGAACCGCTCCATGGGCTGATGAGATATCCAAACCTCTTTTCCACTTTAGTAAGCTTATGAGCCTGCCACCCTTCACAGGGAGTTCAGAAGAAGGGCCAGGCTTGCTAAGTGAAGCAATCGACCCTTGGGTATCTTCCAGATCCAGAGACTGTGAGTCACTGAAGTCTGAAAACCCTGAGGCCTCTGCAGACACCATCTCCTCTTCCTCTGCCATGGCACAGCCCTGGCCTGGGCCAGGCCCTGAGACGTGGTTGACCTTCCTCCTCACAGGGAAAGTCAGAATGCGGAAATGACAAAGCTGACCACCACTTCACATTGAGGCATTCCGTCCTCTCTGATCCTTACGGCACAAACTGTAGCTCACTGCATGTCCCAGGTAACACTTGCCTCTCTCCAGGGGCAAATCCTCTATGACATCTTCTTTTTCCCCATACCCTGGATGCAGTTTCTTGATCCGTTCCCTGTTCCCTCAGGTACTCCTGCGAACCCCAGATTCCACTGCACCCCACCATGACCTTGGAACTGCTCCTGGACTCTACTCCTGACCAGCAAGAGCAGGTTACACAGCAGCCCTTTCCTTCCAGGCTTCGCACAAAAACTGCTGGGAGACCAGGTCGCATCTGCCTTTCAAATAAACATGTGTAATTGTATAGTTAAAGATACACTTGTGTTCTGAGTTCAGAACATGGAGCATTTGCTAAACCATTTTAACAGTGGTTCTCTACCTCTCATCTGCAGGCACACACAAGCGAAAGCTCTGTTGACATGTGCTGTGAACACACCCAGTGCTGGCGAGTCATTCCCATGCCCTGGCTGTTCCTGCACCACTTTCTTTCCCACCTGAGAAACCATTTTGGGATAGAACTGAGTGAGTGTGTGTGTAAGGCTGTGAGAAGGATTACATTGAATCTGTAGTAATTTATATTAAAAAAACTGGAGATAAAATTACGATTTTTTTTAAATTGTGAGGAATTGCTTGCTACACACCTGATAATCCATCTAGATATATCAATGTGCCATGATATGATTTTTTAATTGGTGTTTTGGAAATTAGTCCCAAATCACCTGGTAGAGCTTCATTGCTTATGCAACTGCTGGGGAAGAAGAAACTGCATGAGTTCAGAGTGCAAAATAGCAAACCCTACAGTAGAAGAACCCATGGAAATGATCATTGCAGTAAAATGTAGACTGTCACATGTAAAACATTGCCTCTGAAGCCCCCCTGTCACTGATTAATATAAAATACTAATTATTTAAGATGAACCATATGAGTGCAAATATTTGACCTCTTTGGCCTGAAAATGCAGTTTCACATGGTTCAAAGTAATTAAATTGTTAATTTGCTTTATCATTCATCTAAAACACATTTGAAAATGAGCTATAAGCACTTGTAGAAAGAAGAACAGCAACACAATAATGGATTTTTTGGTATTCCTTTTAGTGTCTTCTTTCTCAGGGCAAGTTAGCCAATCAATGAACAGCTGGTCTTGATTGTCATCCTTATCCCGGCACTGGGGATGCCAGAGGAGCCCAGGATCAGCCTGGTCCATAAGAAGTCCCGGCACTGATGGAGGGGCAAGGTGCATCCAGAAAATAAAAGAGCTTACACATGCTAAATTATGCAGCCCGAACAACTAAAGCACAATATCTTTCTGCCATTATGGTTTCTAATGTAGCTTGCCATACATTAAAACTATTAAAAACTATTTTTTAAAAATCTTTTTAAAATTTTTTATCTTGAAAAATAATTTTATGTGTATGGAAGAATTGCAGTGTTAGTACAGAGTCCCCATAGTAAATTCTCAGCTTCCCCTAATGTTAATGAGTTACTTATTCATGGTGCAATGATCAGCCTAAGATAATGCTGTTGGTTCATTACTATTAACTAATCTATAGACATTTTTCAGATTTTCCAGGAGTTTCCATTATTTTTTCTGTTCCAAGGGCCAACCTGGAATACCACATTGCAGTCAGCCTACATGTATTTTAATAATGGATAAGACATAAAAGTAAGAGGGAAGGCTTTTTTTTCCCCCTCATACTCAGATATCACTGCTACTACTATTTCGGTATATTCTCTCCCTAACCCGCCCAAATAAACACACATCATACACATTTTAGGTTCAAACTGCATACCAATTTTTGTACCCTTATTTTCAGCATTGAACAAGTCTTGAATATTACCCTGTTCTATTCATTAGCGTTTGAAATGTTTAAGTCTACATAATTTTTATCACATGGATATAGTTTAAGCTAACATTACCAGATTATTGAATGCTTGTTTCCATTTTTATTCTTACAAATGACACCGTGATGATTTTAAGTGCACATGAACTCTGGGAAGTTTTCATATTGCTTTAGGCTGATCACAAGGAAGAACATATAATGTGAAGATCTAGGGGTTTTTCCCCTTTTATTATAATTTCCAATTTAAGAGTAACACATTTAAACTATACTGAATTCTGTAAAACTGAAAATGAAAACCTCCCTCTGTTCTAGGGGACTTATTCCCTGAGGACAAGAAGGCAGTGTGAGGTCTCTGGCTTTAACCTGAGCCAGTGTGGCTGAAATTACTAAGGGTATTTCCAGTAACCGTGTAAAAACGCAGCTTCAACGTGAGCTTTGTATAGTGTTCAAAGTTGCAGTGAGTTCTCGGGAAGAATATTCCAGCCCCAATACCTTTCTTAAAAAATATTTTATTTATTTATTTTTAGAGAGAAGGGAAGGGAGAGAGACATCGATGTGACTGATCCCACAACCTATGCCTGTGCCCTGATCAGGAAATGAACAGCCAACCCTTCGCTTTGCGGGATGATACCCAACCAACTATAGCACACTGGTCAGCATGCCTAGCCCCATTATCTTTTGATTTGTGGCCAAGGGTGACTTTGCTCAAGCATTTCCTCTGGTTGTATTGACTTTTTATTTTCAGGATTTTGCTGCTCATTTGTCACTGAGGAATCAGTTTCATTAATAGGTAACAGACATTAACACTGGGGAAAAAGGTCCCCTGATTGTCCCTGCCTTCTAGAGTAGATAATACATCTGTTCCCAGGACATTAAGTCCCGCAGGGCCAAGCCCCTGAGCTGCCACTGTTGTTGGACTCCTGGATCTCCAGGCTGCAGGCCACAGCAGCTAGACTCTGAGAGAGAGCTCAGTGTCTAGGGCTTATGACTACCAGAGAAAAGAGCATGGATGATGGAGAAAGTGTGGCCTCTGAAGTTAGGCCCGGATTCAAATCCTAGTAGGCAGAATCTGATACCTGCTCGGAACCACAACTTTAAGCAAGTAACTGAGCCCCTCTGAACTTAAGGTGCTCACCTGTGAAAATGAGGCTATTATACATGCTGTTGTATAATTCGAACAAGATGTGACAATGTCAGGTGCAGTGCCTGACCCATAGTGGGCTGCCGGACAACAGTTTCTTAAATGGAGGATGGATGAATGACGGACTCAAGGAGCAAGTTGAACACGCTCTTTTTTTAAATAGTGGTGTGGCCATCTGTAATAGAAAACATAAGAAATATCAATGCGATGAGTTAAATGTCCATTTCATTTCTTCCCCAGGGTGGCAGACCACATAAACCAACTCCAGCTAGCTAACAGAAAAGCAATTTATTGACAGGACACTCAGGTCATGAGATCTAAGAATTGAAATAACCATCTCTGGACAGGCTGGAACCGGGTAACTTCAGGGACTTCAGAAGCATAAACCTGTGGAGCTTTTCTCTAGAACAGTGAATTTATTTGCATTTCTGATCTTTAATGACCTGCCATCAGATGAACCAGCTCTGGCCATGAAGGCAGGGTCATGCAGCACAGGTTCACTGCTGGGGGCCCCTCCTGTGTGTCAGGGGCAAGTCCCAGGGCAAGGGAAATGCTGGAAGCTAGCAGCTACACATATTTAGATTTTACAAATTTATGTTTATTCCCAGTCTCTCTAGGAAACTACCACCATGAGGAAAATAACATGTTCATCATCTCTGAAAATTTCCTTGTGCCGTTTGTATCGCTTCTGCCTGTCCACAGGCTCTCAGTGTCTTGCCTCTGTCACTGTAGATTACTTTGTACTTTCTAGAAGTATATATAAATGAGAGCATACAATATGTATTCTTTCTCGTCTGACTTCTTTCACTTAGCATAATTGTTTTGAGATTCACCCATGTTGTAGCATGTATCAGTACTCCGTTCACTTTTATGGATGAATAATATTTCATTGTGTGGATATAACACAGTTTGTTTATCCTTTTACTCGTTCATGGACATTTGGGTTTTTTCTAGTTTGGGGCTATTAACAACAAATCTGCTATGAAACTTCATGCACAAGTCTTCGTTTTAAGAAAATATGTTTTTATATCTCTTGGGTAAAAACCTAGGAACAGAATGGCTGGGTCATATTGTAGGTGTGTATTTAACTTTTCCAGAAAATGCCAAGCAGTTTTCCAAAGTGATTGTACCATTTTGCGTTCTTACCAGCAAAGTATGAGAGTCCCATTTGTTCCATATCCTCACCTACATTTGGCTTGTTTGCAGAATTTATTTTTTAAAACCTCTCAAAACTTAATACTAAGAAGACTAAAAGCCTAATTTTTAAAAGTTGGTAAAAAATTTCAATAGATACTTTACCATAAAAGACAGTCATTAGAGAAATAAATACTAACACCACAATGATATGCTTATTCAAATGGCTAATATTAAAAGGGAGCTAATAATTTTACAGTATTATGGTTTCCATTTTACAGATGATAAAAATTAGTCTCCGGGAAATAAGTAACCAGCTATCTAGTGGTAGAATTTAAATTTGAACCTACGTCTGTTAATCCCCACTTAACCTCTATGCTACTCAAGCAGCAGCCTTTTGAAGGAAAAAAGGGAACTCATTACTCAGGAATAGAATTTTCGTTTCCTCTTCTGATGGGACAGCCTACCACTAATTACAGTGTATATTATGGAACTTCAAGGTTTGGCATCTATTTTGCCTAAAGTATAAAATTTATGTTTTTTCAACATCTAGCTTTGTCAAGGTGCCTCTTGAAAGAGTACTCAAAGTGCAGAATGCCCACCAAAATTCATTGCTCTGTTAGATATCTAGTCCTGTTTAACCGTGATGATTAAGAAAAAGGGTTTTCTTTTTTTTTTTTCTTTTTGGCAAGACATATCTGAGTTTGAATCATGGATCTACTGCTTCTTAACTGTGTGATCCTGGCTAAGTTGCTAAACACTTCAAGCTTTGATTTCTTTGTCTATAAAGTGGGAACAATACTGACCTTACAGTGTTTAAAGAGTTAGAGGGGCTGATGTATATATAGTACTTGCCACACTATCCTGCACTTCATGCGTTCTCAAACACTGTTACTGTATCACAAACAATAATATATAACCACACTGAGAATAGGTGTGTTACGCTTCTCACTCACTACAAAGCCTACGTAAAATACTAAATCATTACTAGCTATTGCTCTGCATGTCTCTGAGGACTTGTTCCATTGAGGAAATGCTAATTCACCAACAGATGATGGGGCATTTAAGTCTATAAGAATTATTTAGAAGTCAGTGAAATATTTATCTTTTAGTTGTAAACATTAGAAACATTCTTTGGAAGGAATACCTATGGTTGCTGTTGAGCCGTCTCAGCAGAGTATCTGCATGGAGTTTGAGAGCTCAATTATTAGATATTCATGGCATAAAACAATCAAAGTAACTGTAATACAGAGCCCTAGGGAGCACCGTTCCTCATGCTGAGGTGACCAAAGCCTAGCCATGGTTTTGTGTGGCTTATAAGCCTTATCAGGCACTCACATTCTGCATACTCCCTGTGTCCTTTACCTGCTCTAACTCCGCCCACTCTTTTCCCAGGCCCCTGGAAGTGCTACTTTTGCCACCAATGATGCATTTTCCTCTAACTTAATGGGTTTTTTTTCTGAAACACAGTCAGCGTTTTCAGTCAGTTCTTATGGACCACAGTGAAGCTTCCTCCAAGCACTTGGATATAAGATTGCGAGGAGAGATAAGCCAGTTTCTCTATGGGATGCCTCCAGCAACTTCCTCTTAGGTAGTCCGGTAATGAACTGGCCCTGCTGAGAGAGCCAAAGTTCTACTGGTTGGCACAGCATTGATATGCAAACTTCCCAGAAGATGAGCCCTGAGAACAGAACATTTCTTCACACAGGCAAGGCTGTGCCTCATCTTCAGAGCAACCGGGATCAGGTATCACTGTCACCTTCCGGCTATAAATATATGAGTGGCAGGGCACTCCAGAGTCTGTCTCCTGAAGAAGCACAATTTAAATCGTCTCCGGCTGTGCCAGCGTAAGCAGGGCATGCTCAACTTAAGCTATGGGGCGTCCAGAGACAGGGGTCTGCCTATATACTGTTCCTTTAGTCCAAATGTGGACAATTCATTGTGTGTCATTGTGGTGTTTAGCCCTATCTCTTCTGCAACAGAAAAATAATACTCGTTCATTCATAATTCGACTAAAACACAAGTACATAGCACTTTAGAGTGGAGATAACTAAAGGCAGCTCCAAGGCCTGTAAGGTATACCCTTACCTCATCTGATTGATCCATTCATTTCTTTTTCAAAAACTGTGGTAAAATACACTTAAAAATTCACCATTTTTGCCATTTTTAACTGTACAGTTCAGTGGTATTAAGTATAGTCATATTGCTATGCAGCTGTCACCACCATCTATCTCCAGAATTCTTTAAATCTTGCAAAACAAAAATTCAGTACCCCTTAAATAATAACTCTACATTCCCACTCTTCACAACCCCTGGCGAGCACCATTCTACTTTCTGTATCTATAATTTGACTACTATAGGTGCTTAATGTAAGTGGGATCATACAGTATTTGTCTTTTTGTCCTATTCATTCTCAAGGTATATCGATAGAATCAGAAGTTAGCCAGTCACTCTCTAGGACCCTTGGCCAGGAAATTCCTACAGAGAGTTGGGTGAATCCCGCCGTTTATCTTGATGCCATTAAACATTTGTGTTTAATGGAACTTCTGGTTCCATGTTCGCAAAGCGATCCTGTGATTATGGGATGGCTTCTTGCCATAGACACATCTCATTGCCTCCCAACCACTCATCCCATCCTGTTTGTCTTATATAGCATTGTAGTACAGTTGGGGTGGTATTACCATCCCTTAACTCTGGAGATCAGCATTAAACCAATTTTCACAAACCCATACTCTTTGTCACAGTGATTGATTCAGGGATGGATACTGACCTACGCCTAAACCAATTTTCCGGCTACTGTGATTAGTTCACGGACAGGTACTTATCTAATTTAGTTCAATTAAAGCGAAGTTTAAGACTTTTATTTGATGATCGGGCAGAAAGAACCCTTCCTTCTTTTACTGAAGTTGAATAAAACAATACATGTCATCTTACTTTTCCCGACAACCATTTTATAGCCATGAAAAGAAGCGGCCCTAGGAGGGTGCCAGTGTGATGGAAAATAGAGCCAATATACCAAAGAAAATTTAATTCTTGGTGACAACCTTAAACTACCGGATTTAGCCTTGCTTGGAGCACTTCCTACCATAAACCTTTTGAATTATATGAGTCAATAAATTCTCTTTATTGTTTAACCAAATATGAGCTGGATTTTCTATTACTTGTTTTTGAGTGCATTCCAATAGACTCTCCATAAACATCTGTGTACAGGGCCAGGAAACAATGGTTACATGGACTTTATGTTCCCTTTGATACTAATTTCTCACTGTGAAAACAATATTTCGGCATTCTGGTTATACGCATTAGTTTCTTTAGCTTGTTTAATGTGAGATGTGGATTCACTCTCAGGATCCTGACAAGCTTTCGTTTCTGACTCTGTCCTACTGGGGCCCATGGTATACTTTCAAGGTAATGAATAATGTCCTGTGGTGACATCTTGGGAGGCCTTAGTGATTATACATGGCTTGCCTTAAAGGCTCTCTTTGAAGCTGAGCTTCTGTTTCAACTCTTTGAATTTCTGTAGCCACTGGAAATTGTTTTGAAGATTAGTGATTGTTCTAAAACAGCAACCAGCACCGGTCACACTGTTAGCCAACTGGTCTCTGACATTTGGCCTCGCAATCCTGGGAGCCTCCTAACTTAGGTCCCATTGCATTCACTGGTGAGCAAAAGGTAACCAAGTCTTCTTCCTGTAATTTCTGAATACTTCGCATGTGGCCATGATGGAAGCCATGTGATCCAGCACAATGACTAATATTAATAAATAGGGCATTAAGTCTAAAGCTAAGGGCCACCTCTAGTTTTATCACTGGCAGCGCTGAGAAAAAGTTGGAAGATACACACAGTTCATGAAGGCTCAAACTTTTCCTGGTCTTGTTTTGTCAATTTATCCAACTTATCCAGAGGCCCTGGACTTTCTTGTGGCATAATTGTGTGTTCTCAGAGGTTTTCCCCTTAAAGAAATCAGTGGTTCATTTCTCCTTCTCCTGACCCTGAGTAAAAATGTATTACACACAATAGAAGCAACTCATTAGCAGTAGAGTTGTTTCTACATGGTGTGCTCATGAAACATCTTTTTTATTAATCCTTTTTTACTTTTCAGTTACAGTTGACATGTTATATTAGTTTCAGGTGTACACCCCAGTGATTAGACATTTATATAACTTACTAAGTAATCATCCCAATAAATCTCATACCCATCTGACACCATACAGTTATTAGGATACTATTTCCTTTCCTGTGCTGTAATTTACATCCCTATGACTAGTCTGTAACTACCAATTTGTACTTCTTAATCCCCTCACCTCTTTCACCCATCCTAACTGCCCTCCATCTGGCAACCATCAAAATATTCTTTGTATCTATAAGTCTGTTTCTGTTCTGCTTATATGTTTATTTTGTTTTGCTTTTTTAGATTCAGTTGTTGATAGATATATATTGCCATTTTATAGTTCATATTTTTATCTTCTTTATTTCTTTTTCTTCTTTTTTATCTCCCCACCAGATTTTTTTCTTATATATTATGAGCATTTTTGTGTTTTAAATGACCTATATTTGAATCTGCTTCTACCATTTTACGCTTTTTTGGTCTATCCTCCATTCTCTCTGCTTATCTTTTTCTTTTTTCTTTTTTCTTTTTTGCTTTATTTTATTGAGTATGCTATTACAGTTGTCCTATTTCCACCCCCTTTATCCCCTCCACCCTGCACTCCATCCCATCACCCCCAAACCTCTTAGTTCATGCCCAGGGGTTGTACATACCAGTCTTTCCCTTCTTAATTTCCTATACTATTCTTAACCATCCGCGTCTATTTTTTTTTTGGTTTTTTTTGGTCAGCATTTTCCTTCCACCACTTCCCCAGCCCCACCCGTTTGGCTTTGTTAATGGGTCCTTTATGCATATTCCTGGATGACCCTTCCCCTCCCTTTCCCCTGTCATCCTCCACCCTCCTCCTGTCTGGTCAGTTTGTTTTTTATTTCAGTGTTGCTGGTTATGTTTTACTTGGTTGTTTATTTTGTTTATTAGGTTCCACTTATAGGCGAGATCATATGGTATCTGTCTTTCACTGCCTGGCTTATTTCACTTAGCATAATGCTCTCCAGTTCCATCCATGCTGTCGTGAAGGGTAGTAGCTCCTTCTTCCTTTTGCTGCTTAGTATTCCATTGTGTAAATGTACCACAGTTTTCTGATCCACTCATTTACTGTTGGGCACTTAGGTTGCTTCTAATTTTGGCTACTATAAATTGTGCTGCTATGAACATTGGGGTGCATGGGTTCTTTTGAATTGGTGTTTGAGGATTCTTAGGGTATAATCCCAGCAGTGGAATTGCCGGGTCAAAAAGCAGATCCAGCTTTAGATTTTTGAGGTAATTCCAAACTGTTTTGCACAGTGGCTACACTAGTCTGCATTCCCACCAACAGTGCGTTAGGGTTCCCTTTTCTCTACATCCTCACCAGCACTTGTTTGTTGATTTGGTTATGATGGCCATTCTGACTGGTGTGAAGTGGTATCTCATTGTGGTTTTAATTTGCATCTCTCTGATGGCTAGTGATGCTGAGAATCCTTTTATGTGCCTCTGAGCCCTGTGTATGTATGTCCTCCTTGGAGAAGTGTCTGTTCGGGTCCTTTGCCCATGTTTAAATTGAATTATTTGTTTTCATAGAGTGGAGTCATGTGAGTTCTTCATATATTTTGGAGATCAAACCCTCGTCTGAGGTTTCATTGGCAAATATATTTTCCGATACTGTTGGTTCCCTTTTCATTTTGCTGATGTTTTCTTTAGCCATGCAGAAGCTTCTTATTTTGATGAAGTCCCATTTGTTCATTCTTTCCTTTATGTCCCTTGCTCCAGGGGACATATCAGTGAAAATATTGCTGTGTGGAATATCTGAAATTTTCCTACCTGTGTTCTCCTCTAGGACTTTTATGGTGTTGCGACTTATATTTAAGCCTTTTATCCACCTTGAGTTTATTTTTGTGTGTGGTATTAGTTGGTGGTCAAATTTCATGTTTTCACATGTAGCTGTCCAGATTGCCCAACACCATTACTCCATTTTATGCTTCCGCCCCGCTTTGTCAAATATTAATTGACCATAAAGACATGGGTTTATTTCTGGGCTCTCTATTCAGTTCCATTGATCTATGTGTCTGTTCTTATGCCAGTACCAGACTGTTTTGATTACACTGGACTTATAATATAGTTTGATGTCAGGCATTGTGATCCCTCCTGCTTTGTTCTTCTTTCTTAAATTTGCTGCAGCTATTCAGGGTCATTTATGGTTCCATATAAATTGTTCTATATCTGTGAAATATGTCACTGATAATTTAACAGGGATTGCATTGAATCTATAAATTGCTTTGGGTAGTATGGATATTTTGATGATGTTAATTCTTCCAATCCATGAACATGGAATATGCTTCCATTTATTTGTGTTTTCCTTAATTTCTTTGTTCAGTGTTGTGTAGTTTTCTGAGTACAGGCCTTTTACCTCCTTTGTTAAGTTTATTTCTAGGTACTTTATTTTTCTTGTTGCTATAGTAAATGGGATTCTTTTCCCCTGATTTTCAATTCTGATATTTCATTGTTGGTGTACAAAAATGCCTTCAATTTCTGAATATTAACTTTGTATCCTGCTGTTCTTCCAAATTTACTTATTAAATCAAGTAGATTTCTGGTGGAGTCTATCAGGTTTTCCATGAACACTATCATGTCATCTGCAAACAATGACAGTTTTACTTCCTCCTTTCCAGTTTGGATGCCTTTTAATTCCTTTTCTTGCCTTATGGCTGTGGGTAGGATTTCTAATACTGTGTTGAATAGAAGTGGTGAAAGTGGACATCCTTGTCTTGTGCCCAATCTTAGTGGGAAAGCTTTTAGTTTTTGCCCGTTCAGTATAATATTGACTGTAGATTTCTCACATATGGCCTTTATTATGTTTAGGTATGCCCCCTTTATTCCCACTTTGCTGAGTGGCTTTATCATAATCAGGTGCTGTACCTTCTCAAATTCTTTTTCTGCATCTTGATATGATCATGTGATTTTTCTCTTTCCTTTTGTTTATTTGATGTATTACGTTTATCGATATGTGAATACTGTACCATCCTTCCATCCCTTGGATGAATCCCTTTTGATCATAGTGAATGATCTTTTTTATGTATCGTTGGATGCGGTTTGCCAATATTTTGTTGAGGACTTTAGTGTCTGTGTTCATCAGCGATATTGGCCTGTAGTTTTCTTTCTTTGTGTGCCTGGTTTTTGGATTACAATGATTCTGGCCTCATAAAAAGAGTTTGGGAGTCTTCCCTCTTCTGGGATTTTTTGGAAGAGTCTGAGAAGAACAGGGGTTAGCTCTTCCTTAAATGCTGTGTAAAATTCTCCAGTGAAACTACCTGGTCCAGGCCTTTTGTGTGCCTGAAGGTTTTTGATTACTGCTGCAATTTCATCAGCTGTTACCTGTCTGTTCAGGCTTTCTGCTTCTTCTTCATTCAGTTTTGGAAGATTATATTTTTCCAGAAATTTATCCATTTCACCCAGGTTTTCAGATTTCTTGGCACATAGTTCATGGTAATTTCTTATAAACCTTTGTATTTTTGTGGTATCAGTTATCATTTCCCCTCTTTCATATCTGATTTTATTTATCAAAAGGTCCTCTCCCTTTTTTTCTTGATGAGTCTGCTTAAAGGCTTGTCGATTTTGTTGATCTTTTCAAAGAACCACTTCCTGACTTTATTGATCCTTTGAACTGTTCTTTTAGTCTCTATGTCATTCAGCTCTGCTCTGATCTTGATTATTCCCTTCCTTCTGCTTGTTCTGGGCTTTGTTTGCTGTTGTTTCTCCAGTTCTTGTAGACATAGGGTTAGGTTGTTTATTAGAAATGTTTCTATCTTTTTTAGATAGGCCTGTATTGCTGTGAACTTTCCTCTCTGGACTGCCTTTGCTGCATCCCATAGGCTTTGGACTGTTGTATGTTCATTTTTTGTTTCCAGAAAACTTTTGGTTTCTTTTTTTATCTCATTATTGACCCATTCATTGTTTAATAGCATGCTATTCAGTCTCCATGAGTTTTAATGTTTTTCAGTTTTTTCCTTAAGGTTGGTTTCCAGTTTTAAGCCCTTGTGGTCTGAGAAAATGCTTGATATGATTTCAATTTTCTTAAATTTGTTGAGACTTGTTTTGTGCCCTATCGTGTGGCCTATCTTTGAAAATGTTCCATGTGCAATTGAAAAGAACGTGTAGTTTGTTTCTTTGGGATGAAAGGTTCTATATACACCAGTTAGGTCCATTTGATCTAATGCGTCATTCAGTTCCACAATATCTTTGTTGATATTTTGTTTGGATGATCTATCCATTGTCGACAGTATGGTACTAAAATCCCCTACTATAAGTGTGTTGCTATATATATCTTTCTGGAAGTCCTCCAGGATTTTCCTTATATATTTGGGTGCTCCTGTGTTGGGTACATGTAGGTTTACAATGTTTATGTCTTCTTGATGGATTCTTCCTTTGGGTGTAATGAAGTGTCCTTCTGGGTCTCTTTTTATGGCCTTTGTTTTGAAGTCTGTTTTGTCTGATATAACTATTACTACCCTGGATTTTTTTCCCTGTCCATTTGCTTGGAATATTTTTTTCCAACCTTTTACTCTCAGCCTGTGTAGGTCTTTTGTTCTGAGGTGAGCTTCTTATAGGCAGCATATGTGCAGGTCATGTTTTCTTATCCATTCAGCTACTCTATGTCTTTTAATTGGAGCTTTGACTCAGTTGCATTTAAAGTTATTATTGATAGTTACTTATTCCTATTCTCCTTGGTACTTATGTTCCTCTCTCTCTCTCACTCTTTTTCTTCATCTTCTTAAAGCATATCCCTTTAGCATATCTTGCAGTGCTGGTTTGGTAGAGGTGTATTGTTTCAGCCTTCCTTTGTCTGAGAAACTCCTTATTTTGCCTTCCATTTTAATTGAGGGCCTTGCTGGCTAGAGTAGTCCTGGTTGCAGGCCTTTGCTTTTCATTACTCAGAATATATATTGCCATTGCCTTCTGGCTTGTACTGTTTCATTTAAGAAGTCAGCAGCTAGCCTTATCGGGGCTCCCTTGTATGTTACTTCCTGTTTCTGCCTTGCTGCCTTTAAGATTCTCTCTTTGTCCTTGATATCCACCATTTTCATTATGATGTGTCTTGGAGTGGGTCTCTTTGAGTTCCTCTTGAATGGGATTCTCTGTGCTTCATGGACTTGCATGACTTTTTCTCTCCTCAAATTAGGGAAGTTGAAAAAGTTCATTACTTTTTCAAACTGGTTTTCTATCCCTTGCTCCTCCTCTTCCTCTTCTGGTATTCCTGTTATACAGATATTATTATGTTTCATGTTGTCCTGCATTTCCCTTAACCCCTCTTCATTCTTTTTGAGCCTTTTTCATGTTCTTGCTCTTTCTGGGAGTTTTTTTCTAGCATGTCCTCCAGCTTGCTGATTTTGTTACAGAAAAATGAAATGACCAGACACCGAGGGGTTTAGGAGCATGATCTTTATTTACGTGCAGAGGCCCAGAGGAGACAGACTCCAAATTCTGAGTCCAGAACAATAGCCCCGCACTCCTTTTATGTTGGGCCAAGTGGGGAGGGTCTCGGGAGGCGTGGTATAGATTTGGCGCGAAGGGGCTTACAGAGGTGGGAGAGAAGCATTTACAACATTTGTCAGGGCAAATAGCGTCTCAACATCTATAGCATTAGTCAGGGCAAATAGCATTTCATCTTTGGTATCAGCCTTGATTCCCTCTACAATTCGACCCTCTGTTGCATCTACCCTGCTTTTGATTCTTTCTACTGTGTTCTTCAATTCAGAAATTGTATTCTTCATTTCCTCTTGGTTCTTGTTGATAGTTTCTATGTCCTTTTTCATGCTGATATAGTTTGTAGTAAGTTCCTCATAGTTTCCCTGTATTTTTTGGTAATTCTCTCTGAGCTCTCTGAGTTCAGTGAGCTTCCTTATAACCATTGTTTTGAACTCAGTATCTGATAGGTTACGTGTCAGTATTTCATTTAGTAGTCTTTCTGAGGATTCCTCCTTTCCTTTCGATTCAGGGTTGTTTCTTTGTCTTCCCATTATTTGGCTGCTGGAGCAAAACCACAAAGCCCAGGAAACAAACCCTTAACCACAGAAATATCTCCCCGCTGCAACCCCGCTATCAACAGCAAATGAACCAGTGTTAATAAGGCTGTAAAGAGATTAAGATTATTATAGGAAAGGAGAGTAATAAACCATAGTATAAAATCTAGTGACTTAATATTCACCAACTTGATGGACAAGAAATGAATGTTAAAAGCTATGTAGTAAAGAAAATATTGCAAATCATGGAGAAGACCACAGTGGATTTCGTCTTGGTAGCCTCTAGTATTGACTGCTGTTTGTTCTTTCTGGATCCACCTCTGGTGATATCAGATGTTGACACCCTCTGACCTTAGGCAGCCTGTTCTAGACTTCCAGGGATCTATTGCCTGTGGCTGTCTCCTTCAGTTGTTAATCTAGTCACTCTGTGCTCAGCAGTCAGGCTTAAGCACCATAGGGTGGGGCAGAAGCCCTCCAGCGGCTGGAACTAATGATTCCCCTCAGGCTGCTGCTGCTCAGAGGAGAGTAGCCTGCATGAGTTCAATGGCTGGTGCCTTATGGGGAACAATTCAACACCGAGATCCCGGTGGCTACTCTCTCAGTTCTCTCCCCAAGGCCTCTGTCCCCAGAAAAGCAGTAGGGATCTACTTTGTAGGGATCTACTGTCTGTGGCTCCCACTCTGCACTCAGCAGTCAGACTTAAGCACCACAGGAGCAGGGCAGAGTCCCCCCTGGGGGCGGGGCTATTGTTTCCTCTCAGACTGCTGCTCAGGGGAGTGGCCTGCCTGAGCAAGATTCTGCTGCTGCTGCGTGGGGGATGACTCAGCACTGGGATCCAGGCGGCTACTTTCTCAGTTCTCTCCTCAGGTGTCTCCAGCCCACTCTGTCCCCACCTTTGCCAGAGCCCAGGGTAAGTGGCTTCAGATGAAAATGTATGCATTGGCCCTTTAATCAGCTATTTGAGTCTCCAGCTGCCCATCTCTGGCAGAGAGCAACCCTGCTGCTTTTCTCAGCTGGCTGTTATCTGTGTACTTTTTGGGCTCTGGTACCATAGGCTGGGGATCCCCACTTGTGGTTGAGGCCCCGCTCTTCTCAGGGGGATCCATTTGGCTGTTTAAATATCCCCCTGGCACCGCCACCTGAGTGTGCCCAGTTAGCCTTGTTGCATCACTGCTGCACTCTTTACCAGTCAGGTTGTCCTGAACTGATTTTTCTGTCTGTCTGAGGTTATAAGGCTTCTCTCTCACTATTGTTCAGTTGTTTGTTCCAGGTGATTTCTCCACAATTTAGTTGTAATTCCAGATTGGTGCTGGGAGGAGGTCAGTGTGACTTCCATTCACTCCTCTGCCATCTTGATCCCCACCCCCACCTCTTTTTCTTCTTAAAGAAGACCTTTTAACATTTCATATAATACTGATTTGGTGGTAATGAACTCCTTTAGCTTTTTCTTGTCTGGGAAGCTCTTTATGTGACCTTCGATTCTAAATGATAGCTTTTCTGGGTAAAGTAATCTTGGATGTAGGCCCTTGCTTTTCATCACTGTGACTATTTCCTGCCAATCTTTTCTGGCCTGCAAAATTTCTGTTGAGAAATCAGCTGACAGTCTTATAGGAGCTCCCTTGTAAGTAACTAACTGCTTTTCTCTTGCTGCTTTAAAGAGTTTCTCTTTGTCTTTAACCTTTTGCATTTCAATTATGATGTGTCTTGGTGTGGGCTTCTTTGGTTTCATCTTGTTTGGGATTCTTTTCACTTCCTGGACTTGTATGTCTATTTCCTACACCAGTTTAGGGAAGTTTTCTGTCATTATTCTTTCAAATGAGTTTTCAATTTCTAAAACATTTCTTTCTTAAGGGACTCAAACTGCAAAAATAAGATGTTAACAAAAGATAAAAATTACCTAGAAAACCTGAGTGTTTATTGTGTTTAATTTTACCCTAGAATTTGAGGGCGCTCTGAATGCAGGGAGAGTTGTGGATGAAATTATATTCAGCCATCCTTTGGGAAGTGTCCACAGACACATATTCCATCACTTGTGGCCATATGTGGAGCTCTTTTCCCTGTCAGTGTCAAGACAAGCCGCACTTGGTATTTACTGTCTATAAACATTTAAATCCAGTCACTCTAAACCTATGTGGCTCTGTCTTCTGTTTTCTCATTTTCAGTGATGGGATCATTTTTTTTTAACAGAGTATCCTGTGTAGACTGGTTCAGTGGAGTGCCATGAAGGTCTTCAATAAATTATAGGTGGATTTATGGGTTCTTCTCAGGACCGTGGTAGATTGGCTGAGTTGCAATGAAAGAGAACTTATTTATCCAGAAGGTCCCATGGGTCCTAGGTATTAGGGAAAGGAGATTCAAGAGTGGAGGCTTTTTTTTCCCCCCTACCTTATAGGCTTCATACTCTACATGGACAATTGTGTCTAGGATTCAATAGTCTACCACACTAAAGTGACACATTGTCTAATTGGTTACTTGGGAAAACTTCTTCATAGTAACCCAGTTTACCTCCTGCAAAATCACAGCAGTGAACAAACTTTCCAAGTCAGCCCCACAGTTAAAACAGAAAAGCATTAAAACAATTCAAGGTGGATAGGCCTCTGTCTGCTTATCATCTCTAAGAACAGATTCTTCATACTCTCTCTTGCAACTAGTGTTTCTCAGCACATATTATATTTTCCACCTCCTCTGCTCTCGTTAGAAGGAGGTGGTGACTGTAGGGGAAATGTCAGCTTCTGCTGAACTTGGCCCCTTCTAGTTAGTCTCTTGCTTTTCTCAGTCCATTGTGACTTTCCGTACTCCTTTATAAATAAACATCCTATGAGCTGTGCGCATGAGAAAAATGGAAGATGAGTGGGAGTTAGGTTCTAAATCAAAGAACAGTATCTTAAATCGGGGTCAGCATGTTAGCAGAAACAGTGGTGTTTAGAAATTTTTGCTGAGATAAATGGAATTTTTGAAGGAGAGTTCAGAAACCCTGAAGGTTATATGTATTGAATATGTATATTGAAAGGTAAATAACCGTTCCATCTGCTACCAAAAGCATTTACGTGAACCTAATTTCTAACTAAAACTATGACAGTGTGCACTGTGCCCCTTTGTCCTTTGTCATGAGGTTTCTCTTCAGCTGTCTTCTTGGTATGGCTCACGACTAATGCAGATGTTTGCTGTCTGTCTTCATTGAACTTGTATGTTCAGTTTATGCTAATCAAGCCAGTGATATAACCAGTCACATCATTCCACCAGTGACTAGTGTTTCTGAAGTAAAACAAGAACAGGTTTCTTTTAAAAATTTCTTTTTTCTCTTGTATTCCTTTTCCAGAGTTTGCTAGAATGGCTAGAAGATCTATGTCACTTGTGCACTAGGACAGCTCCAGCTAGGTAGTGTGAAGGACAAGGAAGGAGTAAAAAAGGAAAAATAACAAGTAAGCTCCTTTTCGTTGACAAAAATAATAGTGATGTTTTGCTGCCCCCAAAGGTTTTTATACCTGTTTCCACTTACCTAAAGACCTGTGCTCTGGCAAGTTTCTGTGAAGATCCTACTTTGTGTGAAGTAAAGGCCAACAACAGATCAAGTTCCAAAGCATAGCATGGAATTGTCTCTCTTTCCTATAGAATCAGGTTGTAGAATGAATTCAGACATTTGTTGGAGGTGTCTTAACACTGGAAGAAGTTTCATGTAAGTATGCAACACTGTTTTAAAGGGACTCCTATGACTATATCACACATGGAACTGTTTTCTTAAAGAAGGGCTAGAAAATTCATCTTCAAAGAGATGAGGCTACATACTGGCCCCTCTGCCTGGAATACCCTTCCCTTACTTGGCCACCTGCAAAATCCTAAACATTTGTACAGCAATATGCAAGTGTCTCTGACCTCTCTTTGCTATGTAGCATTACCTTCCTTGTTCCCCTAGAATATTTACTTCCTAGTTTATTTAGTTCTTGCCTCTGTTATAACACCTTTCAGAATAGAACAGGTAGCTGTTGACTTACCTTGTGTCAGAAACTGGCTAAGTGCTTCATAACCACCTTAGGATTATTTCTATTTTACAGATGAGGAAATGAGATAGCATATGAAAAATGGTTAGTTATCTAGCACAGAATAAAAATACAAGCTAAATTATTAGAAATCATAATATTATGTATTTACATATTGACCTAATGTCCCTTTGAGATTAGGGCAAATCTCACTCTTCTTTGTAGTTCTAACGCCTCACAGGGTGCTCAGGATCTATTTAGGTTCTTAATAAATCTTGATTAAAGGTGTGAGTGATTGACCAGTTGATCTGAATCTTAAGTTTAGAGTAGAGCAAAAGTGATTTATGGTAGGTAGAAAGCAGAACTTTTTATCTTTTATAAGGTATTTTTTCTAATTATAAATATATGTTCATTGAAGAATAGGACAATACAGAATGTGTACTTTTCATAGCCTCTATCACCCAGAGACAGTAAGTTTTTCTTCTAGTCTTTCCTCTATACATTTTTACCCTGATATCATATGTCACATTATATACATAGCTTTGTATGCTGGTTTGTGCTATTCCAATATCATAAATATTTTCCATGCTCTCAAAAACTTTTAGTAAGTCTTACATCTAATTGGCACACATAAATCTGTTTATTATATAAATTTACTTGTCCATTCTTTTATGTTTAATATTTAGAATGTTTGTAATTTTTCACTGTGATAAATAATACTATAATGGACATCTTTGTCCTTATATAAGTCCATACACACCTTTGATAAGTAGTGTTGGTATAGGACTCTCTAGAAATGGAATTACTGGTCAGTATTTTTAGACTTCTGATACATATTTCCAGTTCGTGCTCAAGAGAGGTTATAACTGTTTGAAACACACACTAGCTGTGTTTGTGCACACTCACCAATATTATTATTACCTTTTACATCTTTGTTAATTTGATAGACTGAAAAAGACATTAAGCCAGACTTAGAAGGCTATTTACTGTATAATTCTATTTATATTACCTTCTGGAAAAGGAAAAACTCTAGGGAAAAAAGTTGAATCAGGATCTGGGCATGAGGAAGGGATTGACAGGAAAGGGAGCTGAGGAAACTTTTGGGGGGTGATGGACACATTCTGTATCTTGATTTTGATGCTACTTTCATGACTGTATATGTTTGTCAAACTCATTGAACTATACATTTGAAAACAGTGAATTTTACTGTATTAAATTATACTTCAACAAACCTGACTTTTTAAAAAGTGCCTTGTGGTTAGCTATTTATAATCCTTTTTTGGAGAATTGTCTTTTTACCCTACTGCAGAACTGCCTACTGAATCTGAGAGGTTTTTTTTTTATTAATTTGCCTGATCTTTGAATATTGTCTGTCATATTTGCCAAAGATATCCTATTTTTTTAACTTTTTAGTAAATATTTTATGTATTTACTTGATATAGCCAAATTTGTTGATATTTATTTTAGTGGTTTCTTTAATTTTTTAATAGAACTCTCTGATAGAAACTGTAGAAACACTGATATGTTTCAGTAAATTCTACTTCAATTTCCATAGTAAATTCTGATAGAAACTGTAGAAACACTGATACGTTTCAGTAAATTCTACTATAGAAACTGTAGAAACTGTAGAAACACTGATATGTTTCAGTAAATTCTACTTCAATTTCCATAGTAAATTCAACCAGGTGCGGTCTGGGTAGACTTTTCCAATTAAAAGAAAACGAGCCCTCCATGCGTAAGCGTAGTTTTTGACCTTGCTGAACAATGTTCTTCGGCCTCCTCCTGCCGTCCTATTCAAACGGGCGCCACTGGGCTGAGCGAGTGGAGCTCGCCTGAGGCTGCAAGTCCCATGCTTTCCCCACGAGTGGCAGCAGCAGCAGCAGTTTAGGCACAGTGCCCTGCAAAGTAACTTACAGCAGTAGAAATTGAACAAAACCTCGACCAATGGAATAAACCTCGGTTAACATTTCCCTCCATTCTCCAGTTTTTGGAAGTTCTGTTTTGTCTTGATTTGCTCTGTCATGGGACTGAGGGGGAAAATATTATTACTTCAGTTGTACATTTCATTAAATATTTATCGAATGCTTACTGTGTGCCTGGCGCTTTGCTAGGTGCTAGACATGCAATGGTGAATCAGATGGACTCAGCTCCTGCTCTCTTAGAACCTCCAGGCCAGCTATGCAGACAGACAATGATGTCAAACAATGACATAAAATAATCGGAATTTGTGATAAGTGCTATGAAGCAAGCAAAGACCCCTCCGCTCCAAGTGGAGATGTGAAGGGGGCGGGGCGCCCATCTTCTCATTCTACTCTGAGAAGTTTTGTTTGGCCTCAAGCTTCCAGTACATTTTCACTTCTAAGAAGACTTCAGCAGAAGAAAAATGTTTGCAACACCACTGCCTTATGGAATTATAAATAAATATGAGAAGCTGAGTGAGCTTGAGCAAGGCCAAATTTTCTCCTCGATAAATTGTAGTGTTACCTGTCCTAGGAGTTGCTGTGAGAATTAGCTAAAATAAATGTATAAGGGGCAGAAGAGTTAGTGGCCGAAAACCAGAGACAGGCAGCCAGGGTTCAAATCCTAACTCCACTTAATAGGTGCTGCTCTCCCAGGTAAGTTACCTATTCTTTCTGTGCCTCAGTTCGCTTATGTAGAAAATGGGGACAGAAATAGTGCCTACCTCACTGAGCTGATTTGAGAAGTAAATGAAAAAACAAAAAAACTCACTATATATATATATATATATATACACACACACACACACACACACACACACATATACATATATATATATACACCTTTTAAAATAGTGCTTCCCTCATGGCAAGTGTTCGGTCGAGGCCAGCTAGCTTCTGCCATTGTCATCATCGTCATCACAGAGTACAGGTCTCAGCATGAGCACAAAGGATATTGTAGCCGTGCAGTCAGAACACCCTGGAACAGCCAGGCCCTGGGACTATGGCATAAAGGCAGAATGTGAGAAGCACAGTGGCCATAGACTTTCTGTGTAAAAGGGGTCAGAGATCTCATCCCAGTGCCAGCCCCATTTCCCTTTCTCTGCTTTACTGGGGAGAATGACCTTGACGGAGGGAGAACTGCATTTGGAGTAGATAGAACAGCCTTGGCTGCAGCCTGGCTCCACCACCCAGCCCAGAGGAGAGCCCTCTGATGTCTCTTGAATGATTTAGCTTTATTGCCTATTGTTTCTGTCCAAATTGCCTTCGGGATAAATGCCCCAGCTGGAACCCATAGAGAGGACACTAGCTTCCAAGCACCTCACGAGATGCTGATACTATCGCCTCATATAGAAACATCCTTCAAACTGACCATTAATGGAGGCTGTATTTTGTACCTTATGAAGACGAAATTACACTGCATTAGAAGTTCTGCACCCTGGTTTAGGCATTGAATTAGTGGAGGGATCCAGGCTGGGTGCTTTCCTACTGGGCATAATACCCAATTTATTTTCATTTACATTAACTTCTCTACATCACTGACCACACGAGGCATTAAACTGTTAAATGCCAACAATTCCAAATTGCTTGACACAGATAGAAATGTTTAATGAATAATAATAAAAAAAGGGAGCCTATGGATGACATTGATATGCAAAATTGTGAGAGCATGTTAATCAACTCTTCTCATTGCAGAGAGCTCCAAAAACTCTATCTCTTGTGCCCTCCCTCCTTCTCTTTCCTCCTAAGTTTATTTTGAAAACACAAAGCAACACATTTAATTGGAACAAAAGAGAGTAGTGTAGCATTGGTAACACAGCTAATAAAATGCACAGATGTAAAAGCCTTTCTCTGGAGGATTCCAAGGAGCAAAAAATTTTTTAAAGCCTATTTTTTAAGTTTATGGATGGAGGAGTTTGGCTGCTGGTATGAATGGAGTTTTAATTTATGAATTTCCTCTTGGTATGAATTACATTGGCCTTAGGTCTTATGGTCTCACTGGCCTGTTAGAAGGGGTGTCAGCTTAGGCAAAAGGAAGATCAGCACCTCATTTCCAAACTTGCAGGAACATTGGGGGTTACCTTGGGCAGCAGTGGAATCTTAAAGCCTTTGTCAACATTGATGGGTCTTTCCTCTATAATTTTATACTCGCCTCTTAACTTCATGCCATGAAGTGGGTAAAAGAAGTTTGTTGAAAAGAGAGATCTAGGTGGGAATCCAGGCTCAGCCCTTCATGAGCAGTATGACTGGGCAAAATGGCTCTAACTTCTCTGATCCTCAAATTCCTCATCTACAAAATGGGCAACAGGTATTCTTCTTCCATGCTAATTTGTAAGTTTGGCAGCAGAAGCTCAGGTCTGTAAAAATACACATAGAAAGGAGACTGGAAGGAAAGACAATAGAATGCCAACAATAGCCGTTTATTTTTCCTCTTTCCCAAACATTTTAACTTTCTATATAGGTAAGCATTACCTTTCAATAGGAAAATTATGAGTTACAAAGGCACATATTTTGTTGTTAGAGCTCACATAGATTATAACTATTGAAATTCCTTTTCCTCTGCCCCATACAATCCACTTTTCTCTATTTCTCTTTTGAAAGGAAAACATATGGGGTATATTAGTTTCCAATTGCTTCCGTAACAAATTACCCGGCAAACTTAGTGGCTTAAAACAACGCAAAGTTATTTTCCTGCAGTTCTGGAAATAGAAATCTGAAATGAGTTTTGCAGGGCTAAAACTGAGGCATGGGCAGGGCCGGCTCTTCCAGAGACTGTGAGAGGAGAATCAGCTTGTCGGCCTTTTCTTGGCCTCTGGTGGCTGCCAGTGTCCTTGCTGTGTGTGCCCTTCCTTCATCTTCAAGCGCATCACCCCAGTCGCTGCCTCTGTCATCCTACCACCTTCTCCTTTGTAAAGGCCCTCATAATAACAGCAGACACACCTGGATAATCCAGCATAACCTCCCCGTCTCAAAATCCTTATTCACGGCTGCAGACTCCTTTTTGCCATATAAGGTAACACATGCACATTGTTTAGTGGGGGATGGGGTGGTGTGGGAGTGGGGTGCATCAGTCACTCAGTTTAACACACGAGATTTATGTAAGAGGTAAAAGAGTAAATAAAAACATCATCAAAGTTTCTGATAATGTGATGTAACAAACCCAGTCCTTTATACAGAATGCTGTTCAATTCTTACGCACCATGACCATAGCAGACCAAGTGCCCTGGCAGGAAATACAAGGCATTCGGGTCTGGTGCGAATGTAGGAGCTGATGTATCTTATTAAAGAAAAAACAATCACAACACACAACAATGAAAACTGTAGAGCCCTTCCTCCCCAAATCTCTAAAAGGCCAGAAATTCAGCCTAAAATTATTGATATTATTATTTCTTTGAAATGTCAGTTCTTACTGTCACAAGGCACCAGAGAGACCCTTGTCAGGGCTGCTTGTTTCAAAAGCAGCCTGTTTTCTCCAGGTTGATACCAAGGCGTGCCAAGAATGATTTTTTTAAAAAAGGAAAAAGATTTAAATTGTTATTTTTATGTTGAAAAATGCCACAGGTTATTAAACTAACATCGGGAATGGATATAATCAGATCTCATCTATTATTAATGAGGTGCTGCCTTAATGTGATCATTATAGGTATGTGCCTTACACCTAGACACTATCATCTAACACAATAACAACCTAAAATAATGAGTTGCCAGCGTGATATTTTTCTTCTGTGAAGGGTTATACCTATAGGGTTGCTTTTTCCTTTTCTTATAACAACACCAATAATAATAAACTGTAACATTTTAGATAGAGACAGGTGTAAGTTTTATTTGTAATATAACAGTTACTGCTTAACATCTTTATAGTTAAAAGCTGCTACGGCGTCAACACAAAAATGTTTTGAAAACCATTATTATTACAGCTTTTAATGATGATCCCAGAACTAGAAAACCTCACGTAACTTTAACAAACATCTACTGTGTGTATGTGTGTGTGTGAGAGAGAGAGAAAGAGAGAGAAACAGAAATAGGTAGAGATCCAAGATATGATTGTGCTTATCAGTCAATTTACTGAAATATTTAAAAATGCACTTTCTCTCATATAAAAGCCTTTTCACTGCAACCCCTTTCCTTCTCTAAGGGATAGGGTCCAAAAAGACATAAATTGAGCCTTTCCAAACAGAGGCAGAGACAGGCCACATCTTGACGAGTTTAGCTTCCTTCGTAGCAGGCGATTGCAAATTGTTGTGCTGGGGCTTGCTCACAGAATCCTGTTTAATCTTTAATGCAGTTGAATACTGTGCGTACAGTTATCCGGAGACCAGATTAGACCAATTTAACTCGGAAATGAGAGCGAATGAGACCTAAGCGTCTGAGCACCGGACGACGGCAAAGGGAGTTGAGAAAAGCTCAAGGCTGGCCAATGATAGCCTTCCTCTCCCCCATGGACATTCTGCTGTCCCACCATGCCCTCCCTCTACTACCTCGCTCCACTTCCTCACAACCGACTCGCTTCTAGCTCCGCGGTCGGACTTTTGCTCTTCTGGGCCCGTTTCCGGGCCGCCTCCAGGATCTCTCCAAATGATTTGTCAGGCTTGATCTCTCTGGAACATTAGTGCTGTTACCAGTCATGGGGCCTGGTGGCTCTTCTTTTTGGCTTCTTCGTCTCTGGCTGTCCTGTGTTTCCCTGGCCTGTCTTCCCCTGGCACTCGGTGGGCTCCTGTGCCTCTACCCACTCCTGAAAGGGTGTCATTCCCCAGGCCTTTTTGTGTCCAGCTTCCATGATCAGACCTGTACTGGTAACTCCTAAGACCGTATCTCCAGCCTCGTCCCTGCTAATGAGATTCAGACTTGAATTTTCACCCACTCACCAGATGGCTCCACAGGAATGTTCCAGGAGCCTCTCAAATCGACCAAGTCCAGCTTTGCTCATGAGCTCCTGTTCTTCATCTTCAGTTCACCTACTCTGTCCTTCCTGACCATCTTGGTTAAAGGCCTCACCTTCTTCCAACTCCTTGGAAGAGGAGCCTGGAAACATATTTGCCTTCCTCCACTAGGGCCTTTACTTTTTAGGTTTTGCACTTTGGTTTTTTTTACAAGGGGACGTGTGTCTTCCTTATTCCCTTGCCTGCTATATTGCCTCGGCGATTATAGTAACCTCTTAATTAAACACGCTGCCTCAGCACAGCCTTTGTGTTGCTGCTAGAACTAACTTTTTCAAACACAGGGGGGCTCATGATAGCACTGGCAGTGCTACTTTACAGAGTAGCTGCTCAGCAAATGCTGTTTCATTATTCTTTAGCCTCAGTGACTTTATGTGGTGAATTGAAAGGTTTAGACAAGATACCTCTAAAATCTAGCCTGAGTATGATATTTTATATGTCCCTAAGAAATAGGAGATGGAGTTTCCATCTGACTTTCACTCACCTGAAATTCTTATCACTGGGCCCAAGTCTAAAGAGAGATTCCAACATTTGAGGCTCATTTTCACTCTGCAACTCTCTCTTCTCCATGGATTTAGCCAATGTCAGACTATCTCAAGCTCTCAAATCAATGATGCTCAGAATACAAAATATACTCTGATGAGAAAGAGGACAGTGGGCCATTTGCTTTAGGGTGGACTATCTGAAATAACTTATCTGTAAAATAAGGAGGATGAACTAGGGAATGCTAGGTCCTTCCATTCTCCTTCTAAAAAATATGGTGTCTCTTTGGAACCTTATTGATATGCTGAATTTGGACATTTAAAATTGTTCATCTCATAGAACCACACACTTTTGTATGTATATTCTCTATGGTTTTCTTTGAGTGATGATCTCTGGCAACAAGAAGGGCAATTGTTCAAGCTGCTGGCCTCCCAAATCCATCCCTGCATTTTTATGGGGCCACACTTCCCACAGGAGAGCAGCTAGGATGTGCAGCACGCCCATCACCGGGAGACGCACATTCTGCCGACGGGTGACTTTGACTCAAAAGCTCCCCGTCAGCCTCGATGAACTTTTCTTAGAGCTGCACTGCATTTCCAAGTGCTTCCACCCAACCTTCCTTCCTTCCCGTATTCTTCCTCTTAAGGTCAGACCTGCATAATGGCCTGTCTGGCTGCTTACCCAGCTTCTGCCCATTTTCTCGCACAGGTGCTTTCCGTAATAAAGTTCTTCCATGTCTTAGCTACTGCTTCTTGGTCGACCTGGACTCATACACAATCTATCTTTGGTATCATAAGAAATTCACCTTTATCCATGGAAGAAAATGGAACAATTGGTCTGGTTTCAGCGCTATCTGTGCAACTGCAACCAGTCCTGCAGATTCTTTTTTTCCATAGTAATGGCATCTATTCATCTTTTTCTTTAAAAAATGTTACCCTCCAGTTACGAAGAATTACATAATATTTGTAAAACCTATACATATATAAAAAGGAGACACAATTATCCATAATCTCTTCATTCCTAAGAAACTACTGCTTGCAGGTCTTTTTTACAGTACATGGAAAATTCTCATATAACAATAACAAGTAGAAGTTGATACCTATTATGGTTTAGTGGAAGAGTTGGCAGACTTTTTTCTGTAAAAGGCCAGATTAGTGAATATTTTCAACTTTCTTGGCCATACAGACTCTGCTGAAGCTTTTCAGCTCTGCCTGGTAGAGTGAAAGTAGCCAGAGACAATAAGTACATGAGAGTGTGGCTGTATTCCAATAAAACTTTATTTAAAAATCAGCTGGGGCCTGGATTTGGCCTTGGGGCCATAGTTCGCTGACCCGCGGTTTAACAAAAAGGTCCTGGAAGACTTAACCAGTGGCCGAATGAGGATTTTCATATCCTATTGAAAATGGTCCTTTGGAACCTGTAGAAATCAGCCTGGGATTTTTGCAAAGTGGCAGCTGGAAGACAGAGCCCTAGCTATCAGTGACTTGTCAAGAGCTCACTGCTGCAGATGTGGCTAGCTCACCGCTGTCAGGGGATCTGTGTGTGAGGGTGGAAACTCTCCTTCTTCCCTTCTAGGTTCTCTGGTTGGTCTGATAATTAAATTGACGTAAGACAGATTAACAGAAGAAAAAACAATTTAATTTTCTGTATAACGTGAGCACCGCATATTTGGGAACAGAGGCCAAGTGGGTTATTTGGGGCTTCTATGCCTCATGGAGGAGCTCCAGAGTGAGACTGGGGCCTGGGGCTTCACAAGGAAGAAGAATCATTCGCAGGACAATGAGAAGAACACATGACTGGTAATTAGAAGTTTGCCCTGCCTTACAGATAGGTCTTTGAGATAAAAAGTTATCTCTGGTAATAACTCTTTTTCTGGTACAGGTTCCCTATCTAAATTCTTGTAGGTAGTTAAGAGAGAGGTAAAAGTTTTTATTGAGTCAGCTGATTCTTGATTGTCTTTAGCTCAAAATAATCAACATGCCAAAGTGGCATATTTTCAGGTGGCACATCCTACCCCCCGTCCCCAGGCCACAGGGGTCAGCCCTTGGATGTGTGACAGCCTCCTGCTTGGATGAAACTTCCCCAGAAGGACTAGCCGTGACTTAAAGTGGAAAGAAGAGCAGCCAAGCTGACAGCTATGTCGTGGTCTTTTGCTGTTGTCAGGCATGAGTTAAATAGGTTCCAACCCCTTCCTAATGTGCTTTTCTCATTTAATTTTGTGGCTGCATAAACTTTCATAGCAAATAATGAGTCAGGGCTACAGCCCAAATGTTATGGACTCTTTATGCATCTGGAGAGTCGCCGTGCATTCTAACGGCCTGCTTAACCGGGCGCTGGCTGAGCCCAGCAAGCTTGTTTTGGCTTGGAGAGGAATTCTGCAGAATGTGAGGGGAGCCCACCAGAGAGCTCCTTGGCCTCACTGCCACCCTCCCCTCTCCACAGCAAGTGTTTTTCCCAAAGACTTGACAGCCGACCCTCTTGGGTCAGAGTGAATTTGTCCCTCAGCTAGAATTCTGATTGTGTCTGTTTTGATTTGAGTGTTGAAGTATAAATTCTTACCTAGGAGTCCTGTTTTCAACATCTACATTTGATACTCCTATTTGCCCATGGAAATGAACATTGACTACCTATTCTCCAGCCCATCTGCTGGGGTGGCACTGTGCCTGGTTCCTGGCAGGGCATGCTCCGCAGTGCTGGGGCTTCATAGCTCTGTGTTTGGACGGATGGCTGTGAGGGGCGGGGAAGGAAGTGGGCTCAGAAAGAGGAGTGTTGCAGGAAGAGGCTCTTTCGTGCGGAGCCCCTAGTTGCAGCTTCCTGGCCCCTTATGTCAGCAGACCCTGCCCTTTCAGAATCAATCTCGATCATCTAGAGGTTAAGCCCCCCAGAAAACCTGGGTGTTAGAATCGCCTGTTCACATGGAGGATTATAAATGTTGGAAGCTGATTTCAGTACTCTTTCCAGAGCAGTCATCACTCAACATAGGAGAGGGTAGAGGGAAAAAAGCAGACTACAAAATGGTAGTGCACAGCGTTACCCCGCTAATGTAAAAAGCGTGTGCACATGCATTTGTGCACCTGTTTGTATTTCCGGTGGTGGAGTTATAGGTGATTTTTATTTTTCTTTTCTTTTTTGATTGTCTGATTTTAAGTTTTTCTACATGAGATGTATGGGTGATAAAAAAGCAAAGCAAAACAAAAATAGCTGCAGAATGTTAGGTAGGAGAAAATTCTTTACTGAAAAACCTAACCTTTGGCCGAGAAAGAATTTCTAAGTCCTCTATAAAGTGACAGTCTATTCGTGCTGGTGAAGTTTGAGCTGAGACTTCAGGACATGAGACAAACAACTGGCAAGCAGAGGTGATGATGCAGAGGCTGGCACAGAGGGAACTGCAATGTTGATTCTGAAGGTTCTCTGGCAGACGGGACTAGGAACAGAGCCAGACCTTCGCAGGACATTCACTGTCTGCATCACTGTCCCTGAGATGGCTTCAATCGTTCCCCCCATGTGCAGTCCCAGCCTTCCCTAGAAGAATTGATTGCTCCTTTTCTGACTCCACAGAAGCCTTTTGCTGGCTGCTCTCTTGAAGTGGCGTTTCCATTGTGGGTGGGATTGATCGACACATTCCAGTTCCTCTCTCCAGCAGGTGCATGGGTTGTTTGGTGGAAGGAATCACCTCTCCAGGGCTTAGAAGAGGACCTGGTTCATGGTGGATGCTCAAATTAAATCTCTCCCCTAATGGCCAGAAAACTTGATTCATTTTTATTTTACTGCTTTAGTTTGTTTTTATTATTTATTTGTGATTTTATACACACACACACATATACTTATAAAATTTAGCACCGTAACCACTTTTTAAGCGTACAGTTTAGTGTGACTAAGTGCGTTCACATTGTTGTTCAACCATCACCACCATCCATCTCCAGAACTTTTCGTCTTCCCCAGCTGAAACTCTACCCACTAAACAATAATTCTCCATTCTTCCCTCCATCCAGCCTCTGGCAACCACCATTCTACTTTCTGGTTCTGTGAATCTGACTACTCTAGATAATGCCTTTAAATGGAACCATGAAACATTTGTCCTTTTGTGACTGGCTATTGCACTTTGCATAATGCTCTTGAGCCTTGTCCATGCTATAGAATATGTCAGCATTTCCTCCCTTTTCAAGGCTGAATAATATTCCATTGTATGAATAAACCACATTTTGTTTATCCATTTATCTGTCGATGGACACCTGAGATGCTTCCGCCTTTCAGCTACTGTGAATACTGCTATTGTGAGTACTGCTGCGGTGAACATGGGGGTACAAATCTCCATTCTTGTGACTGCTTTCACTTCTTCAGGGTATATCCCTAGAAGTGGAATCACTCAGAAAACTGTACTTAGAGTATGGCTGTAGCCTGGCATGAGGGGGAAGCAAGATGTAAAAGAGGTCATAGCTGTAGCGCTTAGAGTCCATATGGAGTTGGAGAACTCCCTATCCCAGATTTACCTACTGGATCAGAATCTTTCTGGGAACTGGGCTAGGAATGTGTGTTTTTAATAAGAACTCTTGAGTATTTTTTTTAAAAGATTTTATTTATTTAGTTTTAGAGAGAGGGAAGGGAGGGAGAAAGAGAGGGAGAGAAACATCAAAGTGTGGTTGCTTCTTGCACACCCCCTACTGGAGACCTGGCCTGCAACCCAGGCATGTACCCTGACTGGGACCTGAACCAGTAACCCTTTGGCCCACGCCCAATCCACTGAGCCATACCAGCCAGGGCAAGAACTCTGAGTAGTTTCGATGTGCAGTGAGGTTTGGGGATCACAGAACTCCATGATTTTCAAGGTCTCTTCCCAGTTCAGTATTGACTAAATAACCATTACCTCATCTACCTATGGGGCTTCTATGAAATCCTTAGATCTTTTCCTTGCAGAAGCAAAATAGAATTTGAAGAGTAACTCACCATCTAATTCTCACAAACAGAGTCAAAATGGTAAACAAAATTATAGCTATTAATGGGTTATTTTTCTCCATGAGGGGAAACAATAGTCCTAAAACTACAACTTAAGTGCTTTGCTATGTCACTATCTTCACCCTGCAACTTTGCTGTTGATTTTATCATTACTACATGCAGATTTATAGTAATACGAGCCACAATTTTTGGTAGCAAAGAACATTCCTGGCACTCTTTTGGAAATAACTGCATTTAATTTCCCCTCCGTCTTGCAAGGCAAGATCGCCTTCCATTTCACAAAGGCAGGCACTAAGGCATCCAGGCCATAAGCACGCACCTGAAGTCACACAGTGATATGCACCTCTGTTTGTCTATATGCATGACATACCAGAAATTTACTTCTAAAGGGAATCCAACCCAATGCCCCCATTTTCCAGGTTCATGTAGAGACTGGGAAGTGAAGTGTCTAGCTGAGGACCCACGGTGGACAGCACTAGGGTCAGAAGCCACATTCTTGACTCACACTCTACTGTGTCTGTAGAGAGCCACTCCCTTAAAATTCTTTCATGTTTCCTCCCAGATAGGCCATGACTTTCTTATAGGTACAACCTCAGTGCAGACCTCAGTCCCATTGGGCCTAGGATGGCACTAGGCACATAATAGGGGGTGACCGAGTGAGTGGGAAGGGTTGTACAGATGAGAGAAAGAAACATGGCATGAAGAATGGCTCCCCTTAAACAGTATAATTTGTATCTGTGAAGAGCTGCTCTTATCAGTTATCTGTATAGTGGGAAAGGTACATGGGATTTAGAGCCCAAAAAACTTGGATTTTTAATTCCATTTTACTGTTTTACTACTGAAGGAGATCAGGTTTTGCCATCCCTTGAACAGGCCACTTTGGAATAAGAATTATTTTGAGTTGAAGACAACCGAGAATGAACAGATGCAGGAAGACTTCTTGGCCTTCTCCTTAACTACCTAAAAGCGGGGCACAGATTCCCATTTGTAAAAGAATTGCTCTGTAACAGGAAGAAGAGAGCCCCCTTATTACCACAGATGGAGAGTCTAAGCTGAGACAAGTTTACATAAACAGACCTTGCTAAATAACCCTTTTCTTCCATTAGTTCTCCCATATATTGCCTAATCACTTCCCCATAATTTATTGTCCCTTGAAGCCCCAAATCCCCTGTCCTTTGTTAAAATGGCTTAAAAGCACCAGAGTCTGATCCCTTCTTTGAGTTTTATTTCTTTTCTGTGAACTCCTGTGCATATAAGTATTAATAAAATTGTCTACCTTTCTTTTCTGTTAATCTAGCTTTTGTTAGTTTAATTTGCAAGTCTCCATATACTCTGCATAAGAGGACTGAGGAAATTTCGTTTTTTAAATTTTCATTTTTTTTAAAGATTTTATTTTATTTTATTTTTAGACAGAGGGGAAGGGGGAGAGAGAGAGAGAAGGAGAGAAACATCAATGTGTGATTGCCTCTCACGCGCCCTCTACTGGGGACCTGACCCACAACCCAGGCACATGCCCGGACTGGGGAATCGAACCGGCGACCCTTTGGTTCACAGGGCGAGGCTCAATCCACTGAGCTACACCAGCCAGGAAATATTATTCCTTCCTGACACTACATTGAGATCTTGCACAAATGATTAAACTCTCAGCCTTAGTTTCTTCATCTCTAAAACGAAAACATTAACATCTACTTCAAAGGATTATTAGAAATAGAAAGTAAAAGCATCCTTCATAGAGCCTGACCTCCATCCCCACTCCTAGGAAGAAGCACACCAGTTTCAAGGAGAAGGCTGGTTCGCCAACTGCAGGGGGATGCATCGCAGGTGCAACCGGGCAACCGGAGGTTGTAGTGTGAAGCTTTTGGCCCAGAGAATGTCTCTGTTTGTATGAAATCAATAGAAGGGTCCAGTTATACACCCATGTTCATAACAGCACCGCCCACAGGAGCCATAGTGGAACTCAGGTGTCCATCAACAGATGAATGGATAAACAAATGCGGTGTATATATATAATGGAATATTTATTCAGCCTGAGAAAGGAGGGAAATTCTGACATATGCTACATTATGGATGAACCTTGAAGACATTATGCTAAGTGAAATAAGTCAGTCCCAAAAGACAAATACTGTCTGTCCCACTTATATGATGTACCTGGAGTAGTAAAATCCATAGAAGCAGGAAGTAGAATGATTTACCAGAGGCTAGGTGAGGGGAGATGCAGAGATGTTGTGTAACGGGTATAGAGTTTCAGTTTTGCAAGGTGAATACATATTACACCACTGAACTATCACACTTTAAAGTGGTTAAGATGGCAAATTTTATGTGATATGTATCTTACCACAATGAAAATTTAAAAAGGAAAGAGTCCAGGAGCAATGATTATTATTTTACTTCAGATGCACATAAAAACATGTCTTTTCTTTCTGAGTCCAGCCTAACAGCCTGAAGCCCTTTCTTTGGAGGCAAAACTTTGTCCATGCTGCAACAGGTGAGAAAGAGCTTCATAATTTTCAGATTAACATCCTTTCTTTGTTAATGCCTCACTAATTATCATGTAGACTTAGCATTAAACCATAATTATTATCAGTTAATTAGACCTTAAAATGTATCTTTGATAACACCTCTGGCATTTAATTATATAACTAGTAACTTATGAATGTTATTCAGGGAATATATGACTACAGTAAAGTATAATTAGATCTCATTTTTGTTTCTTGATATCATATTGATTATGATAATAGTTTTGTAGTTTTTACAGGTTAAATGGAAATGATCATATTCAATTGATGGTCTATAAAACAAATGAACATTTTAGAACATTTTAACATATTTTAAAAGCGTATTAAATGAGAGAGGCTGTAGGAAAAGAAAAAGTATTTATCATTCTTGATCCCATTTAACAAAAGTTCGAAATAGATAAATTCCTTGTTTCCAAGGTCACATTTTGCCTAAGAATAAATAACATTTAAAATATATGTAATAAAAATTAATTTTATTAATTCTTACCGTTGGCAAAGAGAAACATAAAACTACCAAATTCTTCCCAGTATTGTGAAAGTAACTAAGTCTCCCCAAAAGTTGTGTACATATCAACTCATATTTTAAATGTCCTACTGTACTTAGGAAATACATGGTCATTCTTTTTGTAAAATAAAGAATCTTTTTTTTTTAGGATAATGTGGTTAATTTTTTTTCTTTGTAAGAGAATTAAAGCTTAGCTAGAAATCAGATAGTCTGGTTACATTGACTGATAGATTCTAAACCCCTGGAGAGTCATGTTCTGTTCCCGTTACATATTTTTAAATTTTATTTTTCAGTTACAGTTTACACTCATTATTATTTTGTATTAGTTTCAGGGTTACAGCATAGTGATTATACAATCAAATACTTTAAAAAGTTGACCCTGTTACATATTAATATCATTACTAATTCCTAACCTGGTGGTTCATACATTGTAGGTACTTTTTCAGCTTTATTGAGGTAAAATTGACACTTAAAATTGTAAGATATTTGAAATGTACATCATGATGATTTGATATACACAGACATACACACATTGTGAAAGGATTCCTTTCATCTAGTTAATTAACATCTCCATCACCTCACATATTTATCTTTTTTATTTGTGCGTGGGAACATGTAAGTTCTATTCTCTTAGTAAACTTTAATTATACCATACAGTGTTATTAACTGTAGTCATCATGTTATCCATTCCATCCTCAAACTTTAGCAAGCTATTCCTCTTTCCCCCTCCTCCAACCCCGGGCAACCACTTTCCTGTCTGTGAATTTGACTTTTTGTTTAGCTTTCACATGTAAGTTATACCATGCAGTATTTGTCTTTGTCTGGCTTATATCACTTAACGTAATATAGTGCCCTCGAGGTCCATCTGTGTTGTTCCTTCTTTCTCATGGCTGACTAGTATTCCATTGTATGCATACAGTATATCTACTTCATTAATCCATCTGCTGTTGGACACTTAGGCTGTCTCCATATCCTGGCGATTGTGTTGCACTGAACATAAGAGTGTAAATATCTTTTTGCTCTCCTGTTTTCATGTCCTTTGGACAAATACCCAGAGCTAGAATTGTGAAAGCACATGGTATGAATACTGATTGCCTTTTGAGTGAGAGAGCTTGGGGAAAATTAAAGAAACTCTGCTTTATGTACTTTCCTTCCAAAAAATGAATGATAAACCATGCCTTAGGAAAACAAGTAAAGACCCTGGAGTGGAAAGGATACTCAGAGCTTGGTGCATTGGTGAATATTTGGTCACAGAGGAGACTGGAATGTACTTGTATAAGGAATAAAGGTACAAAATAGATAAGGGAACTGCACCAACAGGGTTAGGTGTGAAACTGAGCTATAGGAAACATATTCAGAATTGAATTTGTACAATGAATGTAAGACAAATAGATGGATTGATTTACATAGCGTTAACCCCATGTCCTATTTGTAATAAAAATGCTATGATCAGCTGAAATTTTGGGTACTATTTGAAATGTAACATAAATGAAAAAGCTCGTTGCTCAAAGTCACAAAGAATGAAAGAAATCATTGTTTAAAATCACACAAGTGTGATGCATCAGTCATTAGCTGAAAGTGCTTGTTAGCACACTCCTCATTTTTCAATTAGAATTAAATAAAAAGGTTTTAAAAACATATGTTGATAACTTAGCTTTGCTGTTCAAAGAATAGCAACTGCCTGGGTGTCTTCCCGATCACAGACAATCTAAGGGGCAGAGAGAAGAAACGCTGACTTTTTTCTTTTTAAACATGAGCTTTCTTATCAAATCCAAACAGCTTTAATTTGAATATTTGTGTAATCTAATTTACATTTTCCTACCCGGAACTGAGTGATCCTTGCGTAGATGGAAAGGACGTAGAAGTTAACATCCTTGCTCAAAGAGTAGTGTCATAACTCAGTGGGAAAGATGGCCAGCCCAGTCAGGAGCAAGAGAGCACAGCTCTGTGGTTTTGGGCAACGGACTTAACATCTCTGAGAATATATTCTTACCTGTAGAATGGGGCAGTAGGTTGTTAGGATAAAAGAAAATATTTGGAAAGCATGCCGGTTAATTGGTGTTTCATTAGCGGTAGTTAATTTTCCTCTTATGATTGTAAGGAGTGGGCAGGCAAATTGCACTGCGACCGAATAGGGAAACCAATCAGCTCACCAATGAGGAACACGAAAATACAAAACAAAAACCCCAGAAAAACAAAACTGTTTAACTCACAGAGTTTGTAGATGTACTTTGGGGAAAAAAATTGTGTTTACCCAAAGCAACTTAAGTGCATTTTGTTTAGGGAAGAATAGAGTGATATATCATCTAAAGGAGACTGGACAGGAGTAGGGCTAGTAATGGGACCCCCTCTGTTTCACCAACCTTCTGAAGAATCATTGCAATACATACTCTAACCAATTTACCATATTTATTAAGTAAATAAATCACCTTTTTGAGGAATTTTTCTCTTCACAGTGCTTAATATCTTGGTACCCTGAACAATAAGGAAATAAACTCCGTTAGATAGTATTTTAACAGTTCATCAAGGCAGAAGTAATGAAATAAAATCCTATTACCATCATTGCCCTCTTGCAAAACTTGGCTGCTGCCCCCTGGTGCTGGTGGCATGTAATTACATTTCATGGAAGTTCTGCCCAATGTTTGAGTCAAACGTTGATAGAACTTAAACAAGCAGTCCTCCAAACCAAACATCGTGCCCACGATCTGGATAGGAAATGCGAAATTACAACCTAGACCAACTGAGCAAAGCGAAGGGCAGCAGGATGACTTCACCTTTTAATAGAAAGAAATCCATTTTTGAGAAGTCATCGCGGGCAATTTAATACAATTGAACTTTGTTTTTAACCTTTTACTATAATTTATGTGATTAGGCCACTGGAGGAAGTGGTTTTCAACAGCATGATTAAAGCACTTTGAGGAAATAATTTCTAGCTTTAAGCACCTTGTGTAAATTTTGGTTTTCAAGTGTTTGTCCTTTCTCATTAAAAAAAAAAAAGAGGCAGGAAATGGAGAAATATTGACTTTTAAACATTGTCTTGGTCAGAAAAGAAAGATCCCAGAACAGTAGAGTCAAGGCGACGATGCTGGTCTTAGCGGAGCCGGCAGCAGCACAGCTTCGCGCCTGACGAACGCGGGGACCAGCGGGGCACTAGCTCAGCGTTCCCTAGATTGGGAAATTTCAGCCATTTACCATTTTCTCCCCTTCATTTAGGAGACCCACCAACTTTTAACTTTCACTAAGCAAGGACTTATTATAAAACAAACAACAGATGACTAACAGCTACTAAGAACCATCATTATGAACCAATTAAAAAAAAAAGGACATTATAATGCCTGAAAAATAAGAACGGGGATTTTTCACAACGGACAATTTTATTCAAGAAAATATGGTAGTTACATTAGTCTTTGGTTTTCTCATTTTGCCAGAAGATGAAACTGGGTGTGGGATCAGGTTTAGAATTTCCTGTTCAAATAAACGGCTCAAATTCAGTTTCAACTAATTCTAGGCCAAAAATATTTTACCCTGCTTCTGTATTTGCCACCGTGTCTCGAATTATATTCAGAGATTCCCAGTCTTAAAAATCAATGAAATTTGTAGAGAATCTGTATGATTCCACATTTTGGGGAGTTGGGAGGAGTGTTAGAAGAATTTAACGAAGAATAATGAGATTTGCAAATCCCGAGGTTCTGAGTCATCATTCTGAACTCTAGTGGTCCTTTGTCGTTTTCTGTTGAGACACAGGATCTTGTGTCGCTGCCCGGCAGTACCTCACATCTCAGCGAAAAGGAAAAGAGGGTATGTTCTTTCTGGAGAGAGAATAGATTGTGGGTGACCTATCTGAGTTTACCAGCTCACTGAACAGTGATTAACATTTAAAATGTATGCAAACTAGACTCCTAATTAAAGTCCAACAATGTAAGATTTTGAGCCTATTCACTGCCTTTGGAAATAACCACAGATGCCTGCTGCTTATCATGAAAAAGTCATTATGGTAAATGACCAACTCCCCCACCTTCTCCTTTCGATCAACTGCAAGTGATTCTCCATTGCAGGGATTTGCAAATGGTGCATGTTGCACAGTCAAATGTCTCTTGGTAGCTTTAATTGTTATGCAAATTATCTTGATATAGGAAGAATAAAATTTGCAGCGCTCCTGTCATCTGTGAATTTGCAAACATGTACAAAATTCGGAGAGGGTGGACACTCCTGTTTATCTGAGGGGTCATTAAGAACTTTTGATGGCAATTCGACATGAGGAATTATTGATCCTGCCTCCCATTCCTTATGCATCCTCACTGGCTTTGTTGACTCTGTATGGGAGAGTGAAGATGAAACTCCCATAGAGAGGGGATCAGGCAAAAGTAATGAAATCCAAAAGTGGTCAGAGGATGGAAATGTTCAGGAAGCAGATATTAGTTGCAGATTGAAGAATTAAAGTCAATTTGTTTGCCAAAGGTAGAAAATCTGGGTAAAAATCAAAGACTCAACCTCAGAGGGGAAAACAAAGGAAAAGTGAGAACCAACATTTGTTGCACACTTGCTGTGTGCTGGAGATTCCAGTAGGCACGTTACCCGTTTTTTCATTTGACCTATATGATATCCTAGTGAACTAGGTTGTATTATTTTACTGATGAGGAATCAGGGGTTCAGAAAGGTTGGTGAACATAAGATTCTAATGACTCATAGGTAAACTTCAACTCTAAATCTATCTGATTTGTAAGTTCCCCGTTTTTGTGGTCTCCAAGCTGACTCTCAAAATTACTCAAAAAATGCACCCTCAGAAATGAGCTTTGGTGACAGTATTTCAGAGCTGCAGTGTCACTCCCTCATTCACTTGGACTTCAGGGACACAGAGACAATGTGGCTGCCACAGCTGTTTATCACAGAAGCAATTGCTGAGCAGGCCAGTGCACCGCGTCCTGGAATAGAACACGGTGGGACCCTCAGTTTTGAAGGGGCTCCAGGAGGCTCCTCTGGGTGCTTCGGCAGCTCTTACCATACTCCGTGTGGCAGAGGTGTGGTGGCTAATTTAATATTAATATTGAATAAGCAAATACTGAAATGTAGTCAGCAAGTGAAATTATTTTCACGTTTCAGAAATTATTGACTTGATGGAGACATTTAGGGGATGGAAGTTATTTCTTTGATGATTTATGAACAGAAAAAGTGACAATGAGCTATGAAAGAATAAATTTACCCCCCTCTATTCTTGTCCCTCTCTTTGCTCTGGCAGGATATATTTATGAGGCTCAGGGCACAAGTACAAATAGAGGCCTAGATACCATATGTCTAAATATTTAAAACTGTAAATCAAGCTAGCAAACTATTAAATATGTCCTATCATCATGTCTTCTGGAGACGCCTTCGTAATGCTGTGGAAGTCCAGGCTGACATTTAGACTCGTTGGACCCCATGGAGCTGCACCCTAGAATGTGAGAGCACAGGAAGAGCGGCCCAGCTCCTGGACAGCCCACCCCCTTCTCTTCCCAGCCTACGTACTCCTGCCTAGTAAGAGGTCTCAGAAGCACCCACGGATGCATTGAATACTTCCCAGGCTAAATGTCCAAGCTCTATCCACAAGCTCCACAAACAGTTATCTTTTCTCTCTTCACCCCCCAGGCCTAGGGTTGTGCATCCTGGGCGGTGGAGTCTGTACTCTGCATGGCAGACCTGGGGAAGAAAACCATATTGGTCCTAGAAGCAGTCTGAGAGGAGTTTAGTCTGGGGTTTCTAAGGGTCTCTGAAACCCAAGACGTAGCTTAGTAAAGGGAAGGGATGGGTTTTGGGTGGGTGGGTCTTTTTGGCCATACACACTTCTCACCTCTTGGGAAGAAGAGTGGTTGGAGAAGGACTGTGGCAGGTGCCTTGTAAGCCTGGGACCCAGGGAAGACCCCTCTTGCTGGGTCCAAGAGCGGCACTCTTGTCCAAACTATGTGGAAGAGAAAGGCAGCCTGCAAGTGGGAGATGAGAGTTGCAATTTGTTACAGGACAAATACTCTTTAATACTAAAATAAACTTTCATATACTTTTCTTGTACCAAGTCTTCAATATTAAAAATGCTTCAGTTTCACAGTTTCTTACAAAACTAAACTAGCTAGTATTACTCTAACCAATACAGCTACGGAGTTCTTTGCACTTGAATGAAGTGGAGAGGTCACTAACTGCTTATTTGTAGAAGAGACTGTCAGGAAAAAAATTGTGGATGCATATACCCAACAACTTTAATCTTGACGTTACTGGAAGAAAATGAGCACAGAATCCATAAAGGCCATTTTCAGAGAGCCACTTTTCTGATTTCAGCAGCATTCTAATTAATATCACGGAGTGTTAGCAAACTAAGTATGGAGCAATTATTAGCTATCAGATTCTGGGTTTGGGAGAGAAATAATGGTATATTGTGCATAATTCTTGCATCATTAAAAATTAAATCCCATAAGCATAATGACTCAAACATCAGACTCTGACAGTATCTGCAGATGATAAACTGTGGTAGGTAAAAAACAATTTACTAGGTAATGGTACAATATTTTCTGTATTTAGACAGACGTTCCCCCAGAAGAGGCAAATTATATTTTATGCACAATTATTTCTAAGCAAAAGTTAGCATAAGAATAAGGATAGTATTTTCTTTACATATGAATCCATAGATGTGTAGGGTAGTCTGTTGTATAGAAAACTGGCACGGTTTTCCTATTTTATAGAAGACAACTTAATGAGAAGAGCATGGATTTCATTGTCAAACAGACCCATGTTTGAACCTAGGTCTATAAAACCTCACTTACTGTGTGAACTGGAGCTGGTTTCCTAATCTCACACATCTTCAGTTTTAACGACTGTCAAAATGAGACACTCACTTCACCTTGTAGAGCTTTTGTACAAATTAAATGAGATAACATAGTAAAAGCACTTCACATTGAGTCCGCTACATAATAGACACTTAATAAGCGTTAGTTCATTTCTTCCTTCTTTTTTTCCATGTTGTGGAGTTCTTTCTCTGAGGAGAGTACCTTAAAATAAGAATCTGTTGCTATTGCAAAAAGTCAATCTCCTGGGATGAATCACAGTATGGATCAAAAACTGTTGATTGAAATATCCCAGCTCCTGAAGACCCATCTGTGAGATGACTGAGCTCTAAGCCAGTGACAGATGCACATGCAGCCAACCTCTGTGGAGGTTGCTAAGACATCCATGAGATGGGAGAGTGACTGGCATTGTACCTCTTGGTTTGCTTTTCCCTGGGGAATTGTCAGAGTTTCCTCAGTGTTGACTTTTAGGCTTTAAAGAAATAAAATGTAGCTGATGCCTGAGACCACATAGTGTGTTAGGGCATGTGCCAGTGAGAACAAAACCATGGATTTGGTCTTGTTCAGGTCCCAGAGCCATAGCCTGCCATCCTAATGCCTGACTGGTCATCTCATCAGTGTGTACTCTGGGTCCAAGTTGGGACTAGAAGAGAAGCTGTGGATGGCGACCATTACCTGGTGATGAGATGATTTCCGTTCCTGAATGGATCTTGTGACTTTGACCTTCAGCTACTAATGTGTCCTTTGCTTTCTTCAGTTTTTCTCACTGTTAACTAACTTTGTCTCACTCAGATTGCTTCTTGAAAATCCTTAAGCTGATCGAACTACCTGCACAATGCAGTGTAACTTTGTATCAGGTTCCATGCCTGTTGTACGCAGTGTAGTGAGTGGCAAGTGCTTGTCTTTCCACTCTGTGGGGAGATATTTTGGTGTTGTGTACATTTGCTAAGGCTTTGGAGCCATCAACACCCTTGTTCCCATCCCTATCCTATCACTTAGTAGCTATGAGACCTTAGTTTACTTAACTTCTCTGGAATTCAACTTTCTCATCTGAAAAGTAGGGATAATAAGGCCAAATTTATAGTTATGTTGAGGATTAAATAAAATAATACACAAGAATTATGTTCTTTCTTATTCCTCTTAGCTACAAGCTTAAAAGTCAAATAATTTAAAGAAGGAGTGTGCTGTGGTTTAGTCATGAGGTAATTAATAAAGTTTTATAATGGGAATACAGAATTTCTCTGTAGCTTCCCAGATGCTTTATATATTTCAGGGATTCCCTACATTTTTCATGGTCTTTTGTAAGTTCCCTTTCTTATTTTTAAGCATCCTTTATACAGTCATACTATGTTTATTTTAAAAGCATTTTTCTTTTGACCCATGAAGAGAAATGTGTTCAGTCTACCATCTTGAACCTGAAAGTCCCATGCTTGCAAACATTTTTATTTATTTTTTATTTTTTTCCTTTTTAAAATTATTTTTATTTTAAAAATTATTTAATTTATTTATTTTTATTGTTGTTCAAGTACAGTTGACTCCATTTTCCCCCCGCCACACTCCCTGCCTTTCCCATCCCCATCTCCCACCCTTGATCCTACCCACCTTTGGCTTTGTCCATGTGTCCTTTTATGCATATTCCTTGAAGACCCTTTCCCTCCCCCGCGTTGTTATCCCCTTCCACACTCCCTTCCAGTTACTGTCAGTTTGTTCTTTATTTCAATGCCTCTGGTTGTATTTTGCTTGCTTGTTTGTTTTCTTGATTAGGATCCACTTATGCAAACATTTTTAATATCTTAGTTTTCCTCCTTTCACTTGAGCTGCCTCTCAGTCAAGAAGGCTGTGCATAGTAGCTGCTAGGGCAGTGCAGTGCTGAGAAGAAGTCATGAATATAGTCAAGGTTTTATGAATACATCATGAGGTGGAAAGGAAAGTAGAAAAACTATACATCAAAATGGAATGAAAAGAGATTAGAAGTAACAAAATACTTCCCTTCAAATATTCAAGATTTGAAAGAAGCCTCAAGGCTTTCCAAAGAAGTAACAGGATAAAAGTGAAGAACAAGGCATTGACTTGAGACTGAGGGAAATCTAAACTTCTTACTGGTTCTGCCATCCCCACTTTGGAAAGTAGCCCATTTGCACTGGATCTTTGAGCCTTGGTCCCATCTTCTGTGAAGTGGTGGTGAAGGAGGAACGTTTCGCCGATGACTTGCATTGCCTCATTCAAGTGCTGAAACAATTAAGGTCAACACCTAATCCTTGGAGTGTCTGGGGAATTCACTGACAGAGGTTTAAAAACAGAGTTCTGTGGAAAAACAAAAAAAAAAAAAAACAAAAAAACAAAACCAAGTGATAAATCTATGACATGAGGATTCTATTTGAGAAAGAGAGACTGAGGGTGAAACTCTAGGAACCCAAGATGCCATAATATTTTTATAGGAATATTAATATAAAAATATTAAACTATGAAATTATATGACCTAACCAGGGGAAAAGAACTCGGTCACGCTGAGCAATTAAAAAAATTCATATGGAAAGAATGTCCATTTGTAAGAATGTCTGCTTGCCTTATGACCTTGGTGGTAGGTAATATGGTTGATATAAATAAATTGATTTAAAAAAGAATAGTGCAACTCACCAAATATTTTGTGTACGCACACTCATGTCCACAGCTACAGAAGCTATAATTGGATATCAATAACCTAATATGGCTTGTCCAGGCAGAGATTGCATGTGTCTTATCAAACAATAAATCATACAAAAAAAATTGAAAGTAGAGTGTTTTTCTAGCGAAAGAGGATTAGACATAAGCACACTGCCTCAGATCTTTGACTATCTTACATCTCTGTGTCTTTGAAGTTTTGTTTTGTATTATAATACTAATGGAGAGAGTAGAACAGAAAAGGAAATGTGACCCAAGTTTATCCTTCCTTGTTCAGAATAAGGAAAAAGCAGCTTTCAAAAAGCAAAGCCAAGGCATTTGGGAGGGGTGGCACATGAAAGATGGATGATTGGAGCACATAAAGGATTGATGATCGGAATAAATGGAGATTTCATTAATGTTTTCATTCAGTGGATATTTATCAGGGACCCATTATAAACCATACTTTAAAAAGCTCCACAAAAGAACAGTGAATGGGCAGAGATGAATTTCACATTTATAAAAGAAGTGTATGATCTGATGTGCAATTATTTTTAAAAATTTTAACCATTTAAGTTATTTTAGGTTACAGTTTACATTCAATATTATTTTGTATTAGTTTCAGGTGTACCACGCAGTGTTTAGACAATCATATACCTCACAAAATTCTCTGCTTGATATTTCCAGTACCCACCTGACACCATACATAGGTATTACGATATTTTTGACTATATTTCCTATGCTGTACTTTTCACCCCGTGATTATTTTGTAACTACTAATTTGTGATGTGCTATCATTTTTACCAATATGCGATATTTTTAAGGAGCAAGGGAAAGGCTATGGGGAGTGAGGGGTGAAGGTGAGGCTGTGTGGGAGGGCGAGGCGGTGTGGGGTGGGAGTGGGCAAGGGCAACTCCGGAAACCATATGGAGAGAGAATAAGATATGTGTGAATATCTGAAAGAAAAATGTCATGAGCACTGGCAAAATAACTCGAAGAGAAGATAGGTTGCCAGAAAGCAATGGGAAAGAATATGGTTAACATAAAAATGTATTGACGGGATGGAAGGAGTCACTGTGATGATTGCACCTGGAATTAAGGCATCATGGAGGAGCTAACAGGGCTGATTTTAGAACTACAATTGGCATAGCATAGGTTGTCACGAAGGATAAAGAACAAATTTATTCTCAGGAAGGAAAGAGCATAAAACTCTTATCTGCTATAAATGAGAGGACTCAAACCTATAGAAGGTGAAGGGGAAAGGAATCGGCTATGTTAGCCCCTGTTATGTATAAGTCACTTGACATAGAGTATCTCGTTAATCCTGACAACTCTAGGATATTACACTCATTTTATATAAAGACAAAGGAAAGCTCAGAAATTTTAAGAAATCTGCCAAGGTCACACACAGCTGGTGAGTGGTAGGGCTGGCATTTCAACCCAGGGCTATCTGATTTGAAAATAAACAAGATATATCAGTCAGGGTACAGTCAGGACGACAGATGACACCAATTAATGTGCAGAATTCAATACGAAAAATTTTATGAAAGGTATTAAAGAACTGAAAATGCAAAAAGTGAGCATTAAGGTGTTACAGGGGTAGCAACTGCAGGAAGCAGTGACTGCAAAGGAAATAGGGTGCATTATCTAACCTAGAGGCTTGGAGGAAGGGCCCATGGGGCTGGAACCCTGATTTTTGGTGGAGGCGTGCAGCTGGCTGGTATAGGGGCCTCCGGAAGCGAGATGAGTGGGAAGAACTGCGGTATGGAATCAATTAGTGCTGCTGGATGATGAAACACGCTAGGTTGATGCTCACAGGAACTGCAAGCTGAAAGCAAGAGCAAGTCCTTTCTTCCACTTCCTGACCTCCAGTTGTTTCTAGTGCCCCCTGCTGGCAGAGTGGTAACAGCAGCTGGCAGAGGAGAAAGGTGGTTCAGAGTTCCATTCCTAGTATCACAAAGCCCAGCGTGGATCCGAAGCAGGGTGCGTAGTTGATCATTGGAACAAAAAAGAGAAGCTCAGAAATGCAGTTCCAATTTCTTCTTCCACTTCCCAGGACCAGTGCTGCAGAATGTTATGACCCGCTTTAATATCGGTTTTGTTGAAAGAGGCATGAACAGCCATGTTGCACTAATTTCTACAAATTAATGTAAAATACAAGCTTCAGAATACATTTGGAAGAAAAATAGATTTAAAATTTTCAAGTATATACAGAACTGATTTAATTGGGCCTTAAATAAAAATGCACATTAATTGCCGTGTGCAGTGAGGTAAGAAAAGACAATAATTTGTTTAGCTACTGAAGATTCTCTTTTACTAGGACAGAAGGACAATTAGCTTTAAAAGCTTTGCTCAGAGCATACACTCACCGCCCCCCCTCCCAAATGTTTCTCTTTTCCAAAAGAGAACAAACCACCCTCTTTCCACAAGAACCACAGTTGCAAAAAAGCAATGCTAAACAGGAATGAGGAAAGAGAAAACATCCCCCAAAGCCCATGGGGATGACAATTCCTGGTTAACTGTAAAAAATGGAGAATGTAATTGAGACAGATGACCAGATTTAGGAAAAATAAACCTCACCATTAAAATCTAATTAAATATTTGCATTTCAGCAGTAAGTTTCTTCTCAAAAGTTTTGTGAGCAGCAGGGTGACAGTGAAGATTATTGACTATAATTTGCCAAAGTTTTTTAAACTAAATTAGTTTTGTGCAATGTATGGAAGGTTTACTCAGCTGTGCTTATCCAGTGGCTGCTTTATTATTCTTTTAAAGTGAATCATTTATAACTGTTCTCAGAGATCTTTTTTCAACCACTTATCTCCTTCAACTGGACTTGTGACACCAAGGAATAAAATGAATTGCTGGCTAATATTGTGAGAATTAATCAGACCACAACAGCGGGAGAGTAATGACTTACTTACACTTAGATATTTACATTTGGCAGTAAAATCACAACAAAAATACAAGGACGTTTAATCTTTGGCTTCGACTTGAACACTGAAACATCTTGGCAATACAAAAAAAAAATGACATATAAGAACCGTGTGTTTTAATTTTGGGTTATTAACTAATCTGAGCAATTTATTCTGGAAAGAAAGCTCTTATTTGATGCAAAGATTTTTTTTTTTTTTCATTTTGCAGTATCTTTGAATTAAACCGATCTAGTTTCTGTAGATTTTTTTTTTTCAATTAGAAACCTTTGGGCTGAAGAAGGGAGTCATCTCAACTTCCTCCAAAGTCTGCTTGCTCTGTTTAGTTCTCTTTGTTTCCTTTCTGTCTTTCCACTTGGACTTCCATTTCCTCCGCCACACAAGAACTTGGAAGGAAGCAGTGGCAAACCCAAGACTAAGGTGGTAGAAAAGAAACATTCCTGCTGCTGTTCTGTTGAAATGACTTCATACATTGCTTGCTCTCTTTCCTTAGAGTCTGGCATCTTCAAATAATAGGATATGTCTGTGGTTGCTATCTAAGCCCTGGAGAACATACATAATGAGAAATTTTCCGATTTGAGTCCATTGAATCAAGTGCTTTTGAGGTCATTGCCTGTAATCAAAAGCCACTTCCTTAAATGTATATGCCTGCAGTCAGTGTGCTAATGGCATCTGTTACTGTTTAGTTCTGACCGTTCATAGAAATGCAGGCGTCCTTCTCCCCAGTACTGTATGGTTTTTGGCCTTTGCTGAGTATATGCCCACACAGATGTACCATAAATATGTGTATGTGTGTGTACCTGTTCACACAAACTCTGATACATATGTTTTCCCTTTCCAGAGGTGGCGAGGGGTAGTATAAAGCACAGCCACTCAGAGAGATCTAAGTTTCATCTCATCTCCACCCCAGGCTATTTTCTGGTCATGTCACGTCAGCTCTCAGAACTTTAATTTGCTCATGAGTAAAATGAAGATAATAATATCTACCTGGCAGAGCCGTCACGAGGATTAGAGACAGTAAATGAAAAGCACTTCACACTTGCTCAAGAAATGAGAGAGCACTGAGTATTTCTATAATCAGTAGAGAGTCAACACCTTTGAATTCGCTGCATTTCTTTCTTTTAAAAAAATGTTTTTTTTTAATATTATTTATTTTCAGAGAGAGTGGGAAGGCAGGAGAAAGAGAGGGTGAGAAACAACAATGTGTGGTTGCCTCTCATGCACCCCCTTCTGGGGACCTGGCCTGCAACTCAGGCATGTGCCCTGACTGGGAATCGAACCAGCAACCCTTTGGTTTGCAGACCAGTGCTCAATCTACTGAGCCACACCAGCCAGGGCCCTGCACTTCTTTTAAAAGGGCAAGTATTTTTTTACTTGGCTATAATCGGCAAATAGCATTTTAGTTTTAGGTGTAAAACATGATTCGATATTTGTGTACATTGTACAATGACGTTAGAGAACTTATTTCCCTGATCTTCCATCTTCTTTAAAATGGAAATGTCACTTATTACAGGCACATTGGGAGTAAGGAAGGACATTTTGTTATAGTGTAATTTGAAAGGGACAACTATTATTCTTACTATTGTTGAAAATAACTTAATTTTTGAAATAATAATCAATCATGCTTCCTGTAAAAAATTCCAACAGACAAAAAAACATGAAAGGAAATCTACTCAAATCACACTATCCAGCAGTGACGAGGCATAACATTTTGATGAATATTCTTCTAGGAATCTCTCTTTAAGATAAATCATAAGATGCCAACAAGTTTGGTGACCTATTTTATTCTATCCAACAAGATGATCACAGCATCCCATGTCAATAAATTTAAATCTACATAGTATTTCTTTTTCACTTTTGATTATAAAAAATTTCAAATATATTAAAAATCATTCAAAATACTGTATAACCCCCATATACTTATTTTCTAATTTTGTCTTATCTGTATCTCCCTCTGGCTCCTCCCCAGTCTCCCTTATCACAGGTCATGATAAAACAAATTCCAGGCCTTGCATCCGTATTAGTTTCCTCGGGCTGCCATAGCAAGTTATCGCAAATGAAGTGGCTTAAAACAATAAAATTTATTTTTTCATCTTTAGGAGATCAGAAGTCTGAAGTCAAAACGTGGACAAGACTAGTTCCTTCTGGAGGCTTTGAGAGGGAGACTCTGTTCCACGCCTCTCTCCCGGCTTCTCCTGGCTGCCGGATCCTTGAGTCCTTTGGCTTGTAACTGCATCACTGCAGCCTCCGCCTCTGTCACCACATGACCTATCTTCCCCGTGTGTCTGTGTGTCTCTCCTTGTCCTCTCCTTTTTTAATAAAGACACCAATCGTTGAATTTAGACTCACTCTAAACCCAGGATGATTTCATCTTGAGACTTACTTACATCTGCCGATACCCTATTTCCAAATAAGGTCACATTAAGTTTCGAGCAGGCGTGGATTTGGGGAGGGAGGGCGCACTGTGCTATCCTTTCATCTGTTAAATATATCAGAACTTATACCCTGTTGTCTGCATATTACAGTTTTAAACATGTTCTGTACCAATGACAGGACAGGTTATATCTGTCTTTTGTACTAAGTATACACCTTTTGACTTCTGTGGGAGATGGCTGGGTCACAGTGATTCACACTGCTCATTTTGGTACATGCTACCAAGCTATCTCCTGGGAGAAATGTACTAATTAACATCCCAAAACAGTGCCTGAGAGTGTCCTCACCAATTCCGGATTTTGTCCATTTCATCAATGTTTTTCAATTTGGTAGGTGGGGCATAGTTTTTGTGAGTAGGGTTTAAAAAATAAAAGAATGTGCAACAATGGTGAAAATAAGAGGGAAGAACAACTAGGAATGCTTGAATGCTAAGGCTCAAAAGTGATTCTGATCAAATCATTTCCACGAACACCAGTTATATTGAGAAGTTCAGGGGAAAAACACTAGAGAAATGCTATTAATCTTCTATATGTAGGGTATATACATTACACTGTGGGATGCTTATAGTAGAAAACGAATGCCCTGCAGATCAAGGAAATAACCTCTTTAAGTTTCTGTGGACAATTGTAACAAAATGTTCAATCTAGAGGAATTATTGCCCATTGGAGGTTACTTTAACCAAGGGGCAATACTTTTTCCAATTACTTATTTCACAGCCAGGTTGTAAAGTAGGTTTTTGTACCTTTTGAAGAAAAGGGGGGGAAAAATGCATTCCAGGTATTCTCCTGTCCCATTTACAATCAGTTAGATCTATCAGGTTAGCTAATAGAGTTATAGGGCACAACAAATTCTCTGGTGAAAGGTCAAAGGGCCTTGGGCCTCGAATCATCAGAGGGGATGGTTTAAGACTCTAACCAAGTCATGCTTTGTTCTGTATTTTACTTTCCTTCTCATTAATGACTTTGATTTAAAAATATAACATTAGTGTTTTTTAATTATCAAAATAATGCATATTCATTTACAATATATAAATGCTAAGGCACTGCACACAGTAGAAAGGGAAAGACCCCTCATATCACCACAGATAGAATAATTTTGAATACATTTTCCCAGGTTTTATATGTGGGTATACAAAAGTTACTACTACTATTTTTTACAAAATTGAGCTCATGTTGCCCCATAATTTGTTTCTTGTTTTTTTCACTTATCCATACATCTGGTACATTTATCATGGGAGTGTACATAGATCAAATTTGTTTTAACAGCTGCAGTCTACAACACTGGAGGGATGTATCATAATTTAGCCATTTCCCTATTGATGTGGGTTGTTGCTGATTTTTCAGTCCTGTACACAGCCTTTCACACTGTTCACATAGATTGCACATTTTTGCAGGTATTTTTATAGGATAAATTTTTACATGACCAATTGCTGAATCAAAGGGCAATGCATTTTTTTACACATTGACAGATACTGTCAATTTGCCTCCTCTCTGCCCCAAGAAATTTTGTTCCAGATTCTACTCCCACTAACAATGTATTAGAGTCCCTAATATCTTTGTTTATGTTTGATCTTTTTGTAATTTAGAAAATTTATTTGATATGTGAAACCTAGAGATCACCAGAGACTTCAACTTTGTTTGGGAGATAGGTCGCACTTATGTCATTCTTCCCTGCTCAAGAGTCAACATAGTCTAGTAGGATGTCCACAGGGCAGATCACCTGGGAGATATATCTGACCACCTGGAGGATTTGGGGACATTGCTGTTACAGTAACTGAACAGTGTTGGATCTGAAGTCAACAGCAGCAGCTTTAAAACAATCCTGAATTTTATACTCTTGTGCTCCTGTGATCCACTTAGCATAAATAATTAACAAGCTGTGTAATATGACAACAAATATTTATTGAATGTCAACTATGTGTTGGTATTATACATTTTTTCTAATTCTGTCCTCAAAGCAAACCCCAAATACCATTATTATCCTATTCATTCTATAGATGGTGAATTTATATGATAGCTTTGCTGGACAGAGTAATCCAAGTTGTAGGTCCCTGCTTTTCATCACTTTGAATACTTCTTGCCAGTCCCTTCTAGCCTACAGAGTTTCTTTTGAGAAGCCAGCTGGCAGTTTTATGGGAACTCCTTTGTAGGTAACTCTCTTCTTTTCTCTTGCTGCTTTTAAGATTCTCTCTTTATCTTTAACCTTTGACATTATAATTATGATGTGTCTTGGGGTGGTCCTCTTTGGGTCCATCTTGTTTGGGGTTCTCTGTGCTTCCTGGACTTGCATATCTATTTCACTCACCAAATTAGGGAAGTTTCATTATATTTTCAAATAGATTTCCAATTTCTTGCTCTTCCTCTTCTCCTTCTGGCACTCCAATGATTTGGATGTTGGTATGTTTGAAGATGCCCCAGAGTCATCTTATTTTCTCCTGTTCTTTTTTTCTTTTTCTTTTTCTTCTTGCTGTTCTGTTTGAATGCTTTTTTTCTTCCTTATGTTCCAAATTGTTGATTTGATCCTTGGCTTCATCCCCTCCACTGATGGTTCCCTGTAGATTTTTCTTTATTTCATGTAGAGTAACTTCATTTCTGCCTGGGCATTTTTTATGCTGTCGAAGTACCCAATGATTTCCTTGATCATCCCAATAAATGGTGTTTTGAACTCTGCATCCAATAGGTTGCTTATCTTCATTTCATTTAGTTCTCTAGAGTTTTGATCTGTTCTTTCACTTGAGCCTTATTTCTTTGTCTCCTCATTTTGGCAGCCTCCCTGTTTGTTTCTGTGTAGGTAGAACAGCAATGACTTCCTGTCTTAGTAGTGTGACCTATTGTAGAAAAGTGTACCTGTGAATTATATGGGGTGGAGCCTTAGGTAATCGCCAGGGCAGGGCAACACGTGTCATGGCTCTGTGGTTCTGTGTGAGGGAGGGCTCAGAGAGGGGACAATGCTGCTGCCTGGCCCCTGGAGTTTTTCCCAGTAGGAAGCTGTCTCCTGGCACTCACCCTGTTGCCAGTCAAGTTCAGTTTCTCTCCATATACCACTGGTGCCCTTCCAGCTGATAGCCTGGTGCTGAATCCCAGAAGGGCTGTGTCTGCCTAAGTCCTGAGTCCACTGCAGGCCCCTTAAGAGGAGTATCCTGATAATCCCACAGTTTCTTCTGCTGTTGCAACCCCTATTGGTTTTTGCAGCCAGAAGTTATGGGGGTTTCTCTTCCTGATGCTGGAAACCTCCGCTGGGTTGTCTGGTCTGGGGCTGGGATCCCTTGTCCTGGAGGTATTCTTCCCAATTGTTATCTACCACATGTGGATGTGGAACCACCCATTCAGAGTCCCTGGGTCGCTCCATTCTCCGCACCACTCCGCATCTCCACCCTTCCTACCCATCTGGACAAATGTGGCTTCTTTAAATCCTTGGTTGTTGGACTTCCATATGGCTTGATTTTCTGACAATTCCGGGTGATATTTGCTTTGTACTCTAGTTGTAGTTTTTGCAATAGTTGTGTGTGGAGGCAAGACGTGTTTACTCATGCCTTGTTCTTGACTGGAAGTCTCCACCTTTTTTTTTTTTTTTTTTTATTGTAAATGACACTGTAATGACTCTCCATGTGGGTACTGCTTTGGAACCTTATTCAATTATTTCTCACAGGTTAGATTTCTAGAATCAAGTAAGGGGATCCATATTGCTAGAAAGGATTGTATTAATGACACTGACTCCATTGTTTTTGAGAGTTCCAGAAAATACCTTTTCATTAGAAAGAACCAAGTGGAGATCCTGGATCAACCACTTTCTGTCTCAGATTATTGTACCCAAATCTCAGCTTTCTCATCTCTGAAATACTCTAGTAACACTTGCCTCAAGGGGTTATATAAATTGAGAAAACCTTCATATGCAAAGGATCTAGTAGGGTGCCTGGCACAAAACAATCCTTAATATGCGATAGTTACTGGGTTCATAGAAAACTACAGCTCTGGGAAATAAAAAAAAGAAAAAAAAACCCAAAACTTTTTCATCCTTATGAGAATGAAGCTGTTTCAGGTGTCTGGTGTGATAAACTATCTACTCTTTTCCACAGGAGATCTTAGAAATCGCCTTCCCCCAAAGGTTGAAGGCCTGTCCACATGTGCCTTTGTATTCTGTATCTTTGCGTGGAGGTCCCCTCAGTCATTTCTGTCCTTCCATCTTATTTTTCAGATTTCATGTGTCCAGGACACTGCCCTGTGTGCCTTAATGGCCAAGTTTAAGAATGCTTTTCCTTTTATAATGTAAGACTTTTAAAAGGTGTTGGTGATCTATAACGTCGAGCCGTTTCAGGAAGTCCTAGATCACTGGCAGTGAGATAAATTGGACCCGCATAGTAACACATTAAAAACAGGGACATCTGCCCAGCTTCCCCTAGTGCTTTATAACTGGTCTCTTCCTTTTAAATCCACATCTGTTATATAGCTCCCAAGTAAATGGCACACATTTTGCTCAAAGACAGGACAGACTGTAAGGACTAAATTTTATTTTTTCTGACCATTAGTGCCTGCCATCAAACAGATTGTGAAAATGCACACATTTTTGAGCTGTAAGCAGGCATTTTGTATGCATCCCCACCACGGAAACAATTCATTCCCCTTAAAAATATGTGTTCCTGAGAGTGTATAAATTTATTTGTTAATATACATATTCATTTCTTTATTCAGAAAATATTTTAAGACTTGCAGTGGGGAATTTTGAACTTATACATTGTTATATGATTTAAAAGGGTGTTATTTTTAAACTTCTTTCCTTCAAGAATGGCAGGATCATGGTAATTGTGGAAGCTGGGTGACGGACACATGTGGGATCGTCACTTGGCTCTCTCTGCCTGCGAGTGATGGAAACTTTGCTTAATAAAAATTAGATTAAAAATTATATTTTTAGAGCCAAAATATAGCCTATCTCATAGTGCTCTGTTCACTGCAGAACATATAAAATTCCGTATTAGACTGAGAGAAGCTCGGTATAAAATCAAATGACTGAGAATGACCAGTATCTGCCGGCCTTTGATTTGAGTCAAGCGTTTGTGTGGTGTTACTGTCTGTGCTGTGGAGAGTCAGTGCGGTTTACTTTGGATTGTAAGTGTCCAACACCCTTGAAGATTTTAAAAATCACATTCTGTGCTCTCATCTTTTGATTTTTTGAGACTTTAGTCCAAGTGCCACTTACCCTCTTTTTTTTCCTTCCCCTTTTGAAGGACTATTTAACTTTTTAAGTGAGGCCAGCCAGACTCAGAACATGAGAATTAGTATCGGACCTGTTTTTGAATCTTGTTCTGTGTAACCCTGAGAAAGACACTTAATTTCTCTGAAAATCCATATTTTTCATGTAGAAATCTGGTATAAAAATAATCCTTATGCGACTGCTGTGAAGATGAAAAACAAGAGTAAATTAAAACACGCTTTACAAACTGTGAAGCTCCTGCAGCTGGCGGATATTGGGCTGGTACCCTTATAGGGCTCTGGCGTCTCGGAGAACTAAACTCATGGGCACTTAGAGCACAGAATATACCCAGGATAGGACAGTGCATTTGGTCCTTCCCCTGCCTGGAACAGTGCAGAGGGAAAGGGTTTGATAACCCCATTCACACCGAGTAGTGGTTTTCAGGTGTTAACATGCCCCTGGGAGCTTGTTAAGATTCAGACTCCCCGACAAATCTCTGGGATACTGACTCAGAAGGTCTAGGGTGGAAGTAAGAATGTACATTTTTTATAAGCATCCCTAGTGATTCTAACTAGATGGCCCAAAGATTACAATTTGGAGAACATGGTTTCTAAGGTATAACAAGGTATCCTTTTGAAGGATATTTCTAGTTTAAATGAAGACTCTGGGAGAAGGAAGTATTTAACCCAAAGGAATAAGTCACTAGGAATGAAATGACAGACAGCGCTGTAGGAAAGTTTTTAGTGGCACCTCCCCAGGGTCCTTCGAACTATACCTCACATAGAGGGTGGGGGTGAGGGATGCAGGGGGAGAATGGGGGCTGCAGGGGGAGTATGGGGGTGGGGAGGGGTTGAAAGTTCTAACCTCAAACCCTGTGTTTGGTGCCCCTGGCAGCCTGACCCCTATACTTAGGGGGCTTTCCCGAAGTCACCTACAACATAATCTTAGTTGTGATCAGAAGGGGCTCTTTTCAAATGACGATAAATTCTCCCGTCTCCTTTACTGCTAATGTCATTTAGGAAATTGTTGCAAACTGGCCTCCATACACAAGGAGAGGCTGAAGAAAGCAACCTTGGGCCATTCCAGACTGAGAGGTGGCAGGTTTAATAAGGAAGGGAATTAACCTTGGAGCCTTGCGTTGGGTGCTGCAAGATGAGAAGATCCCAACCTCTGTCTGCCCGAATCTTAAAGTGCATATTAGAGGCCCTAATGGGGTTCGGTCATGTACAGCATCCAGATGGCCTCAGCGACACATTGCTCTGTCATGGCTTCGTTCTTGAAAATGGTTCCCACTGTGGGAATGGTGGTCTGGCTGTACATTCCAAGGATGGGGAGGCAGTGAGGAGCCTCTGATCACCCAGGTCCAGCTCTGACTTGGCGCCAGGAATGGAAGGAAGACCAAATATATGTTTCTCCCTGTAAATCGCAACATCTCAGGCTGCCTTGTATTGAAGCCTCGCTGGATGATTTTGCTTCCATGTGGACCTATCCGTAAGGGAATGTTGTTCTTGAGACTTTATTTTTAAGATTATTTTGAATGTGATTATTGTTTTGTCAGAAAACTAAATATTTTACTGTAGATAATTGACTTTAGAGGGGTTTGTTGCATGGTTAAGTGTGATTTTTATTTAGACTTAGGGCTAAAATATTTCCTTTGAGAAGCACATCTTTGATTTTGTAATGTAAGTCAATAGAAAAATAGGTTTTGATTAAAAGAAAATTGCCTTATAGTCATTTTTAAACAAAAATTGAAACAATTGCATTAGATAAGATTACTCTATATACCTACTCTCCAAATGTTACTTTTTAAAAATAGTTATCTTTTCAGTGTTTTCTTTATTCTCTTAGGTTTACCTTCTCCATGCAGGCTACTAGAATTTGATTTCCTAATTATGCGATATTTAAGTCAAATACTGTGAAGATATAAAAGCATGTTGGAAACCATAGTGCTTCAGTGCTAAACTATAAACTACAGTGCTTGATTCTCTTCTAAACTTTCTGTGCCATGCCTAGATTCTCAATAGGTTCGCATGAAGGATATTCTAGTTTACATTATTCTCTGCCTATAGATGGGATATTACCCCCAAGCCCTGCCTCCTACTCTGTTGCTTGAAGTGAGCAAATTAGAATGTAATGTTAAGTTTCCCTTTTTCTTCCATAAAGTCAGGGCCAGGGGGTGGAGCTGAATGTGGGGAGATAGGTATATCTGGGGAAAAACATCTTGCCTGACTAGACTATTTTCCTTCATGCCAGCCTGAAGCAGACTTTTGAGCTGTTATCTATACACATACAGGCATGCCTCAGAGGTATTGCAGGTTTGGTTCCACACCGCCACAATAAAGACGGGGGTGTCTCACAATAAAGTTAGTCATAATCTTTTTGCTGGTTCAGGGTCTTGCTTTCAATTTGGAAAAGAAAAATATGTGAAGTACAATAAAGTGAAGTATAATAAAATGAGGTCTGCCTGCACTGGATTTTGGTGATGACCTCTTCTCGAAGTGTTTGGAAGAGCAGCATACGGATGACGTCTCTATATTGCTGTTTCAATCAGTTTGCTATCAGGAGATAAAATTCATCCCAGATGGCTCAAATTAAGGAAGCCTAATGGAAAGGTTACTTTCAGATGTGTGGGCAGGCTGAGAAAAGTGGAGGCAGCCAGGCACTAGCATCAGCAAGAAATTGTTGCCACCCAAATGACCGAACGAAGAAGGAAATAGTGTGAAGTAGTCTAGTAGCACTGAGACCCCCGAAGAGAGGCCACCTGGCTATAACAGTGGTAGCTGAAGGACAAAAACAGACTGAAGTTGTCAAGAGGCAGGAAGAGAGAACTCAACTTCCCTTTCCATTGTCTCCCACTGGCTGTATCCAAGTAGAAGCTGTTGGCAAGCCCAGGAGATGCAGTCAGTATGGTTCAGCCTCTTGGCATACAGAACCAAAACGGCAGAGAATAGACTGGGGACAGGGAAAGATGATGAAGGATGTTTAGTATTATTGTTCTTTAGTATCAACCAAAGATTTTTTCCCCCATTTACATAAATTTTTCATATGCTTCTCACCAGATCATGTGTTTTTTACAATGCAGCATTGAGTTATTATTGATTATTTAAGTTAAAGTATTTTTGGCTGTAGTACATGTCTATGATGATTGGCCTGAGAAATATTAGTTGGTCAGATTTTTTCACATGAACAAATTGGAATTAGGAAAATTCTAAATGACATGAAAACATTTTCTTTGTGAGTTTGTGCTCTTTGTCATCAGAAAAAATAATTTGGTAAGATGTATCACAGGAAAACTTATTAGTGGTATCACAGTGTTTAACACATTTTATTGTCAATTGTCTACACGTGAATGAAGGGTTTTCAAAGTGAGCATTTCAATGGAAGCCTTCGGATCCCAGATATTTCTTGACAATGTGATTTTGATGCAGTTCCTTTAACTGCAGTATGTTTTTATCACTGGATTTTCTGCTTTTATTAAAAAATACTACTAAATGTTTAAACTCCCATGAATATATTGTTAAGTGAGGGTGAGGGATGGGATGAGCAATGGCTGAGTTTCAAGACCTAGTGTCTACATAAAAAATTTATGACCTCAAAATGTCAGTGGTAGAGCGGCTAGATTAAAAAATGGAAATAAAAATATTCTGCTTCTTTGTACATTATTCTCTACCCTAAATTGTGAGCAGTTCAGCAGAAATTGAGTTTGGGATTACCATATGAATGTACATTGATTAATTGCTAAATGGCTAAATTGCAATATTGCCACTTGTCCCAGTTACACGATCGGGCCTGAAGGAAGGGGAAACGATAAGAGTCTGCAGAGAACTATGGTTGTGACTATGATGACGGTGGTGGCGATGGCAGGAGTGGAGCGATGGGCTGCTAGAGCAAGTCATGGTGAAGAGGTGGCAGACATGGTGATGTTGTTTGGTGGACAATGTCGATAATGATGGTGAAGAAAATGTGAAGTTGGCAACGTAAGTGATTGAACTGGTCTCATTGGTGGTAGAGCTGATGTTGTTTGTGGTTGTGGAAGTAGTAATGGAAGTTTCAGAGGTGAAGAGAATGAGTTGGGAGCAGAGCTGGTGTTGGAAGTGAGGGTATTAATAGGGATGGGAAAGTGATAGTAATGATAATTCCAAAAGGGAGCATAGGGCTTAGAAGTCATGAATCTTTATGAAGTGAAGTGATGCCACATGACCTTTAAATTTCTTTTATGCGTCTTTGGTTGGAAAAAATAACAAAGCCCCGTAAATTTACTTGCAGAGAGATTTGTCAAACTAAGCACTCACTTTGCAGATGCTCTCTAAGCTTTTCCTTAATTACAGATATTAGCATCACGCTGTGCCAAAAAGTGTTACTCCTGTCAATTTCTACACAGTGCCCAAGTTCTTCTAATAAATAATATTCAACCTCAGTTACCGGAAACTTTTTGAATAATCTTGGCTTCCCCTATTCAATACAGCGAACTTGAAAGTTGATTTTTATCTTGAAAGTGAAGCTACTCAGGGATTATCTTTTATCTCTGTTTGCAAAATAGTTGGAAGTTTAGCTATTGAGATTTGATATTTGTCTTTCTGCACTTGACTGCCAAGCAAAATCATTTCATTTTTAAGCAACAGAAATGTGTCTTTATAAATAAGCATAAACATATACCACTGGAAGACCGAATCTACAAGCTTGACCTTCTAGTCGATATATGATTTTTTTAATAGGTAGAATTTTCATTGGCTCTCTGAGTATGTATTTGAAATTAAGCAAAAATTCTTAGGGGAATGTTTTTCTTTTTTATTGCTTAAGGTAAGCCTCCTTTCTCCTCTTCCTGGCAACAGGTGACATTCTTCCAGCTATGAGACCACATTTGATTCTCAGACTAACATAAACTCTGCTTAACAAATTTGTGCTGCTCAAACAGTTGAAATATGTTTTCCTATTGCATACAGTTAATAATATCAAGTACAGAGAATAACACATTTAATTAGCATGGTTTAGATTTATTGATATTTGCTATGCAACCGGCACTTTTCATGGATTATTTCATGGCATGTTCTAATTCCCTCTCCATCTTACATGTAAAAGAATGAGACTTAGGGTGTCGCACTGCTATATGGCTTGGCCAGGATTTGGACTCAGCTGCGGGCTGGAACCCACACTCTTAACCGTTATGATATCCTTCCTACCAGACTTCTGACAATGTACAATTTATCTCTGTAGTCATGTCTCATTTGGTCTCCCTTTCTCTGATCTCCACCTTGTGAAGCCATTTCCATAATTTTGCCATATTATTTTTTCTAAAGGACAACATTAACTGTGGCTCTTGTCAGCTCCAAAACCTTCTTTATCTAACCATCAACCATAGGGTAAAGTAAAAGATCTTACACTGATATTCAAGGTAATTTTCCATCTGGCTCCAACCTAGCCTTCTAATGATATATCTTTCACCATTACCATTTAAGTAGTCTGTACGCTAGTTAAAGAGACCTACTTGTTCTTCCTTTATTCCTTTGCCTTTATGTCTTTGCTCATGCCTTGAATTGCTTGTTAGTTACTTAAATATTTATTGTATATTGCAATGGACTGAATGATGTCCTCACCCCTGAATTCATGCTGAAGCCCTAACGCCCAATATAACTATATTTGGGCGTAGGATCTTTAAAGAAGTAACTAAGGTTAAATGAGGCTCTAAGGTGGAGCCTTAATCTAATAGGGTTGGAGTCCTTATAAAAAAAGGAAGAGAGTTCTCCCTCTCTCTCTGTGAGCAGGAAGTGAGGAGAGGGCAAGAAGATGGCAGTGCAAGCCAGGCTAAGAACTCTCACCAGAACCTGACTCTGCTGGTACCCTAATTTTGGGTTTCCAGACTCCAGAACTGTGAGAAAATAAATTTTTTGGCATTTAACTTACCCAGTCTGTGGTATTTTGTTATGGTAGACTGAGTAGACCAAGACAAGTACCTACTTATCAGAGATACTTCTTTGAAGAATGAGGAAATCCCTGCATTTTGGATTCTGTGATCTGAATTGCTGGCTGGTGAGTTTTCCCTCCAACTCAGCATCACTTGATCCTGTCTAATGTCCTTTGTCCAGAGCATTTTCCAGTATGTTTGAGAGCAGGGCTCATTTATGATCAATGTTTAGAGAATTATGGGAAGTTTTCCTGAAAGTAATGTGTGAGGATGATGTCCTTTCCTTGTTGAAGATATCAGTTTGATAAAACCAACTGAAAAAGGCTGTTTGTTTTTCTTTCTGCTGGTGTGGGAATATTAACATCTAAAGTGATCATTAAAATGATTAGTATGATCTGTTATTTCAACAAGAATGTGAGTGAGGAGAACTGTTGAAAGAGAATAAAAGAAGGAATAATACATTACCCAATTAATTATTTTGAAAAAATGGGGAAAATGAAGTAGCTATAGTTGAAATGTAATTTTAAATATTATTTTTTATTTCTAAGGAATTTATGTATTTTTTTACCTCACTCTAGCCTTACACTGCCATTTTATTTCACAGAGCATTGATCCTTTTCTGGAATGGTGATGGGAAATTAATCTAAACTTTTAATTGCTCTGTATTAGTGTTAAGATGGGCAAATTGCCTCTGATGTACTTGCTATTAAGGCTACCACTCTAGTTTTATACAATAAAACCTCATTAGTGACATCTTCGTCCATGGGAGAACAGCTGAATCGTGTCCCACTTCTCCATGAATACATTCCATCAAGTCGCAGAAAATTATGAGACTGATTTTCCCTTCTAGTGCATTCCCCCCTCTGTTTTTAAGCCCTTCACAAAGGTATAATAATATGAGAATGGAAGCACAGGAGATGCCCAGGAAGGTTTGACAGAAAAGGTAGCACTCATGCAACATGTTAAATGTTGACCTCGATTTCTCTACATGTACTAACAGTGTCCCATCAGAGTCCAGGGGAAAAGATAACCCAGCGACTTGATCTGGTGTTATCTGAAATAATGTGCATATTTAATAATGACTTACAACAGGATTAAGCACTTTATAATTATTTTTAATAATTATTATTTACAGTAATATAAACAACATCCTTCTGTGTTCTAGGCCTTTTTCCAATTCTTATAGCAGCTGTCCAGGTAAATATTACAGATGAGGAAAACTGCGGATTGGAGAGAGAGAACTTCTCTCTAAAGAGAGAGGTTGTCAAAGGTCCCAGAGCTAGTAGTTGACAAGGACAATATTTAAATCCAGTCTTTCATTCCACTATCTTTATTCTACCACATGGCTCCCCTGACTAAAATCTTATTCTTACTAACTGAATATTTTTAGCACAAGTTAGATCTTCATGATGCTTTACGGCAGGAACTGAAGCAGCCAAACCCTCTAAAGCAGCTATTTTCACTCTTTTCCTCTCCTGGCACCATGAACTAATTACTAAAATTCTGTGGCACACTAAAAAATGTATTACCTTTTTTTGTCAGTCTGACAAAAAATAGGTATAAGTTTGATTCATTCACACCAGACGGCTATTGTGTTGGCTGTGGTCATTTTTTAATTTGACAATTTAAGAGAAAAGAAGTCAGTGCCCTTAACTTAATAGTCAAGTATTGCATGTTTTAAAAATTCTTGTGGCACAGCAGTTGAAAATTGCTGCTCTAAAGAACTCCTTATCTTTTCAAATTAAGGCAATCTTCACTACACAAGAGCCACTCCTGGGTTTGATCAGCGTGGTCCAGTCTCCAGGATACCAATCATCTCTTGGCATATTGACAGTTGAGTCTGGTGGCTTAAAAGGCAGATGACCAGATCCAAGAACATGGGAATTGCCCTTATTTACTGTCAACAAGGGTAGAGATGTCTGCACAGCTAACGTCATGACTTTTCCTTAGTAATAGTGGATCTTGTGGTTTTACCCTTTCAAAGAGCATCAAAACCATATTCAGCAATGGCAAGATCAGCCCTGGCCAGCATAACTCAGTTGGCTGGGCATCGTCCCACAACGCGAAAGGTTGCTGGTTTGATTTCCAGTCAGGGCACATGCCTGAGGCAACTCTCACGCACCCCAACTGAGGTCAACATTTTTGTGACACATAGATGTTTCTCTTCCTTTCTTTCTCCCTCCCTTCCCTTCAATCTAAAAATAAATAAATAAATAATATATTTTTAAAGAAAACAAAAACAAGTAATTTGGATCACCTGCAAGGATGTTTTTACTGATACTAAGGTTGGTGTTACAAAGAATAGAATGAGGAAAGGTGTATCTGGTAGGTGAGAACACAGAAGCTATTTATGGATACAATAAGATAAGAAAAGTTGTTTGGCTGAAACCGAGCCTTTAGAAATATGATCTAATTCTAGAAAGGTAAGTTAAAACAATATCAAGAAACAGCATTCATGCCAAGGTGGTGAATATCCCTTTTAGCTGTTCACTTATGAAAGGACTGTCATGAGAAGGAGAGCAGAAATGAGAAAATAAGCTTTTATAGACATGGGTAAAAACCTGGCATGACAGATGAAACCTGAGGGCTGGAGCTGGGATGTCTGTTGGAGCACACCATCTTTTTGGCTTTTGTCGTTTAGGACGGAGTTCAAGCTGCACACTGGTGGACTCTGGGGTACCTGAATTTGTAGAGGCCAAAAAGTTCTCACCAAATCCCCCAAAGTTAAATTTTGGCAAAAACCCAGTAAGACCAGCTGTTTCATCCCATGAGTATGCTAACTACCACGCAGACACCATCTGTGTATAATGATGCAGCACTCCAGTAAGGATTTTAAACTATACTGTTGTTCTGCATGTTGTCTGGACTTATTATGATTGTGATTTTTCACTTTTTAGCAGAGCCAAGGGAAATAAATGCATATAAATATAGTACTTTGTAAGAGAAGACCCACGCCATAAGGGAAAGTATAAATCAATGATGAACAAAGCTTACATTATGAGTAGGGCAATATTGACCACCTTATAAAAAGAAAGTCTTAGATGATTAAGTTAGACACTGACACCTTCTCAGAAGGAACTTTTCTTATACTCCCCTCCCAATTCCCACTCTGTATTATTTTGTGTCTTCCTATGGAAGAGAAGTTGCATAAACATGTCATATTTCATACTGTCATATTTCTCTTTACATTAAAAGACCACACACAAAGGTGTGACTCTCTTCTGTTTTTATCTCCTATGTGGCCTCAGGACAAGATGGCTGGGCCATCTCCTCCTGACAGAAGCCCAGGCCGGCCTGTAGTCACTCTTCTCTCCCACCGACATGTACCTGAGAGCACTGAACTGCTTTCTTCCCAAATGGAAGACCCCTGTACCCAAGCCAAAGGATTTCAATTGAATTTACCCAGGAGTTATATATTAGGGGTTGGGGACTAAGTTTAATGAATAAAGGAGCATAACTTTGCATTCCTTTGTCATCAATATTTGAGCACACATAACCTTGGAACCAAACAGATAGGTGGGTAAGAGTTAGATATTCTCTGTTCCTTGATTAAATATGGTCTAATGGCTCCCAAATCTCATTCTTACCTCTAATAGACATCAACTGCAACCAAGTTTTGCTTCTACAATTACTGAATGAATCCAAACCCATAAGGGTGAGAAATCTTAGGGAGGAAACTTTAACTCAAGAATTAAATAGTCCTAACAACACTGATGATCACCTTTTAAGGAAGTCGGCTGTAATGATAGTTGCTGTCCCCTAGGAATAGCTTAGAGTCACAGCTGGCCGGGACAGGAAAGGAGATAAACCATGCACAATAAATGGTGCACAAAGACTGATGACTAATTAACTTGTCATTGTATCATTTGGGATACTTCTGTAAGTAATAGAGAATCTCAACTCCACTGACTTAAACGAGAAACCATTTATTATGTCATTAAAAGAAGGACTTTAGAATTAGGCAAGTTTCAGGGTTGGCTAATTCAGTGGTTCAGTGATATCATCAAAGACCTAGATTTGTTCCATTTTTCTGCTTTGTCGCTCTCAATATGTTGACTTTTGTTGTCAAGTTTGTCTCCTAATTTGTGCCAGTTTCTACAGCAACTTCAAGCACAGAAAGTATCAAAAGTCCAGAAGAGGAAAGAGTCTTTCCTGATGGATCATTTGAAGAGTAAGAGAAGCTTTGCCAGAAGCCTCCTTGAGATGATCCCTCCTCCCTCATGGGCAGGATTGTGTTTCATCCCCTCTTCTAACCCACTCACTGGTAAGAATAGAACTGACACAATTACCCAAGATTAATCAAGGCATCCACTGAGGCTTGGGAGTGGCCAACTCTCCAGAAACCCTAGCTGCCTGAGAGACAACTTGGACTGAGGTTCTGTAAAGCAAGGGAGAAGGGAAGGAATGACTGTTCAGAGAGTTACCAAGGTTGTCAGGCACAAATGATGACCATGATATACGTTATCAGTCACTCAGTTAAATTGCCAGGGTTAACCCTAACACAATTGTTAAGCAAGTTTCCAACCTCTCTAACTTGGAGGGATTCTGTATTGGTTTCCTATTGCTACTATAATAAATTCCTACAAATGTAGTGGTTAAAAACAACACAACTTCTTTATCTTCTAGTTCTGGAAACCTGAAATGAATTCACTGCTGAATCAAGGTCCTGGCAGGTTGCATTCCTTCTCAAGGCTCTAGAAGAGAATCCCTGTCTTTTTTTCAGCTGCCATCTCTGGCTCTCTTTCTTCTGTCTCCCTCTTCTACTAAGGACACTTATGATTACATCGGGCTCACTTGAATGATCCAGAATATTCTCCCATCTTAGGGTCAACTGATTAGCAGCCTTAATTCTACCCACCACCTTCACTCTCCTTTGCCATGAGACCTAACATATTCATAGGTTCTGAAGATTAGGTGCATAGATATCTTTGAAAAGCTATTATTCGGCCTACCACAGCTATAATTTTCACCCTAAGACTCTGAGTACCCTCATGGCAATGTCTGTGGGAATGAGCACAGCCTCTGGATTTGAATTTCAGCTTCTCCGCTTACATGGTACAACTATGTGTACTTTGACAATTACATAATTCCTTAAGATACACTTCCTCACTATAAAATGAAATTAATATATATCTCAAAGGGTATTTGCAAGAACTTAGTAAGACCTTACACGGAAAATGCTTAACACAGTGTCTAGTTGAGAATATATGTTTAATAAGATGGCTTCATCACAATTCCTTTTTATCTCTCAAAGCCAATGAATATTGTGTAACCATTGCTTCTATTACTAGAGGTATGGATTCTGATGTTAGACATCCTCGCCATGTAATCACTGGCTGGTTATTAAATTTTTCTGAGATTAAGTTTTCTCCTCTGCAAAATGGGAATAGTAAAACCCTCCTCACAGGAGAGGTGAAGTTGACATGAATAAGCATGCATTTATTAGCTAGCACACTTCCTGGTGCATGGCAAGTCATCAGTTAAATTTAGTTCGCTTCCATTCCTCAAGTCTGTTGTCATGAAAGCTTCACAAGTCGTCACATCAGGGCAGGGATTTTCAGACTTTAGCGTATCTTAGAATCATCTAGAAAGTTAGTTTAAAACACAACTTCTTGGATCATACTCCTTGCCTATTAAGTCAGGATTTTGAGATGGGGGGAGGGTTGGATGGTCTCCATGAAGACATAAATAACGGATCAAACTTTATCCTAATATTTTTCACAGGAGTCCTTGAATTTTAACATTAAACAAATGTTATGTCGAAGGTCTAACTAAGAAATTTCAGGTATCACCAAGGAGGAAGAGAAGGAACTCTGTGTATTGCCAGTGCTTCTGAATTGAAACATATAAGGGCAACAAGAATTTAGGTAAGGGAGAGAAAGAAAAACAATGGTTAGAATGAATTACTTAGGTTAACTGTATATTTTTCTATATTAACATCATCCTCATTAATGTGGAAAGTGGGAAGTTGGTGGTGAATATCTAGCATTAAATTACAGAGATGGCCTCTTTTGTTATGTGATAAAAGCGTACATTAATGTTATCTCAGCATATTCTTCATGACGACCAAATTATTAATACTTTGATGGTGCTCTATGTGTCTTCCCATCAGTAATGTTCTCACATGAATGAAAAATGAAAGAATGCAGAAACATGCCAAATTCTGTCATCCATTCTGCCTGCTGTCTCTTGCTGGTACATAAGCTCCATTTTATTTTTTATGCTTTTAAAGTATATTTTCTTGGTTATGCTATTACAGTTGTCCAATATTTTCCCTTTTGCCCCCTTTCACCTGACACCCACTTTCCCTCCAGCAATCCCCCCACTCCTTAGTTCATGTCCATGGGTCAGACATATATGCTTTTCGGCTTCTCCATTTCCTATACTATTTTTAATATACCCCTATCTATTTTGTACCTACTAATTATGCTTCTTAATCTCTGTACCTTTCCCCTCATTCTCCCCCCTCCTCCTCCCTGTGGATGACCCTCCATGTGATCTCCATTTCTATGACTCTGTTCCAGTTCTAGTTCTTTGCTTAGTTTGTTTTTGTTTTTGTTTTTTTTAGATTTAGTTGTTGATAGTTGTGAGTTTGTTGTCATTTTACTATTTATAGTTTTGATCTTCTTTTTCTTAGATAAGTCCCTTTCACATTTCATACAATAAGGGCTTTGTGATGATAAACTCTTTTAGCTTTACCTTGTCTGGGATGCACTTTATCTGCCCTTCCATTCTAAATGATAGCTTTGCTGGATAGAGTAATCTTGGTTGTAGGTCCTTGCTTTTCCTCCCTTTGAAACTTCTTACTAATCTCTTCTTGCCAGTCTCTTCTTGCCTGCGAAGTTTGTTTTAAGAATCCGCTGGCAGTCTTATGGAAACCCCTTTGTAGGTAACTGTCTTCTTTTCTCTTGCTGTTTTTAAGGTTCTCTCTTTATCTTTAACCTTTGGCATTTTAATAAAGATGTGGGTTGGTGTTGCCTTGCCTGGGTCCAACTTGTTGGTGACTCTCTGTGCTTCCTGAACTTGTATGGCCATTTCGTTCTCCAAATTAAGGAAGCTTTCTTTCATTATTTTTCCAAATAAGTTTTCAGTTTCTTACTCTTCCTCTTTTCCCTCTGACATCCCTGTTATTCAGATGTTGGCATGTTTGGAGATGTCCCAGAGTCTTCTTATTCTCTCCTCATTTTTTTGTGAGGAGGCAAAGCATGTCTACCTACAACTCCATCTCGGCTGGAAGTGCGTAAGCTCCATTTTTAGTACCCACTGATATCCACCTAAATGATAACTTCACTTTCACTATGAACATGTACACTAATAAGACTAACTTTTTTGGTGGGGTGATTATCAGAAGTATTAAATGCAAAGGAGCAAATTGAATGCACCAGAAAAGATCCAATAGACATTTTCTCAGGGAATTTTAAAAAAAAATACAGTTGCCGCCAAATAGGAGCAACTTAATCTACCCATGTTATTGGCTTTTCTTTTTTCCTAGATGGAATGGAAGGCCGAAGTGTGATCAGGGAAAGGGGACACCAAAGCTATGCTGACTGAATTCCCCAGTTTGTAGAATCAGAAGGGATTCTCGCTATTCAGTTATGCCTGGCTGAAGACAGTGCATTTTCTTCTATGATGTATATGTCACTTTTCATTAATTCTGAGAGTCCTGTTCCTTTATAAACCAGGGTAAACAGAGTAGTGTATTGGATTAGATCTCTACCGTGAATAAATTTATTTTCCAGCAAGTGTAAAAAATGAGCAAGGCCAAAACCCCCCAGAGCAGAAAATGTCACAGTGATTGCTAATACATTACTGCACAGAGAAAGGCCTAATAAAACCCCTATTAGGATGTCATACCTGCTTACGACTGAATTCTCCAGAAAGTTTATTTGATATGTCTAAGCCAATTATCAAAGTCTTAGTGATAAGAAGCAGCTCGCTGGGCCTGAATATGTCAGAATAGAATGAGTAAATTGTGGGAATTCATAGGCCTCTGCTTTGAATAATTAACTTGGCTCTTTGTAGAAGCATACACTTTGGAAACTAATTTTCTCTTTGCACAAAGCATTTTGCCCTTGTGCTGCCTTTGAAAAGTAAACTGTTTAGCTGTAAGGTTATTCCCTTATTTCATTATATTTGGCTTGAGCTTTCTTCCCCATCTTTTGGCACACCCTTCTCCTTGCTCTTTGTCCTGGTGGCATCATTCTGACTAGACTGATGTACCTTCAACTGGAAATATGATATGCAGTGATGACATTTCCTCTAAATGGAATTTAAGCATTTGCTCTGCAATGATATTATAGTGCCTTGTCTGTTTTTTGCGTTTGCTGTGACTAAATTCCAAGTTTATTTTCAAAGGATTTGAGTATTTTTTCCCTAGGAGAGAAGCAGAGTGTTGCTTGGCTAAATAATTCTGTAGATAAAAATTGGAACCAATCTTAATCTATTTGGAATCACAAAAGTCAACGATTTGGACCAGACTGGGTAGTCAGTTTGTGTAAGCTACCAGGCAAATCAAAAGACCTTTCCTCCCGCGTGGTTTTTTCCCCTTAAATGAGCCAGATTTCTTGTTTTGACAATGGGTAGATGAGTGTTTCTCAGTCTTTGGGTTGTGATATGCCAGTCTGTGGGATAGTGTGTGGACAAGCCTCTTGTATTCCATCTTCAGTTCCTGGGTAGATCTCACAGTTGGCTTCTTCCCCATTGTGCACTGACTCAACATCCCCTTCAGCCCTCATTTTCCCAGTAAAGTTAGTTATGGGTGCTTTGGAATCCTATCAGTCTACCGCTTAGAGAAAAGAATCACTGGGAAGCACGGGTAGAGACCATCAGGGCAATGGTTTTGCTTCTTTCATGATCAAGAACTTGACATTTCTTTTTCCAGCACCTTTGTTAGGTAACAACAATCAATATCTGGTGGCTACATGCTTAGAAAAAGAGCCATGAAGATTACTAAGAAGTTAAAATTCACTGGAAGAAATACAGTATAGTATATAGTTTTAAGTTCCATTTATGGATGACTTGTTTCTATGTAATAAAAAATGTCCCTTCTAACTCTAAGAAACCTGTTTAAGATTACTTGCTTGTCCCAGAAGAATTGAGTTACTCTGCATCATGTTGCATTTCTGTCTATACAGAACGTCTAATAAAATCTTATAAGAAGAACTGAACCTTGTAATTTCTTGATGAATTTTAGACATTAACCCCTTATCAGATGTATTGGCAGATATGTTCTCCCATTCAGCGGGTTGTCTTTTTAATTTGTTGATGGTTTCCCTTGCCATGAAAAAACTCTTTAGTTTGATGTAGTCCCAGTCTACGGCCATACCACCCTGAAATGCTCCTGATCTCGTCTGATGTAGCCCCATTTGCTTATTTTTTCTTTTGTTTCCCTTGCCTGAGGAGATATATCAGAAAAAATATTACTATGAGCAATGTCCAAGATTTTACTCCCTATATTTTCTTCTAGGATTTTTATGGTTTTGATTCTAACATTTAAGCCTTTGAACTGTTTTGAATTTATTCTTGTGTGTGGCATAATAAGGTGGTCTATTTTCATTTTTTGCACAAATCTGCCCAATTTTCCCAATACCATTTATTGAATAGACCATCTTTAGGTCATTCTATGTTTTTGCCTCCTCTGTCAAATATTAATTGTCTATAAAGGTGTGGGTTTATTTCTGGGCTCTATTCTGTTTCATTGATATACATGTCTGTTTTTATGCCAGTACCATGCTGTTTTGATTACTATGGCCTTATAGGATATTTTGACATTAGGTAGTGTGATTCCTCCAACTTTGCTCCTCTTTCTCAAGATCGCTATTGCTATTCAGGGTCCTTTGTGGTTCCATATAAATTTTTGGAATATTTGTTCTAGTTCTGTGAAATATGTCATTGGCATCTTGATATAAAACAACACTAGACATCCAGCCAAGATGGAGGCATAGGTAGGCTCACTTTGTCTCCTCACACAACCAAAAGAAGGACAACAACAAATTTAAAAACAAAAAATAACCAGAACTTCCAGAAAATCAAACTGTATGGAAGTCCAACAATCAAGGAGTTAAAGAAGAAATACTCATTTAGACTGGTAGGAGGGGTGGAGATGGGCAGCTGGGGTAGAGAGGATGCGGCAAGGTGGTGGCTGGAGGACCATGGTGGACAAGGCAGTGGCTGGTAGACTGGGTGGTCCCATATTTGCATGTGGATAAACCAGAGGAACAACTGGGTAGTGAGAGAGACGTGCAACCCAGGGTTCCGGTGCAGGAAAAGAAAGCTCAAAACCTCTACTGTTAAAAATCTGTGGGGGTTGCGGCAGCTAGAGAAATGGCCAGTCTCACAGGAGAGCTCATTTGAGAGACCCACGGGATTGTAGAACATACACAAACCCACCCACCTGGGAATCAACACCAGAAGGGCCCATTTTGCGTGAGGGTAGCAGGGGAAGTAACTGAAAGTCAGCCAAGAGCCAAGCAAGCTGCATTGTTCCCTCTCTGGCCCCTCCCCCATGTACAGCATCACAAGGCAGTGACACGCGTTGCTCCACCCTGGCAAATACCTAAGGCTCCGCCCCTCACAAAGCAATAGGCGTCCCAAGACAAAAAAAAAGATATGGCCCCAATGAAAGAGTAGATCAAAGCTCCAAAATTAGAACTAAGTGATGAAGAGATAGCCAACCTAACAGATGCAGAGTTCAAAACACTGGTAATCTGGATGCTCACAGAATTGGTGGAGTATGTTCACATTACGGAGGAAAAAGGATGGCTGTGCAAAGGAAATAAAGAAAAATACACGGGGAACCAACAATGAAGGGAAGGAAACTGGGAGCAGAAAGAAGAAATAAACTTTTGACCAGAACAGAATGAAGAAACAAGAATTCAAAAAAATGAGGAGAGGCTGAGGAACCTCTGGGACAACTTTAAATGTTCTAACATCTGAATCATAGGGGTGCCAGAAGAAGAAGAAGAAGAACCAGCAATTGAAAACTTATCTGAAAAAATAATGAAGGAGAACTTCCCCAATCTGGCAAAGGAAATAGACTCCCAGCAAGTCCAGGAAGCTCAGAGAGTCCCAAAGAAGGTGGACCCAAGGAAGCACATACCAAGGCACATCATCATTACATTACCCAAGATTAAAAATAAGGAGAGAATCTTAAAGCAGCAAGAGAAAAGGAGAACCAACAGTGAAAGGAAGGAAACTGGGACTCAAATCAATGATTTGGAGCAGAAAGAAGAAATAAACATTCGATAAAACAGTTCTCATATGACTGTCAGCTCATTTCTGAAAAGAAACTTTACAGACAAGAAGGGGCTGGAAAGAAGTATTCAAAGTCATGAAAGTCAAGGACCTACATCCAAGATTACTCTATCCAGCAAAGTTATCATTTAGAATGGAAGGGCAGATAAAGTGCTTCTCAGATAAAATAAAGTTAAAGGAGTTCATCATCACCAAGCCTTTATTAAAATGAAATATTAAGGGGACTAATCTAAGAAAAAGAAGATGATCAAAAACATGAACAGTAAAATGACAACAAACTCACAACTATCAACAACTGAACCTAAAAAAACAAATAAACAAACTACACAAACTGCTAGAACAGGAATAGAATCACAGAAATGGAGATCACCTGTAGGGTTATCAGTGGGTAGGGGGAGGGTGGAGAATGGGAGAAAAGGTACAGAAAATAAGAAGCATAAGTGGTAGGTACAAAATAGGCAGGGGGAGGTTAAGAATAGTATAGGAAAGGGAGAAGCCAAAGAACTTACATGTACAAACCATTGACATGCACTATGTGGGGGACTGATGGTGGGAGGGGATGTGCAGGGTGAAGGGGAATAAAGGGGGGAAAAATGGGACCTCTGTAATAGCATAATCAATAAAATATATTTATAAAATAAAAACTAAAATAGAGAAAAAAAGAAAGAAAAAAAAAACCCTCAACACCAAAACAAACAAACAATCCAATTAAAAAATGGGCAAATGACCTGAATAGACGCCTCTCTGAAGGGGACATACAGATGGTCAACAGACATATAAAAAGATGCGCAACATCACTAATCATCAGAGAAATACAAATTAAAACCACAATGAGGTATCACCTCACGCTTGTCAAAATGGCTATTATCAATAAATCAACAAACAAGTACTGGTGAGGATGTAGAGAAAGGGGAACCCCTCTGCACTGTTGGTGGGAATGCAGACTGGTGCAGCCATTATGGAAAATAGTATGGATCATTCCTCAAAAAATTAAAAACAGAGCTCCTTTTGACCTAGCGATCCTACTTTTGGAAATTTATCCAAAGAAACCCAAAACACTAATTTGAAAAAATATATGCATCCCTATGTCCATGGCAATGTTATTTACAATAGCCAAGATTTGGAAGCAGCCCAAGTGTCCATCAGTAGATGAGCAGATAAAACAGCTACGGTACCTTTATATGATGGAATACTACTCATCCATAACAAAGAAGAAAATTTAACCCTTTGCGACAGCATGGATGGACCTGGAGAACATTATGCTAAGTGAAATAAGCCAGCCAGAGAAAGACAAATACCATATGATTTCACTCATGTGTGGAATCTAATGAACAAACTGAGCTAACATGAAAAATAGACACAGACTCATAGAGAGCAGATGGACAGCTCTGGGGTGAATGTTAGGGGGTAGAGGGACCAATCAAGAAAAACAAATAGAACTTCTGGACATGGACAGCAGTGTGGTGGTTGCAGGGGACAGGAGTGAGCGTAGGTGGAAAAGGGTATATGGGGGATAAATGGTAATGGAAAAAATATAATAAATAAATTTTAAAAAAAGAACTGAAGCTTACCTTAAAATAAACAATAAAACCAAAGGTTCTAAACATGGCTGCCTTTTCACATTCATGAAAATAATAAGTTCTGTGAAAATAGCTTAGTACAATGGAGTTTGCACTGAGGTTTGCAAAAAATCATTGGTTTTTGTCTTAATAACATATGCCTAAATGGGATGGTACAGAAGTGTATGTGTATGTGGTAAGTGCATGTCAATATCCTTTCCATCTTCTTCTAGGTCTATTTTTAAATGTCCTTTCTAAAACCCTGGCTGGATAGGTCAGTTGATTAGGTTGCAGGTTCGATCCCCAGTCAGGGCACATAAAAGAATCAACCAGTGAATGCATAAATAATTTGAACAACAAATTGATGTTTCTCTCTTTCTCCCTTCCCCTCTCTCTTTAAAATCAATCAATTAAAAATTTAATTTAAAAATGTCCTATCTAGACTCTGAAGGCTTCTTGTAGTAACAGCTTCCCCTTCAGCTTTCTTCCTTCTGTCCACACTCTTGGCTGTAGTCAGTGGCTATTATTAAATATCCACACAGGAAAGAAAAAAGACAAATAGCAGAAGCCTCTGGATTCTTAAGCACTGATCACTGTACCAACTGGTATGATCCTTTGGGGTGATCCTCAGAGAGTAAAAATAAAAGCAAATCTTGGAGAATAAAATTATTCCCTCTCATTTAAAAATGTACTTTTGGGAGGAGGTTGGCAATGATCATAAAAGGCAAATAAATGATAAAATGTCACAACTCCAAAAATGATTAGGAATCACTGCTCTGAGAACTTACATTCTAAAGAAAGTCTCCTGCATCTGTACAAATGTCCCTTATACATATGCTAATCAGTTCCACTGATAATTTTAGCTTTTAGTTTGTTTTCTTCCTGTCATAATTTTATGTTCTTATTTGCTAGACTTCAAATGCACATCCGGTGGAAACACAATTGCTTATCATTCAAGTTTGGGGTATTATGTTGAGAATATGTAAGTCCCTTGCACTAGATGTTTTCCTTCATGAAGTAGAATTTGGTGAACATTTTTGAATAATAAGAATGGGGTTGGATGAATGGAAGGAATCAGGCAGTACAGTACAGATTTATATCTCCAGTCATATTAAGACATTTAGATATTTCTGGACATAACAACCAACCAATTCCTTCATCTCTTCTCTAAATAGATTGTATGAAAATGAAACACTTGGACTGTGGCATTGCAGGGGATTCATGAATCATTTATTCTGCCTCTCTCTTTGCACCTGGAAGCAGAGAAAGAGAAACACTTCTCTTCAACTATGGCCTATAACAAGGCTTCTTAGGCCATGGATGAAGCAACTGTCAGAGGCTGAGAGCGGCCTTGCGTGGAAAACAGAGGCACCTCAATGAAACCTTTTTTGAGACCATAACCATTAGATGGTGTTCAGGAACATGAATCCACATGCAGAGCCCTTGTGCGACACCACCGAGCAGTTTTTCCAACTGCCCCCCCAGGACAGCTAAGCTCACCTCCTGGGTTTCTCACCCTTTGCTTTATTGCCTCCCTTAGGCTCTTGGCATCATTTAAAATTTCTCTTTCTGATTTGGTGTCCCCCACCTTTCTCAGTTCTTCTATCTTTCTGATTTGGTTCCTTTTCACTTTGCTATTTCATATCCTTCCCCCAACTTCCTATCTCTACCCCCCTTCTGACCTTAATTTCCAATGATCTAACTCAGCTGGAAAAAGAGGGCAAAGATGCCCATTGGTGCATGCCATGTGGGTAAGCCTCCCAGGTCACTGAGAAGGCTGAAAAAAGGTGAATAATGGGCCTGGAGAGGCAAATAGGAGATATCTAGCATATTGGACAAAATGGCATCCAGGGACTGTTATTCTTTTGACCCTTTACTCACTTCTCTCTTATGCAAAATTCTAAGTATATTTATTTCCTTTTTAAAAAGTTATTATTTATCAAAAGACCAGAATGTTCAGTGTATGTAATATATGATGATTACTATCTTAAGACATTCAAATAGCCGGACCTTAACTCTACTCTAAAAAGGGAAGTTTTATGCTTCACCATCTTTACTCAACGGCTTCCCTTCCTGAGGGTCAGAGCTCATATTTCTAAAATAGCTATCTCAGTGAAAAATCATCATAGGGCAGGTTGCTGTTGCTATATAAGACCCTCCTAGGATTTGGTAAAGTGGAGTTTACTTGGAGGAAGAGAGTACACTCCGTGATCCCGAGAAACGAGGGTTACTTACAGCTTCTGTGATGTGCGCCTCCACTGCTTGAGAAATACGGACTGAAATTCCTTGATTCTTTTTGTTCCAAGACTTTTCCAATGTCTCTTTCGATAAATGGGCTTGGAATATGTGACCCCAAACTTTTATTAGAGTCCAACTGTGTTTTTCTGTTTTGATTTATTTTAAAATCTAACTTAAAAAACTCTGTCTTAGTGCACATTTTTGTTTTAATTTTAGTCTGAATTTATGAAAGTATCATTAAGTCATAACTTAGTAGTGGTTTACTTAACTAAAAGTTTTTGGTTTGTTGTAGTTCTTTTTTCTCGCAACTCTCTGTATCCTAAACTAACCGAATCTCACTTTGTTGACAGGTTTTCAGGGGTAGTGGGTACTTGAGTTGACTGGTGAGCTTCTTGTCCTTTGGAAAGAGTGATTTTAGGAATGTCGATTTTATATTTTGAATGAAGTTGTGATACATACAAAGGGAGGAAAACTTTCAATTGAGGTGACATGGCCACACATGACTAAGTGATGAAAATCATGTCCTCAGAACAAAATGGAAGGAAAGGCTGAGAAAAACTTTACATATAATGTTTTTGCCACCTTGACTTTTATGTATTTAGTTTAATAGCTCATTTGTACTATTATTTGCTATATCATAGCTTATTTCTACTTTGGATATATAATCCTGCATGAAATCCTAACCAGGCTCTGTGATTTAAAAAAATTCTATATACATTGGTCAGGTATTGCTTTACAAAAGATGACCTGAGGAACAAATACTTTTGTGACAATCCCGAAATCATTAGAATGGAACCCTGTTTTAAAATAAGAATTAGGAAATTAGGTGGTATTTGTGATAAATGTTAACCACATCACATATAATTTATACAGTCTTATTTTGGAAGGTAAAGTTGGCCCACAGTCTAGCCAAATACATAATATAATGGATAGCACTGCGGTGAGTTGTTTTAAGATGGCAGAACTGAGCATTGAACTTGAGATGATAGGGACATTTTACGTGACATGAGAAGAAAGTTCTTTGAGCTCCTTAGCAGAATAGATAGGGCTTCAGTGGCCTGAGGAAGCTGCCGAGGGTCACTGTGTGGACATGCCTCGTTGCTAGGGAGCTCTGTGCCGAAGGACCCACCTTTCGGATGGAAACTTGTAGCAGAGCTTTGGGTGCCAACCTTAGAGATTCATATTCTTTACCTTTTCTCCCAGTTTCCACATTTATTTATTAAATTTTATATTTGGTGAGGATTGGTATGGGTGGTAAGCCTTGCTTAGCAGTGTGATCGTGCAGAGCTTCTGGGTTCCATCTTACGCCAGTCCTCAGAAAATCAGCCTTAGTGTCTATTCCTTTCACGGGACAGACAAATGATGTGGCATCGGAATAAAGCTGGTAACTTCGCAGTGTGGATTTTGTGCTCTGTTTCAACTAAATGCAGATCTTCTGTACTTATTAAAATTGAGGCTCTTTCCCCCTTTTTAATCAAATAGTCTTAGCTGCTCTTTCTGCTTGGAGTCTTAAAAAGCATCTCAAATTCTCAGCCCATTTGCTTCTTAAAGAGTTTCAAGTGTATGTTTAAAAAAACAACAAATGCTATATCGTCATTGAGTAATTAAAAATAGATGATGACAGATTTAAAAAAAATCACTTCTCATTCAAGATATGTATATACTCACATTATCATTGACCCTTAATATTAAACATTATCTTCTTACGACAATTAGGTGATCACTGTAGTGGCCTGTATGAAGTCAGGTTTACAACTTAAAGACGGTCTAAAGATAAAAAAATAGAAGACTATAATGAACAAATAAGAGCTTTCTTCAGTATAGTTCTATCTGATACAGTGCAAAAATCACAAAACAAAACAAGAGAAAAATTGCACTTTCTTGAGGGACAGTGCTTTAAAGAGCACGAGCAGGAGGGCATTCACATCTGGGGCCCGTCTGGGCAGCAGCGGGGGGCTGAATCACCACCTCTCTCATTTTTAATAACCTCTCCAGGATCAAGAAGCTTAGGTAAAGCCAGAATGCTGTTTGTTTATTTAAAGAAGCTCATTATATAAGGATTCTACACATATCCCTTAGCAAATCCGAGACAATCTTGCTTCGAGCCTTAGAGAATTTATTTCCTCTTTTAAAATCTGCAAACAGACCTAGTGGATCAGGTTGCATGTTTCCTCCTCTTGGACATCTATTGCCAGTCCAGATATCGTACCACCTCCCTTTCTTCCAGTTGATCCCTTAAGTGCTGCATTTTAATCATGGGACACTGCTCAGCTCTCCTGCCAGCGTTTAAGATGGTCGGGCTCTCAGTTCTGCCTGTGCGTTATGGCTAACCTGCTTGCCTGCTGTGAGTCATGAGGGTTCACTCGCTGGAGCAGGTGGGAATAACCAGAAACGCCTTAGTGCTCAGTGCTCAGGTCTGACCTATTGCCACCAAGGATGGCCAGATGGCCAATGTTCCTACAACCCATAGTTATGTTACCTTTGTAGCTTCTGACAAGTGGCAGGTGCACAGCCGTTCTTTGTTGCATATATATATATATATATATATATATATATATATATATATGGCATTGAAGTCTTGTCAAAGTGTGACCAACCTTTATTGACTTTATTAATGCCATAATTTTACATCTATTTGCATGATTATTTGATTGATGTCTAATTCTCAGTCTTGGTTGCGCTTTGGAATCACTTGGGGACTCCTAAAAAAACATGTTTGTGTGGGCCTCACCCCAGGAAATTTTGATGTAATTGGTCTGGAGTTGGCTCTGCACTGGGAATTGTCAAATCTCCCTGGATTATTCCAATGTGTAACCAAGGTTCAGAATTGCTGCTATAGATTATAAACTCCATTAGGTGAAGGGCACGTTGTGTTCTGCTCACTATATTATTCCAGCACCTAGTTCAGTGCCTAGCAACTAGTAGGTCCTCAATAAATGATTGGTAAATTAATAAAAGTGTGAAAACATGGCTTCTTGTTTTCTGTCTTGAGGGCAGCACAATAAAAATATTAGATGAATAGGGCTTTTTCTGAAGATGATTCCAGTGTGTTACCTGTCATTAAACTCCAGTGGTCACAGCACGGCCTTGAAGGACGCCATCCCTGAAAGATTCTGTGATCATCTCTGGGAGTGTTAGAGGCTGCTGCTCACACTGGTCTATTTCAGGATGGATGGTCTGATGGTGGAGCAGATAAAACTCTTGGAAAAAAGAAATTTTGAAATGTAGTTGCTCTTTCTTTAAACTTCTAATCAGAAGGAAACTGTTAAAGCTTGGAGATTTTTGTATAAAAAGCTGCTTGACTGTTAATTAGGTGAGCATTAGGAGGGAAAAAAACAGAAGAAAAAAGTGGTATCCTCAGTAAATGAGGACAAAAATGCTTGCACAGTGGTAGATCAGCAGGTAATTGAAAGATGAGAAAAAATGAGCAAGGGAGAATTCAGAACTCATAATGTTGACCAAGAAATGCAATTTTTTTTTAACCTGAAAGAGCTGAGTGTTTGTTTTTTACAATGGCATTTGGAAATGTTTGAATTTAGGTGAAATATAGTGCATTTGGAAAGATACAGCTTAAGTGGCAAGATTCGGAGCTAGAATGCGGATTCTGATCCCCCGACGTTAGTTACCTGTTTTGCCGGGTGACCTTGGAGTTCTTTCCTCTCCCCTGGCAGCTCCTGAAATGTTAAGCTGGTGCTGTGTTACAGTCTTGCAGCGGTCTCTGGTGAGGAGAGGGCAACAATGTGGAGACCTCTGGGAGGAGAGGCTACTGTGAGGGGTTACCTGCTGCCAGGGGTTACCTGTGTTTTTTACACCAGTGTGAAAAGAATTTCAGCACAAAACAATGCTTATGTCTCCATAGCTTATGGGATAGAGGTTGTCACTCAAAGAGGCCAGTCTCCAGCCACCTCTCCCTCTTTTCTCATTTCCCTCAATGATGTGAGAGAAAGACTTGAGCAGACACTGTTTCCAATGTCTTTGACAATGGAATAGTCTCGGAAATGAAGGGAAAACACTTTGGTCATCTCATCCAGCCATCCATAGCACCAGCAGCATTGAAACTGCCCATCTACCAGATAGAGAACATTGTATGCTTTAAATATCCCCATACAGAGAAGTCCCATTCTTTTTTGGTCACTTTGACAATCAGGAATCTTTTTTTTTTAAGTCTATGTCATTCTGATCATGTGACACCTTTGCTTGAAACTCTGCAGTGATTCCCCATTATCTATGGATAAAGTCCCGCAATGTTAACAGGGGTGATGTGGAACATTTTTAACCACTATAAGGACACAAAAAATAGACACTGGTGTAAAACTGGAAAGGAGATTGGAGGCATTTCTCTTCAGTTGCTGAGGAGATCCGAATGTCCCAGTGAGGGGACAGTTGTCTAGAGTAAGGGGTAGCAAGCGGGGGGCCCATTCCAATGCATTTGCAAGTGTTTTGATTTTGTAACCAGACATTTTAACCAGCTTATTGGCTCACGGAAAGGCATCTCCATTATCTAGTCCCAACCTGTGTCTCTGGCTTATCTCCTGTTTTCCTTTTTTTATAGCCTTTATTGTATATTTTTCCATTACTATTTAGTTCCCTTATACCCCCTCACCCCAGCAATCGGCACCCTGTTGGCCATGTCCATGAGCTCTTTTTCTTTTTCACTCAGTCCTTTTGTTCTGCACTTCTTCTCTTATACTCCAATCTTTGGCGTTGGTGTAATAATTGCAGTTCCCTGAATGTGCTCAGTGGTCTCCCATATTTATGCTTTTGCCTATTCTTTTCCCTCTGCCTGGAATGTTTTTCCCCTCCTTGAATTTCTGAAAAACTCTCCTACTCTTCCTTCAAGACTGCCTTCTTCCACGCAAACTGCAGTAGGGTTTTTACCTCTCCCTGCTTTGTGTCCCTGTGTTCTTCTTATAAGCCTCTATTAATTGTATCTATCACACTGAAATGTTAATTATTTATTTACTAGACTCTGAATTCCTTTCAGGGCACAAGTTAGATGTGTTTTCCACATTTGTATCCCAGGACACAGTAGGTACTTGATAAATACTTGCTCAATCAGTCAGTGAATGAATTATTTTGTGAAGAGAGCAATTGGTCAGCATTCTCTTGCAGGGATATTTTATACAGTTGATATTCCCCCCCTCCCCCCTACCTTTTTATTTTCTCCTCAGTATTATCTCATGTACATTAAATAACCCTACATCTTTTACTCTTTATCCAGAGTTTGTTTCCTCTTTCTAGTCAATTTTGTATGCCCGTTTGACCTTTATCTATTTTATTTCCACTGTTTAAAATGTGTAATGGCCAGTACTGGACACAGAACACACATAAGGTGTAAGTCAATGAATGGAACATTGAAAAGCTTATTTTGAAGCCCTTGCAGGTCACACAGGGCATTCCACGATTATTTTCCTTCCTTTCTTGATGACTACTTCATTGCTGACTCATCACACAGAACTTCTCTACTGTGACTCTTGCCAGGATTATTGCGACTTGGAAATTGGTTGTCTCTTCCCATCCTGTATTTATCCGTGTCTGGTTTTGTCCCCAAATGTCCCATCTTGATCTGGACTGCTTTCTTAGAAGGAGTGTATCCTGCTCGTCCACATCACTTTGGACTTTTTGTTCTTGTCTTTCAGAGTGTCTGCAATCCTGTCTCACATTATCCCATCTATGAATTTGAGGAATTTATTCTTAATGTAAGTATTCAATTATCTAATACATACGCATCGAGTAGGATATTTGTTCCAGTAGGAAAGGCGCCCAATTATGTCCACAGAGTATGGTGAAACCAGTGAAATGTCATCTTCCTACTATTTTATGGTAAAGCAATGGGGCACACAGTAAGTGGTGATGGCCAGGGAGATGGACAGAACAGTTAGAAGAGCACAACGGTCAGCACATTGCTGCCAAAGCCGGATCGCCTGGGTTTGAATCAGTGCTACCACTTCTAAGCTGTGTGACCCCAGGCTGCTCGTTTAACTTTTCTGAGCCTAAGCCTGTTTATCTGTTTAATGATGATAATAATAGGATCTACCTCATGGGGATTTTGTAAAGGTCAAGTATATTAACGATTGCTCATAAAGCACTTAGCACTATTCCTGCCATGTAGCAAATGGTCAGTAGAATTTAACTATTATCACTTAATCCGTTTAAAAGATGAAGGATTTCCCAGCAGGTATTTTTGTCCGGGTGTGGTTTCTCTTTCTTCTCCCTTCTCCAATTCTATCTTTAGCTGGAAACCTTAAGAGTTAACATCTACATCTTTTAAATGAAGGCGGTGGCCTAGATCTGTCATTTTCCGAATGATGCTCCATTGAAGAGACCTAGGAATTCCCCAGAGACTCCTCTGGAGGGTCTGGGAAGTGGTGTGGGTGGCACAGCTATAGGTCTTCCTCTCACACGAAGAGAGCAAACTCTCATTTATCTGTTTTACATATTGGATGTAAATGGAACTGAATGTGAGCTTAAAGAAAGAATTTTTAAAGCTAAAGGAAGTTAAAATTTCCCTTCTAGCTTGAAAATCAGTGCTTTTGAATGCAGAACATAATGATAATTTGATTTCTACCATTATTTTATGAACACAGAATTAACGATTGGGTGGGGGGATTACATTACATGTTGCCTCATCCAATGATGTAATAATCAAATAAAATAGATCCTAACCCTATTTAGCCAGCTTCCCTCTGTTGTTCTTCGTCTGCTTTGAGAGGGCTGTCAAATTGAATTTGCTGTCCTCTGTGTTTGCCAAAGTTTATTATTTCAATTTACAGCAGCAGAGATGTTATAACCTGGTCCTTTATGTACTCTGTTGTGTTAGCTCTGATATTGTGCCAATCTGCGCAGGAGAGTAATTATGGAATGATGAGCCTTCCTTTGCTTTCAGGAAAGCAACGGGCCAGTCTTTCTGATGTCTAGAGGGGTTGTATGTTGGAGGCAGAATTGGGACTGGGAGATTTAATCTACTTTTCTTATTCATAAATACTTTTTAAAAAACCCAACAAAACACCATTTTAAAAATTTCACAAAGCCACAAATAAGCTAATACCAAGTAAAGCATGGGCTGTGTTTGAGAAAAGATTCTTTGAAAAAAGAGGGATAAGATCAAGCTCTAAATGTGTTTAATTCATTAGCCATCAAGCGTGCAGAGCTGGGTTTGTAATGATATCAGAGTATTCAGGAAAAGATTCATAATGAGATCTCAGAAATCCCATGTGGAGAGTCCTGTTAATGTCTACAATCTGTTCTATAGCCCCTTCCATCAGATTATCTGCTGCCTGTAAGGGGATTGGGCTTTGTCTTTTCCACTTTCAGCCTAACATTGAACCCTAATGCTTGTGTTCAGCAGTGGGTTAAAAAACTAAATAAGCAGGAGAAATTACTTCTTTATTAACACTTAAAAATTGTAATGACAATATATACTTGTTGTACAAATACTAACAGTGTAAAATTTTGTAGCAAATTTCTTCTTTCTTTTTCTCTGAATCCCATTCCTCAAGGTAATAACCACTGATAATAGTTCAAAGTGGGCCCAGCCAGAGTGTTCTTTTGTACAGACAAACACACATACACACTTATATGTACATATAAATATATAAAAATATATACACATATATATACACATTTTAAAAAATATAAATAGGATTTTCTTTTTCCTTCTTTCATATTTTTGATATCTTCCATATATATATATATATTTTTTTTTTTTTTAAGAATGAGAATTACATTTCAAGGGGAGTCATAAACTCTTTCCGACTTTCAGTGAAAACCCAGACAACGAGCCGCGGGGGAGAGGTTCCGCCAGCATCTGCAGTCGGAGCCCTCTGTCTCTGACCCACCTGACCTTGGAAATGGCTCTGTTTTTAAAGGCAGCCTGAAGGCATGGTTAAGGACCATGTCTACTTTTCACACAGACAGACCCCTGTTGTGAAAGAAAATGACAATTTAATCAAGTTGGTTTTCTGTCTGGCAAATTGCATCAACTTCACTTGGGAAATGAGGGAACCCTGGTGACTGGGATTCTCATCCGTCAGGGGCACGGGGGCCCTTGTTCCACAGAGGCAGCCTTGTCCGACTCTTCTCCCATTAGCTTGCAGAGCTGAGTTAAGTGAGCCATCAGTGCAGCAGGCCTGATTTGTTGATACGCTGGACTAGCTGGGAAAGTTCTTAAATTCACTTAAGATAAGGGAATGGCTTCTCCTCAAAGGCAAAGCAAGGCAAGATCCTCCACTTCTCAATAAGCCTGTCCAAATTGTCTGCCAGCCACTCGAGGATGAAATTGAGTCTAACACTACAGAATGTATTGCTATGAGTAGACTAGCCAGTAAATATTTAAAGGGTATAGCTAAGCTTCTCCATCATTTACCTGCATTTTGTTTCGATGACAAGAAGTGGCAGAGTGCACTGCAAAGTGAGATTCGGTGCTTGAAATGTGGTCACAGAGATTAAATGAATATTTCTGGAGGCAACCTTCATTATGGTGAGATGGTAGAGGACAGGTTTCCTGAAGGATTTTCCACTTGGATGCATGATTAAGTGTTCAGGGGACTATGTAATTGATAATATACTTTTTTTTATATCCCTGTGTAAATAATTTCTTTATTTAAACTTCACAATGTATAATGTTTAAATACTTGTCAAGCAATAACTCACTGGTGGCAGAAAATTATAAAAGTCTAACAGCAGGATTAAGGGTGTTATGGCTGGGGCTGATTGATCTGTATGGTTTTCTTAAAGAGGAATCTTAACACAGAGGTATAATTTGTGAAATACAACCGCACAATCTCAGTAATTTGAGCAGTTATGTGGGAAACTCTGAATCCATCTCAAATTGGTCTGCTTTTATTTGTTTTAAACAGGGCATAAAGTATGTTTTTAATTCTGTATACACACATAAATACACATATTATAGTCAGATTTTTTTAGTAGAAGTCAAATAAGGGAAATATATGGCTCTACCCTAATCTGTGATATCTGTCATGGGTTTAAGTATATTGCCTATGTATTGAAACAATGTATAAGTCATTTGCATGAATAATAACAGAAAAGTGTACTAACAATTTATCATGTATGGGGATATAGTGTGTTGAAGGAATTTACTTGGAAATCAGTATATGTCATCATGTTTCGTATGGTTTATAAATCCTTGCCTGATTTACAAGTGTTTAAAACCTTTCACCCAAATATAAAAAAATGACCCATTAAAGTTAACAAGCTTTCTTTATCTGGACTCATTTTTTTTTTTTTTTTGCCGTGTGATTAAATGCAATGAAAAGAAGATGGGGAACATTTAAAGTGCAACTGAGAGCATTGGTAAGAGATAAGGACTCCAAGATTTCTGGAACCAGGAAGAACTAAATATGCAAGTGACAGAAATAAAAACACCAAAGGAAGGTGACACTTAAAACAGTATGCTACTCATAAACTTGGTGGAATATTGGTATACAGACATTTCTAAAGCTGAAGATTAGTAATAAGTGCAGAAGGATTTGAGTAGAATGGAAAAGACCCATGTTAGAACATACCACTACTAAAGTAGATATAAGGTTTATAACTGTATTGGTGGTAGGCGAGTAAATATCATTATTGACTAAAAATTTAGTTAAACAAAAGCCTGAGAGCCTGTCTTCAGTCATATCATCAAGCTCTGTCAGAGACAATCATGAAAAAAATGACACCATCAGAGAGATGAATGACCAAGAAGTAAACCATTGGTCACCTATAGCAGGGAGCTGTTTGGCTCAAGAAATTTTGAATTTGGAACATGTAGATGAATGATCATATAGTTTACTTATCTGCATGGAAGAGCAGGTACTCAAATCTCTATATTAAATATTTTAGGTGTGAATCACAAAGAACCCTTGCCCCTGCCACAAAGGCTGTAAGCTTCATGAGGGCAGTGCATGTTGTCTATCTTACAATGTATCTTATCTAACCCCGAAAACAACAACAAACACAGCCTTAGAGTCCCCTCAACTTGAGTAAACTTCAGACAGGCTTCCACCTGATTATAGTCCCTTGAACTTTCTTTTCTTAGAACATTTACCGTATTTTGCCATGTATAACGCACCCACTTTTTTGTGCACATTTTATATAGATTATACCCATTATTATACCTATGGCATGTAATTATTATACCCATGCATAATGCACACATCTTTATTTTTCTCCCAGAAATTTGGCAAAAAGTGCACATGACGCATGGCAAAATATGGTACTTTAGAAAAGTTTTGGTTGTAAATTCTTTCTTTGCCATTTTGAGATCTAAATCTTCTACAACCAAGGAATGTCTTTCTCAAAGACCTGAAAGTTTTCTCTTTAAAATGTAATCATCAAGAAAGATAGAATGATAGTTTCCCTTTCTCATTTCCAATTCGGATGCTTATTATTTTTGCTTCTTATCTGATTGCTGTGGTTAGGAATTCCAGTACTCTGTTGAATAAGGGTGGTAAAAGTGGCTATCTCTCTCTTGTTCCTGATCTTAAGGGGAACACTTTTAGCTTTTGCCCATGGAGTATGATGTCGGCTGTGGGTTTGTCACATATGGCCTTTATTTTGTTGAGGTATGTTCCCTCTATTCCCACTTTGTATAAAGGTTACTTTTTTTTTTTTATCATAAGTGGGTGCTGAATTTTATCGAATGCTTTTTCTGCATCAATCGACATGATCACGTGATTTTTATCCTTCATTTTGTTTATGTGGTGCATCACATTAATTGATTTGTGGGTAATGTACCAACCTTGCATCCCAGGAATAAACACCACTTGATCCTGGTGTGTGACATTTTTAATGTACTGGCTGGATTCAGTTTGACAATTTTCTTGAGGATATTAGCACCTAAATTCATCAGGGATATTGCCCTATAATTTTCTTTCTTTGTAGTGCCTTTATCTGGTTTTGGAATTAGGATAATGCTGGCTTTGTAAAATGAGATTGGGAGTCTTCTATCCTCTTGAATTTTTAAAAATACTTAGAGAAGGATAAATGTTACTCCTTCTTTGAATGTTTAGTAAAATTCGCCTGTGAAGCGATTCTGTTCAGGACTTCTATTTGCTGGGAGTTTTTTGATTACTGTTTCAATTTCATTAGCTGTAATCAGTCAGGTCTGTTCAGATATTCTGTTTCTTCTTGATTCAATTTTGAAAGATTGAATGTTTCTAGGAATTTATCCATTTCTTCTACATTGTTCAGTTGGTTGGTATTTAGTTGTTTGTAATGTTTTCTTATAATCTTTTGTATTTCTGTGTTGTCAGTTGTTACTTCTCCTCTTTCACTTCTGATTTTATTTAACTGGCCTTCTTTCTTCTTTTCTCAATGAGTCTGGTTAAAGGTTTGTCAATCTTGTTTATCTTTTCAAAGAACCAGATCTTGGTTTCATTGACATTTTATATATTTTTGACTCTATATTGTTTATTTGTGCTCTGATCTTTATTATTTCCTTTTTTCTACTTACTTTGGTCTTTGTTCATTGTTCTTTTTCTAGTTTTTATAGTTGTGAGGTTAGGTTGTTTATTTGAGATTTTTCTTGTTTTTTGAGGTAGGCCTTTATTGCTGTGAATTTCCCTCTTAGGACTTTTTTCATTATGTCCCACAGATATTGGGTGGTTGTGTGTTCATCTTCATTTTTCTCAAGGTAACTTTTGATTTCTTTTAGATCTCATTGTTGACTTGTTTACTGTTTAGTAACATGTTATTTAGCCTCCATGTGTTTGTGCGTTTTTCAGTTTTTTCTTCTAATTGATTTCTACTTTCATACTATTGTGGTCGGAGAAGGTGCTTGATATAATTTCAGACTTCTTGAATTTATTGAGACTTGTTTCGTGTCTTCACATGTGGTCTATCCTAGAAAGTGTTCCATGTGCGTTTAAGAGGAATGTATATTCTGCTGCTGTGTGGTGAAATACTCTGAAAATATTAATTAAATCCATCTGGTCTAGTGTGTCATTTAAGGCCACTGTTTCCTTGTTGATTTTGTGTCTGGAAGATCTATCCATTGATGTCAATGGGGTATTAAAAATATCCTACTATGACTGTATTACTGTTGGTCTCTTTTGTTTATGTCCATAAAGATCTACTTTATATATTCAGGTGCTCCTATGTTTGGTGCATAAATGTCTATAAGGGTTATATCTTCTTGTTGAATTGATCCCTTTAGTGTTATGTATTGTTGTTCTTTTTCTCTTATAGACTTTGTTTTCAAATCTATTTTGTCGGACACAAGTATTGTTATTCTAGCCTTTTTGTTTGTTTATTTTCATTTGCTTGAAATATCTTTTTTCCATCCCTTTACTTTCAGTGTGTGTATGTCTTTTGTTCTGAGGTGGGTCTCTTGTAGACAGAATATATATGGGTGATGTTTTCTTATCCATTCAGCTATCTATTGCCTTTTGATTGGAGCATTTAATCCATTTTAAAGTAATTATTCATAGGCACATAGTTATTGTCATTTTATCCTTGATAATTATGTTCCTCTTTTTCTTTCTTCTTCCTCTTAAAGAAGTCCCTTTAACATTTCTTGTAATACTGGTTTGGTGTTAATTAACTCCTTTAACTTTTTCTTGTCTCGGAAGTTCTTTATTTCTCCTTCCATTTTAAACAATAGCTTTGCTGGATAATCTTGTTTGTAGGTCTGTGCTTTTCATCACTTTGAATATTTCTTGCCAATCCCTTCTGGTCTGAAATGCTTCTGTTGACCAATCAGTTGACAGTCTCATGGAAGCTCTCCTGTAGGTAACTAATTGTCTTTCTCTTGCTGCTGTTCAGAGTTTCTCTTTGTCTTTAACCTCTGACATTTTAAATGTGATGTGTCTTGGTGTGGGTCACTTTGGGTTCATTTTCTTGGGAATTCTCTGTGCTTCCTGGGCTGGTCGCTGCCTGGGTTCCCTAACGTGAACATCTCCTCAGAAAAGAGCAGTGAATTTACCTCCTGACAAGAGCAGTGACCTCTTTTCCCGACAATAGAGCCCAGCTGTACTTGGAACCCTGGTAACCAGGTAGCCACATTCTAAAAAAAGGTGTTATCCAGCTCACTTGGCTGGAGACATTGGCAAACACGGGATGTTTTCATGTTGTCTGCTCATGTCCTGAGGCTGTGGCCTCACAAAAGCCAGCTGTGATAATGTATCCCACCACAGCCGCTGCTGGGTTCAGACTTACCCAGATGCCTGTGGCCCTTTTCACAGTGGGATGCAGAGATAACAAAGGGTCCAGGGCAGTTTTGTTCAGGTCAGGCCACCACCCCAGCCTACCTGAGCTGCCTGATGTCCCCTCTCATGTATGTGGGAAGGGAGGTTCTTGTGGGGAGGGTGTGCCCTAAGAACAGGCTGAGGATGGGTCAGAAGCCTGGTGAGCCTGTCACGTTCATATCCCAGGTCAAGGCTGGCTGAGTGGACTCGGAGTGTGGGTGCCCTTGGAGTGTGAGGTTTAACTTGAGCCCTGGAGGTGAATTTCATTTCCTTTGGTTGAAGGTCTGTGCAGGCACAAGGCTGGGTCTGGTTGGGGAGCAGAAGGCCCAGGGGGAGAAGCAACAGTGAGTAGAGACTGGTGGGGCTTGATGTCTCTGGAATGGCTACCAGTCACTGTCACTGCAGAGCTCAACCCAGGACATCGGGGAGCAGCCGGTCAATGGAGACAGCCACTCCGTCTCCACCAGTGAGGAGCAGGGACTCAACAGTACTGAGGGCCAGAGCAGGTGTGAAATGAGTGTGGCCACCAGGGGTCTGGGCAACCTGGGTGCAGAGGTGGCCTGAGAAGGACTTCTCCCCTGAAACCACCCAGGCTCCATAAGCAGCTCACAATTTCTGACTCCAGCATGGAACACCATGTCTGTGTTCAACCAGCGAGGCTGGAAGACCTGGAGACCAAGGGTGAGAAGGCTGGGGAGAGGAAGCTGGCACAGGGGTGGAGGTCCATGTGAGCTTCCATTTAAAGACTTAAACGTAAGACTCAAAATCATAAAAGTCTTGAAGAAAACAGGCAGTGAAATCTCAGACATTTCTCTTAGGAGTATCTTTTGCTGATATATCTGCTCAGGCAAGGGAAACAAAAGAAGGAAAAATAAATGGGATTATGTCAGAACTAAAAAGTATTTACACAGCAATGGAAACAAACAAAATGAAAAGACAACCTACTCAATGGAAGAAGGTGTTTGCCAATGATACATCCAATAAGGTGTTAATATCCAAAATCTATAAAGAATTCAGACAATCCTGGGAAAACAACCTGATTAAAAAGTGGCAGAAGACCTGGATAAGCAGTTGTCCAAAGAGGACATGCAGATGGCCAAATGTCCTATGAAAAGATGTTCAACATCACTAATTATCAGAGAAATGCAAATCAGAACTAAATGAGATACTACTTCATACTTGTCAGGATGGTTATCATCAATAAATCAACAAACAACAGGTGTTGGTGGGGATGTTGAGAAAGGGGAACCCTTGTGCACTGTTGGTGGGAATGCAGATTGGCTCAACCACTGTGGAAAACAGTGTGGAGGTTCCTCAAAAAATTAAAAATGGAATTGCCTTATGACGCAATGATTACATTTCTGGGGATATAAATGAAGAACCCTGAAACATTAATTCCAAAGAGTATAGGCATGTCTATGTTAATTGCAGAATTATTTACAATAGTCAAGGTATGGAAGCAATCCAAGTGCCCATCAATATATGAGTGGATAGAAAAGCTGTGGTACATATAGGCAATGGAATACCCCTTGGCCATTAAAAAAAAAAAAACAACCTTTTGTGACAAAATGGATGTACCTAGAGGGTATTATACTAAGTGAAGTAAGTCAGACAGAGAAAGGCAAATACAGTATGATTTCACTTATATGTAGAATCTAATGATTAAGGTAAACAAATGAACAAAATAGAAACAGGCTCATAGATACGGAAAACATACTGACAGCTGTTAGAGGGGAAGGGGGTTGGGTTGCTGGGTGAAAAAGGTGAAGGTATTAAGCAGTACAAATTGGTAGTTATAGAATAGTCATAGAGATGTAGACTGCAGCATAGGGAATATAGCTAATAATATTGTGATAACTATGTGTGGGGCCAAGAAAGTACTTGAAACACTGGTGGTGGGGGTGGGGAGCAGGGCCACTCTGTAAAGTCCATATATGTGATTTTCTAACTGCTGTGCTGTACATCTGAAACTGATGCAGTATAATATTGGATGTAAACTGTAACTGAAAAATAAATAAATTAATTACTTTTCAAATGTAAAGAAAGAGCTCCTATCTCCCAGCCTCTGTGGGAAGGTAGGAGCCTAATATGGTGATTGACAACAAATGCAGATGCCTCATTATACTGACCATTTCTCCCTAGGAAGCTCCTCCAGCATTTTTCCATGAACTTGCCCCAGCTTTAAAAATCCTCTCCCCTTTTTAGTGGAATTGAATTCAATCTCTCTTATTGCACATTTTGAATAAAATCTTCCTTGCCTATTTAACTGGTCTGATGCTATTTTTCTTTTATATTACTCAGTCAATATCTGTTTAATTGAATTTGAAGCATTTCAGCTTTTAATTCTCATGTATAGCATTAGTTTATAAATGATAAAAGTCTTTGTGAAAAATACCAATGTTGGAGGAACTATTACAAAACAAAGCAAAGTGATTTGATAGTTGGCTCAGGGTATCCATACCAGAAAGACAATCAAATATAGTCTGAAGGATGGGTTAATATTCTGTTTTAATAAAAATTTATATAGCTAATTTATCTTATTTGGAATAATTTAAAATGAACTATAAGCAAATTGCAGATGCTTAGGAATATTTAAGTGTCAAGGAGTAGATTCTTTCCTGCTGATGTTTTTTTCCCTTTATAATCATCCCAATTCCATTCCAGTGGAACTAGGATTTTGGAGTTGACCAATGTTCTCCATTTTATTGATGAAGAAACTGAAGTAAAGGAGGGCCTTATGACTATTTGGCAGAAGACCAGAAACTGGAAACCAGGTTGCATTATGCTCAGTCTTGTGTTCCCTTTACTCTCTTCTAGAAATTTCAGGCCTTCCATGGTGTAATATTTTAATTGGAAGGAGAAATTTAACTGACAAGACTTATTCAAAGGCCAGTTAACCAAATTGTTTAGGTGGAGAATTATAACTTGAAGAAGGAGAAGAGACTCTTGCTCATTCATTTTTTTTTTTTTTTTTTTTTGGCCAGCAGCAGCTACATAGAATTTTACAGTTGACATAGCTCTTTCATATGCATCATCTGATTTGATCCCCAAAACAAGAGAGATGAAGCAAGAAATAGCTTGACTAAATGATTTACCAAAGGTCACCAGGCTGGTAAGTGGTAGAGCAGAAGCTAGAATGAGATTTTTAGTTCATCTGGCTTTTAAAAACCTACTGTGTCTACTATAGGGAAGCACTGTATTAGATCTTAGGGACAGAGTGTGGATAAAGAGTGGAACACACAGCAAACATAAATATGTTTATGACAGCTTTGGCAGGTGCAAATGCAAGAAAAGTATAGATTGCAATGAGAATTGGTAAGAGGTTCTTAACTTGCCTGGAGGTGGGGTTTGGATCAGAAAGGCTGGTCCCAAGAAGTGATATTTACATTCTCAGATCATTGTCCTAGCTCCTGTATTAACTAGGGTTTAATGCCAGTGAGCTCTACACTTTGGCCAGAAAGCTTGTCCTAGCAATGTACAGAGAAATGAAAAATATAATGAAATGGTAGTGTGCTTTTTATCAAGGTAACTGTATTTAAAATAAAAGCTTGTCTTATTTTCTGAGACTGTTTTTCCTTATAGTTTTAAAATACCTTTTATTCAATGATTATTATGGTAAATAAATCATTTTTCAGTGACTTACTTAGAGCTATAAAAATTTTTAATCTTATATCACCTCTTCAATTTTATTTAAAATATTTTTAGACAATGAAATCTCGAAGTCTGGGAACTAGTGATCCATATCCTGCTGCAACCCCCAACCTCACTCTTCCTTTTTATTTTATGAGTGGAGGAAAAATCTTTGCTTAGACTAACCTAATAAGTCACAGGAATAAAATGTTACATATCTTTGTACTTACGTGGGAAATATGATTAAAAATAATGAGACAAACTCAGGAGCATAATATTATTTCAGGAAATGGGGATAAACAGAAAATTTAAACATATTATTTTTGTTTACTTGCTAGGAAGTCAGTCTTTCTATCGATGAGGATGAGACAGGACTGAGGAGAGCAAGTTGAAATTTAGGGCTGCTCTGACAAAGACAAGGCAAAGGCTTGCTGGGGTGAGGAGAGGGAGAGGTTTCTTGATCCCTGTGGCTCTTTCTGTAGATAATTTATTTCTCTGTCTCTCCTCCCGGCCTCCCTTGTGTCTATCCACAGATTTTGTTTATGTGGTAGCTTTGTGGAAGACGGTGGCACTGGTGGAGGGCCTTCCCTCATTGTCATGTGTCACAGTGCAGAGGGTAAAATCAATCCATGACCCTTTTTGGCCCCCACCCCTCTCTTCTTGCCCTTATAAATACTTTTATTTGCATTCTGTCATTGTGCCTGTGGCTTATCCCTTTGCATTTGCCCTTTCTAGTTGAAAGTCATTAATCTGCAAATGCAACTAATTAGCCCTTCTCTGTTCAGGGAGCAGAAAACACTGCTGGCTCATAGTCCTAGTTTATGGGATGCCAGGAAATGTACACTTAAGGATCAATAGATCTTGCCAATGGGAGGAGTGCTCTGTATAATTACACAATTGGCCCTGGTAAGCTGTAAAATGAGAATTGCACGGAGAGCCTAAAACCTGCCCCAGAATGGTGCAGTGACTTAAACAACAAACTTGCATTTCTTATTTTATCAAGTTGAGCCCATTTTGTGAAGTGAGCCATCTCAATCCATCTTCTTGAAGAGTGAGGCACAGAAAATTAGGTGAAATTGGGTGCATTTCAGCCCTGACATTTTTCTTTTTTGGAGAAAGGTTGAACTCAAGACCTCAGGGTTGGTTTAAGATTGGAAAGGCCAAATCACTTTATCTTATTTTTTCAATGGGGAAAAAGAAAAAAAAACAAAAAACAAAAACGTCTTTATCTCAAATAAAATAAAAACTAAAATGTTTATGCTTAGCCTTTTTTTTTGTACCTTAACACAAACAAACAAACAAAAACAAACAAAAAAACCCACAATAGACTACAGTTCTCCAGAGAAAACTTCTGATTCCCTTAAAGGAATAAAAATTTTCTGCAGAAGACAATATATTAAAATGGGTTATAGGCAGGTTACCACTTGGATGCCGGTTGGACAAGCAGTTGAAGCCACAGATGAACATCCTCCCTAGTAACAAAAATAGTATCTAGTTGTGGTGTGAGCACATGCATGTGTGAGTATATATGCCTTTGTGTATGACTGCTAGTGTATGTGTGTCTGTATGGAAATGCTTTTTACCAAAAGGAAATTGAATGTTGAAAAGGACCTGCAAGAAATATGTGGAAAGTATTATAACTACCTGACAAAAAGTCCAGGGAGAAAAAACAAATGTCTATGATAATTTATAATTGCAACCTTTGGGGAAACTGAGTTTGGCAATTGGGTTAGTTGAATCCCTCTGAGAAGAGAGCAGGTGTTAAAGAGCATTGTTGTCATCCGTGGCCACAGCCGGCAGCCTATGCCATTAGTGGGAATCTCGCATAGGTCTAGGCCGTGAGTTGGAAGCTCTGTCTACCAGCTCTGTGAGCCAGGTCCTTCTTGGCCCTCTGCTGAGAGGGGAGATTCAAGCTATTGGTGCAGGACCAGAGAGCTCCCCATTTTTATCTTTACCTAGCGGTTAAACAGTTCTTTGCATATGTGAGAATGGGTATTGAAATGAACAAGTGGCAGTTTTCTTCTTTTTCTCAGAGTATTCACAATAGTTTAAGAATAGCTAACAAAGTTGGCTTTCCTTGAATAGCATCTATTTTTCTTTGAAAAAAAAATTTTTTTTTTACCTTTTTCATTTCTTTCTCTGTTTCTCTGCTCACCCTCACCTGTACTTTTAAATTTAGGAATACAAAGACAGTGGTAATACTTTACCTATTTCCAGAGAAGCATTATCATAACAGAATGATAGAGAATAAGTGTTCTTTGTTCTTGAATGAATAGTGTAATGCAGTGGTTCTTAACATGTTTCGGGGACACAAACCCCTTTAAGAATTTCTGTAACAATAAACCTTCTTCCCAGAAAAATGTTCATATCAATACACTCATACCATCTTACTTTTGATTTTAGGGAATTCACAAACACACTAACACAATTGCTTTCTGAAGTCGATGGTCCCAGATTTAAAACCTAAGGTCAAATCCAATGCATTTGAAACAGTGGAGAAATTAAAGCATGCAGTAGGATCTATCTTATTCTGCAAAACAATGTGCTCATAGCACATTGTTTTGCAGAATAAGATACTGCTGGTTGACAGTAATGACTAAGATTCAGTCTCTGGAGTTAGTCAAACCTGAGTCTAAACATGACTGTTCTATTTCCTAGCTGTGTGAGAAATGATTTAACTTACCTAAGCTCTAGTTTCCTCATTAAAAACAGGGTAATAACATCTATCTCAGTAGGTTGCTGAGATATGCACATGGTTTGGGACACAGTCAGCCCTAAAAACATATTAATGGTTGTTACTGTTGTTCATAATGGGGAGTGTTATTCTGGATTAAGGCGGGCTTCTTTTCCTCCCCTGCTTGTCAGTTACCACTGCCTTCTCAGACTCTGTCAGACACTCCCAAGTGCACCCTCCTTCCTTTTTAAAGTTTCTTCTACTTAGCTACTAAGACTTATCCTACTTAAGAAAATTTAGTTTTACACTTTGAAAAGCAGTGAGGTCCGTTTTTTTAAACAATAATTTATTTCATGCTGGTTTGAGAGGACTGTGGACTGTGAAAGTCGAAGGAGGGAATGCTCAGTCACCTGATGGGCAGTGTTTATCTAGCACATTCTCCAACAGTGGCCTGATGCTTAGCTCTTCCGCTTTGTTCTTACACACCCTGATTTTCACCATGGGCTCTTTGATTTTTCTTCTTCTGTCCTTTTCCTTTTTTGATTCCTTATCAGTGGCAATTCTCTGTTCAGGCCTAGTCAATTCAACTCAGAAAATAAAAATTGAGCATCTTCTACATCCCAGTCCCAGAGTTAGACACTGGGGGCACAGAAGTAAATAAAGTCCTTGAACCCTCATAGTACTGGGTATAGTATCATCATCATCATCATCATCACCACTGTTTACTGAGTATGAACTCTGTGTCGAACATTGTGCTAACTGTGTTGCATACATTATTTTGTTTCACTTAACTTTATTATAGGCTGTTCTTTCTAGAATTACCCATTCTTTTAGGCCAGTGCTGCAAGCTTTTATTTGCTCTCTTTAGCCCTACCCAGCAATTCTAACTTCTCCCAATGGCAATTATTCTCAGTATCTTCAGGGCCTTCTCTTGGTCAACCACTAAATGTGTGTAGCCCTACAGTTCTCCAAAGACTAAGTATGGTTGTGTTTTCCAAACCTAATATGCTTGGAAACTGAAAAATGACATAGCTTGTGCTTCAACAAATCAATGACCTGCCAGTTTTTAGTCTTGGGTGACTCAAATTTGTTCCAGGTCAGACTTAGGAGATATAAATATGATCCATATAATTAAAAGATATGGAAGTCTTCTGGTTCCACCCAAGAGCTGGGGTTTGACTCAAACCTGGGATTCTACCAGAAGGGTGGCAAATCCTTATAGTTTATGAAATCACTAACTTAAAAATATAACATGAGAAAACAATGACTAAGAATTTTGCAACATTGCAATAGGCTATACCTATGTAATTACAGGGTCTCTTCACATAATGCCCAGTGACTGGTCATCTACTGATATCCTAGAGCAACACGATTCTCAACATCTTGATGTTTGCAACAAATAACTTGTTTGGCAGAGAGTGAATCGGTGTTCTGAAACTTTCCATGGGATGAAGTCACTTTTTGTTTACTAAAGCCTTACAACTATTGGTCATAATGGAGCAGGTGCCAGGTGCTGGCATTCAGTTTTAGATTCTGGAGAGGACAAAGGTACACTAGCGAGGAGGGGGAAGTAGAGGCTGTAACCTAGTCACCTAGTCATGAAGGAACTTCAGATATTTTACTGCTATCCTTGTGTATAGTGTCTAATCACTGAATCAGAAACCTCTGTAAGCATATCAAAAGCACAAGGGACATCTGAGACAAAAACTTTTGAAATAACAATAACTGGGACTATATTTTGAGTGCCTACTATAGGTCGTGCACGTCACTTGAGACTTTGAGCATATAACCAGCACTATTTACCAGCATGTGCCGTCGGGCTGACCAGTTATTCACATTTAACAAATAAGTACATTGAGGGTTGGAGAGTTAACTAACTTGGTCAAGGTCATCTTATTTGCAGATGGCCAACCTTGGGTTTTGTCATGCAGCATTTTTAGTTTTAGGATTCAATCTTTTCAGAAAGGTACATGATTCTTATTGCCTTCTTCGCTATTTAAAAAAAAAAGTTTTGTATCTGCAGAAACAGTTCTCCTTTTCTGGTGCTACTCTCATCATGCACAGGGTGTGGTTGGAAAATGTTTTTAGATTAAAATACAGACACTTCTGTTTGAAGAAATGGCCCAGATTAAAAATACATGAATGTCACCAAGTTGCAAAAGACAGAATTGAAAAAAGTTATCCCTCTCACCCTGTCTTTAAGTATAATGATTAATATACCATTGCAAAATGATCTATGTGCCCATAGGTTACTGCCTGAATCATTATGTCTACTTTATGACTTATTGTTTGCCTGAGATCACTGAAAATTTTACCTATAGATAAGTGAAGGATTTAAGCACTTCCCTTTCTTCTTTGAAAGAAGAAAGAAAGAAAGAAAGAAAGAAAAAGAAAGAAAGAAAGAAAGAAAGAAGAAAAGGGAAGAAAAGAGAAGAAAAGGAAGGAAGGAAGGAAGGAAAGAAGGAAGGAATTAGGTAAAAAAAATTGCACTGATGCTCAGTTAAAATTAAGCAGTTGGAATCAAATCCATCATGTGCCAGAGAAGCATATATAAAGTTTAATAGATGCTTAACCAAACTCAAGAAATTGTGCTGTGATAGAGAGTTGATATTATCAGATATCAATATTGTTCTGTACACCATAGGACCATGGATATGTGTTTCTTGCAACTCGTGCAATTTTATAACACTCTCCAAAAACAACTGGGGAAGGAAAAAAAATGAAATTCAGACACTGAAATTAGTAGAATTTTAAAATTCCATATATTACTGATTCAGCTTCATTTTGCAATATTCTCAGTTCATGTCTTTTTGCAGTTGTTTTTTTCCACTGTGGCAGAAGATGGGAAAAGCAAGCTGGTCTTTTAAATTTATTGCATTACATTAGTTGCACTATAAGATTCTTTGAAGATGATTGTCTTGTGGATTCTAGTTCCAGATCAGTGGACATTTGGCTGGAAGGATTTATTTTGTGTGCTCTGAGAATTAGGCCTTTGTTACTGTAGGCAGCAGAGGGTTTGGTTTTTACAACTACAATAACTAACTCACTGGGGAAGTGTATGTGTGACCCTTTCTTGATATTCCAGGGAAGTGTGTGTTTGGCCATCATTGCTTTAAATTCTAAAAACCAATACAACAGAAACATTAGCTCTCCTATCGCTATGCATTTCTTTCACTTGGTAAAATAGACTCTATATAAAGGGGAAAATCGTTGCATTGGTTGGTAATTTGTGAGAGAATTGAACTTTTGATTCCATAGAGAACACTTAGATTGAATTATATCAGGTTCAAGGGACATTTTAAGCAGAAGGCTGCCTAAGTCCCCTCTAACATTTTTTTTTTCTTTTTCTGAAAAATGCTTCTTCTAACAGTGATGACAGAAATGGCTTCTAGGAAAGACAACTCAATGAGTGAATGTTCATTTACTTGGTTCTTTAAATCCAACTATTTATTCTTCAAACAGTTAAGCAACCACAGAAGGCAGGCTCTGCCATTCAGGATGTCCCTAGTCTGGTGACTGAAGGCAGATTGGCAGTGGAACTTTGCCATCCCGTGTGAGACAAGCACCGCGTACCTTGGGGACAAAGAGGAGGGAGTGAGGAACTGCCCCGAAAGAGGGTAGGTACATCTTTAAAATGAGGAGAAAAGATGCTATACCTTGGTTTTCAGGAGCTTCTGAAATGTAGCCTCTGCTTGCAGCTCTGCACGTTTTGGATGCTCAGCAGTGAGGATGTAGTGTGAAATGTAGTACGAGTTGTGGAAATTCACAGGAATTTGAAGTAATCCTAGGGATCATCTAATCCAGTGTCCTCAATGCTAGAATCCCGTCAACAGCCACTTTGACAGTGATCCTAACTTGCTTTGTGGATTTTTTATTTTATTTTTATTTTTTTGTCTATTGGTTCTATTACAGCTCTCTGGTACAAAACAAGGCAAATGTACTCTACCTTGACAGTCTTTTAAATGTTCATAGTGAGGTTGGGGTCAACTAAAACTCCTAGGGATTTTTTCTTGTTTGTTCACAAAAAGGGTTGCAAACTTTTCCTGCATCCCATTTGTGCAATTGATTGTTTTGAATTTAAAAGTAGGACTTTGCATTTATACCTTTAAGATTTTATTGATTTGTCTTTGTTTTACTCATCCAGTTTAAAGATCATTTTAAACCTGCATTCTGACATCTCTCATATTAGCTATTCTGTCCCAGTCTATGCTATCTATAAACTTGATTAATATGCTGTCTATATCTTTATCCAGTTTCTTGATAAAAATGCTAAAGAGATAGGTGGGAGGACAGAGCTCGAGGAAATTTTACAAATCATATCCTTTGGGATAGGATTGTTTAACTAGATAAAAGTCAACTAAACCACCCAAGCTCATTGTTTTGTTATCCCAAAGGTATTATTGATATGATAACCACCTGAACTGGTTTGCCTAGGAATGTCTTTGTTTACTGGTTAAAAATTCTGGTTTATACCTGTCATTTAACACTAATTAAATAGTGCCTCCTTTCACTCTCAAAATTATTCTAGTTTGGCTGAAGACAATTGGTTGGGGAACTGTAGAAACATATTCACGGGGCTCTTTGGACTCTCCAATTTACTAGTCTTATCATACAATGAAATGAGATTTATTTGACAATTTTTTTCTTAATGTTCCTGGTATTCACACATTTTTCTGATCGTTTGCAAATAATCTAAGTTTTATGTCTTTTTCCTATTGGGAATTAAATTTAAATTTACTAGTCTATAATTATAGCTTTTGTTTATTGTGTATTTACTATATTGAAGTGTTTTACAAGTTTTATCCCATTTAATCCTCATCATAACTCTGAGGTAGGTATTGGCACTGCAATTTGTAGGTAAAGAAAGAGTGCTGCCAAAGGTTAAGTAACTTTACCGAGGTCTCAGAGCTCGTGAAGGATAGGACGGAATTCAAATGCAGGCAGCTGGACTCCGGAGTCTTTACTCTGTCACACTGATTTCCAGAATTTAGTCTTTTCCCCATTTGAAATCTGTGATACACACACACACACACACACACACACACACACACACGAGAAAAGAAAAGAAAAGAAAGAAATAGAAATGAAAGAAGCTGAGTTCAAAAATATTCTCCTCCTAGACAATCATTTAAAGCCAGGCAATAAAGTGAAGGTGATATAAATTTTCTAGGACACTAGCAGGAATTGATAGAATTACACAATTTAAAGGACAAAGCTAAGGGACAGGACACCCTACAAAGCTTTTGACAAATGGGCCATAAAAGTGCTCAAAGACCACTATGGCTCAGAGACATTCTTCCAGCCCTTGACCGCCTCTCGCTCCCAGATTGGATTACAACGTTTGCTATCACTTTTCTGTGGCCTGGGGGGTGGAGGAGGGAGGGAGAAAAAGACCAAAGTGAGCCTAAAAGCCCATTCTGGGGCATTTCTTTTAGAAAAGTGATCAGTTTTATATTGTGAGAGTGCATGAGTGTGCGTGCATACAATAACAGGATGTTTAAAAAAAATTGTTCCTGATCCACTTCATTATTTTTATATTCTTACTTTTGCAATTCTTGGCACTTAGTAGTGCTCCGTAATTGTTTGTTCAATGAATAAATGCATTCTCACAACAATTCTCTGCAATTTGAGAGCGAGGAATGAGGAAAAGATGTGTATCTTCACAAAGGCCCATTGTTTTTTTTTTGTTTGTTTGTTTTTTGTTTTTTGTATTTGGGTTCAAAATGCTCAGCTCTGCAGTTTCTTATACATGACACTTTTCAAAGATGTCATTTACCAGGCAAGAGACCCCTTTTCTCACCCTCTCCAAGCACGTTCTTCATTTCAAGACACATAACTTATTTATTGTGTTATGTTAATGAAGGTACAGCCTGTGGTTTAGAATGTGCTGTGTTCCGTTAAAGGCAGAAAGAAAAGGACCCCATAAATACAGAGAATCTGGAGCAGAGAACGTTTTATTACAAGACTTGCTCCTTCTTAAAGACAGTAAACATGATGAATTTCTCTTTGCAACTGAATTTATGAAGATAGATGATTCTCTCTGTGGTGGTTTTAACTGGGTTTGCCTTGCAGTCTGAAGCAGAGTTGCAACCCACACAAATACATTTATTGCCAACCTTAATGATAGGATATGATGTCTTCTGTGTGACTGAGTGGGACTTAGGAGAGTGACATCGTGTTTTACTACAGGGATGGAAAAGGATTCATCCAATTTACATGTTTCAGTGGGAAAGGCCTCAGTGTTTTCCATAAGGGACGCCCAGGACTGCCTTAAATCCTGCTTCTCCTGCAACTTTTTATAATACTCTTTTCCCAGTCAGACTGAAAAAAATCTTTTGCTGAGATTTTTTTTCAAATACCAACCCAAGAACTGGTGACAGAGCTTTGTGTTTGATTCCCATACATTCAGTTCACACTTTGGCTTTTGCTGAGCAGACACAGAAGGGAGAAGTAAAAGGAAGGGGGGGGGGGGCAAGGGAAATAGAAGGCTTCTGGGCGCAGGGTTTAAGTGCCTCACGCAAAATGCCGTTGTTCAAGGCCGAGTGCACATGCACAGCCGCACGAGGGAACTGGCTCCACTTTGCTAATGATGGCAGCGCGCGTCATTGGCTATGCAGATCACAGAAGAAAGCCATTCTGCTTAGCTCTAATTCCATCAGGATCATTTACCTTTTGAAGGATAGAAAAGAATGAATTGAAGATCAAAATCATCAGCCTTATTTGGCTTCATCCAAGATTTATGGCAGCTGCTTTCAAGGGCAACTGAAAAAAAAAAAGAAAGAAAGAAAACAACTGCAGAATTCACATCTGTACCATTTCTTGTCTTTCAATATTTTATAAATGTTACGAGCAAAGTCAACCTCTGGGGACATTAAAATTAAACAACCTCTATCCCTCCCCTATGTTGGAATAATAGCATATATCAAAAATCACTGTATTTAACTACTCTCATCTGTAACATACCTTTTTAAGATTAGTTGCCTGGGAAGCCTATGTTTAGTTTACTATTCATTTGCCCAAGGTTATTATAATGCTGGATCTGTGTCTTTGTGATGTCGAAAGCATTAAACTTTGATTTAAATTGTTAATAATACAGTGCCCATTATGGCCAGCTTTAGACTTGAATTTATTTTTTTAAAAGCAAACATTTAAAGGATATCAACCAACATCTGAAATGAAGATATAGTGTTCTTAATTTAAGTGCCTTGATGTGCAGCCAAAAAACAAAATCTATATCTCTACATATATAGATATATAGATACAGATATGGATGTATAACAAGGAGGACATTTGTTGTGATCTTTGAGGAAGTAAATAAGGTTGCCTTGGTTTCTTTAGATGCTTTGATTAGTTTTGACAGCAAGAAATATATCTTGCATCCATATGATAGAAGACTACAATATAAGTGAGGCTGATACAGTGGCTCACGAATTATCCTGTGGACCAAGCACAGTAGGCAAAAATTGATAAGGCAAATTAGTTTTCTATTTGCAAGATGCTCAAAAGCTTTAAACTTCTTTCATAGTAAAATGCTTATTCTTAAAAAAGTCCCATGTGGATTAGCTCCAATGGATCCTCTTCGTGCTGTCTTTTATTATTTACGACAAATGAATTTGCCATGTGCCTTTGTCGGCTGGGTCTGCCAACATCTTGGCTCTTTGACGCTGTGTTCCTGGTCTCAAGAAAGGTAAAATTTTAAATGCCAAAGAAATATGAACATGAACTAACTAAATGAAACCTGACTCATGAGAAGTGCTTAATATTGAATGAACAGCTGTTTCTGAAATAAATATAGAACCAGAGAGCTCTAGGTTCAAATTCAAGTTCTGCCTTGTTAGCTGGGTTGTCTTGGGCAAGTTACTTAACATCTCTGATGTTAAGCTCAATATCTTTTCCTGATATTTCCTCCTATGGCTGCTGTGAGAATGAAATGATGTATCTGTTAAGTGCATTGAACAGTTCTTGATGTGTAGAGGGAGCTGAGTAAAAGTTGATTCTTTTCTCTAACGTCTTCTCTTTTTTAGAATTTAATATATTCACAAAATATTCATTAGTATTTATTTATCTTTAGGCGTGATTATTTAAGAATCTTAGAAGGTTAATAGTATGATAATTACTACTGGGTATGGTCTGGTATGACGGGTCTTGATGTCATATTCACACATACGTAAAACGTGGAGAGAGAGAGGGGCACTCCACTCATCCTCTGAGTTATATGTCTCAGGGCATGTGACTTAACTGTGGCACATTGTTGCTGGGGTGGAGGCCTCACACCTTCTCCTTAGCCTACTTTCCAGCCTTCCTGGATTTTTTTCTCCCACTGGCTTACTCAGTTCCAGGCCTCCTCATTGTTGGTAGAACATGTCCTATTCCATGCTGTCCTTTCTTCTCTCAGGGCTTTGCACTTACTGTTTCTTATGCCTGGAACGAGTTTCCTCCTAGTCCTAGAACAACTAACTTCTTAACTTGAATAGTAACTTCTCAGAGATACATTTCCTGATCACGATCGCTAAAGTAACCTCCTCACCACTGTTTTCTTTACCATAGCAATTTTTTCCTTTTCTCCCATATCTAAATCTATAATTATTGCTTTTGTTTATCTGTTTATCACCTCTCTTCTCCCCTGCTCTAGCTACCATGCATAACTTAGTACACAGCACAGAGTAGGTACTTAATATAATAATACCAATAACAACAATAGCTTTTCTTCTTGCCACCTGCTGTTCTTTACATATATGAGCGGTTTAATCTTCCTCAAACCCCTATGAGGTGGTACTGTCATTTCCCCATATTATAGACACAGAAACTGAGGGGCAGAATAGTTTAGAGAGTTGCTTATTGTTAGACAGGTAGTAAAATGAATATATGAATGGACACATGAACTTCAACCATGACAGCCAACTTGTCTTCTGCCTTGGCTCTCTCTGAGACTTTCTTACTCTTGCACCAATTAAAAATTTTTCTCTCTTTGACTTTGCAAATGATCACAGTTTCATTTTTATTACCTTGTTCCTCTTCGGTGCCCCCTAAACCCTCCCCTCTGTCACCTTGCTGCACTGTAAGTTGGTGTTAGGTTCCATGTTTTCCCAACTGGCAAGGAAAGATGGGCTCAGAGTTATATCTTATTCAGGTCACTTATATAAGAAAATGTGATGATGAGGTTTAAGGAATCACGTGTAGGACCTTAGTAGACCGAGTACAGACGTCTGATGGAGGAGGCATAAACGCTAATAATTTGTCCTAACCTGTGCTCACTGAAAAGCATGTATTTACTAATGCCTCAGTTATACAAAGCGGTAATGGGGGTGACATACATATTTTCCATTTTAGGGAAGTTTATTTATAGCTAAAACAGTTTTTATTTTCATTCCAGCAGACACAGGCATTGCGGGGGTCCCTGACCGCATCCCTTTGTTTCTACACTAAGTGTCTCAGACATTGTTTCCCTTTATTAAAGACTCCGTGCCTTTCCCTGAACATCGGCCACGGGACTTTGCGGGGACCGGGGATGCTGGAGGTGTGCAGGCCATTGGCCCTCACGTTAAATGCCTCTGGACTGCCGTGTTGGAGAGCTAGCCTGCATTTTCACTCTGCCACCTTCTGCTGCTGTCAGCTGTCACTTTACCAGCTATCAGGTGTCCCAGCTGCTGTCACCCCCTGCCTTATTTTATACCCGATTGTCAAAATAATGGCTCAAGGATGTATCTACCTTTCCTCAAGAGTCAAGTGTGTTGACTTTATGAGTCATTTTCTATACAGAAGAAATATTTTTCTTTTCTACCTCTCAGTTCTTGATGGTTCAGGATGACTAGAAGTGTTGCCTCTGGGTAATAAATGGGGTGCTAACTTTTTTAGAATTCTAAATTTTATAAATTATAATTGTATACATTATGATTTTATAAAAGTATAATTTTACATTAATACTAATATGTTGATGCATTTCATAGGCAAATATTTATTTCATGCCTACTAAGCAGCACATGTAGTGCTGTGGACTGAAGTTATAATAATACTAAACAAAACTCGGTTTTACCTTCACAGAGCTGCAGGCTGGAGGTGGGCAAGCCACCCAATCAGCTCATAAGTGTAAACTGTGACTCTAATAAAGCACACAAAGAGAAGGCAGTACGGGGTCCAATGTAGTTGAGAGGCTAGGGAGGACTTCCCTGGCGAAGTGACTTTGAGCTAAGCTATGAAAGATAGATAAGAAGTAGTGAGGCTAAAATTTGTCAATCGGCTCTATCCTTTTTCAAAGAGGTTTTCTACTGATAGTTTATTTTCACTCTCCCACCAACCCAGTGAGTCCTTTTACCAGATGATAGATAATGACTCAGGTATCAAGGGAGCTTTTGTGACTTGCCCCTGGTCACACAACAAACTAGCAAGGGGCAGAACTGGCACAAGACACCTGTTTTTTCACTCTTAAGAAATGGGAGTGACATCTCAAATCGCATTCCTCTAGTTGTTTTTTGGTCTTCAGCATTCTCAACTCTAACATGGTGACTGGTAATACCTGCTTTACAGAGTTGTCGAGTGGATGGGAGGAGAGGGCAGGATGCCGGACAGGGCAGGATGCCTTAGCGAATGCCTGCAGTGGCCTGTAGTTTCTTTCTATGATACCGGAGAGTCACTCCTGTATTCCGTGTGTGTACATTAGTTCTGGCAATGTTGCCTGGATACTTAGAGTCAAATACATCCCTCTTAATACATCAGGACAGGGCATGGCAAATTTATTCTTAGGTAACTCAAAGCAGAACGTGCCAGGTGCAGAAAGTTAGACTTCGATGTGGTTGGATGCTGGCTCACCCATGGGACCAGGCCAGTACTGATGGTTTTTACTCTAGTTACTTGTAGAAGCTCACACTTAAATTCATGTTCAGTACTTGCAACAAATTCATCCTATCTGTCTGTGTACACTTACCTACCTTTTCTTTAAAATGTGCTTTTGGTCTTTAAATTGTATGGTTTTGTATTTTTTAATGACAGGCTACTTTTGGGAAGCAAGCAACTAAGAAAAGAGGAAGCATGAGTGGCAGAGTTAAAGAGTCCTGGTTTTGAATCCATCCTACAGTGCTTACCAGGTGGCTGGTCTTGATTATTCAAGTGATTTAATTTCTCTGCTCCTTAGTTTCCTTGTCTAAAAATTGTGGTCAATAACAGCTCCTTTGTAGATGCTGGTTACATAAGAGAAACAAGAAACATAAACACTTGAGAGCATCCTCTTCTATAACATGGAGATCATGATAGTTCTAGTCACAGTGTAGTTGGAAGAGTGAAATGGGATCCTTTTTTGGTGAAATATTAGAACTGGGTCTGATAGATGATAAGTGTTGGCAATTATGAGAGACCAACATTGTGTTCAGGGGCTAGAGGGGCTAGAGAGGGAGCAAAATATGCATGTGCTTGTGTGTACATGTGCCCAGGAGTCGGATGTGCCTGTGTGTGTGACAGGGGTATGTATGGGATATCCTGAGAGGACCATGCAGGAGTGACGGTTCAAGTACAACCTTGACTTCTTAACTGTTACTGACTGTCTTTTGGGTACAGAGTGTCAACCTCGAGTGGTGTCTTTCATCTAGAAAGTCACTAAAGCCATGTTGAACCCTCTCTGGAAGGAGTTCCTTACTTCTCTTGATTAGATTTAAGGATTGAGTCTGCAACCACCTTTTTGCCTCTCTCATCTAACCTCAAATGCTCTACATGGTTAGTTTTCTTGTAAAACAAAAATGACTACACATTATTCTACAGAGCTGAGACACGTGGCTAGGCTTTTGACAGATAGCGTTGAGTCGTGAGCTTTGATTGCTCATGATGTTGATGTTGCAGGGGCAACCTGTGAAGTGAGTGGAACCTGTGAAGGGAGAGGAGGACTTGGCTGTTACCATGTGCCCATGAAGAGGAATGACAGCCGTGCTAACAGAGGGTGGGGCTGTGCATAAGGAGTGGGAGGGTGCCAGTTAAGGAAGGGTAGGGGATTGTGTCTGATGAGAAGAAGGGGGTTGAAATAAGGGTCCTCTGCTGGAACTGCCAAGGAAATGACTGGATTCTGGGCCGAAGGTGGCTAGTTTTACTGCTTGAGAGATGAAATTAGAAAGCTCACTTGATACAAGTGAAATGTATCAGAGGTTTGTGGGGAGAGGGCATCATGGTAACAGTTTTCTCTACATAAAAATATTCACATATGTTTTCCTAAGGTCTGACATTCATGGGAGACTTCTAGGCAAGAACACATTCAGTGATTAACTGAAACCTATGTCTTTTAATTAATAAATGATGACGCAAAGAGATGACAAATGAGGAGCAAAAGAATGTAAAGAATTGTAGTCATTTCTGAGTACTTATTTACTTAAACAGAAATGATTGAATCTTGTATAAGAATTCTCATACATCACAGATTGAGGCCAAAAACCATCTGTCTGTCCATCCAGCCATCCATCCAACCAGCCAACCAGCCAACAAATATTTATCACGCCAAATGAGGGTATACATATTATATTTTTCTCCAAAAGACAGTAATAGGAACAATGTATGAAAAATTAGGCAGGCAGTTTTCAGTTGAGGGATGGAATGAATGGGCTATCTAGGGGGAAAGGGAATTCCCCACCCCTTTCATTTCCTCCCTTCTTTCCGTCCTTCCTTCTTTCCATAAAGATTTCTCTATTCCCTTTATGTGACAGATATTTTCCTGGACACCGGAAATTTAGCAGTGGATAAAATGTGCCAATTTCTACATTAGTGGGAATTTACATTCGAGCAGGGCAGCAATTAAACAAAAGAAACAAGTGGAGTTGTTGATAAGTGCTATAAATATAAAGTCAGACAAGGGGTGCAGTGACAGGGAAATGGGGAGCTATTTTAAGAAGGGTGATCCTGGAGTTCTCTCTAAAGAGGTGGTGGTGTTTGAGTCATGTCCTGAATCCAGTGTAGGAGTAAGCCGTGCAGAAAGTGTTCGCAGAGAGGCCACAGCAGAGGTAAAACCCTGAGGACAGAACGAGCTCAGCAGGTTTGAAGAACAAGGCCAGCATGGCTGGAAGGTAGAAGGGAAAGGTGAGAAGCCTGCAGAGGAGCCCGGGGCACTACCTGATGAGACTTTTCGGGTATCAGGAGGGAGTTCCCATTTCACTCTCTGTGTGATGGCAAGGAGCTTTTGGGGACTTTCAAGCAGGGGGACGATAAGATCTAATTTACTGTTTTAAAAGTCTATCTTCAAAATAAAGCCACATATTAAAGGCAGTGCAGCTGAGAGATAAAGACAGGTCCCCAGTGGTACTGTTTAAGCCCCTGGATCTAGCCCTGTCTGAAGCCCACCTAGAATTTGACTTGTGTGATTTGACCCCCCCCATTTCTTTTTTGTCCTGTTTTCACCATATTTCAGTTGCATTTCTATTATTTGCAACCCAAATTCTTACAAGGGTACTCTGTAAATGGCCTTAAATTATGATTACAAACTTAGAAAAATTAGAAATCCAGGAAAAAGTAAGTTAATTGATTATTAGAACCTGGAAAAGAGATGATCTCTTTTACGTATTTTCCTCCTCATGTCCACTGGTTACTGAAAGCGGAGGATGAGACATATGTTCAATGCGAGACATATGTTCGATTTCCGGTTATGAATGATTACTGTATATTAAACTAAGTCTCTGGGAATGGTTGGGGAAAAAAGGCTTCGGAAACGAGATTGCCATTTGATATCTAGCCCGCTTTTGTGTGGCGCCCCTCGAAAACAAGTGACAGATGACTTCCTAAATCCCTCACAACCATTATTTCCTCTAAACAGTACTGCGTGTGGCAGCACTTGACTTAAAACGCCTCCCCACACACCATCTATTGTTGCACACAGTGAAGCTAATCCTGGGCTGGCCCCCAGGTTTCTTCCTGCTTCATCGGCTTTCTGTGACAGGTGAAAGATGGAGAAAAACAGCTGGGTGGGGGTCACAAAAAGGCTCCGCTCCACAGAGGGGCGCCCTCCAGCCATGAGCAGGTGGAATCTTTATGTCCCGTGATTAAAGAGGCCGGCTTAAAGCCCATCTCACCACATGCAGCTCTGCTGGGAAGGAAAATGGTGCCGGCAGGGGCATTTTTCTTATTTTTGAGTCCTGTTTTTGAAAGAAAGTGCTGGAGTTCTGAATAACATGCTGAGGCTCTTGGGGGTGGGGGTTGTGGCGAAGGGGGGAGGGAGAATGAGGGCGCAACTGGACCTGGTATTGGTTGATCTGTCCACAAGATGGCACCCCTACTTCTTAATCTTTGTTTTTAGTTTCAGTGTTGAGGAAAAACTTGTTCAAATCATCGCAGAACAAATGCAGTCTTGATTTAGGTTTCATAATTTATGAAGCTGACTTCATATCCTGTCTCGAATCATGTGTTACCGTGTTTCAGACCAAGCTGTGTTTATTATGGGATCATTATTATTAATGTGGGTGTGCCTGTTCCTCCCCCTTTTCTCGCAGCCCCGTGTCCTCTGAGGCATCAGGGAACAGCAATGATTCTCAAACTGGCTCTGGTGATGGACCGAGTTTGTTAAAATCTGCCATGGGCTGACATCATCCAACAACTATGTATATATATAAGAAAAAAAAGAATAACTAGAACAACAAAATAAAAAAAAAAAGACATACAATATATAAGCCAAATTTATTACTTTTAGTTTCAACAGGCATAAAATTACATTTTAATGACTATAATGAAAACAAAATGACATTGGATAAAGATTTACAAAAGCCATATGGTTGTCCTTAAGAGTGTGTGTATAGAAAATTAATAGAAAGTATCACTATTATACTAGTAAAATTTTGCCTCACAATCCTAACTAAATAATATCAATTTTCTCATATTAAGCTACCTAAGCTCACACTTTGAATTAGCCACGCTTATAATATAAAAATGTTTTGATGTGAAAATACTGGCTTACTTTTTAATTTATTCAATCTAGGTTGGACTGGTACAACACTACTTGAAGAGGATAATGTATACCTCAGCTGTTCCTATGTTTTGTTGTCCATAACATTCATAATAGAAAAACTGGGGTGTCATGACAGAAAAATAGTGTTCTCGAATAGTTGAGAGGAAAGCTATTTCTGACTTTTTTTTCTCTCATCCTCTGCTCCATGAAAATTTACCCTTCACCGTTTCAGTGTGTCCTTGTGCTTTCACTTCCAAGGGCAGCGCTTACGGCTTTTTTTTTGGCAGATTGCTCTAGAGGGCCGGAAGTGTCTAGATGGTTGCATCTCATTTCCCAGGATGGCCCTGGCCAATGACCAACAATGTAGTTGTAGGAAAGCTCCAGCTTCTTTACTTCAGGTGAGGACCATTTGGAGGTACAACTAATCCTCCAGAGTTCTCCTCAGGATCAGGCCCATGCCGCCCTCCATGGGGAGAGCCTTCTTGCCTTCTTTCCCCTCTCCATCCTGCCTACCTCGCCCTTTCCCAGTTCTTTAACTTGGGGCACTTCCTTAATGAAGCACTTGCACTTGAATCTTTGTCTCAGTGTCAGTTTCCAGGGATCCCAGCCTAAGGCAGAATCAGGTTTAGAGTATTATAGAAATAGGATGGCAGACCATAAAAATTTCTTTCTGTGTTTTAACTCTGTTGCTTTCAGAGATATTGATGTCCCATTACTGGTAGCAAATCCGAATAACCACTTTGGGAAATAAATCAACCTAATTTAACTTCTTTGGCTTCTTAGAAATTAGACAAACCAGAGACACCTAATGTATGAATTTTCTTTTTTTAAATTACATTTTATTGACTATATTATTACAGTTGTCCCATTTTTTTCCTCCCCTTTATTCCCTCCTGCCCTGCATCCCCCTCCCACCAGCATTCCCACCCTTAGTTCATGCCCATGAGTCGTACCTATAAGCTCTTTGGCCTCTCCATTTCCTGTACGATTCTTAACCTCCCCCTGTCTATTTTGTACCTACTATTTATGCCTCTTATCCCATACACCTTTTCCCTTATTCTCCCCCACCCCCTCCCTGTTGATAATCCTCCATGTGATCTCCATTTCTGTGATTCTGTTCCTGTTCTAGTTCTTTGCTTAGTTTGTTTTTGTTTTTAAGGTCAGTTGTTGATAGTTGTTTGTTTGTTGTCATTTTACTGTTCAAAGTTTTGTTCATAGAAGCACTTTATCTGCCCTTCCATTCTAAATGATAGCTTTGCCAGATAGACTAATCTCCAATGTAGGCCCTTGCCTTGCATGACTTTGAATACTTCTTTCCAGCACCTTCTTGCCTGAAAGGTTTCTCTTGAGAAATCAACTGACAGTGTTATGGGAATGCCTTTGTAGGTAACTGTCTCCTTTTCTCTTGCTTTTAAAATTCTCTCCTTACCTTTAATCTTGGGTAATGTAAGGAGGATGTGCCTTGGTGTGTGCTTCCTTGGGTCCAACTTCTTTGGGACTATCTGAGCTTCCTGGACTTCCTAGAAGTCTATTTCTTTTGCCAGATTGGGGAAGTTCTCCATTATTTTTTCAAATAAATTTTCAATTTCTTGCTTTCCCTCTCCTCCTTCTGGCACCCCTCTGATTCAGATATTGGGACACTTAAAGTTGTCCCAGAGGTTCCTAAGCCTCTCCTCGTTTTTTAAAATTTTTGCTTCATCATTCTGTTCTGGTTGAATGTTTATTTCTTCTTCCTGCTCCAAATCATTGATTCGAGACCCAGTTTCCTTCCCTTCACTGTTGGTTCCCTGTGTGTTTTTCTTTATTTCACTTTGTATAGCCTTCACTTTTTCCTCCATTTTGTGACCATACTCAACCATTTCTGTGAGCATCCTGATTACCAGTGCTTTGAACTCTGCATCTGATAGATTGGCTATCTCTTCATTGCTTAGTTGCATTTTTTCTGGAGTTTTGATCTGTTCTTTCATTTGGGCCATTTTTCTTTGTCTTAGCACTCCTGTTATGTTGTAATGGGCAGAGCCTTAGGTATTCACCAGGACAGGGCAACCCACATTGCTTTGTTGTGGTGCTGAATGTGGGGGAAGGGTCAGAAAGGGAATAATGCCACTTGTTTGCCTGCTTTCAGTCACTTCCGTCACTACCCACAAGCAAATTTGGTCCTTCTGGTGCTGATTCCCAGGTGGGTGGGTTTGTGTATATCCTAGGACCCTGTGGGTCTCTCCAGTGAACTCTCCTATGAGTCTGGGAGTTTCTCCTGTCGCGCAGCCCCCATAGGTTTTTACTGTCAGAGGCTTTGAGGCTTTCTTTACCCCGTGCTGGAATGCTGTGTTACCCGGTCTCTCTCACTCCTTAGTTGTTCTGGTTTATCTGCATGCAAATGTGGGACCACCCTGTCACCAACCACCACCTCGCCTGGTCCTTTAGCCAGCTGCCTTGCTGCAAGTCCTCTCCACCCCTCCTACCAGTCTGGATGAATGTCTCTTCTTTAAACCCTTGGTTGTTGGACTTCCATACAGTTCTATTTTCTAGCAGTTCTGGCTGTTTGTTTTTAAATTTGTTGTTGTCCTTCTTTTGGTTGTGCAAGGATGCAAAGTGTATCAACATACACCTCCATCTTGGCCAGAAGTCTATAAATCTAATGTATGAATTTTCTCACTCTGTTTTGAAACACGTGTCATAACTTTCTTGTACATAGATCTATGTTCTGTTTTTGTTCCATCTTTGATTTCAATTACCATAAGTTCAATTGTTTACCTTAGGAATGTAAAACCTTTCTCCTTCTAAGGGTTTAAGGTGTGACTAAAAGAGGTCCGCCCCCCACCCCACCCCAGATATTTTCTTTTCTTTTTTTTCTTAAATTCATTGACATTAATCTGCTTTAGAAGGTACCCTCCCTAGAAGCTATTCTGACATGGTCACTTGTCATCTGCTTTACTTGGAATTAAACAATGACAAAACATAACAAATTCAAACTAATTTGGAGACATGCAGTTATGAATTAGTGAAAACATTAGAGAACATTAAAAATGGAGAGCAGTTATACTGCCGTAAAGTATATATGTGCTGTCTTGTCAATTGCTGTTTACTACAGAAACCCATTATGTACTAGACATTTGCATCATCTCGTTTAGTTCCCACGACACCCCTGAAAATAAGGTATTTTTCCTCCCATGTTTTTAGAAAGAGATGAGGCATAGAGAGAATAAACAACTTTTCCAAGGCTCAAATTTAGTAAACAATAGAACTGGTATTTGAATCTAGATCTTTCTACCAAGCCATGCTGCTCTTTAGTTCAACAAAATTAGCTAACTAAATATTAGTGTACCTCATCATCTATAAGGGTGGGTCAACAAATATGTGCAACTTACATTCATTTACTATGCAAATCGTATTGTTAAAGTGCTTGTTACACTTTAAAGAAAAATACAAGAAATCTCTCTTGCTAACTTGTTAATAACAATAGCTCCCATTTATTGTTTATACCTTACATTCATGTCTCATTTAGTCATCACAATAAATCTAAGTATTATTAGTTTTCCTTTATAGGTGGAGCAGATGGAGATGCATAGAAATTTTAGATAACTTGTGCAGTATCACATGAGTAATAAAATGTGGGATTTGGACCCAGAAATCCATGAGCTCAACTGCTATGCTCTTCATTGCTAAGGCTTAGCTGAAATTCCTTAGGAGAATTGAAGGTCAGCTGAATGAGTGGGTGGGAATACATAAGACTGAAGTTCTAACTTCCTTAAAGTGTTTGTTTCTCACTGATGCCAAGCAGGCCTAGAAAATGAGGAAGGAAAGCCAGAGACATGACAGTGGCTTGGCTGGATGGTAAGGGGTGCTTTTATTCTTATTCCACCATATCAGTTTTCTCACCAGCTTTGATTCTCTTCCTACTGTTCACCTGTAAATAAAACCACTGTTCATCTTTTTTGGACTTTGTTACTAAGAAATTCAGGGGGTTCATCATAGCCAGGTGTTTCTCTGCACCTGGTGTGTCTGATTTGCAGAGCAATGGGATTCATAGACAAACACACCAGGACTCATTGTAGACCACACAATTAATCATTCTAGGTTTCTGATTTGTTTCTTGAAACTTGCTATGTTCCTGTAATGGGAAAAAGACAGCTCCATTTATCACACTGCACCTCATGCTGCTCCTTGGTACCCTCCTCCAGGTCCCTCACCATCCCCAAACATCTGAAACATCTGCTGTGGGTACCATGGCTGGGGTTTCTTCACGTTCCCCATTATACTCACCTTTTCAGCATACTGGTTTTAAGCTCTCCTATTGTGACTGAAGAGTAAAAGGCCAGTACCCTCTGTGGAGATGAACAATTAGCAAGTTCATTCCTTATGGTGGCATTCATAGTTCTTTGCCGAAGGTTACATTTGTGTGTATAACATTTTGCCTGATATTGACAAAAGAGCACTGGACTGAGAATCAGCCTTGCTGTATTTTTTTGTCTTGGCTCTATCACTAATGATTTGTCTGGTTTGTGTGAGCTGTTTCACCTCTCTCAACTCTTGTTACCTTATTTAATGATGAATCTAGACTAGATCAGTGCTTCTCAACTTTGGACACATTAACATAGCATGAAATGCACAAAATCTTGATGCCCAGGTCATATTTCAGATCCACAAGATCAAAATCTCTCAAGGAGCAGGAGCCCTGGTGCTGGTTTTCTAATTAAAGCTCCACAGAAGATTCTAATATTGACTTCGGTTTGAGAACCACTAGCCTAGGTGATCTCTAAGAATTCAATATACTCGTCTATCTATCTATCTATCTATCTATCTATCTATCTATCTATCTATCTATCATCTATCTATCTATCTATGATAAGAGAATTAAGGTCACATTTGTATGAAAAGGGAAAAGACCCAGTAGAGATGGGAGTTTGATGATACAGAAGAATTGCTGGATCCATATCCTTAAGAAGGCAAGAGCTAGTGCTCAGGTAGAGAGATTTCTTTTAGACAGATGCATGGAAAGTATGTTCCTGGGTGGAAAAACCATGCCATACGAGTGTTGATTTTGGTTGGTAGATAGGTGCAGTGGTAGAAAAGCACAGAAGTTCTCTTCTGGTCACTTCAATATTTTTTAATGATGAAGGAACAAGGTCATCAGAATGAGAAAGCAGTGTTGGAGAGGTTTTAAAAGAAGTAAGGCATGAAAAGTCATCTATGAGAGCAGAGAGTAAATGTACTGGAGAGATGTTTAATGACTGCCAGGAATATTAGGTTGGTGGTCATGAATTTAAAGTGAGAAGAGTCAGTGTGGTTGCAGACATTTTGCTGCCTGGGGTCCCGCCAACTGTCCAAGTCTTTCTGATGACTGCCAGAATCCAAACCGCTTCTTCCTGTATGACAGCTATTATGTTCTGTCTAATCTTGGGTCAATTGTTGCCTTAGCACTATCTGAAATAGCTACCCCTTTTGTTTATTTTACCCGGCTTTATTGGGATATAATTGGTATATACCATTGTGTAAATTTAAGCTATAAAACATGTTGATTTGATACATTTATATATATTGCAATACAATTGCCACTATAGTGTTAGCCAACAGCTCCATAAAAATCACATAATTCTTTGTCTTTTTTGTCCTGAGCACATTTGAGATCTACTCTCTTAACAACTTTCAAGTGTGTAATATGATATTGTTAACATATTCACAATGCTGTGTATGAGACCCTTAAAACATATTCTTCTTCAACTGGAAGTTTATATCTTTTGATCAAAATCTCCCCATTTCCTCCAACCCCCTGTCCCTGATAACCACCATTTTACATTTTGTTTCTATGAATTCAGCATTTTAGATTTCACATATAAATAATGTCATACAATATTTGCCTTTGTCTGACTTATTTCACTTAGCATAATGCTCACAAGACCATCTATGATTTAGCAAATGGTAGGGTTTCTTTCTTTCTAATGGTTGAATGACACCATTATATATCTATACCACATCTTTTTTAATCCATTCATCTGTTGATGGGAGCTTCGGTTGTTTCTATACCTTGGCTATTGTGGATAATGGTGCAATACACATGGGAATCTTTTCAATATCCTGTTTTCATTTTCTTTGGCTATATACCCAGAATTGGGATTGCTGGATCATATGGTAGTTGTATTTTTAAGTTTTATGTCATACTGTTTTCCATAATTGCTTGCACCAATTTACATTCCCATCAACAGTGAACAAGTGATCCTTCTTCTCCACATTCTTACCAACACTTGTTATCTTTTGGCTTTTTGATAAAAGCCACTGTAATAGGTGTGAGGTGATATCTCATTTGGTTTTGATTTCATTTTTCTGATGAATGGTAATGTTGAGCTCTTTTTTAATGTACTTGTTTACTTTTATATCTTCTTTGGAAAAATGTCTATTCAATTCTTCTGACCATTTTTTATCTCGGTATTTTTTTGTTATTGACTTATATGGGTTCTTTATATATTTTGGCTATTAATGCTTTATCAGATATGTGGTTTGAAAATATTTTCTCCCATTCTGGAGGTTGCCTTTGCCTTTTGTTGATTTTACTTCTGCTGTGCCAACACTTTTTAGCTTGATATAGTCTCATTTATTAATTTTTGCTTTTTTGTTTGTGTTTTTGGTGTTATATTAAAAAAAAAAACAAACAACTTCTCCAGACCAATATCAAGGAGCTTTTCTATTGTTTTTCTTTTCTCTTTTCATTTTTTATATATATAATCTTTATTATATTTTTTCATTATCATTTAGTCCCCTTATACCCTCTAACCCGCAGCAATGACCACCGTGTTGTCCAAATCCATACTGTTTTTCTTCCAGGACTTTTATTTTTTCAAGTCTATGTTTAATTCTTTAATCCATTTTGAGTTAATTTTTGTGAGTGATGTAAGATAGGGGTCCAATTTCACTTTTCTGCATGTGGTTATACAGTTTCCCCAAAACTGTTTGCCAAAGGGAATTTCTTTTTCTTTTCCTCTGTTGCATATTCTTGGCTCCCTTGTCATATATTGACTCGTCACTCCTTTTGAATGAATAATGCTTCATTTTCCTTGAGCTGGTTGTTGCAGCTGGCTTGGATCCCTTCACGCCTCTTTGGCCTTAGGGGATGGGCATTGGCCTGGCTTCTGGCTTACCCGAGTTTCTGAGGACTCCTTGTCCTTACTTCTAAAGACAGAGCTGAAGGTGGTGAGCTACTCTGCCATGCAAATGAAAGTGACAAATGAATGTTTAGTGAAAGAAGCTTGTGCAAAAGAAGCTGCTAAGGAGTTTCTTTTCCTGATTGGAATAAGACTGTGATGGGACACCACCACGGTTTTTCCCCTTCTCTTATTTATACATTCAAATGTCAGGATACATATGAATAGTACAGTCATGCACCAAGATTAGAAAATGTTTTAGTCAGATTAGAGCAAGTGGATTTTGATAATCAAAAAGTCATCTAAAGTGGTAACTGGTAAACTAGATCATCTAAAGTAGTAAACTTTCAGACTGAGCTGAAATGAGTGACCAACTTCAGGAAAACTCAGGCTCCATGATGGCATTTTTCTGAGAAAGTGAAGACTGAATAAATGAAAATTTTACCTTATTCATTTTAAGCTCAATTTGAAGGAACCTGTAAACTAAGAACCAGCAGGTGATCAAGTGGGAGTATTCAGAGAGAATAAAGTGGACTTTGTGCTCTTCTTATTGAACAGGTTTTGCATAATATCTTTAGATTTTGACATTGAAAAGTAGACGGAAAGAGGCCTCACCATTAGTTTGGCAGATTTATCAAGCTGAGCTATGTCAATTGTATTGTGCTGTTTTCAAGAAGACAGTAGAGCTTGTGAAATTTAACAGTGTCTGTCACCAGTTGACATATTGGCTAAAACAAAAGCAGATTGAGGAAATGACTCACAATAATTGTTTCAATAGTTAGTCTTTCCCATCTGCACAGTGTGTTGAATGTGATGACATTTGATGGGAATTTGTAGAAAATTAATGCACCAAATTGTTTCCAAGAATCAAGCCCTCATTTTTCTTTTTCAGTAGCTGTATGTCAGTATCTAAAATAAGTCTTTATTTTATCTCTTTTATAGTTTAGGTAAGACTACAGACTATCTTAACCTGGGAACAGGAACAGAAAAGCCTGGGCATTTATAAAAAAAAAATTCAGTGAATGATAACTCAAAGTTTGTTTCTTTACCTACAGAATAGGTTAGCTATTTTGGCTTTTATAAACTCAAAAGCAAAAGGAAAAATTGTTTACTATTTTACAAAGAACAAAATTTAGAGTGAGGTGTGCAGAAAACATTCATATTTTATTATCACATTTTTGGAAAATATTTCTAGATTTTTTTTTTGCTAGATATCTACAGTTGTGTCTACATTTCAGCTGCACTAGAAACTAATATTTATAGAGGAGAAGGGATTAGAGCTTACTATCCTCTACAGATAGACTTCCTTGGTGCTACCCAAGATACCAATGCCATATTTTTGTAGTTGTGCAGAGTTGTGATGTTCTTTGAATGGACTGAGTGTAAGGAATGAAGGTGTCTTTTTTAAGAGAGCAAAATAAACCTGAGAGGGTTTATTTTCAAGACTTTGAAAAGCTGTGATAGGAAAGAAGTACACTTTTCTATAACTCAATAGGGCAAAACCCAAACTGGTAACCCAAATCATAAACAGGCTAAGGCCCCACAATAACAAAAGACATTTCAATTGAATATTCTAAGAAAACAGCTGCTCAGGGAGAAATTAAGCACCCCTCCCCTGCCATTTTTCTCTGGGAACTCTACTTGGGGCTGACACCTGGGAAAATATGTCCATAGTTTGAGGCAGCCTTTCATAGTCTAGTAACATGTATTCCAGATCAAGGAAGACTACCATAGAATTAGAAGTGTGTTAAATTTTATTTCTTTTTTGAAGTTAGAACTGTAAAAGAAGGCAGGTAAAGAAGTGGAGAGCAGGGTGTGGTGAGGATAATGTCCAGCATCCCTTTGAATGCCCTAGGCCACATTTGTATTCACTGAACTGAGAACCCCAAGATCTAAAGTAGAGTATATACAGCATGCATCAGAAGAATCTGCACGCTCTCTTCTTTCTTTGGAGAGATCTCTGAATATATTGATTCCACCACAGCCTAAGAGGGTTATTTTTCAGGGACAAATTGTAAAACCAACAGTATCCTATCTTTGAAGACACCAGTAGTGACTCAGTCATCCCTCTGCCAATATGAAGAGCAAGTTGCTCATTCTCTTCTGCAGCTAGATGTTATAGTTTTTGTGATCTCCATCTAAAACTGTTGCAAAGTAGAAACCATGATTCTGAAAGTACGTTAGTGAAGTAATTTTGCTCATGTAGATAGGTGAGAGAGGAACTTTTCTTCTTGCTGTGTCTATGAATTACAGTCCATATTTCTTCGTAGAAAGTGGCTTTTCCCCTCCCTGGATTTATGTTAAGCTGAGCAAGCAGTTCTGGTGAAATTAAGCCCATGTATAAAAAATAGATTTGGACAGCTCAATTTTGGTCCTGAAATCCATTAGAATTTCCCCCCTCCTCTACTTTATTACAATTTCTGATTCTTTGCTTCTTATCACCTCCTTTTATATTGAATATCACATTGTGCAAGGATATGCCAAATTGGTATTGTTATATACTGATTGCCTTTCTTGGGAAAAGTGCTGAATTCAAGTTTGAAATGTTTGTACTTGACCAAACTTTTGGAAAAAAAGAAAAAGAAACCATGATTGTGTTTCCTTTCTGGTTTTTTTTTTTTTTTCTTCTTCTTCTTCTTCTTCTTCTTCTTCTTCTTCTTCTTCTTCTTCTTCTTCTTCTTCTTTTTTTTTTTTGTAATTTTTCTAGTAAGGAGTGAGCAAGATCCTGAGTCTTCGCCAACATTTAGAATAGATTTGTAATCTGCATGAAATGTATAAATGAGATGACATTAGAGTAGGTGTTACCTTCCAAAGAATTTTCAAAGAGTTAAAGGAAACATGAGTGACTTAGCTACTGAAGTCAGTAGGCAGAGGAAATAATATTTAATTAAGAACTTAATGAGGGCAAAAGGAGGGTTAAGAGGGGGCACTTATGAGATGCCAGAAAATGTACTGAAGTCTTTGCAGGTGTAATCATATTGAATCTGTACAGCGGCACTATGACATACTTATTGGGACCCCCATCTCAAGATGAGGGCGCTGAGATTCAGAAAGGCTGTTCTCAAACTAGAACTGTCATGTTTTCAAACCACTTGTACTACTTCATGCTCTGTAAAGAAATGAGCTTGTCCGGGTTCTGTATATGTGTTCTTCACAAGGAACTGTGAAGGAAGATGAAACAAAAGACAGTATTACCAACAAATGAATACAAAAACTCAGGTAGATGCTTAGGAAAGAGAGATGTTCCTCTGTAGTGTTAGAAAATATCTGGAAGCAAGGGAAAAGTTGTAATTGGGCAATGAATAAAAAAGACTTGGAGATTTTGATAAAAAAAACAAAACAGGGCCCAAAGATGGTGTAAAAGTTTGAAATAATATATAACATGGTTATTTTCCTCAGGGACAAAAAATAACATCAGTCATGGGATTTTTAAGTTACCTGACTAGGAGGAAAACTAGACAGAGATGTTTAGAAGATGTGAGCTGCAACTTAAAGATACAAAAGTCAACTGGGCACAGAGGGGCATGGTACTAGGGGATAGGTGGAAGACATGAGTACTTTTGGAGAAGGTTAGTGTATATGTGCAATTTCTCACATGTTGTTAATTATATAACACCTTCGATTCAAATACCTCAGTATTTATTCCACCTATACAATAATTCTGTTTCAGAGTATAAGTGAAACACAGGTGAAAAGATGGGTTTTTCCAGGTGAAAATACAAATATAATTAGAGTTATAGTTTTCAGGCAAGAAACTTTGAAACTCTTACTCCAAATAACCCCTTTCCCTTTGCCAACACATTTACCCTTACTTTGTTTTATTTTTAGAAGTCATAAACTTAATTGTCTCAATGTGATATGATTTCCTCTCAAAACCCCCAAAGGCTTTAGCTATTTAAAAAGAAAGGCTATGGGAAAGCAGGCCTGGATACGCGGAGGACTGTTGGCGAAAGCCAGGGGCATGTGTAGGAGTGTACACTGTGCTTTTCCTGTGTTCTAGGGACAAGCTGGCCTATGAGGAAGACAGACACACATTTAAAATAATGTCTTTAATATATTATGAACAGGGAACTTTTCCTTAGTTCCATTCTTCTCTTGGAACTCTCTTCTTGTTCCATTTCTTTTTCTTGCTCAGTAAATACTAGGTAAAGAAAGCATTGCTTTTAGGTTTTCATTTCCCAGTGGCAATATGTATTGGAGACAGTAATTAATAAAAATTATAGGCTAAATGTTTTAAAACTTACATTAAGTGCTTTAACCATGTTTTATAAAAGAATTTCACTTCCTAAAGATATGTGAGTGTGAGAATATGTACGTGTTGGGAAGACACACATACTAGCTATCTTGCTATCTCTCCTAAACTTGTCCTCAACCAGCCCTCTATGGTGATGCCTAAATGATGGGTCCTATATAAAGAGACTGTTTCCCTAGCCCTGCAACACGACTTTAAATGTAATATGCACCTTCTAAAATGCCTTAGCTGCCAGGTCTATCTACAGTTCAAAAACGGAAGAGCCCAGACAATGCCTTCTACTATTACAACTAAATATTGTCAAGCTATTTAAAAAAATAAAAATCTTGAAAACATGATTAAAAGAGCATGATAAAAAATATTTTGTAGTCTGGCTCATGTGATGATGTTATATAATAAAACTGAGGTTTCTTCCAATTTTTCCATTTTATAATTGAGCATAGCAATAAAGAATATTCAATTGGGCCCGTTGACCTAGGAAAATGAAATTCTTATCTTCATTTGGAAGTCAATACATTTTTTAAAGAGTAGAGAATATTCTGCCTAGAAAAGTTAAATGGGAACCATAGAATAAATAATGACTTTTCAAACTTTTCCCAAACTAATTCAAATTTTGAAGTCTTAGATTGAAACAAGTTAGAGATCTCATGATGACTGCCCCATAAAATAAAATACGTTATTTGCTGAAAGCTATTAAAATGATTGAAAAGACTTGTGATGCAAGAAGAATCAGAAGAGGTAGATGGGAAAAGAGTGGATCATAAAATATACAATTATAATTATGTAGCTGTACTTCCTACTAGATACTCAAATAATTAATTTAAAAATATACTGATTAATTTAATACAGCAAAACATTTTAGGCACCTACTGGCAACAAGGGTGATATTGCAAGGTGAATAAGACAGAATCTCTTCTAAGGGAAATTGTAGGCTTTTTATGTGTGCATATAGTAGAAAGTGGGTAGAGGACAGGATGAGTGAGTAGAAGGGGAGAGATGAACACGAATCCACAAATAGCAATGTTACAAGACAGTACGTTAACTTCTATTAGAGGACACCCTATTTCAGTAAGGGATGTACCAGACTCAGAGATGAGAGAAGGAACCAAGGGCTGGGAGGGCAGAGGCAGTGTCAGGAGACAAAATCTCATGTGTCATGCTCTCTAGGTTATCTAGAGTTCTGGTGAATGAAGTACCATCCTACACAGAGGGCTTTAGGGCGTTGAATGTCTACATGCTGGCTTGTCCTTGGCAGTGCCCTCTATGCACATCATCATCCAAAAATGGTATTTATTAGAATGAATTTGGAATGATGATACACAAAATACAAGTACATCATTATTGAGAAACTGTGTGGAAGTGGTTAAATGAATATAGATGAGAAAAATATCTTAAAACTCAATATCAAGACAGATTATGGTATTATTAGGGTTATTAAACATTGAATCACAAGTTAAATGAACTACCCTTTCCTAGCAGAAGTATGTGGGCAAGTAACTTAAGTTTCTGAACTTACTTTTTTCACCTGTCATATAGAGAGAGTTCTTACAAAGATCACAAAAGATCCTTTATCTGAAAGTATTTGGTGAATCTTCACTTGCTATACTAATGTAAAGTATGAAGGAGAGGTAAGTGTGCCAGAATAGGATGTTTTCTAGAGTAATTTAATCAGCATAGGTAAGTTGTATTGCAAAGAAGACAGGCACATATGTAGGTCTGTTAAACAAGAAACAATAAGATCTGGCCAACAAATGGTCTTGCTATAAAAATAGATTCCTACAAAAACAAAACAAAACAAAACAAAACAAAACAAAACAAAACAAAACAAAACACTTGTTGGAAAGGTAACTCCCTACCCTCACCATTTCCTACAGATAAAAATGGCTTACATTAGTCAAAGACTTTGGGAAATTCATTACAAGTGGTGTTAATACGACATATTTAAGTGGTTGGATCAATTACAGATTTCTGCATGTGATGTGTTATATATGTATATTGGTCTGTACCAAAAAAGTCTAACCATTGTTAATACAATGAGAATGGTTTGTGGGTTGTCGATATCACCTGGCAGCCAAGGGGAGTGGACCAGAATGCGCAAGCATGAATAATGACGACTTCACTGTACTAGTCAGTGGGGGCGGTAGGTGCCGTTGAGTGAGCATGTGTTCTGTGTGCCTGTCACATTCACAATGACTGAGCAAGTAGAGCAATGAATCTGCATGAAATTTTGTGTTAAGCTTGAACACTCCTCCACAGAAACTATACAAATGATTCAGAAGGCCGCAGCTATGGGCAACTGGTGATTGGCACCTTCATCACAACAACATGCCCACTCATGCATCATGTCTTGTGCAGAGTTTTATGGTAAAACATCAAATCTCTCAGATGACTCAGCCTCCCTACAGGCCAGATTTGGGGCCCTGCGATTTCTGGCTTTTTCCAAAATGAAAATCACCTTTGAAAGGGAAGAGATTTCAGACCATCAGTGAGATTCAGGAAAATGCGACAAGGCATCGGATGGCAATTAGGAGAACTATGTGAGGTCCCGAGGTGACTACCTTGAAGGGCACTGAGGTGTTATCATACTATGTTACAAGGTTCTGTGTGTCTTGTATCTTCAATAAACGTCTCTATTTTTCATATTTCATGGCTGGATACCTTCTGGAGAGGTCTCAGGTATCTTATGGTAAGAGATATACTGAGCATTTAAGGTTTTAAGCAGAAATAAATATCCCTTTAAGTGCTGAAGGAATAAATGCTCCATGGCATACATGCCATCCCTACAGTTTTGTCTCTCCAAGACATGGCCTATTTCATGGCATGTTTCCATTTATTTTGAAATTTTTTTCCGATTACAAAATATTTCAAAGGTAACTGGAAAATAAAGAAGAGTACAAAGAAGAAAATAAAAATTACCTATAATTTTCTATCTAGAGATAATAATTATTATAACCTCCCAGGTTATTTTTTATTGGTTATGTGTATATACGTGTTTGATTTTATATAATGCATATATGTATGTGTATATACATTACAAAGTTGCAAACAACATTATAGGTAGTTCTGTTACCTTTTACCTTAAAATGTTTCAGATATTTCCCCAGGCCATTAAAATGCCTTTACAACACTTTAGATGTCACTCTAATATTCCATTATGTGAATATGTGGCAATTTATTTACTGTAAATACTCTCTTATTGGGTTGCATTCAGAATGTCATTGCATTTTTGCTGTTTTGTTTTTGAAATATTAAAGGGCTTCCTCAATAGATATTTTTGTAGCCATATATTTATGTGTACTCCTGATTACTTCCCTAGTGGATCAAAGCAAATACATGCTTAATTTTTTAAAATCTACATAAATTAGGGACCTTTTAAGCGATCACCTTCTTAATCTGTAGTGAGCATGCTCAGTGCTGGGACGTGGGGCAGGGCTGAGGGTTTCAGAGAAGGTAGATTCTGGCTGGACCTAGGTGGCAGTTACTGGCTTAGAATGTGGAAGCACCACCATCCAATGGGAATGGACCAGCCTGCTTTGCTTTGCATGGGCAGTTTGAGAGGACAGTTAGATATTTTAAATTTCGGAGAAATGGTTAAGAGAAACATAGGGTATCCTATGCTAAAGTTACTGTCTGGCTAACCTAGTTGATTGTTCAATCACCACTGAACTTTCTAGAGGTAAATTAGGGGGGATAAGGATAGGGAGGAAAGGGACTCAGTGGGGCTGCAAAAGAAGAAGCTGTTGAACTTTAAGATTGGCATTAGTCATTTGTGTGAGACACACACCTGTATTCTCTGTAGAGCGTGATATCTCCCACTACCCAAACCAACTCTTTTTCTTGGTTACCCCATTTCTATCAGTGCTGGCACTTGTTTCCTTGGCTAGAAATTCGAGCCAAGATTCTTTATCCACCTAAATCTGAAATTAACCAAGTCCTGTAATGTTACTCCACTTGGAATAGCTCTTAAATCTCTCTCTCTGTTCCTACTACTGTCACTCTTTTCCAGCCTTTAGCACATGTATGCAATTCTGAATTTGCCCCAGACTCCACTTTCTCCCCCAATGTTTTCAGCTTACTATTGTCTAAATGCCATGTAATCATTTTCCTCAAAGAGCCTGAAGCTACAGCAAATAACTTATCTACAGCCTGAGCTTTTTCAAGACTGGGATTTTACCCTACTTATATTTGTAGCACCAGCGTTTAGAAAAGTAGCTGTCGATTCCCAGGTCAGGGCACATGTATGGGTTGTGAGCCAGGTCCCCAGTAGGGGGCGCTTGAGAGGCAGCCACGCGTTGATATTTCTCTCACTCTCTTTTCTCCCTCCCTTCCCCTCTCTCTAAAAATAAAAAAAAAATTAAAAAAATATAAAACAAGGAATTTATTAGCCAGTAAAAAATGTCCTCCTTATAAATACATTCAAACCTCTCCCAATTTACTTTGTTTCTGCTTTCATAAACTGAGAGGTAAAAATTTTCTAAAGGTTAAACGTTATCATAAAAACTAAAGCCACATTAAGATACAAATCTGGCTCCTGTGCTGGGTGACTTGCCGCAGGAATGCTCTCACGATCCGGGTTCAATTCAAAGCCTGAAGGGAAGGAATGCTGCGCGCAGCTGAACTTCCTCCTCTCCACTCTCCTCAGCAGAAAGGAGGCTGTTTCTCTGCAATGCTTAGCACCTCCATTCGCAGAATCATGGGCTTTATTTCCAGGGCCCTAATGAAACCATTGCTTTAAGGAAAGGTTATTTCCAGTGAGAAAGGCAACATGAAATCTTTCCACAGATAGGCCAGTTTCTTCATCCTTCACAGAACTATCGATTCATTTCTCTCTCAGGGCCTTTGCTATTTGCTCCCATGACATGGAATGCTCTCTGCCCTGGCCTCCTGCTGATCAAATCCTATTTCAACCAAGGCCTAGCTTCAGATCTTCCTTCTCCCCCCAGATTCTCTTGGTCTTTATAAATCCGCCCCCTCTGCCCTCCACCTTCAAACATGCAAATATCTCTCTTGCAGCAGAGCTGGAATCCCATGATATAGCATTCAGTGCACAGAAGTGCCACAGGTACCCAAGACAGCTTCAGCAAGAAGGTCTCATGACCCTGCTGCAGCAGAGTCCATGCAGTTTAGGGAAAAACAGACCCATTGGGACTGAATCCTTCTCTGATGCTTACTAGCTATGTAGCCTAAGGCAGGGTACGTTTCCACCACATTTCCCATTCAAAAACTTCATGGACCTATTGAAAACGGTTTAGGTGACAATGGTTTTTATTTCTTTCTTTTTAAAGATTTTATTTATTTTTAGAGGGGGGAGGGAGGGAGAAAGAGAGAGAGAAACATCATAATCTATAATATCTCTAATGGGGCCTCCAGATTCTTGTTTGGCCTTAAGACTCTGAGAGTGGAAAGGAATTTATTTCCACCATGGGAGGAAGTTACAGGGAAGCAGATTTTAGTTTAATATTGGAGGCAATAATTTGTTGAGGTGGGAGATGTTCTCCGAAAGATTAAAGAGCCAAAGAAGAGAGGGTTGTGGGAAGGGACTCAAGCAAAGTGGGTAACCAGGATCAGGATCACCAAGAAAGGATTCCTGCATTGGGTCATTGGCGTCTATATCCGAGAGCAGCATCACTCAGCCCTGATGGGCATGGACCATGTCTCACTCACCCACTCCTAGAGGAGTTCTTTGAATGTTTTCATAAATCTGTTCATAATTGCGTGTCTAGTGGACAGGCCATTGAAAGTTGCTCATCACAGGACTGTTGTACCTAAAAGGGCTGAGCCATGTCATGCCTGAGACTTGCCTATGGACGGAAGCATGTTTTAGGGAAAGCGCACCAAAGAAGTTCCTGATTCTTGCAGGTTTGGTAGGAAATCGATTATACCCACAAATCCAAAATCTCAAAGTTGGAAGAAAAAAGGAGGATAAATCTATTGTAATGCCATCTGACAGTGGAAAGAGCTGGAGCAGAGGGCACAGGTGAGGAGGCCATTCATGTGGATGATTCTTAGTCTCTGGGAAAGGGCCCCGACCCATCAACTGATTTCTAGATTTATGCAAAATACACCTTTGCCCTAGATATAGCAGTGAGTGGATAAAATACAAATAGAACAATTAAATTTCATCTCTTCTGTAAATCCATTTAAAATGCACATAAAGAAAATTAGAGAAAAAATATTCACTAGGGAAAAGCAATTCCAAAAGGTCAGCTGCAAGGTAATATTCATATAACTATTATTTAACACAAATTTAAATTAGGGAAAGTATCCAGATGTTGTATTAAACTAAATCAATTCCTTTCTCTCCCCCTGCGAATCAAGTGCAGTAAATATCCCTATTACAGGATAGCAAGTTTTTAAAATCCTGTGCCAGTCGTTTTTTGTAGACATGCAGCATGTAATACCCAAATGGGATCACTCTGCAGGTCTCTTCATCAGATACAATACACATTAGCTTTTTAAATTCCTGTTTGTCAACTGCTATGAAGATTTATACATTCATGACAGCCATCACTTTTATTCTGACCTTGAGTTCACTAGGAGGCCAAGAATGAATGCCAGAAAAATATCATGTGAGAAAGGTGGGTCATCTAAACAATGTGATATATGATTGTTTCATCACATAACTAGAGGATAAAAAGGCTAATCTTATACCTACCGACCGTGATTCTTTCTCCTTGTTTTATTTAGCGATATACTTTTCAGAAAGCACAATAAAGGCAGACTCTTCTCTCTTTCTGTCTCACACCGCATACACAAACACATATACACAGTGCAAACTATATGAGCTCAGGCCCAAAAACCTGTGACTTCCATAAAGAAGCACCACAGAGCCCCATATACAACCTTAACCGTCTCCAAAACTGGAACTCCTGCCCAAATTTAGGATCAGGCTTTGCAATATGTCTTACTGATCCAGAGCCAAGAGTAAAACTAACTTGAAAGAAAGAACAGAAAGGCTTCTGAATGAGCATATTGCAGAGATACTAAAAGGCAGGCAAAGGGGCATGGGAAATATGTTTTTTCTCAGAAATAAGACCCAGTCAGCTGCAGGGCAGGCTTGTTAGGAAAACTAGAATGCTGGGGCAGACAAGCCATGGAAGGAAAACACGGTGTAGGAATTCCCCAGCAGCACATGACAGGCAGAGACAGAACCACGGCAAAGACCCCATGGTCGGGGCAAGTAGAGAAGCCAGTAAGGGATGCAGAGCACTGCAACGCGAGAGCGTGGCAGCCAGGGCAAATGTCTGGGAGCACGGGGTACACACTTGGCGACGGGGACCGAGGCCCAGAGTCAAGACTCGTGTATCTCAAAAGTGCGAGAAGATCCTAGCAGATCATGTACAAGTGGGAAATGTGAACGTTACGCAAGGATAAGGGAACGGGACAATAAGGGAACAGGATAAGGACTTCCTGTGGGTAAACAGGAAGGAGACGGTGAACCACCTTAGCATGGACAGTGTTGAGACGTTAAGCTGAGTGCTGAGATACTGAGGCTGAGATACTAAACCTTAAACGCCAGGCTTAATCCTAAGGCTGAAGGGAAATGAAGGGGGTACTAAAACAATAACTGCGTAATTAACAGCACTGTCAACTTGAAAAGGTCAGAGTGTAAGAATAACTAGGATAATCCCTCACATTCACCTCCATCCACCTTATAATCTTTATATGTAACAAATATTTACTGAAGACCTGCTGTGTACTATATGCTGTGCTGATTCTTGATATTCGATTCTGAGCAAGACACAGATTCTGCTCTCATGTTATTAACAGGAGAGGTGGTGACTCTTTCGTTCTGTCGTGTCTCCGATGTGACCTTCATAACGCCAATCCCCATTACTGTTCCAACTGCTTGAGAGGTGAGACATTAGGTAGGCCTTTTGGTGCTTCAGGAAGGAGGAAAGGAATCTCTTTGCCAGACCCTAATCTCAGCTCCTTTTCTTGAATAGTGCCTTTGAGAAATATGGGAGCGACAACTAACCCCAAAGCTAAGGCAGCCATCATCTAGCCTCAGCCATTATTATTTCTGGCAATCCCAAGCTCTGTCAGGGTGAAACATGGCCTAGCTAGTCTCCCAAATGGAAAGTGGGCAGACTGTCATGGGTCAGTTGGGTATCAAGTAATTGGTCACTACCTTTTTGAGGGCATGTGTTTCAGCATCATTTTTCTGAGGCACTTCCTCTTGCTGAAGCTTCATGAGCAATGGCATGAGTGGCTTCTGGGAAGACTCCTCACATGAGAGTCTGCTTGTCCCCGTAACTGGTGTGTTCTTGACTTTTGGACAGTTAGTTGGTAATGATCTGCCTCCAGCTGGGGTGATTTTTTGCTTGCCATGCAAATTTCGCCCTTTCCACAGGAATAAATTGAGGGAGAAATTGTCAAAGTTCATTCCATTGGGAAGTTCATAGGGCCTATCAAAGCTTCTCTCGGCCCTCGTTGGCATGTCCTGAGGCTTCTGTGGTTCCAAATGAAGCAAACTCATTTTTCATGTTCTGGAGGGAAGTTCCCTCTTACCACCAGTATGTCTTCCATGGAGAACATCTTCATGTTCTGAGTCTTTGCTGAATACCTACATGAATAACTTCTTGGCATTAGGAAACAAAGATCTTTGACTTCTACTCTCTACCTTCCTTCTAGTCCCTGAGGTGCCACAGGATGAGAATGCACTTAGAAAAGTAGAATGCACTTAGAAAAGTAGAATTTCTAAGTAGAATGAAGTGCCACATTCTGCACCTCACGGTTCAGATGCTCTTCCCATTCACTCTTGTCTCCCAGGAGCTTAGAATCCCCAAGCTGTGGATACTCCCTGTTCCTACCACCACTCCATCCTTCAACTCTGGTGGTTTCATTAAAAAAAAAATTTTATGGCATTGACACAACAATAAAAATATTTTATAAATGAAAAGCTATAAACCCAACAAGCCCATTTTTTTTTCATTTTTTTCATGTTTTCTTCCTGCCTCATTCATAAGTGGATGAGATATTTATGCAGTTTTCATACCTGATCAAATGTTTATATCCTGTGTAATCTGCTATGACTGGGATCAGTTTCAAGGGGTATTGAGGGGTAGTCAATACTAAGGATCAGCCACGTGGTCCTTTTTATAGCCACTGTTGTGAGGAGTATTTTTAATAGCGCTGAAAGTGATACTTGCCTGTAAAACCCTGTCTTTGGGCCTCGGTATTGCTGCTGTGGTGTGTGACCTCCACAGCTGCAAACCAATGTGATGAATTTTGTCTTAGCTTTATTAAATGGTCTCTCTCAGGGAGAATGAGTCTCCTAAGAGGTAAGGAGTTTCCTTCTCTTGTTATGAGCTCTGCAAACTCTAGTTCTATTCTAAGTGAAAATGTCCCAAAGAGCATATTCTATAGGAGTCCAGATGATGGAGGCTAAGAGAGAATTAGAATCACATTTATTTATAAGCATTTATTCAGCCACTACTCTGGCTAGAAGATAGAGTACCAGTGGGTTGGAGTTCAAGTATAAATAAGAAATTGTCTCATAGCCAAGAACTTAGAAGCTACAGTATTAGAATTTTCAGGCTTCTGGGATACTCCTTTCTTCCAGATTTTCTTGTCATTGGTCCTCATTTCTACTCAGCCCGTCCAGTTGCCTGCAGACCTATTTGCAATTCTCATCTCACCGTGTGCACTCTTTCTGGGTTGCCTGAGGTGCAACCATGATGTTTCTACACATTCTGTGCTCAGTATCCTCAGGTATTTTTTTTTTTTTTTAGATTGGGGTATAACACTTTTTTGTTTTTAAAATTTAAAGCCATTTTTTTTTATTATTATTATAAGACTAAAACATTACCATTATGGAGAGATCAGAACATGCAGATGAGCAAAAATATAAAAATGCTGACATAAAGTCAACTACCGTTAACATCTATGTGTATATCTTTCGAAACCTTCATCCTCTCTCCTTAATGGTATTTCTCCAGATTTTTAGTGAACATAAATTTACTGTTTTATAGAAATGCAACAACAGCCATTTATCCAACCATTGCTATTGTCCATGGAAGATACCTTGGATACCCCACTTATACCGTCTGCAGTTATTGTCTTGCTCCATTCACCCTCAGCTCAGCATTACCAACATCCTATTATCAGTGATGTCACCATCTAATCAATTCTCTAAGTCTGAGCAATCTGAATCCAGTCCACGAAGCAGATTGATACCCTCTGCTTCAATGTGGCAAACAGGTTTTGCCAATTCTGTCACAAACGTCTCTAGAGTTTACTCATCATCCCCTGTCATTGCCTTATTTTAAGCCTTCTGTAAATCTTGCCTGGATGACCCTACTCCAAATTACCAATGTTTCACACCCTATCAAAGCCATTTTTCTAAGTGCAAATATGATCCAGATATTCCTCTGCTAAAAGACTTCATTGACTACCCATTGTTTACAGGATAAAAATCCAGACTCCTTAGCAAAGCCTTTAATTATGTGACCCTTACATAGCTCTTATCCTATCTCTTGTTCCATCACTTCTCTGTCCGTGATCTTTGGGTCCATACTTACCACAAAATGTCTCCAAATTGTCATGTATTCTGTTCTCTTTCACTGGGATGCCCTTTATCTTTTTCCATCCTAGGCTAACTCCCCTGTCCCCTTCTGCAGTCACTGCCCCTCAGTTACCCAGAACTCTACTTGGTCTATCACATATATGACTGTCTTCTTGGGTACCTGGCTTGGAGTGCATTCTGCTGGAGGTGGCAATGAGACTTAATGAGGCATCAGTAAGGGAAACAGGACAGATTATTTCAGCCATTGCTAGCAAAAGCAGGAGGCTCTTACACAGAGCAAACACATGGTCCTGCATCACCAGGACAAAGAAAGTAAATAGCCATCATTTTTTTCCAGGTACCTCAGACTGTGAATTGGGCTTTATGACCTTAAAAAAAAAAAAAGCCATTGCCTTCTTCCAAAAAGGATTTAAAAGTGTTACACAGAGATGAGATACTATAATAGAATGAGATATGAAATTAAAGAATATTGAAAGAACTTGTGCCAAAGGGAAAACAAAGGTCATAATAATCCAAAGCCAAGACATGCCACTGTGTAAAATGAATACCACTACTTCATTGTAGATTTTCTAGAAGAGGAACCACATACAGGGTGGGCAAAAATAGGTTTACAGTTGTTCACATGAAAAAAGGCAAGCAGGTTATGATCATTGTAACAGCTTTATTAACTCGAATGTCACAATGGCACAGTGCACTTAGGTACGTACAATCTCAAGTGTTCAAATTTCTGGCCTTCATTATTTACACATTTTTGATTGAAGTCTACTTGCTATACTCAAACACACTTTGGCACAGAGTTCTTAATTGTCATCAATTTCTTCTTCTTTTTTTTTTTTAAAGGAAGACATTCAATGTTTTATTAAACTTTCTTGTTTTCCTGCAAGGCTGCTGCTTCACTGTATAAAAATAGCACCAGCTACCTCAGTATATTGCAAAATTAAGATAGTATTGTTTGTCATCTGACACTGTAACAACTAGCAAAAACTTTTCTCCACTGCCAGTTATTTCCAATGGGAAGATCATTAAGTATTTTGACCCAAATCCAGAGACTGATATAAGCAAGTTACAATATTATATAAGACTTAATATAACAATGTTATCTTGAAACACATAATTTTTATAACTAGATTTTACCACAGATAATTTCAGAAATTCTAAATATTGTAGCCTAGCCTAAAAATCAGTGTTGAGAAAAAGATGCATATTATGTTTATCTGCAATCATTAGAAAGTTAATGGGTGTTTCCTTCCAATAACATTGTTGTACTTTCTTTTTCCATTGCTATTACCATAAGTTGCTATTTTAAATCTTCTACCCTCTGCCAACCTAAGACAACTATGTTACATTAAATTGTTTCATACTCCTTTATTAAGGAGGGTTCCATTTTCACTCAATAGATTTTCTGTATTTCCCATATGCCCCTTCACTCACTAGTTCACCTAGTTCTGAAGGGTTACTCCCTGTTGTCTTGATCAGACAACCATCTTCACAACAAGATTTGTTGACAAGTTCTGGATTTTCTCAAGAGCTTCATTAATTTTAGTTACTTCTTCTGGTAGAGGAGAATAGAGTTCACTAGCAGCTTTCATGCTTTCCAAAGAACCAAACTCATCTTCTTTGCTCAATTTTGTCCCAATTTCAGGCAGACTATGGTAAACAACATCTCCCGAAGCTTCCTGTGCAAAATTGCTGATTCCCACTGCTCCATTACCATTTTCTGTGAATTTACACAGTGAGAACAGATTGGGGCCAGTTTGCAGCGTCCAGATGGCGCCCGCCCACAGGCCCCAGGCCCTCGGTGGGTAGGGCGCAGCAGGGGCCCACACAGAGTGCAGGCTGCAGGCCAGGGCCCCGCATACTCTGTGACACTTAAAGCGCCTCATTCACAGGAGTGCTGTTGTCATCAATTTCTTGACATGCTTCTCTTATACAGCAAATCGTGTTGTGGTGGGCAGTTGGAGAGACATGAGCAGAGCAAGGATGATGGTCCAGGTACAGAATGTCACCAGGGTAGAAAGCCCCAGGTGCCTAGCAAGTGGAGACACTGGGGGAAAAAGGACCTTTTCTCCAGGGTGAGCTTTCCTCCCCTAGCATATCACTGGTCATGTGGTTTAAATCCCCTGACTTTTCATATCACTGGTCATGCGGTTTGGACCCTTTTCTGACCTTTAATACACCTGGTCTAGCATTTGATACTGTCCCATGACTTTTCCTCATCCCCTAGCATAATTCTAGTCCTGGGGTTTTAGATCCACTTAGAGGAGGAACAAGGTGCCAGAAAACAGCCTCATATGACTCCCATGCCTGTCCTTGCATGATCACTCCCTGAAGCATTAAGCCCTCAAGACAACAAGGTTCTGACTCACATCAAATAATATTAGGAACAAGGCCATGAGACTGTTGAACACAGAGACAGTAGGAAACCAGCACCCTAAAGGACACACCTGGAAAGCTGATGACTATTCTGTTGAGACCCTCCGCTCACACTGCCACATGAAAGCCCTGAGGGCAGAGGTCCAGCAGCGGGCTCTCTCTGAAGCATACCACGCCTTTCTTAATCCTCTGGCGTGCATGCTTAATTTCTTCTCCTAAACTCCAAGGGTCCCCGTGAGACAGGCAAGCAATGAACCTGTCTCCCAGGCTTTCTTTTCTCTGACTTTTCAGTGAGCTGGCAGCGGTCCTGCTGTGGTGCACTTCTTTCTATAATGTTTCTAGGGAGCCAAAGCAGGGCCCTGCCTGGGCTTTCCTGTTGCTTCTTCTGCCCCAAGTTATTCCTTCGTCTCACTGTCCCAGCTATAATAAACATACTCGCAAACTCACCTGGACTTGTGTTGTGAAATCTTGCCTGCATGAAGTCAAGAACTCGCACAGTACAGGCCAGTCTGGGGCAGACCCACTCTGGGCCCAGTCCCTTTCTGGTGACAGCATCACCCACAGTACGTGGTTTTTGTAAAAAGACTTTATGTTTTACCGCACTTCAGAGGAAGAAGTCCATTGCAGTGAAAGGTCCGGTGATTGTGGTGTCTATGCTACTGGTCCTCATCAACCTCTCCACCTGTTGGGAACTCACACCTGTAAATCTACTTTTGCCTGCCCTTGTATTTAGCTCTAAGCATTGTTACCCAACTTAAAAGAAGGAAATGTGATCATTACCACAGACCTGTGATTAAGGAGGAGCACAGTCATTCCTGGGATTGAGACCAAAGAGCCATTTCTATTGGACGTGTCTTCACAGAATCTTTGGGTTCTTTTAAGAACTGTCTGAGATATTAATATTAATCCGGTTTTACATATGTCAGTTAGATGGAGCTGGGCCTGGTAGCAAGAAAAGTTGGAGGGCATTTGTTCTGGGTCTTCAAAGCCTTTTGGGTGCTTGGGTGTTTCCTGTTGAGCGGAGGGTTTTCTCAGGCCCTGCAATCTCCTATGCCTAGATTTGAACCTATATTCTGTCCTGTTTTCATATCACCAACTTGTGTTTTCTGAGTCTGAGTCTTTTTTCCTATGATCTGGTTTGTGGTCTTTGCAGGGGACGTAGAAATTAGAGCCAAACTTGGAGTGGGTTTCATTTAGCCAGCACTCTGTTCTGTGCTGGTGACTGTTATGTACTCCGAAAATGGCGTACAGGGTGAGTGTGGGAAGAAAACACTTCTGAGGAGGCATTTTACCTGAGTAGCCCTGTACACGCACATCTTTCTCTCTGATAACTTCATTCCAGCCTCTTCATGGTACAAAGATAGAAACCAAACCGTAAAGGCAGTTCCAAGCAATTAGTGTGATGTTTCCTCTTGGGTTTGTGTGTACCTTTTATGATTATCAAATAAATTACAGGTCTCTGGGACTCTGGGGCTTGTTGGCCTGTGTGGAGGGTTTCTTCTTGCTCCTGGTGCCTTTGTTTCTTGTGTACAATGTAGGCGGGCCCTTCATTAATGGATTGAAGATGGAGGTAGTGACTATGATTCTTATAAAAGAAGACCTCATTGAGGGTTTACTTCTCTCCAGAATGATCTGGTATTGTCACCCTTTTTGAGGGCAGTGGGTAGTCTGAATGGAGATGTTTCAATCCTGGCATAATGGTATGGCTGGTGGATGTTGGTGGGGGTGTGGTGACTGGAGTGGCTGGGTTGTAAGAGCCACCCTCGATTTCAGAGCACCCCCTAACCCCACCCCTAACCCTACATAGCTAAGCCTTACCTTAGCATGCCTTGTGTGCTCCAAAAGGGCTGTACTATAGGTTGGAAACAGAGACCTGCAGGTTGGGCTAAGAGTACCACTCTCTCTAGGGATTAGAGAGTTGGAGGTCCTGGCTCCGGGTCTCTTTGGTAAAATATTGGGTCACTAAGGGGGGCTCCTCTGGTTGTCTCTTATTTAATAAATTTCTGTCTTCATTATCGATACAGAGATCTGTTGGGGGCACTCTGATGCTGGGAAATCTGTTGGTAATTACCACAGTCTCTTCAAGATAAGTCCGGTACCACAGCCTCCTCTGTATATACTGCTCTTCATTTGTTCGTCTCCATGTCTCACGCTTGCAGGCCCCATTCTCAAGACAGCTTGAAGATGAACCACAAGAGTTATATGAAGTAAAGGAAAGCTTTTGGAAGCCAAGGACATTTCTATCTAGGCTCTGAGCCCTAGTTACCTCTGAGAGCCTTGGCTGGGTGGTATCCTTTTTCACCCTCAAATCCCTAAGAACTAAATTAAAAAAATATTTTTGAGTGCTTTTTATATGATAGGTTTTGCGATTTGAGATTTCCCATGCTGATCTCATCTTTGGTGATTTCGCTTCAGCAGTGGCACATCCAAGGGTTGCGGAATGAGAGATATTACCCACCTCCCATTCTGATGCTGTCCCTGATTTCCCAAAAGGATCCTCTGGGTAGATCCCTGCTTCTCTTGCTCCACCTTTCCATTTCCCCGAGGGAAGGATTTGGGATTGTTACTGGAATTGGAGTCCACCTGGAATGTGGAATCTGTTTGATTCTTTCTTCATTCCCGGTCACAGGGTGGCAGTGCTTTAGTTGGGATCCATGATCATTGCCTAGCCATTCTCAGCTTAATTCTTCAGCTCTCTTTTGTCCCCTACCTCCTTGGCCTCCTTAGCTCCATTCTCAGCTTTTCTCCCATTTCCTCCTAGCATCATGCACCAGGAGAGTCTGAGGTACTATGGAGTTACAATGAACAGTGTCCTTGTGAAAGGACAGGGATCTTCATTATCCCATTTTATCAGGAACTCTGGACATTAACCCTTCTTCTGTTTCCTCTCTAAATTAAAAAAAATAAAATCAACGTTAATTAGTTAATTCGCTTTACCAGAAATTGCTAACATCTGTCAGGTTGCCCTCAGCCCCCTGCTGTTAGTATGAAGCGGTTTTCTTTCTCAGAGAAATTCCTCTTTCTGTGCCTCAGTTTCTTCTTTAAACACAAGAAAATATTAATGGATATACAGTTAACCACCCTTGCTCTTGTTTCTGTGTATACACAGGCACAGATTTCAGATGCAGGCCACCGCAGGGAGACGTGCTTGGAGGTTAGAGTGGAGTCATTTGTGAGTTCTGTGCTTCCTCAAATTGATCTCTTCCTGAGGATCAATGACAGCAGAGCTGCTGTGGCTCTCTTTTGCTTTCTGATAAGTTCTCCGAAGTTTGCAATTGTGGGTTTACCTCGCCGTTTTCTTAAGAAGGAAAACTCAACCTTCAGTCATTTGTGTCTTTCTATACTTGCCCCACCCTACGGGACAACTTCTTTGATCTCTTGATCCAGGTGTTTCTTTAAATGACATTATGTTTGGGACCAAGTGCATACCAAGATGGCCCCTTAGGGCCAGGTACTTTTGCTTTTTGGCTGGTAGGTTCTCAGTGTTCAGATACTTGGTTGACATTGAGATGACCTCAACCAGTCATCAGAGTGGGGATGACCCTCTCACCGAGCCAGGCAGCAGCAGACCTCAGGAGGAACAATCTGGCCCCAGCAATCCCTGGTTGGCCCTTTTTAAGAGTGCTCTCTTTCTCTTTAACTCTAGAGTAAACTCAGAAGTATAAGGCCTCCATTTCATATTTCCTAAAATATTCCCCCACCCGAATGCCAGCTGGTGCAGCCACTGTGGAAAACAGTATGGGATTTCCTCAGTGAAAACTAAAAGTGGAGCTGCCTTTTGACCCAGTGATTTCACTGCTGGGATTATACCCTAAGGATCCTGAAACACCAGTTCAAAAGAACCTATGCACCCCTATGTTCACAGCAGCACTATTTACAATAGTCAAGTGCTGGAACCAGCTGAAGTGCCCATCAGTAAATGAGTGGATCAGAAAACCACAGCACATTTATACAATGGAGTAGGACACAGCAGAAAGAAAGAAGGAACTCCTACCTTTCTTGGCAGCATGGGTGGAACTGGGGAATATTATGCTAAGTGAAATAAGCCAGGCAGTGAAAGACAAATACCATATGACCTCACCTATAAGAGAAACCTAATGAACAAAACAAACAAATGAGCAAAACTGAACCAGGAGCAGGGCAACGAGGAAGACTGACAGCAAAAAAGAGGGGAGTGGGGAAAAGGATAATGGTAGAAAGAAGGGGAAGGGACTAGACAAGGAACATGTATGAATGACCCATGGATATGGACAACAGGGTGGTCATTGACTGTGGGAGTGGGGGGTGGGCTGGGCTGAGGAGAGCAAAGGGGGAAAAATTGGGACAACTGTAATAGAACAACAAAATATTTAATAAAAATAAATAAAATAAATTACTCCCCTACCCAAAAGAGCATTTTCCATTGGCCCATTTTTAATGTCTTTCATTATATAATGGCATTTAGGAATATGTAGCTTCCTGTCTTTTGGAAAGAGCAATCTGTCATTTTTCCACCTTCAATGTTGTCCCAACTTTTTTTTTTTTTTTTTTTTGTCAGAAGAGGTGCAGTGATTGACTCAGGCAGAATTTATCCCCATTTATTACCCTTCTTAGGTAACTAGATGTATAAATGAGCATTGATTTCATATCTTCTCAATGCTAATATTATAATAAAAAGAACAAAGAGGCAAAAATAACTCATGGAAACATTTAAAATTTCATTTTCCATAGTTTTTTTAAAGATATTTAATCATATGCAGATATGATCCATATATAGTTATATTTAGAGTCTGGATACAATTTTTATTGTTTTAAAATATTGCATTAATTATTTGCTGTATTATCTTTTAATGAATGTTTCTAATGACCCTACAATTTTACAGATTTCATAAAGCATAACATATTTCACTTTCCTCTATTGTTTGTTTATTTTTTCTTTTGTTATTGCAAATATTAAAACATAAACACTTTTGTATATAGTGCGTCTTCCATTTGCTTGCATTCCCTAGAACTGGGTTACTGTGTCAGAGGATATGAATGTTTTTATAGCTTTGAAACATTTTCCCAAGTTATTTACCAAAGTGGTGAATCTGTAATTTATTTCAATTGCCAGGAGTGCTAAGTGTATATCTGGCCATTTGGGGGAATTGAGTGCAGGATAGACTACGTGGGGTGTCCTGGAGCAAAATGGCCAAACAAATAGTTTCTTTCCCAAACAGCCAAAGTCAGGTTCACAAACTGTGGAATTAAGGTGAGTAACTGGGTAATTTCCCTTTTATCCCCTATGTGGCATCTTCTCCTGTCCCTTCTTTTGTTTCAGATAACACATCCATTTTACCTATGCATCCAGGAGATCCTTGGAAATGCCCCTATTACCTCTGCAGCTTAATAGGAAATAATAGTGTCAACAATTTAGTTTACAGAAGCAAGCATTTCTGCCCTTATTTCCTTGACAACTTCTCCCTCAAGTAACAAATATAATATTCACATAACTTATTAAAAGTTTGAGATGTCTCTAAAAGATATAAACACAGGCACATCACTTAGCTCCATGTGGTAAATCATAATTTGGCTGAGAGGGAGAGAACAGAAATCTGGTTCAACTTAAGATTCTAAATTAAACTTTAAAGATGGGGTGAGAGCGAGTGTGGTAGTGAGGAGGACAAAGACAAGTAAAGAGGCCAGGCCACACGGACCCAGGGCTGACAGCCAACCCAAAGTCCAGGGGAATCCTGAATGGAGACAGAGGAGCCACGGGCAGCCACCTGGGGAGGCGAAGAGAGCCCCTGGCAAGCGAGAGTTCCCTGGCTGGGTCTGAAAACTACTCTCTGAATTTTCTCTCCTTTACCCACATGTCCATCCACATAAAATGAGGAAGAGTAATGTGGGAAAAAGGGAAGGGGAAAGCAAATCTGTCCAAGAAGCTATACCTGTAATCCTGCTCTCCCAAAGCTTGAACCACACAGGGCCAGTGGATGAGCATCGCATGTCACATATACCATTGAGGGCCCCCTGAATCCCTTTTAAACTAAGACCAAAGGTGACCATCTGATTATCCTGGAAGAGAATAATGTATCTAGGGGATAAGTATAAAGATTAATGAGGTACTAAAAACAGGACCAGAGGATACCAGAAGAGGTTTCTCATCACTCTGTGACAAAACTAATTTTAAAATGCCAAAGATGTTTCTCAGCAGAAGACCCAGAATGGGGCCCTGGAATTTTTCTAAATTGGTTTGGATTATTAATGGCATCAAACCAATCCACTTTTCTTCAAAGCTTGATGCTAGGAAGATTTTCTCGACAATCTGTGTACCTCTACAAAGGAAGCCTTGGCTCTGGGATGCTCCTGACTGAACTTTTAGGTTTGAGGTAGTTAACCTTTTATAGGGATAGGCATCATTCCAGGACAGACTTTGTTCATCCAAGTGATGTGTTACAATTTTCCCATCACCGGCATGCAGATCTTTAAATACACGTGTAGATTTGTATACTTATATCTAAATATATCTATATAAACCTTATAGGAGACATAATTAAAGAAGGAAATTGTCTTCATTATAGGACTAAGGACCAGGGTGTGGTGAGATGTAACAAAGAGCAACTGATTCTTTAGGCCTCCTTCTCTTGATTAATGAACTTTTGTTTCTACTCCCTTGGAGGAGAGGATTTGCCTGTTATCAGCAGATAATGAACCACCTGGAAACTCCTATCTGTGCTTATAGAGTTTTATCTATAAACAGAAGGCAATATTGAATGAGTGCTGACTGAGTGCCATCTTTGTGTTCAAGCCCCTACTACCTGCAAAGTTTTAACCCCAGACAGTAACCCGTGATGGTACTTTTATTAACCGCATTTTACAGACAGGGAGACAGGGTTGGAAAGGTTAAGTAGTTAACTTTTCTAAGTCCCACAGATGCTAAGTGATGGGTGTAGATTAAACTCAGGCAATTGGACTCCGAGATTCGTTTTTCTAATCACTACAGTGTGAGAACACTCAGGGAATTAAACAAAACAAGGCAAGTAGGATGCCAAAGAAGCCATAGAGCAATATGCATGGAGCAATATGCGAAGTTCAGAGCCAGGAATGTGTTGTTTGAAGGAAGATTGTTACGGTGAGTGGTCCAGGATATGTTAGGTTTATGGGTAAGCAGCTCAAACTACCTGGGAATCAGTGAGAGCCCCTCCTTGGGCATAGCAGCTGGACAGTAGCTCTGAAAGGACCCATGAAAATGTCAAGCAAGTTTGCTACTAACAACCACAGCTAATGGTGAGCTCTACATGCTATGCATGGTACCAAAAGCCTTATATGCAGAATTTTAATCTTCTTGTTAGTATGTGAGGCTACTGCTATTACAGATGGGAAAGCAAACTCAGAGGCTGAATAACTTTCCCAGTGTCACTTAGCTAATAAATGGCAGAAGCAGCCTAACTTCATTGTTGCAAATTAACCACCATTCTCTCTCTCAAAAAAAAAAAAAAAGTAGAGGGTCTCTAGCTCATCTATCTACACTGGCTGCCAGCTAGAAGGGCTGTCAGTGGTAGGTGAGCAGTATAGCTCTTTTAGAAAACCAGTGCTTTTGAAAATTTTGAGGGGTCCTCACTGACAAGAAAGCTAAGACCTAATATGTTTATTATTACAGAATACATTGAATCAAGCGAATTCTCTCAAAACACTTCGTTTGATATGGGGGTAGTTTGTCCTCACACTGATGAAAGTATGCTATCTGATATTGGAATAGTTAATGTTCAGGCATTAAATTCAGAAAAAACACTCAAAGTACTGAGAGAAATTGAGTGCATATTTTCTGAATAGATTCCTGCAGTGTATTTATCTTTACTGAACTCAATGTCATTTTAACCATAGTATCAGAACACACTTGTCTTTTACTTAAATGGAATTTCTTACTTTGTTAACACAACAAAAGTTATATCCAAATAGGAAAGTGCATAAACTCAACTTTTGGTGCCTTTTGAAGCTCTGTCATATCACCGAAAATCACCCTGTTGGGGCCTATTCAATATTCCTCTGAGTTTAAAAGGTGTTCATAATCTAGCATACTGTTCTTATCCTGGTTAATCTCCCAGGGCAAGTTAAACCAATTAATTGTGTGATAAGTGAGTAATAATATCTCGCTACTACATGTGATCACTGTCTTTCTTAAAGAGTTTTCTAGTAATGTGTATATGAAAAGTACTTATTTCCATCTATCGCTCAGTAAAGCCTTCTGTGAGAAATGCAATTTTTGTATAAGGTATACCAAATTCTTGCTTTTTTTGTAAAAAAACAAATTTGGGAAACATTTATTTTCTAGGTTAAAATCACCTTATGTTTCCATAGTACTTTATGAGTACTTGGACCAGGTCATTAATTTTGAGCCAACAACTGTAAGGAGGCTAAGTGGCACAATCACAGGCATTTAGTGAACAAATGTCAAACTTGTGGATCAAATTTTAGGGATGATTTTTGGACATCAAGGCTATAACATCATTCTTACAAAAGGTTTTGGAGGTAATTATGAATTTCGGTACCAATATTAAAGTATTATTAATGGAAATACCAAAGGGCAAAACAAAACAAAAAACCTTCTACTTATACATGCAACACTGTGGATGGATCAGACATATCCTGAGTCAGTGAAATCAGATACACAAGACAATATACAATGCAATATGAAATAAGAGCTTCCGCTTCTGGCCAAGTGGAGTATCATGGACTAGATTTACAATTCTGCCTGAAATATCTAAAATCCAAATGAAATATATGAAACAACAGTTTTTCAAGACAAACTACAGGAAACAAAGATCAGTGGTCTTTGAGAGCTGGTAGAACAATGTAGGTGAAGCCCTGCCTCCTCCAGGAGAGTTTTCAGAATGTAGCCTTTAGAGGTGAATTGCAGGGGAAGCTCCAAGGCCTCTCTAGTAGAGCAGATGGAGCTGAGAATCCAGATGTCAAGGTGGCTAGAGTTCTCAGGTTGATTATGAGGGGGGTAGAAGTGGGCAGATAAAGAAATTTACAGGTTTGTAGAGGGCCGCCCTTGAGTCTTTTAGCTGAGTACTAATCAATGCTTGCATGTAAGAAAAGAACCACACAAAAGGATTAGTGGGAACAATTCTTGGAGTTCACTCAGAAACAGAATGCTTCCTGTTCCAACCACCCAGTGTATGAAACCTTGTACTTCATAGTGCATTGGGTAGAGTACTAATTCAGAACTCAGAGATGGGAAAAAGTAGCCTTCAGCAAAACACTGCTCTGGTCCCACTAAAGTTTAACAGCAAGACCCAAAATAATCAAGCCCTTTCCAAGTAATTTAACCACGTCCCTGAACAAAGCTCAACAATATTTATGGGAAAACAAATATATACTGTACCCAACGAGGTAAAATTCTCAATATCTGGCATCTGATGAAAACTTATCAGGCATGCAAAGAGGCAGGAAAATATAACTCATAATAAGGAGAAAAACCAATTGGAACTGACACAGATGATAGAATTAGTAGATAAAGCTTTTAAAACAATTGTTATAACTATAGTCAATATGCCCAGGAAAATGAAGGAAAGAAGGAACATGTTAAATAGAGATATGATATATAAAAGGCCCCCAAAGAGGCAAAACCAATCTACAGTGATAGAGATCAGAATGGTATTTATTTGGGGGAATGTTAATTGGGGAGGGGCATGAAGATATCTTCTGTGATGCTGATATATTTTTATATCATAATCTAGATGGCTCTGGATGTGAACATGTATAAAAAATCAATTTAGCTGGGGTGCTAAGACATGTGTTTTGTGTAAGTTGAACCTCAAATGTGTCCTATGTGTCAATGTTGTTTGCAAAGCAAGTCAATCTATATAAATAAGCTGATTTATTTTTGTTTTGTTGAATGGATCTAAGTGAATGCATGTCCTAAAGAGTTTATAATATAATAGGAGACAGAGATTAGTTATCATGGAGGAGCTAGAAATTAATTACCTTACAGAGACTTAACTAAATTAGGCCCAACTGGTCAGTGAATGCAATACTTACATTAGTTTCCCAATAAATGTCATTGGTTCCCATTAACCCTTGTCAGTTTTTATCCATGAAAGTGTAAGATGAAGATACAAAAGGAGAAAAATTAGTGTGTTTTATGCATTTAAGAGGAGTATGGAGAGAGATTCCCGCTTACAAAATAAAGATTGATCACCTATGTTTCCCCAAGAAATCCATACATATACTATAGGAGGGTGGCTATCCTTATAAAAGTAAATTCTAGTTCTGAAGTTTAAGACTTGGACATGAAATTTTGAGGGCCACTATTCAACACATTATAGTGCACAAGGTTTTTATTGGGGTCTGATTACACAGGCACTTTCTGCCTAGCATGCACCCAAATTCTACACTCCCAAAAGAAATTTAATGCAAAATGTATTATATTACATACATATTAAATTATATATCAATATTATGTGTATTTAATACATAATATATTTATATTGAATATATATTTGTATTACATATGACATTTATTCTTATGACATATTTTCCTCAAATGTTTCAAAAAATACTAAATATAAATTTTTCTAACAAGATATGAAGTCACACAATGTCACTCTTCTGCTACTTTTTAAAAAAATATTTTATTTTTAGAGAGGGGGAGGGAGGGAGGAAGAGGAGAGAAACATCAATGTGTCGGTGCCTCTTGAGCACACCCCACCGGGGACCTGGGTTGCAACCCAGGCATGTGCCCTGACTGGGAACTGAACCAGCGACCCACAGGCCGGCACTCAATCCACTGAGCCACACCAATCAGTGCTCTCCTACTTAATAATATAAGAACTTCAACATACTTTACACACTGATTGAATGATTCCAACTTATTTTTTGCTATAGCCTGTAGTTTTAGTGCTGCTTTATTTAACATGAATATGTGTCATTTTCACCAGTCAAAATAACCTAATTTTAACAACTTATTTTACTAATTTCTGTGCACACCATATTTCAGTCATCTTTTTTCATTTTGACTCACTTTCCTTTTTGCTAAAGTGCTTTAGTACTTTTTAAGCAAGGACCTATGTTGAAACCTCCTTCATATTTTTATATATAAAATTATCTAATTTTTGGAATACCAGTTTAACAGTATATAGAATTCCTTTTTTTACTTATTTTTTAAAATTATATTTTATTGATTATACTATTACAATTGTCCCAATTTTTCCCCCTTTGTCCCCCTACACCCAGCTGCCCACACTCCGTAGGCAATGCCCCTGTCATTGTTCATGTCCCTGGTCATGCATATAATTTCTTTGGCTATTCCATTTCCTATACTGAATTTTACAACCCCATGGCTATTCTGTAACTACTTATTTGTACTACTAAATCCCCTCACCTCTTCATTCATTCCCCTACAACTTCCTCCCATACGGCAAACCATCAAAACCCTCTCTGTATCCGTGATTCTGTCTCTGTTATTCCTGTTTGCTTTGTTTGTTTTTTAGATTCAGTTGTTGATAGATATGTATTTATTGCCATTTTATTTTTCATAGTTTTGACCTTTTTCTTAAATAAGTTCCTTTAACATTTCATATTATAATGGTTTGGTGATGATGAACTCCTTTAGTTCTTTCTTGTCTGGGAAACTTTTATCTTCCCTCTGATTCTAAATGATACCTTTGCTGGGTAGAGCAATCTTGGCTGTAGGACCCTGCTTTTCATGACTTTGAATATTTCTTGCTGATCTCTTCTAGCTGGCAAAATTTCTTTTCAGAAATCAGCTGACAGTCTTATGGGAACTCCTCTGCATGTAACTAACTTCTTTTCTCTTGATGCTTTTAAGAGCCTCTCTTTATCTTTAACCTTTGGCATTTTAATGATGCTGTGTCTTGGAGTGGACCTCTTTGCATCCATCTTGTCTAGGACCTTGTGCTTCCCAGACTTGCTTGTCCGTTTCCTTCACCAAGTTAGGGAACATTTCTTTCACTACTTTTTCAAATAGATTTCCAATTTCTTGCTCTTTCTCTTCTCCTTCTGGCACTCCTATGATGTGAATGTTGGATCTCTTAAAGTTGTCCCAGAGGATGCTTACATTATTCTCATTTTTTATGGATTCTCTTTTCTTTTTGTTGTTCTGGTTGTTCGTTTTTTGCTTTCTTATGTTCCAAATCATTGATTGGATTCTCGGCTTGACCCACTCTACTGTTTTTTCCCCTGTAAATTGTTCTTTATTTCAAATAGCATATTCTTCATTTCTGACTGGATCTTTTTTATGCCATTGAGGTCCTCACTAAGTTCTGTGAGCATACTTATAACTAGTGTTTTGAACTCTGCGTCTGATAGATTGCTTATCTCCATTTTGTTTAGTTCATTTTCTGGAGTTTTGATCGATTCTTTCATTTCAGCCATGTTTCTTTGTCTCCTGATTTTGGCAGCCTCCCTGTATTTGCTTTTATGTATTAGGTAGAGCTGCTATGACTTCCTGTTTTGGAAGTGTGACCTAATGTAGTAGGTGTCCTACAGGGTCCAGTGGCACAATCTCTCCATCACCCTAACTGGGTACTTGAGGAGCACCCTTTGTGTGGGTTGAGTATACTCTCCTCTTGTACTTGAACCTTGATTGCTGTTGGCAGGTCAATGGGAGGGATTTACTCAGGCCAGTCAGCTACAAGGACTGGCTGTGACCACTGACTACCAACCTCTGCTCTCTGTGGAGGATCAACTGTGCAGGGGCAGGGTAGTGGTGCTCTAACATGGTCTGTAGCTGTCCACTGGGTGTGCATGCTCTGGAGTTTCCCAGGCGGTACAGGCCAAGGTCAGCCCTGGGCAGGGCCACCCTACGTGAGCCATAAAGCAATCTGAGATGGCTGCTACTTGTGCTGGGCTTAGAGATTCCCAGGTAAAGCCAAGCTATGAATCTAGGCTGGCTGCTGCTCATGCTCGGCCTGGACACTTAACAGGAGGTACGCAGGCTGAGGGCTTGCTGAGGCCAGTTTTTGCTTATTTGATAGGATTTAGGAAGTTGTGAAGCATGAGCAAAGATAAGCCATTCGTATGGAAAAGTCAACATTAATAGTTTGGGCGGGCCCATAAGTTCGGTGGGTTGGTATGGCTCAGTGAATTGAGCACCGGCCTGTGAACTGGAATAGTTCACGGCTAGCTTGATTTCCAGTCAGAGCACATGCCTGGGTTGTGGGCTTGGTCCCTAATTGGGGGCATGCAAGTTGGATCCCACTCAGGGGATCTCCATGGCAGGGCAAACTGTTAGCCAGGTTGATGGACTCTCAGAGATGGCACCTGCCTGCTGTCTCTGTGGCTCTGTAGGAGGAGGGCTCAGCAAAGGGACAATGGTCTCTACCTGCCTTTCTGACAGATAGATAGCTGTCCCCCAGCTCCCACCTTGATGCCAGACACTTCAGTTCTTCCCTGTATGTACTGGTGCCTCTCAAGCTACTACCCTGGTTCTAGATCTCAGAGGGAATGAATCTGAGTAAGTGCGTGTGTGGGTTCTTTAAGAGGAACTGCTTGGGATTCCAGAAATTTCTTCTGCCAACCCAACCCTCTTTGTAGCCAGAAGTTACTGGGATTTACTTTCCTGGGATGGACCCCTGGGCTGGGAAGCCTGGTATAGGGCTGGGACTCCTCACTCCTGAAACGCCCCTCCTGGATTTTTATCTACCGCATGTGGATGTGGGACCAGCCTGTTCTGTGTCTCTGCCCCTCCTACCAGTCTGGATGGGTGTGTTTTCTTTAATTCTGTAGTTGTCAGACTTCCATTCAACTCGATTTCTGATGGTTTTGAGTGATGGTTGTTCTATATTTTAGTTGTGATTTTGATGTGGTTGTGCAAGGAGGTAAGCTGTGTTTACCTATGCTGCCATCTTGACCAGAAGTCTGGAATTCTTGATAAACAGTTATTTTCTCACAGTGCGTTGAAGATGTTACTCCATTGTCTTTTGCTATCTATTGCTACTGATTAGAAGTCCACTTTCTGTCAAACTGTCATTAGTTTGTAAGTGTTTACAGTTTTCTTAACTTATCCTTAATGTTTTATATTGTCACTAGGTGTGTTAATGTGGATTATCTGCTCAGTTCTCAGACTTTTAATCTTCTAATATTGTTCTCTGGCATTCCCTCTCTTCTTTTCATCTTGAGTTCTCATTGAATACATGTACATTTATGTTGGATTTCTTTAATCTACCCTACATGTCTTATCTCCTCATTCATATTTTGAATATCTTTATTTTTCACGGCAACATTCGAGTTGATTTTCTTTGTATACTGTCTTCCAATTGACTATTATTCTCTCTTCAATAGTGTCTGGAATTTATTTCATCTGAATTTTTAAATTCTAGTAATTATGTATTTCATATAGCATTTCTGATTGGTTCTTTTTAAAAATATACATTTGTTTTATTTTTGCCTGTTTTTGTTTCATTACATCTTGTTCTTCAGGGATTTATTCTTTCTTTTATATCTTTAAGAATGTAAAATCTTATTTTAAAAATATTTTTTTCTCCAAGATCTATAACAAAAGAAAACTTTATTTTTCATAAAAATATTTTCTTAAAGAAGAGAAAATTATAACATCTAAGGGTGCACACTTGGTTGATAAGCAAAAAAGTGATTATCTTTTAAGTTAGGGTAATGGTAACATTTTGGAGGGAGGTAGGGAGATGGGACATGCTGAGGGCTTCTGGGGTGGTTGTCAGAGTTCTCCACTGGGACAGTGGTTACAAGAGTGTTTGCCTTATAAAAATTAATCAAGTGAATTATTATTTTATATGGTCATTTTTTATGTGTCATATTTTATAATAGAAAGGATTTTTATGTATATTTTCTTGATTATGCTATTACAATTGCCCCAATTTTCCCCCTTTGACCCCTTCTACCCAGTACCCTGTTTCCTCTAGCAATCCCCCCTTTTAGTTCATGTGCATGGCTCATTCATATAAGTTCTTTGGCTTCTCTATTTCCTATACCATTCTTAACCTCCCCCTGTTCATTTTGTACCAGTTATGCTTCTTAATCCCTGTATGTTTTTCCCCCATTCTCTCTCTTCCCCCTCCCTGCTAATAACTCTCCATGTGGTCTCCATTTCTATGATTCTCTTCTTGTTGTAGTTGTTTGCTTAGCTTTTGTTTTTGTTTTTTAAGATTCAGTTGTCAATAGTTATGAGTTTGTTGTCATTTTACTGTTCATAGTTTTGATCTTCTTTTTTTAGATAAGTCCCTTTAACATTTCATATTATAAGGTCTTGGTGATGATGAACTCCTTTAACTTTACCTTGTCTGGGAAGCACTTTATCTGTCCTTCCATTCTAGATGACAGCTTTGCCGGATAGAGTAATCTTGTCTGTAGGTCCTTGCTTTTTATCACTTCGAATACTTTTTGCCAGTACCTTCTTGCCTGCAAAGTTTCTTTTGAGAAATCAGCTGATAGTCTTATTGGGACTCCTTTGTAGGTAACTCTCTTCTTTCCTCTTGCTGCTTTTCAGATTTTCTCTTTATCTTTAACCTTTGGCATTTTAATTATGATGTATCTTGGTGTGGTCCTCTTTGGGTCCAACTTGTTTGGGACTCTCTGTGATTTCTGGTCTTGTATGTCTATTTCCTTCACCAAATTAGGGCCGTTTTCTTTCATTATTTTTCCAAATAAGTTTTTGATTTATTGCTCTTCCTCTTCTCCTTCTGGCATTCCTATGATTTGGATGTTGGCATATTTGGAGATGTCCCAGTGCCTTCTTATTCTCTCCTCATTTTTTTGAATTCTTCTTTCTTCATTCTCTATTGGTTGACTGTTTATTTCTTCCTTATATTCCAAGTTATTGATTTGAATGCTGGCTTCCTTTCCTTCACTGTTTGTTCCCTGTTGATTTTTCTTTATTCCACTTAGTGTAGCCTTCATTTCTTCCCTTAAGGATTTGTTGTGTGCAATGAGATCTGTAAGCATCAATATCTCTAGTGTTTTGAACTCTGCATCTGATGGGTTGGCTATCTCTGTTTTGCTTAGTTCTTTTTCCAGAGTTTTTGATCTGTTTTTTTTCATTTGGGCCATATTTCTTTGTCTCTTCAGTTTGGCAGCCTTCCTGTGTTTGTTTCTGTGTATTAGGTAGAGCTGCTTTGACTCCTTCTTAGTGCACCTGCTACCATTTTAAGGGGTGGAGCCTTAAGTATTCACCAGGGTGGGGCAACTCACTTTACCACTTTTTGGCACTCTTTGTGGGTGAGTAGTTGGGGAGAGAACACTGCCACTTGCTGGGCTCTTGCCTCATTTCCAGTCACTTTTTCTGCTTCCCATATGTGACTGGCATCCTTCTAGCTGCTGCCCTGATGCTGAATACCAGAATGGGAGGGTTTGCATACATTCTAGGATTATGCAGGTCCTTTAAATGGACTCTCCTGAAAGATGGTAGTTTCTTCTACCAATTCAACCCCCACTGGTTTTTACAGCCAGAAGTTATGAAGATTTATTTCCTGGTGCTGGAACCTTGGGCTGTGCGGTCTGACATGGGACTGAGACGGCTTGCTCCTCAAGTGTCCATCCTGGTTTTTATCTGCCACACATGAATGTGGGACCACCCACTTTGTGGCACCGCGGCCGCAACACCGCATCCTCTCCACTTGGCTTCCTGTCTCTGCCCTTCTTACCTATCTGGATGAATGTTTCTTCTTTAAATCCTTGGTTGTTAGACTTCCATACAGTTTGATTTTCTGGCAGTTCTGGTTGTATTTGGTTTTGACATTAGTTGTGAAGCTTCTTATGGTTGTGGAAGGAGATGAAGCATGCTTATCTATGCCTCCATCTTGACCAGATGTCCTAAAATTATTTTTTAATTGCTTCATTACTATCATTTGGTAGGGAAGGGGAGGGAATTAATACCCTATTCCTGATTTTCTAGATACTCTTCTTAGCATTAGTTTCCTGCCTTTAAGAGGTTAGAGTTTTTTCTTTCTCTCTGTACTAATCTCACCCTGAGTAGGAATTTTTATGGTTCCCTCCTCTGTGTAGCTTGGGGTGTCCTGCTCACCATTAGATCTTATATGAATGATCTAGATCTCATGTTCTGTTGAGACACGGAGGATATTACATAGCCAGTCTATTTAGGGTTCTTCAATATCCACAAATGCAGTGATTTGATAGATGGTCGTACTCAGGGCTGAGGTTTATTGCAGCCAGTGGATGCGTGACAGGACAGGCAAGGGACAAAAACACAGGAAGAGTCTGGAGAAATGCTTGTGCAGACTGTCTTGTACTCTCTCCTTTCCATGAAGAGACACACCCAGTATATTTCTTTCCCCAGCAATAAAAAATGCAGGAAGATGTTTGTAATATTTCTGTCCAGAAAAGCCCATTACAGACTCAGTGCCTGTATTTATTTCCTAAGGCTTCTGTAACAGTCGATGGCTTAAAACAATAGACATACATTTTCTCATGGCTTTGAAGACCAGAAATCTGAGATCAAGGTGTTGGCATGGTTGATTCCTCATGGAGGATCTGAGGGAGGAACCACTGCATACCTTTTCTCTAGCCTCTGGTGGCTGCTGACAAACCTTAGTATTCCCTGTTTTATAGATATATTACTCCAATCTCTGCCTCCATCCTAATAGGGCATTCTTCTTTCTGTCTCTGTTTCAAATTTCCTCTCTGATAACACCTGTCATTAGATTAAAGGCCCACCTTAAACTAGAATGGTGCTTAAATTAATTCCATCTGCAAAGAAAGTTTTTACCCAAATAAATCATATTTACAGGTTTTGAGCTTTAGGACTTAGACATGAAATGGGGGGTGGCACTATTTAATCCACTGTAGTGCCCAAGATTTTTATTGGGGTGTGATCACATAGGCACCCTCTGCCTCATATATATCCAAATTCCAGGTTCCTCAGTTAGCAGCAGGTGTTCACTATAAATTCCACTGTTTGTGTGAAAAGTCTAGGTACAGTGAGACTCCTTATTAGTAAGGGTGATGTTTGAGTGCCAAGTTCCTGCCTGCCAGCCCAGGGCCAACCTTACAAGCAAGACCCTTACAAAGATAACAACCTTAGGCCTGCTGTATTATCTCTTTTCTGTACAGTCAACCCCCTTCACCCTTATCAAAGACATATTTAGAGCAAAATTATTATTAGGACCCTATGATGCAGGGACCAACCTGCGGTATTGACTTCAGTCATGCCCTCTAGGAGTCTTAGACTTAGCTAATTAAACCAAGTCCCATTAATCATAAAGATCTGTGTTAGAAAGCTTGGTAGCTTCCTCAAGTGATTGTGCCTTCCTCACCTTGTAGGTTTTGGCAGGAACCACAAGTTATGAATGCAATTAGTCTCTGTATCAGCGATATGGAGCCAGTAAGCTCAATTTCAGATGGTCCCATGAGAAAACAAATCCTTTTCCTTGGGCATCAGTATGGAAGTCGGGCCAACCATCATCCACAATGATTTTAGTGTACGGCCCCGCTGAGGGCTGTTCTAAATCTGTAACGGCCCCAGAGTCTGGGTTCGATTCACTGAGTGGTGAGATCCCATTTGATTTCAGTTCAGCACAGCTAGTGTGAAGGCTAAAATATCCCACAGTAGGCAGTGTAAGATTTCAGCTTAGAGTCAGATCCAGGCAATTAGGGTCTTGGATTCAGGATCCCCAAAATGCCAGCAACCAATTTGCTTCTGCAGTAGCAAACTCAAATCACTACAGGGCCAGACAGTTGTGTTCAAATTTCAGGTAACAAGGGTTTCTTAAGGCCTTTTTACCTTGTCAGAAAGTCAAAATTGACCCACTCTAAAATATGCACATTAGACAGGAAAAATCATCAGCCCTTAAAGGTCACGCATTTGCTTTCAACAAGAGTTCATTAGCAAAGTAAAAACTGCTTTTTAAAACTAAAAAGTATATTTTAATCTGGAGGATGCCTCTGTTTTCATGTTTCCTTTTTAAAGAGGCTCTAATAAAAATCATAGCAAAAATTATCAGTGATGAAAATTTGTTTTGTTTTCAATACTCGGTATAAATTTCAATTCACTGCCTATGGCGAAAAGCAAGGGAGTTGTGGAGTCTTTTTTCTTTGTTTTGTTTTGGTATACTTTATTGATTATGCTATTATAGTTGTCTCATTTTTTTCTCCCCTTTAGCCCCTCTGGCCTCCACCCCATCCCATCATCCCCACACCTCTTAGTTTATGTTTGTGGGTTGTATATATCAGTTCTTTGCCTTCTCAATTTGCTATACTATTCTTAGCCTCCCCCTGTCTACCTTTTCGGTCAACATTTTCTTGCCACCCCTTCCCACCTCCTACCCTCAACCCTTTTCCCATTTGGCTCTGTCACTGTGTCCTTTATTCATGTTTCTTGATGACTCTTCCCGTCCTACCCCCCTAGTACCCCCCTCTCTCCTCCCCTCTGGTGACTGTCAGTTTGTTTTTTATTTCAATGTTGCTCGTTATGTTGTGATTGCTTGCTTATTTTGTTGATTAGATTTCACTTATAGGTGAGATCATATGGTATCTGTCTTTCACCACCTGGCTTAGTTCATGTAGCATAATGCTCTCCAGTTCCATCCATGATGTCATGAAGGGTAGTAGTTCTTTCTTCCTTTCTGCTGCATAGTGTAAATGTATCACAGTTTTTTGATCCACTCATTTACTGTTGGGCACTTAGGTTGCTTCCAATTCTTGGCTATTGTAAATTGTGCTGCTATGAACATTAGGGTGCATAGGCTCTTTTGAATTGGTGTTTTAGGATTCTTAGGGTATAATCCCAGCAGTGGAATTGCTGGGTCAAAAGGCAGTTCCATTTTTAGTTTTTTGAGGAAGTTCCAAACTGTTTTGCACAGTGGCTGCACCAGTCTGCATTCCCACCAACAGTGCACTAGGGTTCCCTTTTCTTCACATCTTGCAAGCACTTGGTGTTTGTTGATTTGTTTATGATGGCCATTCTGATTGGTGTGAAGTGGTATCCCATTGTGGCTTTAATTTGCATCTCTCTGATGACTAGTGATGCTGAGTATCCTTTCATATGTCTCTGGGCCCTGTCTATGTCCTCCTTGGAGAAGTGTCTGTTCAGGTCCTTTGCCCTGGTATTACTCCTTCTGATATTCCTATTATACAGGTATTATTACGCTTCATGTTGTCCTGCATTTCCCTTAACCCGTCTTCATTCCTTTTGAGCCTTTTTTCATTTTCCTGCTCTTTCTGGGAATTTTTTTCTACCGTGTCCTCCAGCTTGCTGATTCAGTCCTCTGTTTCATCTAGCTTGCTTTTGATTCTTTCTACTGTGTTTTTCAATTCAGAAATTGTATACTTCATTTCTTCTTGGTTCTTGTTGATAGTTTTTATGTCTGTCTTCATGCTGATATAGTTTGCAGTAAGTTCCTCATAGTTTCCCCGTAGTTTTTCATAATTCTCAGTGAGCACGTTGGGTTCATGGAGCTTCCTTATAACCATTGTTTTGAACTCAATGTATGATAGTTTACTTGCCTCTATTTCATTTAGCAGTCTTTCTGAGGATTCCTCCTTTCCTTTCAATTGGGGGGTTGTTTCTTTGTCTTCCCATTCTTTGGCTGCCAGGGCAAAATCACAAAGCCCAGGAAACAAACCCACGAGAGCAAAAATATCTCCTCCTTGCAATTCCACTATCAACAGCAAATGAACCAGTATTAATAAGGCTGTAAAGAGATTAAGATTATTGTAGGGAAGGAGAGAAATAAACCATAGTATAAAATCTAGTGACTTAATATTCACCAACTTGATGGACAAGAATTGAATGTTAAAAAACTATGTGGTAAAGAAAATAATCCAAATCATAGAGAAGACCACAATGGATTTCATCTCGTTAGCCTCTCATATTTACTGCTCTTTCTTTCTGGATCCACCTCTGGTGATATCAGATGTTGACACCCTCTGACCTTAGGCAGCCTGTTTGAGACTTCCAGGGATCTATTGCCTGTGGCTGTCTCCTTCAGTTGTTAATCTAGTCACTCTGTGCTCAGCAGTCAGCCTTAAGCACCATAGGGCGGGGCAGAATCCCTCCCGTGTTTGGGGCTAATGTTTCCCCTCAGGCTGCTGCTCAGAGGGGAGCGGTCTGTGTGAGCTCAATGGTTGCAGCCTTAGGGGGGATGATTCATCACCAGGATCCCAGAGGGTACTCTCTCAGTTCTCTTCCCAAAGTCTCCATTCCCAGTCTCTCCTCAAATGTCTCTAGTTCACTCTGCCCCGGCTTTGCAGGGATCTACTGCCTGTGACTGCCACTGTGCACTCAGCAGTCAGGCTTAAGCACCACAGGGAGAAGGGCAGAGTCCCTCCTGGCTTCCCCTCTCAGGCTTCCCCTGCTCAGGGGAGTGGTCTGCCTGAGCAAGATGGCTGCTGTCATGTGGGGGATGGCTCAGCACTGGGATCCAGAAGGCTACTTTCCCAGTGCCCTCCTCAAAGCCTCAGTCCCAAGTCTCCCCTCAGCTGTCTGTAGCCCACTCCACCCCCGCCTTTGCTGGAGTCCAGGGTAAGTGGCTTCGGATGAAAATTTATGCGTTGGCCCTGTAAATGGCTCTTTCAGTCTCCAGCTGCCTATCTCTGGCAGAGAGCAGCCCTACCGCTTTTTGCTTTTTGTAGCTGGCTATTATCTGTGTACTTTTTGGGCTCTGGTGTTGTAAGCTGGGGATCTCTGCTTATGGTTTAAACCCCACTCTTCTTAGGGGGATCCAACTGGCTGCTTAAATATCCCTTTGGCACTGCTGCCTGTGGGTGCCCAGCTAGGGCTCTCGTGCCTCCACCACACTCCTTACCAGTCAAGATGTGCTAAACTGATTCTTCTGTCTGTCGGAGGTTATAAGGCTTCCCTCTTGCTACTGGTTGAGTTGTTTGTTCCTGGCAATTTCTCCACAATTTAATTGTAATTCCAGATTTGTCCTGGGAGGAGGTCAGTGTGACTTCCATTCACTCCTCTGCCATCTTGATCATCCTGGAGTCTTAACATTTTTTTTTCTTTGCAACTTTCTCTGATTGAGATCTTCCCATGCTAGCCTTTATGAAATTATAAACTGTGAAACAAAAGAGGGCTACCTGGCAGAACTGATGAGCTTAGGGAACTACCTGAAAAGCCTGACAAGCCAGCAATTGAAAGTAACCACATGGGATGCTCTGACCATAAAACTTCACAACTGAGTGGGTTATAATGGAAAGTCATATCCTAAGGCCTGTATGATAGATTAATATTTACTTTGACCAGGCCTTGTCCATTGTTTTTGTGCATCTAGGACAACATACTTAACATGTCAGAATGATGACTCCTCTAGACCTCTAGACATAAACACCCTATACATGACATGAGATGACCCCAGAATTCTTCACGGTTATCTTTTAACCATGTGTTTCTGTAAACTATGTATGTTAAAAATTAACTGTCCCATACCTACCAGTATAAAAGAAATATGTATCTATTTTTCTATCTTTTTCATATCTATTTGCTTTTTATCTACTGCTAGAGAATTTCCCTCTTTCCTAGGTCCCAGGTCCTTAATCTGCTGCCACCAATGCATTTCACACAGCCTCACTTATGTCGTCGTCTTTGAATCTAATGATAATATAGAACCTGCAAAACTGCTCTTCCTCAAAACATTTTCTCAGTTCTTTGAGATTTTGCTTTTGGGTTTGGCCATAAGCTTTGACTCATTCTTTAAACCTTTCTTTGGGTTTGGAATTTCTTTTGTTGATAAAGCATATGATAATTTAAAAATGAATGCCAATCAGGCATAGATGAAATAGACACAAAATACAAAGCCGTTTAAAATTTTTATATATATATATATTTGCCAAGTTTTGTTCCATGCCCTAGCAGTAAATTCAGCATTTACAGGGTTAAAATTAGAGCTACTGGGAGATCTCAGCTGCAGTGTAAGGAGGGCAGGTGCTAGACAGGCTTGCAGGATTCACCTATTTTTTTTCTTCCCCCTGTCCTAAAGAGCAGCTAAGCAGCTAATTCTTATTATCTTTGGCCCATTCAAAGCCTACCTTTGGATATATTGAATCCCTTTTCCCTGCCACCATGTGGAGAACACAAAAAACAAAGACATCCCCTGAGTTCTCCTTGTTCTTCATTTTACCCATCATGGCCAGAAGAAGCCAGGGGATTCAATTAGCCAAGCCTCCTCTTGCATCTGATACCTGTTCCATAGGTAACTTTTCCCGCTCACAAAAGATAGCAGTTCAGCTGCTTTTTTGTACTCTGGGCAATTCCTTAATCACCCAGGCACAAGGATTTCATAATCCCCTGCCATCTCTCTCCCAAAATAACATTGTAGGCATATTTTAGGGAGTTGGAGTTGTTCTAGTGACTTAAATGCCAACACTGCTTTGTGGCTCTTCAAGGCCACACTCATTTGGAGAATCCTTAGAAGCACGCACGGAACTCAGCACTTAGATGGATTCATTACTTAAGGTCTCTCTTACAGTGAAACGACCTGTGACAGAATCATCAAGGGAAAAATATACAAGTGGATTCTCGAGGAATCTATATACCTGCTTCCTTATATTCTTTCCCTCCCATAAGGAGAAAGCATATACCAAAAATGTGTTTTTTCAGCATTAACTATATAGAAATATGTGTGCAGTATTTCCTCCCAGGAGAGCCAATTAGAGAATCGGAGTTCAAACCTTGTACTGGGGGCTGATCACCTAGACATCTTCTGCTTAGCTCTTACCAAAGTTCCAGACTCCAAGAAGGAAAGCAGATATTTATCACAAATCACACTTTACAAGGAATCTAGGTACAGTGAACCTTATCAGTTAGAGGATGATCTGGATGCCAAATTCCCAGATGCCAACCAAAGGCCAAACTTGCAAGTAGGCCCTTCTAGAGTTAGCTGCCTCAGACCTGCTATGGTGACTCTCTTCTTCACACAGTTGCTGAAGCAGGAGGCGGGGTGGCCTAGATCTCATCTAACAGGTTGTATTGACCCCAGCTTCCCTCCCCTTCCTTGGCTATGCAGCTGTGTTACATAGCGCACAGCCCAGGTCTGTACAGTAGCTTAGCTAAACTGTTTAGCTTCTCTTCGTGACAGGAGAGCCTCACCGTAGCTGTTAATTTCAAGCTAAGAGACTAGCTTGTATCCCTTGTGGTCTGTGGAAAAGAGGGGGTTTTATTTTAACTTCCATCCGCCTCTGACAGACTTCAGACCCAGAGCCCAGGGTTTCTATACCTTCAGCCTCACTTACTGCTTTGTGTTCTTGCTTGCCTTTTCCTCTACGAGGTATGACTATATGTTGTAGACTTTCTTTTAAAAATGCCATCTATCATTGTTATTTGTTTGGAACAAAGCACGGTGGGTAGGGGGAAGCTTAGGCTGTAAACTTATAATACCATCTTAGCCAGAAGGTGCTCCTTTACTTTTTTATACGTTATTTCAGCTTTTCCTACCAAGATTCGGGACTAAGCCAGTAGTGGCTTAGCTGTCCCAGAGGATAACTTCAGTGGAAGATACTGTGTTTTACTCAAAATTACCTTTCACCTGTATTTCTGGCCCATCGTCCTTGTGTCTTTTGACTTTCTCTTTAGGGTGAATTATTCTCCATGAGGCCCATTAGTGTACCTGCTTAGCACTATCTGTTTTTGAGAGGAAACCTAGTTTAGGTTGCTCAGGCCGAGATTTCCCTACCACTCATAGATTTTGGTCAGACATATGACTCGAAATGAAGCAACAAGATCAGAGTTTGGGCTGTCTAGCCATTCCCAGAAGTCCCTGTGTTCATTGTAGGGAAAGGCAAATAGCTAACCAGTTAGCCAACTAGGAATTCATTTTCTGTGTATTAACCTAAGTGATTCACATTACATTTAGTAACAATATACAAGGGTGGTCAAAAATTGGTTGATAATAAGAGTGAGTAATACCATAATAAATTAATAGCAATATAAGAATAAACTCTGTGTTTCATGTTCTCACAAATGTAAACCTCTATTTGCCCACCCATGTATATTTTGATTACTTGGCATCTCTTCTCCCAATTCCTTTTTGAGGCGCCATCTCTTTTCTATTATGTGAGTAATATTGGCACCACGATAAATCTAGATATGTGCACTTTTACTACAGAGGTCAAGGAGACTTGGGAGGCTTTTCTTGGCCAGATCCTTCCCGTCATCACTCTGGCCCATCACAGGATTTGTGAAGGGATCTCAACTGTCAATAAGTTGCTGTCTCCTAGGATATTTGACTCTTGGATGGGTTGAGGCAAAGGACTGAAGAAAATGATGGCTTATTTCTATAGCAGTACTGGGTCAGCAGCTAAGCCATTCTCCCCACAGTGACCTTCCATATTGGTCTGTGGTTTTTGTTTTAAATCTGGCATTGAGAAATGAACATGGCAGTTCAGGTAAGATGTGACTGGTGTGCACTTAGTGATTTTTACTATCGGTGCTTCCATGATCCGTACACTACACTTCTCTGATATAAGACATTTACCTTTTACCTATAGCCATTTAAACTAACTGTATTGCTTGATACTATTGTCATGAATCCAAATCTCTCTCTTTGTTAAGAAAGACTGCAAAACACAATGTACTGAAGCAGCTGATGTTTTAATCCCCAACTCAGGTTTAAATTATTTGAAAGTTATTGTTATATATTTTTACTTTTAAGCTCTTATTTCATACTGACAAGGTGGTTTTGAACTTTGGTCCTGTCACCTGCCATCTGAAATTTTGCCAGAGTTTGCCAATTTTAGGCATCAAAGTGACTTGAAGTTGTTGGCACGCTGCAAGTGACATGTTGAATGGGTTTCAATCTCATACTCCTCAAGTATTTTCTTTTAAAGTAGAGAAACACTGCTAGTGATATCTGGTTGTATATTCTACCTGTTGCTATTTTCTTAAACAATATTTTAAAGGTTTAATTTTTAGAAAATTGTTCATTCGAGGGTTTTGTGTGTGTGTTTTCACCCTAGCCATCTTCATCCACATGACTTTTTGGATGCACAATAGCATAAAGTCCATAGCTAAGAAGATACATTCTCAATGGTATTGCTTTATGAATGACAGGATCATAAAACACTATTTATAGAAATGTTCAAAAGTAAGTAGAATTTATTTCCACCCCAGGCTTTTGCTGGGAGATGGCTCCAAGAATCAGGTTTACCAAAAAATGCTAGATGATAGAAATTACTGCTCCTTCCCTTGTTCAAGTGGTCTAATGTGATTTTATACTCTGTGACCCTTACTTAGCAAAACTGTAGATCGATACACTTTACATTTTCTCAAGTCAAATCGAATCAGGTGAAATACGATATAGATATAAGTAGTTTCTTATGAGCAGGTTCCCCTGGGGGAGGCAGCTCCTAAGGCGTCCTCAGGATCACTGGTGTTATGCAGGGTGGGGTGAGGTGACTAGATTGGCATAACCCTGGGCACCAGGGGGTCCAGTCTTCACCCAGATTCCAGGCAACTCTGCATGGCCAGAAACAGATGTGTCTTCATGGCAGGAATGACTCGGGCAATGTAAATGTAAGCGATCACTAGAGATTAGATGTTCCATTTTCCTCCGGGAAGGGAGGAAATCTCCATACTGACTGCAAATTTGCCTTCGGTCTGATGGGATGTGAGCCTGTGGTCCGAATCAAGTTTCTGTGATGGAAATAAAGTGATCCTTCGTGCACACTTGCGTTTGTAGACTAAAACACATACCCAATCAACTCGACATAAACATCTCTTAGAATATTGATTTACTAAAAAGAGGAGAACCTACAAGCAAACTTTATTGCAGGAAGCTAGGGCTTAGGGAGAAAGAGAACATGTGTCGTGTGCCTATAAGGCGCTAGGCCTGATGCACTGCATTTCACTCATTTCTTGGCAGAGGGCCTCCCCCATATTACCGCTGGGGAAACATGTAGTGTTAGGGTTCTCCAGAGACATAGAATCTACCTATCTATCTGACACAGAGAGATCTGATCAGATCACTAGGGAGGAGCAGGGAAGGGTAACAGGAGGAGGTTGCCTGAGGCGATGGTACACAATCTAGGATGGGATTGGCTGAGAAGCAGAATGCCTCCAGAGCACCTGGAAATGAAAAGAGGTCTGGCATGCTGGCTCTGGGGCTCTCTCTTCCTCCTGGTGGGTACCTAAATGATGCTGCTGCAGCTGCCTGCATTTCCCAACAGACAGTATTTTGGATGGGAAGGAACTCCAGGAGCAGCCTAGGATCAGGCTGGCCGGGCAGAGGGTGGCAGGGTTGTTGTTCTTTGGGTGTTCTAGACGGGATGAGCTGTGAGGCAGAATCCTGCCATTCTTCCAAAATTGTGTAGCTTTTGTATCTTATGCTATTTTAGTTTGTAAACTAACCCTATAGAAATGAGATAATTAAAAACTAACAGGGGGAGTGATAGAATTCAGGTGTTAAAGAGTTTAACTTAATTGATAGGTTTAAGTGATTAAAGCTGTAACTAAAGAGTTAAAGAGTGAAAGAGTTTAGCCTTAATCGACAGGCTTAAGTGACTAATCCATATGGAAAGCTGTTATTACAAAATTGTGAAGCTTTTGAATCAAGACTCCTTTCCTTATCGCCAAACCTTTGCCTCTGTAATTTTGCCTAGAGGGTGGTGGCAGGCAGCAGGACCCCAACTGCTGTTTGGGAACATATCTATCTACCGATCTATCTATCTATCATCTACCTATCTATCTATCCATCTATTCAGCATCTATCATCTGTTTATCATCTACATATCTAGGTATATTAAGATAGGGAGGCTGAGAAATCCCAACCTCTATAGTCAGCAAGGTAATCTGGAGACCAGGAGAACTGCTGGTGGAGGTCCAGTCCATGTCTGAAGGCCTGAGAACCAGGAGAGCCAAAGGTCTAAGTTTGGGTCTGAAGGGAGGAAAGGACCACGGTCTTAGCTCACTCGGTCAGGCAGGAGTTCCTTCTTAGAAAGCCTTTTTTCTCCTATTCGGTTCTTCAGCTGATTGGATGGGCCCCACCCACATTAGGGAGGGCAATCTGCTTTACTCCATCAACTGACTCAAATGTTAATCTCATTCAGAAACACCCTCACAGACATACCCAGAAGAATGTTTGACCAAATGTTTGGGTACATTTGGCCCAGTCAAGCTGATACAGAAAGTCGACCATCACACAGGGTCAAAATTAATAAAGTATTAATATTTGGCACATATTTACACATCAGTAAGTGATAGAGTAAGGATAAAATCCTAAAGCTGGATCTTCTTGCACTAGAATTCTTGGCTTTGAATTCTTTCTTTGTTGAGCTCAAGAACTAAGGCCCATCACCATGGCTAACATAATGACTCAACTTACCGTGGCATGTGTTTGAACTTGCTGCAGGTCAATTCATTTTCTGGAGACACAACTACTATCAGAGATGGCCTGGCATCTTACACTAAAATTTTAAAAAGAATCCTTTGATTTATTTTTCTTAAAGGCTATAAAAATTATTTCAGCATTTGTTCAGTGGCAAAAAGTTAGAAAATTCAGGTGAACAAGAAAAAATCCTAAAAATCACCCCTTAGCCTTCATACAGAGGTCACCTTTATGCATATTTTGGAGTATATATTTAAATTTTTCCCCACAAATAAATATACACATCTATACACTGACACATCACAAAAACTGAATCACATGCATACTGTTTTGAAAACTGCTGTTTTGGTCAATTACTAAAAAGTTTCTATCTCAATGTACTTTAAACGTCATTCTTTCAAACGAGGACTTAGTATTGCACAGTTGCACAAATGTGCCATATATTATTCAAACAGTACCAAATTATTGGGCATTTAGAGTTTTAAATTGTTTTCTTTGGTGTAAGCAGTCTTATAATAAACACTATTTTAAAATATTTACTTTGGCACTGTCCAAGAGCTTTATCTGGAGAAATTCCTAGAATTCATTATGCTTAAAGTATACTTGCTATTTCTTACAGTAATAAAGGTTATATCAGTTATCTATTGCTGCATGTAAAACTAACCAAAAACTTAGTGGCTTTAAACAATTATTGTTTATTTTGGTTACAAATCCGCGATTTGGATAGAGTTCAAATGGCCACTTCAGGCTCACCGCTGTTATAATGGTGTCAGTTGAGTAGGCTCACTCCAGGAATGGAGGGTGAGCTTTCAAGCTGGATCAGTCTCGTATCTGGCTGGCAGTTTGTATTGTTAGCTGGGAGCTCAGACAGTCCTGTGCCCCAGGGTCCTTAGTTCTTCTCTATATGCCAGTCTCCATGGACTATTTGGGTTTCTTCATAGCATGGTGGCTGGGTTCCAAGAGTGAATATCCTGAAAGAACAAGAAAGAAATGCATGGCACTTTTATGACCCACCATTCAAAGTCACAAAGTGTCTCTTTCATTATATTCTATTGGTGAGGCAGTTACAAAGGCCTGCCCACAAGAGGAGAGGGCAGAGACTCCCTCCCTTGATGGGGGAAGTGGCAAAGTGTTAGAATAGCATGCAAGATGGGAGAAACTGCAGCCAACTTCAGAAGGTACAGTCAACCCTAAAGTATAATAAAAACACGATGGGTTAGGATTAGATTTTTGAATCAATCTAAACCATATACCTGTGTACTTTTACTACTGACAGCATGTTCCTTCATTTTTATTTTTTATAAAGAAAAAGTTTTGCGGGTTCACCCAAGGGTCAGTAAAAACTTTGGATGCTACAACAGAAACATCGCCTAGAGTCTCCCTGAGGGTCTAACGAGGCAAGGAGAATATGTGGGCAACACAAGTCGAAGGCCGTGAGGGAAAGAAGGCAGCCAAGGTGAACGATTACAAATGTCATTTCCAAGGACCGAAATGCACCATCAGAATGAAGACTTGTAAAATAAAGAATTCCGATTTTATTAGTTGGTTGATATGTGAGGTGGGGGTATATATATATATATATATATATATATATATATATATATATATATAAATAATGTGTGGATATATATATATATCTGTGTGATGTGTGGAGATCTATATCTATATCAGAAATCAGGTGGACAAGGACACTTAAATTAAAAGCAGAACTTGAAGGTTCCAGGCTTCAATATCATAAAACATTGTTACTTGTTAATGTCATTCAAAACACAAAGAGCCTCTCATGTGAGTTCAGGTAAGTCTCAGAATAGGAATAGGGAGACAACCTTGTGACTAATTTACACTCAGATGTCCTTCAAAAACTCCTGGACAAGAGGTAGTTCACAGAAAGCCTGCAGGCAGTGTGAATGGCTACTTCCTCCACAAACTCGGCCATTCAGGCAGCCATAATCACATTTTATTTTTTTCCTGAATGTCCAGAGTTAATTACTGGTATTCTGTCTTCTTTCAGGAATTCCTCTTTACAAGACATTTTTCATCAAAAATATATGACTGGTAGTTGATCACTGCAAATGACTGCCATTATGACAGTAACTTTGGTATTTTTCTTTTTCTCCCTCCCTATTGAAACTGCTCTGGAAAGCAATGTAGAGGATCTGTATGAATCAATAAGCAATTAAACCCAACTTTACATGGATTCCAAGTGCTTGTAAGAGTGCAGACCCATCTCTTTCTTTGTTAGTTTGAATTATTTTCCACAAGGAAGGTAATATTTGTCAGAACGACAAGGGTAGATTGTAGTGTGCCCTAAAAAATAAACAGGAATGTTTCCCCACCCAAAAGCACACTTATAGTAAAAACAAAACAAAACAAACAAACAGTTTATGCACTTCTTTCTTCCTTGTACCCACACATACTTTCATTTTATGGGAGGGAAATTTGGGAACTGTCGTTCAACATTGGCAGTTTAAATTGGACTTCAATTAACTGCCTGTAAATATGTAATGACATTTGCAAAAATCATAGACCTCTTTGGAAATTTGATCTAAGGAGATTAATAAGCCCAAGAATTTAAACTCGAAATGCTCCATGATCATTATGTGAAGTAGCAATTATCACCATTATTTGCTAGGAAACATTCAATCGAGATTTAGATTTAGTCTTAGTGTTTCTCAGTCAGGGACAATGTTGCCACTTGTCCTCCCCACTGCCCCACTCCTCCCCCAAGGTATTTTTGGTTGACACAACTGTTTGCGTGTATGTGTTTGTGTGTTCTATTAGCCAGAGACACTGCTAAATATTTAGAGCAGCCCCCCAACAACAAAAATTATCGAATTCAAAAAGTTAAAAGTACTGAGGTTGAAAAACCCTGGTTTTAGTTCAGGTGCAAGAAATTTACTAGTGGAACTGTTATGAAAGATTTTGCCCCCTTTATTGCTATCAAGGCACCGAAATCTGGCTCATATATAGCTGGTTGGATTCCCTCTCTCCCTCCTTCCTCCCGTCTTCTCTCTCTTTCTCTCTCTTTTCTTTCTTTCTTTTCAATGTTGCTACTCTCAAAGCTGAATAGGACCTTTTAACTTTAACTTGGGACCATAGATACAAAGGGACAATCGAACAAAGCGAGATTGACACAAAGGGGTCAACTGTGAACAGGTTTTCAAATTGTTTACTTAGGCCTATCTAGGGATGTGGCTCTTAAACTACTGGTTTGCCTGATTAGAATCTGGTAAAATCTTTGGTTCATAGGTCTGCAGTAATATATAAAGGCTCATTAGAATCTCTATATATTTATATTTCACCTTAAATGTGAAGTTTCTCTGCTTCTATTGGTGTTCTTTCTCTTTTCATCTCATTGTGATTTTACATTTCTATATGGCCTTACATATCGGTGTGGACACCCTTCTTAGAGAGCCAAATACCTAAACCCTCCAGCTACCTAGGAAGGGCTTCCTAATCTTTGTGTTTCATTATTGTGCTGCTTCTTGTGTCTTTTTCAATAAGGTCACTCGATTTCATTGACCATTTGCTTAGAACTCTCAGTTGTCTATGGAAGTCTGTGCTTGGCTACATGGATTTTGGGTTAATGACCTCACTGATCAATGTTGCTGGTGTTTAATTAATTTGCTTATTATAATCTCTACTGTTCCAGAAAGGATTTGGTGCCATTTACCAGATAATTTTTTAGGTTTTCTCATGACTTTAGCTACCTTGTCTAGTAGCCACTCTGACCACAGACAGATCTGTGGGTGAGCTGTTTTTGATCTGTGGATTTAGAAAGCCCCTCTGTCTCAGGATCAGGAATTATTTGTCTAGTCTTGAGAAATAAGGCGGAAAAAAAAATGTCTGGCAAAGAGCCTCTAGAAAGCCTATTTCTCTAAAGATACCTTTCTATCATGTTTTCTTATTCCATATTTGGAAAACTTCCCTTTATCCCAGAAGCTGGGAGAAGAGATATACTTAATTTGTCAAACCTACGGCTCACCCTCAAACTACTGTTATCCCAGAAGGAAAATTATTTTTATCTCTTCTGAATTTTTTCAACTTCCCAATTCATTACACGTGAGTTAACTACAAAAGTATAGAATCACTCGTTAAGTTTCTGGGTCATAGAGAACCGAAGATTGGTTTTTACTGTGTAATAATAATTTGAATGGTTAAAATGGTAGAAAACCACTAACTCTTTTTATTTATCCTGGACTTTAGTGATGGGACATTTTGCAACACTCCCAGAACATTCACCCCACCCCCCTGAGAAGAACAATAAGAGTCTGGGCTGTGGGTCCTTCATTGGATTTAAAGGTCAGTGACATATTGTCCTGTTGCAGTTGAGAACCCTGCTCTGAAATCACTCCTGCAAGAACTTTCTCATTTTTAAAGCCTCCTTTATGTAAAACAGTCCAGTGGCACCAATTCAAAATTTAATTCATTCAGAGAGAAAGCAAAGGAAGATGTTCTCTGATGTGAGGGATCTGAAAAAATTAGGAGTGAGCAAGATAAATATCAGAGAGTCAGCACTACACACATTTCCTAATGGATAAGATCTTTGCTTTTATTTTACTGTTCTCTGCATGGAGTCAGATAGCCTACGTGCCTTCCATAATAATGATGCAACCTTGCTAGCCTTCTAAGTCTCATCAAACAGTCCTAAAGTAATTATAAAATTGCATTTGGGTCCAAAGGGATGATAGATTCACATTCACCTACTCATCCATTCAGCCACATTTAGTGGAAGTCTATTATATAAGGAGGTGCTGCAGTAGGTTCTGAGTATAAAAAATCAAGACAAGTCATCATTGAGAAAATATAACAGAGTAAGGAAAAATATGTAAAATTTCAATGTAATGATAAGAGCACAAGAGACTACGCCACCATAAAAAGAACTGGTGGTGAATACTTTTTTAGGTGGTTTGTGAAGTCTTGACAGGGGAGGCCCTTGAGCTGGCTCTTGAGAAATGAGTAGGACCTCACCAGGCAGATGAGATGGGAAAAGGCATTCAAGGCAGGTCAAGTGCATCTGCGATAAAAAACCTAGAGATGGATTATGACAGGGTGCTTCTTGAGAAACAGGTAATTTGGTGTGGCTTTTATCCAGCGGATCGGCACTGGATAAGGCTGCAGAAGTAAACAAGGGCCAGTATCGTGCTACCCTCAAGACGGTGGACTTTGTCTTACACGTGGCGTGTCCCTCCTGTGTCACACTGAGAGTTTTGACTTGTTTACTCTCTTAGTCAAAATTCACTTTTGAGGCATCTAATGGTTCTCTGGCAAGTGCAGAGATGGATGAGAGGGTGGAGAACAACAAATGAAAGAGAAAAATAATTTCTCTCCTTATAGAAAGAAGGAAAAGAAAACAGAAGAGAGATGATGATGGGGCCATCATTAAAGGTTAGTACGAGGAACACACTTGCAGAGCATATCAGCTCCCTCAAACAATTCCTCCTAATGCTGGCAGTGGGGAAGCTGAGGTTTACCCAAAGAAATCAGAAAAGGCAAGCCGGTGATTACTCGAGGGGAGGAATAGTTTCACCCACATCTCTTAGACTGTGTTGTGCTTGTTTGACTGTGAGGCTGAATAGAAATCGAACAATTCCAATCAGGCTCCTGACACCTGAAATTTCCTTGGGTTGTTTCCAGAACAGTTTGAAACTGATTTGAACAAGGATGAGGAATACCTAGGGCAGCACATAAAGGAGATTATTTTTCACTATCAAGGCAAAAATAAATAGCAAAGGAGTGTGTGTGTCTATGAGTAAATACACATGTTTATATCTCAATACACCCACAGTTGTACATCTTACGTAACACCCACTCATCCAGAGTATATATTGAACTATCCCTCAAGGTAGTAGATTTTCATCAATTTTTGCTAAAAAAAAAACAACAACAAAAAACAATAATAACGCTGCAGATGAGTTGGCTGATGTTTGGCAAGACAGAAAAGAAAAAGGGGTTAGGGATAGAAAAGTCATGCCCAGCATTTCCCTGGACACCAGAGAGAGAGAGAACCTATGTGTTCTTATTCCAGCTTCAGGGGTATTCCTAAAGTCATGATCATTCTGAGAGAGTTAAAAAATGGAAATGTTACATCTCACTATACATAGGCTAGGGTTGGTTAATTTTGAAAGTTGATGTCAAGAGAGGAAGAAAAGGGCCCTGGCTGGGTACTCAGTTGCTTAGAGTGTCATCCCGATATGCCAGGGTGGTGGGTTCGATTCCCTATCAGAGCACATACATACAAGACCTAACCAATGATAAGCATAGATAAGTGGAACACCAAATCAAAGTTTCTCTCTTTCTCCCCCTTTTCCTCTCTCTCTAAAATCAATGATAAAATTTAAGAAAAGAATGAAAAGAGGGGAAAAATAGGAAGAGGAGGCTTAGTGAAGGGGGTAAGGAAGTGGAATTCATGAAGCCTTTGCATTTTCTTCTGCTGCATTCTACATTTGCCGTGTGACCTGAAGTCAGTTAACTAAGCCCCTGGGCCTGATTATCCCTGCTTGAAACAGGATAGAAATAACTCTGAGAAAAGTGAGATGTCAGCATTTTAAGGGTTTTAAACCACATTGAACACCCCAGGTTAAAGGTGACAAAAGTAGTGTTTGGACCATTATTATTTTGAGCCAAAAATAATCTGCCCTCAGTTTCATTGTTCAAACAAGTCTACATTTGTATATTTGTCGTCTCCTTCTCCCTTTTCTGATCTCCCCAGTCTTATTTAAGCTTAATGACTTCTGAGCTGTTACCTCCAAACCCTTCTCGCTTTGAATTCCTATCCCTTCCTGAAGTTCAACTCAAGCGATTCTTGCCTCCTGAATCCTGTCTGCATCCTCGATTCCACGCTGATGGTGGTGGTGGTGCTGGAATAGGAGGAGTCTTGCACCCATTTGCACCTTTTTGGACCATTTATTCCTGTTTTGTTCCTGCAAATATCTTTCTTTTTAATTAAAAAATTTCCTTTGCTTATCCTTGGCTCTTTCCATTTCTGAAATATTTTTATGCATCACCCTGACTAGCAGAATAAGTGTCACAAGGACCAGCGGGCATGGACTACTCCTCCAAAAGGAGCTGTGTTGGAGGGGAGAGTCTATGCAAGGGAAAGGCTAGAGGATGCTCTCAAGCAGCGCCTTACCTTGGGTGGAGGCAGGCAGGTTCTGCTCCAGCATAGCAGCGAAGAGATGCATTGTCTCTATAAAATTGAAAAACAATAATAAAATGGACTAAAACTTGGTTTTATCACCATGCATCAGCAATTCATATAACAATGCAAACAATATCAGTGATAAAATACCCCCCCCCCCTTTGTATAGCACTGCTCACAAATATCTAATTCTTATTCCTGCCCCACACTGGTGATTTTTATCCTTATTATATTAAATGGTCTCTCCTCTCAGATCATGGGATTTTTCTTTTGACACTTGATCCTGGGCCAGTTTTGTCTGCCTGGTTCCCTCTTTGAAGGTCCCTCTGTGCAGTGGGAGGGACACTTTTTAAATGACATGGCATTTCCACCTATGGAGACAATAAAAATAACAGTAAATTTATTGGTCTGTGATGAGAAAAGAAAAAGAAGTACAAGTAGTCAGCCTCGTTATCATTCACACTGTCAAGGATCAATGACACTTTGCAATTGTATTAACTTGTTAATTCACTTTTACAAATGGGTTCTCTCCATTGGCTGCTGCTGAGTTCAATGGCAACAATTATTTGCCTTAACTACATTTGTACTCAATTCTCAGAAAATAATGACTTCTTACAAGCTCTTTAGGCCTTTTTGCCTTTATAATGGTCTTTGCAAAAAGGACATTCCCAATAGTCAATTTTTATGTAGCCAGACACCAATCTAGCTTTCATTGCTTAAGGGATTATGTGTATAGAGAAGATAGCAGGAGCATTTAATTCTTGTTTTTGTTCAACTTCCAGACAGATTAACCTGAAAGATAAATATTGACTAAAGCAAGGACTTACTGCCTTGATGTTTTGATTTGTGGAACTGGTGTCTCCTTGAAATCCACCTCACTAGCTTCCATGAAGGGTTGTTCTGCACTTCCTCTGTTCCTATTTGTAACCCACTTTCCAGCTGATGCTATAGCTGCATTCAATGCATATCCACAGATGGGCTAAAAGAGTTCAGTGTTGGAAGGTCGCCAAAGGCTATGTGTTCCATCCCTTAGCTAGATGCTTGAATGTGTTTTAACAAAATCTCGTTGAAATTTTCTTCAGTCACTGCTCGAATAGTTCCAGTGATAGAGACAGCATCACTCTCAGGTACATTGTATTTCACATTTTATGGTATAAGAGTATAGGCATTCTTTTTTATTTTGAGCTGGAATCTACTTCTTGTTTGTCCTCTTGGGTGACTAGAAAAAAGAAAATGAACACTTTCATGTTTGCGGGAAGTTTATTGGAATCTCAGCTGTTTCATTATATTCATTATATTAGGATACCAGGTGAAGGTGACCATGACTCTGGAAAGAGTGGAAAAATTCAAATCTGGGCTCCAGAGATGTTATAAAATGCCTGGTATTCTATGGGAGTAAGATACTTGGGGGAAATTATACTATATCTTTGTTTTCCTACTCTCAGATTAAATGTGTAAATATACAGCAAAAGCACAAAATGACAGCTGGCTGGGACAGGTAGTGGTTGTTGTCGTCATTGTGTGTATGTGTTTGTAGGGGGATTGCCAAAAGGAATGGGGAAACCCGAACCACCTTATTTTTGCGATTGGAGAAAAGTCTGCCGCCCCTCTCCCACCCACAGTTACATTGAGCAGTGAGAGTCATCATTATGTCTTTCATTTCAGAGCCCCAGTTGCCTCTATGAGCCAATGGCTTTGTCAACATCTACAGCAGGCTGTTCTTTCAGGGAAGGGATAGAAGCCACTAGAAGCAGTGGCTGATTGCCCCGCCTTCACTGAAGTTACCCATCCCTACTCCCACGGCTCTTCTCTCCTAAGAGAGGGTTGAAGAAGGCCCTTCAGGAGTAAGGGAAAGGGAGCCGAAGTTCACCTTTTATGGGGGATCATGAGCAGGACCTGAATTAAAGCCAGAGGTCAGGGAATGAGGCAAGACATGTGCCACAGTTCAAGTGTTACTGAAAGCCCTGCTGTTCGAAACCCTAAGACTTTTAGGGAAGTAAATCTCAAATGTGTCAAACATTTCAAGGCCTTGAACACATTTTCTCTCTCCAAGTCTCTGCCTCCTTGACTGTAAGATGAATAGATGGGAATGAGATGGAAACAAAAATTCTTTTCAGCCCTTACAGTCTAAGAATCTAAGTTTGGCATTGAATTTAGAGTTCAAAACCAGGTTTCAGCTGAGGGTGGGGTGAGAGAAACTGTGTTGTCATTAAAACCCTTTATAAAACCCTTTTGAAAATATTCACCCTGAACTTGAAAGTGATTTACTTCCTCAAACACTGGCAAAGCTTTCAAACCAAAGGACTTCTTTCCAGTGTGTAAGGTGGAAGAAACAGTGTGTAACAGACTAAAGTGAATACTTTATGTTTAGGTGGGTTTGAACACATCTAAGGTAACTTGTTACTTTGATAGAAAAGTGTTTCAGGGGGAGTTACAAAGATGAAGGCACAATTTTGTATAGCAGAAGTTTATGGAGTGGGTTTCACTAATTTGGATATTGTTTCAGAGGCAATACTACTCAAAGGAATCATATTCACTTAGAACAAAACCCATGGAAGCTATACAATTGAGCTTCAAGGATATTAAAACATTATTAGTGACCAGGAAGGAAAAATCAAAGAATCATCGATCCTCTCTTTTGGTGGATTGAATTTTATTATGAAATCTTTTATTATTATCTAATTCCCTGACCCTCAACACAGTCTGTAATTTTTCTGTTCACCAACATTATTAAACAATAGGAAGTGTTGGTTACTCAAATATTCCAGCCCATGGGGACCTGCCATATATGTCACACAATTGAAAATAATTTTTAAAAACGAAAATATGCTCTGGCACCTTATATTCATTCAGAAGAATTAGGGTGCTGCTAACAACAAGAAGAAGTAATTGATGTTAGATAGAAAAAGAAAAGAAAAGAAAAGAAAAGAAAAGAAAAGAAAAGAACCCTGAACAAAAGATATCCACTATAAGGTAGTTGAAATTGGGTACAGTAGTTGAGGAGCTATTGAGGGTTCAAATCAAGGCAAGGGTAGTAGAAAAGGAGGTGAGGAAACTAATTTGAAAGATACTTAGGAAATAAAATTCACTGGACCTCGTAATGTGGTAGAGAGGGCAGAGAAGGAGAGGTGAATGAGGAATAAGGATGTTTCTTAAGGTTTTTGCCTTGAAAGACTGGGTGAATGTTAGTACCACTCACAAAGGCAGAGACAATAGAGGAGAAAGCTTGCTTAGGGGAAAAGATGACAAATGTATTTTGACATTTTGCATTCGAGATATATATGGGCAATGTTGAGTTGAAATGCCTGGTAGTTAGATAAACATCTGCTTACATGGATCTACAGCACATGAGTGACAATGAGAGTTACAGGAGCAGATAGGATTTCCAAGGGACACTGCAGGATGGCAAAATAGCCAGGGTGGTATTCCCATGGTCACTCCATTAAGGAGATAAAATAGGGCTGATCACAGTATTAAGAGAAAAACCTGAAAAAGGGAAGTTAAGGGGAAAAAGTTTTCTAGAAGAATGGAAGTATAAATATCCAGAAGGAACAATAGTGAAAATATTCCAGAGACTCAAGCAAATTAATGACCTGTAAAGTAGCTCTTGGAGGGGAGCACCTGTTTTCCAGGCCCCTAGGCTCTGTGAGGGGCAGTTTACCTATATACTTTACACATATCTCCACATATCTTTCTTGGGTCCTAGGTAAATGCTATTGGTCCAGTTTTCCTGATTGCAGCTTCTCTATAAACAAAACTGGTCACTGGCGTAGAATGGGATTTGTACTTGCTTTTTTTGTTCCACCTAGAATAGTGAGACAGAGACCTGGATTACATGTGCCAGCCCTGAAGACTCAAAACTGCCCTCAGATCGACTGGTACCGAGGACATAGGAAGTTTATAGGTGCATTTGGCTGTCACATTGAAGCTGTATTTCTTCAATGTTAGCGTCTTCCTTTTTTCTTTTTTCTCTTTTGTTGTGGAACTCAAACAGGGATGAGGAGTGCTATTCATTGTGCCTCACCAAACCCTGCAACAATAAACAGTAAACTTGGCAAATATGGTCTCCTTGATCGCGGTGTGAGCAGTATTGGCTAGATTTCAGAGTGCTGCTGGGTGACAGAGGAGATGTAATGCCACGGGGCAGCTTTTTTTTTTTTTTTAACATTATAGGCCAAATGTTTGATTAGATGCCGGTGAAGGGTCCAAGCTGAAGATTTAAGAGAGAAGAAGAGGGAATAGGGATCAACCAAAGTCTCTGAGGCTTTGGGGTTGAAATTTTGGACAGCGTTTGGAAACAGGTCCTGGGGGAGAGAGGAATAATTCTTCTGTTGTCAAAAGGGCAAAGAAAATGATAGGCCTGGCTGAGATTAGTGGTTTGTGGTCTTTTGGGGAGTTAATAGAGGCAAGAAAGCAGGTAACTGGAGGGGTAAGGGAGTTGACACATCTTCACGAATCTCTGTAATAGGTTACAGAATGCAGAACTGCAGCATTGAAAAAGACTTTGGCAATTGTTGGATCATTTGTTCCAATTCTTCACTTCTCTTGAAAGTACACTGATGCGCTTTGCTATGTGATTGCAGTGCCTTTCCACTGTGGGTCGAGTGTGCCTTCCATCGATATTGGACTTGGCCATGTGACTTGCTTTTGACAATGGGATGTTGGTAGCTGTGATGTGAGCAGAGGCCTTACATGTGTACTTGTGTAATTTGGCTTGATTACCATGAGGCAAGCCTGCCCTGGATGGCCATTGTTCCTTCAACCTGGGCCCCACCTATACCATATGAACACGTACCAAGCAGAAGTGGTCTCAGTCCAAAGGTGTGGATTGTAGAGAACACCCATTTAAGGAGATGGCCCAGGGCAGGTCAAGTGTTCTAGCCTGGTCTCAGGTACTACTCACAATAAGTCTAATTATTCTTCTGCAAGGGTCCTTCTTATGTTTGAAGACTCATTCCTCTAAGACATCTCTCTTTCAGGTTAGATATAATCAATTAGTATTTGACTTCTATTCCCTCATTCTTCCACAAGTCTTATTCTTCAGGGGCTGAAAAGTTAATGACTACATTTGCCAGGCTTCCTTGAAGCTAGGATTTTGGTTGCAGGATAGACTGTTTGAATGAGATGTACTAGTATAATATTTGGAAGGCGGAAGAGAGACAGAGTCTATTTCGAGCTGGCCAGCCAAGTTCACGAGGGTTAGACGCTATTCATTGAGCAGAGTCAGCGTCCTCTGCCTAGTTAGCAGCCCCATGAATGTTTCGCAGTGGTGGCAATGACAGTAATAGTTTCCTGATCTCTGGGTTGTGTGATGGTGGAAGGTCTTCCACGTGGCTAAGTGGTACCTTCTTGACTTGATGCTCGGGCTTCTAGCTTTTCAACATTTCTGTGTGCACTGAATTCCTTGAATTAATTCCTTGTCTGCGTGAGCTGTCTAGAGTGATTTTTATTGCTGACACTGAACCCTGACTGATTTGCAATCTACCCCTTTCTCCTTCCAGTACTCTGTTGGAGTATATAGGCTTCAGTGCTAATCAAAGTGTGGTCTCTGGTTGTCCATGCATGTGTGACCAATTTGCATCAAAACGTCAGTCAATGGAGTCATTAGCACACTTTTCATCTGAGTCGTTTCTTTGGTTTTGGTAGTGAGCTTTCTCATGGAAGGGAGCAGCATGTGAATTTACGTCCTGGCACAGGCCCCTGACCTGGTTGTGGATGGCACTGTAAGTAACACTGGTTTACTCAAAGGCCACAGGCTCCGCACGTAAGATTTTCTTCCTCTAGGCATTAAAACTGCTTCTTGTTTTGTTTTTATTGATAATTACAATTTTACCCCAGGGAGTGTGTGTCTCCTGGGGTTGCATTATCCATCTGTAATGGAAAATTTCTTTTAAAATTATGTGATTTTTTTCCGAAGTCATTTTTGTTTTCCTTTTGAAATATTCCTTTTTAAAAGTAATTACTTATTTCATTAACAAAGCAATGCATGCCCATGATGAAATAAATGTTTCAGCACTTTCATTAAACTTTAAGCACGGGTAATATATGAAAAATAAAAATCCCTTTATCTCTCAAGCTGCTTAAGCCAACTTCTCTGAGGTAACCAATGACAATATCTTTGTTTAAAAAGTTACTGATTTTACAGTGGATAGCCTTAGTTAGTAAGATGCTTCGTAAGTGTTAACACCGCTCCTCTTAGGTTTTTGGACTTGGAACATCTTAGAGATGAGCTCAGACACTAAAGGGAGAAGTCCTCCTCCATTAACAGATATTTATCAGATATTGATCAGATATTGAAGGCAAATACCTCAAATGTGCAGAGGCTGAGGGGCACAGAAACTGTGGTTATATTTTTAACAATTACTGTTGGTAATAAACAGGTTCTTTCTGTTTTCTCAGTGCATCTCTATGACTATATGTAATCTCCCATTTGAAAATAACACGGGAGCTCTCAGTCTGAGGTCTGTTAGGAGTGAGAATCCTGTCCCAAATGACCTCGCTTGCTTCATGATAGGCCCTGAGCACAGGTATCCCTTGTTAGTTTTCAGAAGTTGATTTAAAAAAAAAACAACGGCTTTATCGAAGTATAATTTATATCATAAAATTCATCTATTTTAAGTGTAAAGTCCAGTGATTTTTAGTAATTTATGGAGCCATCATCGTAGTCCAGCGTTAGAAGTGTAGAGGGAGTCAGGGCCGACACCAAGGACGAAATGAAATGTTATCTGCCCTGCTGCAGGTGCTGAGACGCTGCCTGCCCTGACTAATGCTGTAAATGTTTCTCTCCCACTTCTGTAAGCCCCTTTGTGCCACATCTATACTACGCCTCCCAATACCCTCCCCTGCTTAGCCCAGCATAAAAGGAATGCGGGGCTATTGTTCTGGGCTCAGAATTTGGAGTTTGTCTCCTCTGGGCCCGTGCACGTAAATAAAGATCGTGCTCCTAACCCCTCAGTGTCTGGTCGTTTCATTTTTCCGTAACAGAAGGTCTCCATTACTCCCAAACACACCTTGTGCCTGTTTGCGGTCCGTCCCGGCTTCTGCCCCCAGCCCCAGGATAACACTATTACTTTATGTTGTTCCGGTTTGCTTTTTTTAAAAGATGGTTTTTCTGAAGATCTGAGTCACTCTGATTCACACAAGATTTTGGAGAGTGCATGAGATCAGATTTCTTAGTATATTGCCACCATGGTTGCTGCTGGGTCCCCAGGGATGGCAACCGGCTTCTTGTTTGTTCCTCTGAGAACTCCCAGTTCCCTTGGAGAGAAATAGGACCAGAAGGCAACTTGCTGGGGAACGTTATCAGTCAGGGTCCAGTCAGGAGACAGAAGCCACTCCAGTTATTAGAGGATATTAAAAAATGGAACAGTCAAAGAACACTACAATACCACAGAAAGGAGCAACAGCAGGAAAAGGCTACCAGCTTTTGTTTGGGGAAGTACAGGAAAACATTGGCCTTATTAAAACCTACAGGTTTGGAGCAGGGTCTCTCTGGGGCTCTAACACAAGCCTCTGAGAAGGTGGCCAACAGTTGAACCTTGTGTCCCTGAGAGAATTCGATAGCACTGGTCTGCGACTGTTAAACAAAACAAAACAAAAAAAAAACTTGCAAACTGGATCCAGCTGTATTCAACTTCTGCTGTTGGAACAAGTGCTGCTCCCAAGTGTTGCTAATACGATGCTAATGGAACAGGAAACCAGATGGAGTCGGGGACACACAGGTTCCTTCTTTCCCCTCCGGACTGTCAGTCTTCTCTGGTGCCCTGGTTGGTGGGTTTATCGGGGAGCAGATGGCAAAGCAAAAAGGTGCTTTGGAGTCCCAGTACCAGCCCCAGCACTGCAAAGCTGAGTCAGGAGGATGGATCTCCAATTGAGATGAACAACCTAATTAGTGACACAAGGTTCTCAAAACCAGATCTGTCTGATTTCAAAGCCTGTGTGCTAAACCACCATTAATTTTATGTTTATATTCTACCTCTAACTTATCAAGTCCCAAATGCCTATATAATTCAGTTACTGAATACCTGAGTTTTGTGAATCAGAAAATACAGTTTCACCCTTTGCAGATATAGCTTTCGTTTCATAGATTTTCTCCAATTTTCATCCAAAATTGCCAACTTGGAATCACATTTTTTAACTTAAGTCCAAATTCTCCTTGATATTCCAAGTTTCCACAAAATTTTCCTAGCGCGATCCTTGGCTATCAGAAGAGACAGTATGTACATTTGACACCTTGTCATTAACAGCTACCAATTCAAAGGCACTGGATGGGTGAGCATGGATATGTTCTTGTGTGTTTTGCAGGAGACATTGTTCCCCTTTCTCACAGTATCCTTTGTAAAGGATGATAAATGCAGATCATCTGTCGCTAGGCTGTTTGGGAATTTCATTTTCTTCTGATCTCTGAATAAGGTGAACTGAGTTTTTCCCCTCCATTATTTTTTTCTCACACTCTACATGTTTTTTTTATACAGACCCCCTTCATAATGCATCTTCCGGTGAGGATGGAAAGTGTGAAGGCTCGAGAGTGTTGCCACAAGTATTTCAGTCATCCTCATGCCTGGCAGAGTGATCAACAAATATTTGTTGACCAAATATATGCATGAATAAATAATTTTCCCTTCTTTAATTTGAAAAGTTTCAATTTCTCCTGAAATAACTTACCTTTCTGTTGTCTTGCTGGGGATATTAGAATTCAAAAGTTGAAGCCCAAAGTGAGTGAGTTAGAGAGTGTGTGTGTGTGTGTGTGTGTGTGTTTTAGTGGCAAGTAGTCTAGGCTTGCTTTATTTTCTGAAGTCCATTTCGCAACTTTGTTATTGGTTTGAAAAACCAATGACAAATGTTTTGGCTTAAAATGTTTGGGAGGTACAACTCAATAAAAAAAAGGAAACAACCCAATTAAGAAAATTGGCAAAGCACTTGAATAGACATTTCTCCAAAGATGTAATAATGGCACATAACCTTATAAAATGCTTAGCATTATTTGTCATTAGGGAAATGAAAATCAAAACCACATTGAGATACCACTTTATACCTATTAGGATAGCTATAATTAAAATAAAGCCAATGGAAAATAACAAGTGTTTTAAGGATGTTGAAAAATTGAAACCCTTGTGCATTGCTAGTAGGGAGATAAAATGGTATAGCAGCTGTGGAAAAGAGTTGAGCAATTCCTCAGAAAATTAAAAATTATCCTATGACTTAGCAATTTCACTTCTAGGTATGTATGCAAGAGAATTAAAAACAGGTGTTAAACAAAAACTTTTACATGAATGTTCAGATTATCCACAGTGTCCAGAAAATGGTAACAACACAAAAAGTCCAGCACCTGATAAATGGACTTTCATTAATGCCGGGAAGAGCGGAACTGGGCCTGAGTGTTCAGCTGGTTTACCTCATGACAGTCATGCGGGTTGTTAAAATGCTTGTTGGCAATTATCTGAGGACCTGATTCTTTTCCTTGTCCTGGGATTTCTCACAATCAAGAAACCAGAGTTACTGCATGGCACTACTGGGAGCCTCTAAGTCCCTGAGCCAGTGCCCTGGCCAGTGCTGTTCCTGATGGCTTGCTGCCTGTGCGATGCTGTTTTCTGAGTATATCGGATACCATCCCTGGATGGGACGCCCCAGGGTTGAATCTTTAAGGCCTGTGTCTCTCATCCTAATTCTCTGAGTGTTTGTATTCCCCAGTTAGAAAGTCCATCCATTGTTCCTGTTATTCCACCGAAGCACCCTAGTATTTAGGATACCAAGTTTTGACCTTTAATCTGAGCAGGGAGTTTGTAAGTCTCTTATGGTTTTATAGTCTTGACAGTGAGAAAAAAAGAAATTCGATTGGTTACTCTAAACCACCTGTTTTCCCTTGTAACTAGGCTGAGGATGAGGAGAAATAGTTTGAAGACCATCACTTTCAAATGTTGACTCTCCTATCTCTGTCACCAGGCATCCTCAGGCAAAGATTCAAAGACAGTCTCTTACAGCATTTAAAAAAATCCTTTCAGTCCTTTTTGATTCATGACTTCACATTTCAAATAGCCCTCAAACGTTAATAAAAACTTGTAGACTCATGGTATCACCTCTATGGTTTTTCTTTGCAGTGGTTTTATTTTCTAAGAAATATTTAGTTTGATGGCATCAGCTAAAATTCTGTGTAGAAAATGAATAAACAAGCAAAATAATAGTTAGAAATTGTTATCATGATTTCTTTTCTAGTTCAGTTTTCTTTTTACCATAATAGTTGGTGCTGTTTTTTACTAGTCAATAGTAAATGTGGTGTTCAAGGACACCCATCTTACTGTGGACTGAAATTTCTCCATGCAAGCAGTGGAAAAACATGTTGGACTATAGGCAACAGTGATGGTCAAGTTGAGTCACTGGAGGAGGTGTGGGGATGGGCGAGGACTGGTTGGGGCATGGATAGTTTAGTTCCAGCTTCCACCAAATTGACAGATCCCCAGATCTCTGGGAACCAAAACATGGAGATGACCAACTTCCTAAGATCAAGTAGTTTTTGCTCAGGATTAAAAAATAAAAATGGAACAAAGGAAAAAAATCTCTTCCTTTTCTTCCATCTTTTGTTAGCTGAGAGGTATGTCAATTGGTTAATTATTTTACAGTCCTTAAGTATTGAAAAGAATTTGCTTGCCCTCCTAAAAAATATTGAACAAAAGGGAAAACTCTTAATGCCAAATAATTTCTATTTTCTCACTGTACATTCTAGAGAAGATTTTAATTGATACTCAAATTATGGTGAAAACTGCCCAGTATCTATTGTCCCTTTTTCCTTAATGAAAGATTACAGATTTTAAACTGGAACATTGCTTTCTAGCTAAAAGACTAAAATTTCCAGCCTTCCTTTGTTGTTAAGTGTGACTAAGCTTTGACCAATCGGTGTAATGAAAAGTATTGTATGGGCATCAATAACAAGGATGTGCCTTTCTTGTCTCTTCCCTTCTATCCTTCTGCCTCTTCCTGGAATGAAGATGTGATAACAGGAGCTCTAGCAGCTATCTTGGGCCTTTAGGATAAGGACCAGATATAAGGGACAGCAGAGGAGGATGCTGGATGGTCCCCGACCACTTTGTGGAAATGCCAAACCATCCCCACAGTTGACTACCTTCAGTCATTTATTTTTAAAATGTGAATGAAAAATAAAATTCTATCTTGCTTAAGCCATCTGTATTATAAATTTCTTTGTTACTCAGAGCTAAACTAATTCTAACTAATTCAGTTGTCCATTATTACTTCTACCTTGAGGGTCTAGGCTTTTATTATGTCCTTCTGTTGCTCTATAGCATCATATCCTTGTTTATTTATTTAATAAGTGCTCATTGAATAGTACCATATACCAGGCACTGTTTTGGACACTTCAGTGGTTAGCAAAAAAACAAAACAAAACAAAACACAGTCTCTACCATTTTGAGCTTACTGCCTGGTGGAAAACAAAAGAATAAAATGTGAGGAATATTATGTTTCCCACTTTTATATCTTTATCCCTCTTCTGACTACATTGAATTATTTTTCAATTTGTGTCATAAAGTTAGAGGGAGGGGCCATATAACCTCACCACTTCTCGAGATATAACTACACTGGCACATAGAATTTCAAAATAAGAGTTCTCCTGACTTTGGCTACTTTCTTTCCACATAAGATTTTAGAAAATCCTATATGAAATGCCAGTTTTAACAGCCAATGGGTCTCCTACCTGAGGACTGTCTTCCCTATTATAGTGTGTGTATGTACATGCACATGCGTGGGTTCTGGTTTCTTTGCTCCTTTAGTGATTTAACAAATGCTAGGACCCCTCCCCCACCCCGCCTCCCTGTTTGCACCTTGTTTCTGCTAAAATCCGTATTTGTTCTTTAGTCGCTTTTTAAGTGGCCTTCAAACATGCTATGGCTTTCCTAATTAGATATTAACTAATCTATATGTTGTTAGAATGATAACCCAAGAGTTGTCTCTCACTCAAGGTATCTGTCAGAACCATAACAGAAGCTATGGGACCTCTCCTCTTTATGACTCCATCGGCCGCGTAAGTTTTCAGAGCCACAGCAGATCCACACCTGGAGTTGCTCCCTTGTTCTTTCTCACTGATGCTGTAATTTTGGATGCATATAGATACCTTTCCCATAACTCCTCATGCTTTTGGTTTACTCATTTCTTCACTGATCTGACCTTTGATTTCAGTCTTTCTTCATGTATCCCCTCCTCCACTACATCACATCTCCTAGTCTGCTGGTGTTGACTCTGATTGTAATGACTTTCATCTGCCTGGACAGCACTTATGGGGTCAAAGGTGTGGTTGATTCCCTTTGACCAAATTCCTGGGCTATCTGCACCCCCCACCCCCACCAAGAGTGGTACTTTAAAAGGCACTAGAGTTTTGTGTGGCATTTTTCATTTAGACAAAAATATTTTTTTGCCATTATACATTATTTTTGGGCCCTTGGCTTTAATAATTCTTTTATCACACTTAGGATCATTTCAGAGCTTTATTTATTGAAATCCAAAGAATATTCTTTTTTAAATAGCAAGTTGCAAGAGGTGAGAAGCAATATTTTGTCCATGAAATCAACTTAAGAGAGAACAGTTGGTGTTTATTTTTAAAGACAGGAAATGTTTTATTGACTTCAAAAAGTTTAGTCCCTGCTGAAACAATCAGAAAGAAGCAATGGCACTGGGTCCATTAAATTCAAGACACTATAAATTTTAGCTATTGGCACAAACATTAAGTATCTTGATATGTAGAGCCACAGTCTGATAATATTGCTAAATTTGGTTCATCCTGACAAGGTATTGAGAAATTCATGAAATTTATGACATGTTAGGGCAATGTGATATGTCATTTAATTGATGAAAAATCCATCCTACTTGAATCGTGTTATGAAAACTGCTAGCAAAGAAAAAAATCCAAAATTCTAGGAAAGATGGGTGAAAGCTTTGTAGACAAATACTAGTTAGGCTGCAGCAATTCTTTCAAAACATCTGTCTCTTCTCTTAGAGCAGTGCAAGTTGTTAGTTTTTATATTCTTGGGCTCATAGAAGGACCCTTAGAGGGGCTGATGGCTTGGCCATCCAAAACGGAAAGCCTAGGGTTGCCTTTATTTTTAAGCAATTCTCTATGTACACACATCCGAATTCTTCCAGTCCTTATAGGAGCATAAATAAACAGAGGCAGAATCCGTGGTTATGAAAACAGATTTTTGAGTCAGATTTACCTAGCAAATGACAGAGATGTTTTGCAAATCTGGATGTTTGTTGTAGTGTATATACCACATTTTCTCTCTAATGAAATTTAGATACTCTCTAAATTTCACTTTGTTTTCCCTTCAGATGCCCTCTCTCCAATTGCTCTCTTCTCCTCATTATGGGTCATATATTCCTGTTTCATTACATGCCAAAATAATTTTATATTGGATGCCAGGTATTGTGAATTTTACCATATTGGGGGTTGGATATTTTTCTATTTTTATAAATATCATTAAGCTTTGTTATAGTACATAGTGAAGTTACTTTCAAATAGTTTGATCTTTTTGGGTATGGTGAGACCAGGGCAGTCTGTAGACTAGGGCTGTTTTCTGCCACTACAGGGGTACCATCTTTCTAAATACTCTACCCAAAGCCCATGATTTATGAAGATTCTTTATTTTGACTCATGATATGAGAATGATTTCTTGTCTCTTGTGAACACCCTAAGTTGTTCTTTCTGATCTATTTAGGTGATTTTTCTCAGGTAGTTTCTTCACTTGCATGGACTCAGCTAAAGACTTAAGTGGGCAAGGGAGCTTTGCAGATTTCTGAAGTTCTCTCTTTGTGTAGCTCTGTCTTCTCTGGTATTCTACCCTGTAACCACTGACTGTTGTGACATACCCAGACAACATATTCCATCTCCTCAAATCTGTTGGAGAAGGTCATCAAAAGGACATGAGCGCTGGGTGACCCTAGACCTGGACTTGGGCAATAGGAGGCTCCTTGCCCCCTCCCTGTCCTTGAATGTATGTTCTATTCACTGTTGCTATAAAAGGAGCCACTCAAGGATGTAGCTTTAGCTTAAAGAGAGCAATGTGTTGTTGGGATTATCTGGATGGTATATGTGACTGAACCCTGTGAGGGCCTCTATATAAACTCTAAGATTCTCATAGGTGGAAAGGATGATCTACCTGTCTTGTAGCACCCAAGAAAAGTCTCATGTGTAAGATCTCTCACTTTTTTTAAAAAAAGATTTTATTAATTTACTTTTTAGAGAGAGGGGAAGGTGGGGGAGAAAGAGAGGGAGGGAAACATCAATGTGTGGTTGCCTGTCATGCACCCTCTCCTAGGGGCCTGGCCTGCCACCCAGGCATGTGTTCTGACTGGGAACCAAAACAGAAACTATTTGGTTTGTAGGTTGACACTCAATCCACTGAGCCACACTAACCAGGGAAGATCTCTTGCTTATCAGAGAGATCTATCACCTACCAATCCAGAGTGACCTGCCTCTTTGTTCTCTTCTTGCCCTCTATATATGGGGTCCAGTTTCAAATTTCTGGTGACTTCAGAGATTGCATGCTAACAAACTCAAGGAGAGCATTGGTACCTCCTGGGTCCTCTCTTCCTGTACTAACTGTCTCCAGACAATAAGTTAGGGGTGCTCATAAGCCTCACCTTATTATTTCCCTCTCCCAAGGATCTTTGTCCTATGCTGCCTGACGTCCAATGTCTGAAAACCAATTTTCGCCTTTTTTTTTAAAGTAGTTGTTTCAAGCGGAAGGGAAAATCCAATTCCTGTGACTCTGTCTTGTCCAGAACCAGAAGCCATTGCTTCAAGGATCACAGCAGGTAATTTCCCTGAGCAGGGTCTCTAACTAAACAGGGGTCTTACCTCAGGGTCCTGGTGTCTCGGAAGGATCAAAGACGTATGAACTCAATCAGTATAAATTCAGCTCTTACACATGCAAATACACTGCCACACTAGTTTTATCTCTTCACTCAGTCATGTTCCCAGATTGTGTTCCTGAAAAATTTGTTCCTTGGTTTATTAATTCATCCATCCATCCATTTATCCATCCATCCACTGACTAAATATTTTTCACATAATAAAACTCACTCAGTTGTTGCAGAACAGCAGAGAATAAGACTGACTCAGTAACTTCCTTCTGGAACCCTATGTTCTAGTTGAGAAAAGTAGTTGGTAATGATGCATATGGTTACTTGTGATAGATGCTATGAAGGAAAAGCAAAGGAAGCTGTGAGAACACATGAGTGGGGGTCCAACCTGATCTGAAGAAGTAGAAAAGTTTCCCTAAGGAGGTGACATATAGTATAAGCTGGGACTTGCAAAGAGGTGATTAAAGATAAAGCTATTTTTATCTAAAGGGCCCACACTATTTCAAAAAAATATTTTATTGAGCATTTAACAGAAACTATAGAGTCTGATAATGAAAGCACTACAGTTTTATTATCCAAGAAGACTTAGCTCAATTACAGAGAAAAACAGTAAAATGGAAAATGCATATCAAAACTTTATGAAGTCATTAGACATAGATTAGAAATTAGTGGTTAAAATATTAATAGTGATGAATTTTGGAATGTGGGGCTCTGGGTGATTTTTCTTTTTTCTACATTTCTGTTTTCTCCTGACAAAAACCTGTGTTGCTTTCATAATTACAAAAGAAAAAAATAAAAAGGAGGAAGAGAAGAAGGAAAATATGAAGTATACTATAGGTGATATTCTTTTAAAAAAGTTTTTGTTTTATAATGGTTTTTTTAATTTAATGAGAGGGGAGGGGAGGAAGAAAGAGAGGGAGAGAAACTGTGTGTGTGAGAAACATCGATCAGTTGTCTCATGCACTCCCCAACCGGGGACCTGGCTGGCAACCCAGACAAGTGCACTGACCAGGAATCGAACGACAGCCTTTCGGTTTGTGGGACAATGCTCAACCCACTGAGCCACCCCCAGTCAGGTCCAGGCGCTATTCTTTAACGGGTATTTCACAAACGTATCCTTGCAGTACCACACTGTGACATTATGTGTCATGTGGCAAAACATCGATGTTGTTTCCAAAGACATTCTTAAGCTGATTAAATGAACCATTTTAGAAAACAAGCATTTAGAGAACAAGTTCAAAAGGAGATTTTGTCTTCAAGTTCCGTAAAGTGTGAAACCTGCCTTAATGCTGGCCTTGAAGGGCATGGGTAGATGTGCTTGGTAAGCTGGCGAGTGAGCTCGGTCGTGCACGCCTGTCTCGGCACACGGGCAAAGCTTGTTGGCACGTGGAAACCATGGCAGCGCTGGTACTCGGGGAATGGTGCAGCGTGGTCCAAGGCAAGGAGAATGGGCAAAATCTCTGTGAATGGTACTTTTTTTCACACTCAGAAGCATAACTTTTCTAAGCTTAGAGCTTTTAAACTACATGTACATTTTTAGAGCTCTGCATGCAGACCTCTTGTGTGTCCCCAACTGGAGGAATGTAGGACCAATTTGGAGTTTTGAATTATTTATGTATTGTGCTTATGACGAGAGTAATGGGTTTTGGGGTCATTTTAACTTAGTTTTTAATCTTATATTGACATCAGTCTCATTCGTAGGATATTACAATACCATTTGTAATTCATGGAGGAGAGTGGGCTGGCGTTACTCAGCTCAGGAAGGGCCATGCCTTTCATTACATAATAGGTGTTATTATTAGCAGAGTTGAATGTTTTTGAATTTTGGTGGCTGTAATGATATCAAGGGCCACATCTTAAAGCTCAAAGCCTATAGGCATAGATGGAAGTTTGTTCATTCCTGCCCAAGATTCTTGCCATCAATTTCCTTAGGTTTATAAAAGCTTTTATTTGATATCAAGTGGCATTTTTGGAAAGAGTACTGTATATTGTTTTTAAATGGAACCCAATAGGATTTTAAAATTTGAGATAAAATGTGTATAACATAAAATTAACCATTTCAAAATGTACAATTCAGTGCCGTTTAGTACATTCGCAATGTTGTATAGCTATCACCTCTATCTAGTTTTGAAACATTTCATCATCCTGGAGAAAATCCTGTTTTCAGTAAAACAGTCACTTACCATCCTGTCCTTCACACTAATTCACTCCATGTCTCTATGGATTTAGCTATTTTGGATATTTTATATAAGTGGAGTCATATAATACATGGCCTTGTGTGTATGCCTATTTCCACTTAATGTGTTTCTGAGGTTCATCCATGTTGTAGCATGTATCAGTACTTTATTCCTTTTTATGAGTGAATAATATTCCATTGTATGGATATAATCACATTTTGTTTATCCATTTATTAGTTTAATTGTATTTACCTTTGGTAATTGTGGATAATGTTACTATGAAAATCCATGTTCAGGTTTTTGTTTGAATAGTGTTCTCAGTTCCTTTGGGTATATACCTAAGAGTAGAATTGAAGGGACTTGTGGTAATTAATTCTGTGTTTAACTTTTTGAGGAGGGTCCAAACAGTTTTCCAGAGTGGCTTCTTCATTTCTATTTCTACCAGCAGAACCCATAGGATGTTATATGTTCTTTGTTTAGCCATATGTTTGACATATTCTCCACCGATAATAGATTGTTTGATTGAAGCTTTAATTCTAATAATAGTCATTGAAAACATGCATATGCAGGAAGAGAAGAAGAAAGGCACAGCCCAAGGAAGCTCTTGAATTACGTTCAGCTGACTGCATAGTACCTAAGATAGGAACATGTGTTGCAGAACAGCTATTCATTCTGAACACAGAGAAACAAGGTCACTAGAGGTGGAATGGCTTCAGGGATAAGAAATAGAATTTCCTCAACCAATTGGTTATTGGCAGAGTTAAGACTTAGACTGAGGTCTTGCCACTTGGAGCCCATTATTCTCTGTTCTTTTCCCTACACTATGTACTTAATCCATTGTTTTTGTGGGACTAATTCTCAAATTATGGTTTCCTTCTTTTGCTCAGAAATCTTCTTAGGAAAGTGATGGGTTTATCATCTAATCAGAGCCAGGCTTTACTTATCCATTTATTTCTTTAGGCATTTATTCTACAGGTGCTCAAGGAATGCTAATATGTACCAGAGACTTTGCCAAGAGCTAAGGATATAGCAGTAAACAGCCATGGGACCATCTTCAGAGCTAATAGTCTAGTAGTATAGATGGCCACTTGACAAACACTTGCACAAAGAGTGAGTTATAATTGGGCTAAGTGCTGTAAAGAAGAGGTACATTGTGCTCTGAGAATTCACAGCAAAGGGACCTGCACTATTTCAGTAGTTGAGTGTGTCAGAAAAAGCACTTAAGTTTATAAAATCTAATGTGGTTTGATTTCACGGTCACCTGGAAGACTCTCTTAAGCCTCAAAATTCTTCTTTCATCTGCTCATTTATGTTAGGATTTTAAGATTTGATGTTCCAGTTCTATATTTTCTTATATACAATTACATTTAAAAATATATTAAAATTAAAAATTTTATTTGTAGGCTCCCTAATGTGACCTCATTTGCCACCATTGGTCATCTACTATAATCCAAACATGATTGCTGTAGGTGTTCGTGGCTTTTCTGTCATTAGATTGCATGAAACAGAACATTTCACCTCAGAACAGAGGTATGTCACCCACACAGCAGCAGGGAAGAAAAAGGCAATGGTGCAAGCTGGGGGAGAGGAATGGGGAAGACGGCAGTGCTTGAGAAAATAGAAGTGATGCAACTTGAGATAAGAGGGAAGACAGGAGTAAAGGTGGCCTCAGAGACGGAGAAATAGCTGGAAAATCAGGAAAGCTGGAATCTGATGACAGGCAGCTCCACCCTCTTAGCAGAGGCCAAAAGAAATTCTCTCCTTTTTCATTTGTTCCATTTATTTCATTTATGAATAATTTAGATACAAAAGCTGTATCATGGAATAAGAGGGGGTCCCCTGAATAAAGTCCAGCTCTTCCCTGATGGCTGGATCATGAGCATAGTTGCTGTTTTGAAGTTTTAAATTGCTTTTATCTTTGTTAAGAGGTGGAGGTTTGAAGTCCTCTCTTGGCTTATCATCCTTTTCTTATGTTTTACAAATTTACATGTTTGTAAAGGTACTGCTTAAAATTACAAGGTAGGTTTTTTTTCACAATGAGAAGATTAAATATTTTGTCTGAAACTATGAGATCTGTCCAGAAGGTATTCAGATGGCTGAAAACTAGATTCAGCCATCTAGTTCTCAATGTGAAAACTATAGACATTAGTTGAAGAAGATACAAGAAACATTGTACAAACATAGGACAATGATGCCTCAGTCCCCTTCAAAGTAGGCACCTTGGGACCTCACACAGTTCTCCCAATAGCCATCAGCTGCCCTGTCGTATTTTCCTGAATCTCATCGATGGTCTGAAATCACTTCCTTTTCAAAGGTGATTTTAGTTTGGGGAAAAGCCAGAAGTTGCAGGACACCAAATCTGGCCTGTAAGAGGGCTGAGTCATCTAGGTGATTTGATGTTTTGCCAAAAAACTCTGCATGAGACATGATGCATGAGCGAGCATGTTGTCATGACGAAGCTGCCAATCACCAGTTGCCCACAGCTGCAGCCTTCTGAGTCATCCAAATAGTTCCTATGGAGGAACATTCAATCTTAAAGCAAAATTTGTTGCAGATTCATCGGTCTACTCGCTCAGTCATTTTGAATGTGACGGCCACACAGTATGCATGCTCACTCAGTGGCATCTACCACCCCACTGACTAGAACAGTGAAGTCATCATTGTTCGTGCACGTGTATTCCAGGCCACTCACTTGGTTGCCAGGTTACATCAATGTGGCGCAAACCATTCTTATTATATTAACAATGGCTGGACTTTTCCGGACAGACCTTGTATATGTGACTATTTATGGTTGAGCCAGCATATTTGGAGACCTTGCTAGCTTTTATTTTCTTTGTGGAGGAAAAGATCGTGGTTTGGAAAATGATGCTTTCTTTATATAAATTTCATACTTACAATGATTTGTGCCCACGAACTTTTTTTTTTGGTGGAAAATTCCATTTTTTCTGTCTGTAGTCATTGGCAAAAATGTGAAAATGCTGAGACTAAAGGGTTTATCTTCTCCCTCCCAATGGAAGAAACACCAAAAACAAACTGGACTTAGTTGGACATGATTCAAATGTAATGTCTGTATTAGTTTGCTAGGACTGTTGTAACCAAGTACCACAACCTGGGTATCTCAAACAACAGAAATGTATTTTCTCTCCTTTGTGGAGGCTATAAGTTTGAGATTGAAATATTAGCAGGGTTGGTTCATTCTGAAGGTTTTGAGGAAAGAATCTGTTTGAAGTCTTTCTTCTTGGCTTGTAGGTGACTATCTCCTCTCTGTCTTCACGCCGTCTTCCCTCTCTAAGTGTCTGTATCCAAATTTCCTCTTATAAGGATGCCAGTCATGGTGGATTAGGACACACCCTAACGATGCCATTCTAACTTAATTACTTCTTTAAAAATCCTGTCGCCAAATAGAGCCACATTCTGAAGTACTGGGGAATTAGGACTTCAACATATGAATATCTTTAAACATATGGATGACACAATTCAGCCCATAACAGTGTCCTGCACATTATTCAGATATAATAGCCTGGAATTTACTGAGATATCAGACCACATTATTTTGCAATTATTCTGTTGGGGTCTTGGGTTAAGACTATGATCAGGGCTTCTCACGTAGCAAGGCCCACTATCCTGGAAGATGCTGCTCCAGAGACAAAAAAGAAAATCAAGAAGTCAGGAGAACACCTGGAAGGAGGGTAAGTCTCATTTGCCTCTGAGCTCCAGGGAAGATGGACCTAGACTTTGGGTTGTAGGAGTGCATGGAGCACACAGTGGGGGATGAGGTGGAGGCAGTCTTTCAGAGGCAGGTTGGGAGCTAGACACCGAGGCACCCTCAGATACACCATTGAGTAGAATGTGGGCCCCATAGACTCTTAGAATATCACATTTAGTACCAAGAATATGTTACTAGATATAATGCCCTTTCCTTCTTTTATGCCTAAACTATCAATAATTTGCTAACAATTCAAGCTGGGTCTCAGGAAGGATTCTCTTTCAGACTTGGACCTGTGGCGGCACAACTTTCCAAATCTCCAGGGTGGTCCTGGAGCTGCAGCAGATCATGTCCAGGGGCCATAGCCTGGAGGCCTGATGAAAAAAGAAATAGAACACGGAGAACATAACAGACTCAGAAGTAGGGGTGGGTACATGCATTTTAAGATACGATGTGGCACCTGGAGGTACTAAGCTGTTGAAATTTGGTGTTACAGAAATGTGACCTCATTTTATCGTCATTAGTAGTGAGGCTTTAGTATAAAGCTCGCAGAACAGTATTTCCGAAATCAGATGTGTCATTTAAAAAGTCTTTACTTTTTTTTATAGATGGATGTTCATCTATATGAAAACAACAAAACTTTTGGGGAAAATGTAAGCTTGGCAATTTGACTTTTGCAAGCGATAAAACCAGCTGAGTTAGTAGTATCTTAGTTTTGAGTCTTTGAATATCAATAAGGATCAAGCTTCATCACACACCAACTGTCCCAGTAATTCTTCTTGTCCTTTTCTGGTCCAGAATCCTATACTAGAACATGCTTGCAATGAATTGTCATATCTCATCAGTTTCCTTCAATTTGGAACAGTTTCTCAGTCTTTTCCTTCCTGCCACATCCTTAAAAGGTTTAGAGAATAGAGGTCTTTCATCCTGTAAGATGACCCTTAATTAGGGTCTGCCTCATGTTTCCTTGCGACCAGGCTCCAGTGAAGGGTGGAATTTAGGAATCACCATCTAGATATTCAATGTGATCATTGCTACTGGGGTAGTCCTACATCTAGACCCTCTCAGAAGACAGAGTTAGAAAATGTGTGTGTTTATACCTATGTAGGTATACACCCACACATCTATATCAACAACTATTCCCATATTTATCTGAATATGTATATTAAAAAGCCCACAAGTTCATACTGAGGCTTAACATGGCAGCCTAATATTTTAAGATTCTTTCTAGCCTCCCCTTTTCCATTCTTATAAAAAAGACCTTCTCAGACATTGAGAAACCTATCTCCCTTATCCTCACTATATCTATTTATTTGCCTTATCAATTAACTTATTTGCTCAATTTCTTAGCTCCAGTTATCTCTTCCCCCTGCCCCTTCCATGCCGCACCCTTTCATCACCTTGCTCTTTCAGATGCTTGCATCTCTGTTCCAGCATACGAGGAGGGACCCAGAACACTGGAATTAATCTTCTGGAGAGAGCAGGTCTCTTGTAGTACAGGCTTTACCCGCTAGGTGAGTGTTCTAGGAACCCATGTGTGCCAGTGTGCCAGCTGGCGCTCTTGTGAGAGGCTGTGTTCAGTGTCAGTGAATTTTTTTAAAAGACTGTTTCAACATGTTTGCCCATCTCATGATGGGTGATTTACAGTCACACCTGCCTACACCACAGTGAGTGTTCAGCAGTTTTTGACCAAAAGTGGCATGACTCCTGTGGCACACCCTCCGTATTCACCAGATATCACCCTGAGTGACTTTTTTGTTGTTGTTGTTTCCCCAGATGAAAAAATTACCTCAAAGGTGAATGTTTTGCTGATGTGGAGGAGGTGAAACAAAAAAGAGCAGAAGCACTAAAAGGCATAAAAATCAATGAGTTCAAAACTGTTTTGAGCAGTGGAAAAACACATTTTTTTAATAAATAAATTCCGTTTTTTGGGTCCCCTCTCGTATTAGGCCCATAACTGTAGAGAGGACTCAGTGAGGTGGAATGGGAGTTGAGATGGGAAATAAAGATGAAAAAGGCAGGGAAATTTTTAAAGTCAGTTTGAGTTGATTTTTCTGTTACTTGCAGATTTGCACATTCTAAATTATGCCACTCGTAATACACTATTGCATTTATTTTTTTTACGAACATGTCTGTGTCACTTGATTATGAGCTGTGGAAAAGACTCATCTGTATATTTCTCTATCTCCAATAGTTTCCACAATGCTTGTCACCTTGTAGGTGCCTCGTAATTGCATACTGTGCCACAAAAACAATCAAGACATAATTGTCCTTCATGAGCTAGTAGAAATAATTGATGCAATCAGATGATCTGTATCATAGATACATGTGGAAAGTGCTATGGGCATAGAGGGAGAATGAATAAGTCTAACTAGGACTTTACCAATATAAACAGAAACCAGAGTTGTCTCCAGGTACTATATCTTTTAAATATATTTGTTTAATTTGTGTAGAAATTAACTGAGAATTAAAAAACTGGTTGAAGAATTGTGTGTTCTGAGTGAGTACATTAGAATTATAAACTGAATGAATGGTTGAATAAAATCCCTGAAAACTGAGGCTGGTCAAATGGCACTGTCCCAGTGGCAACACCAATTTTAATAACACTTACTTAAAAACCTCAAAAAAATTTAGTATTTTCTCACAGGAAGAATCAGGACTAGTGTCATTTGAACAACACCAACAATCATGGTAATACTTCCATCTCCATGGTCCAAGTTTTTCTTGATTTCACTTTTCCAGAAGCTGACAGTGAAACTTCTTCGGAAGCCTTCCCTGGGCATCCCAGGAAAAGGCAATACACAGAAGGCAAAGTGAGAGAAAAGAGCCCAAGGTCACAGAGTGTGTGGGCAGCAGAACCAAAACTGGATTTCTCAACTTCAGGGTTTCCCAGGAGACCGCACTGAAAAAGAAGTCCGAAAGGACAATTTTTACATTTCTGCAGCATTTTGGAGAATCTGGGACCAATGTTGGTCAACTTAACTCACATTTATGCTTCTCTAACCACAGCCACACGTCATGTGGTTAAACTACACAGTCAACAAGTAAATCAGTTCACGTGAATACTCCTTCTGTCTTTACAATTTAAACAATATGGTAGGTGGCACTGATAGGGCTAACAGCAAACATGGAAAGGACCACTCTAAATAAAATATAAACTAATGCAGATCTGCTGTGTAAGTGACCCGATGCATGGTAAATCGCATTTGCAGTTGGTCAAATGGAAAGTGATATATATTGGGCACAAGAATAATAAATACAAGGAACAATCAATTGAACCAAACTAAAGTGGTACGGGTTTGAAAGACGACTTAGAGTTATATCTTCCAAACATGGCTAAAAAAAGGACTCAATTAAAAAGTAAATTGGAAAACTATAAAGTAGCTGACACAAATACAAGGTTAAGTTTATGGAAGTTATAAATGCTAAACAGTTTCCTTCTACGATTCCAATTTCTGCCCACTGTCTGATTCTTCTTGTGCCTTCCATTTATTTTTATGAGTATTATTACTCAACAGGAGAACAATCAGTTATATCAGAGCCATTCATTGTAAGGCTTCTGTCAATAATTTTTATTGAAATAGGACAAAAACAGGGGAGTTTGTGTCCACAAGCATGCATAAATAGGAGAGAAAAGCAAATTATTATGCTATCAGGGTACCAGGAGGAATCTTTGAACTGAAGAGGAGAACAGAAAAAACTCTCCCTGTGGAGAGAGAGAATAGAATGTGCTTCATTTCAATATCTATTACGATATCTATTTCAATATCTAATTATGAAAGAGCAGAGCGTTCCATTGAATGGCGCTTTGTGTCAGGGCCATGGTTGTGATCTTCAGGCCCTGAGGCTGGTAGTTGAGTAACTAGAAAAATAGTTGGGCTTTAGGGATAGAGAGTGAAGCAAGAGGTAAGAACCAGGGTGCTCTGACTGTTATAGAGGATATATGAAATCTTTTGCTAACCAATAAAATAACCTGCTCGATTAAATTGCACGTAAAGAACAATGCTTCTCCCCAAATCAGGGAACAGGATGTATGCCCTAAAGAAAAAGGCCAGGTTTGTCAGGCCTGCCATAAATCGCGAGTAGCCTTTTGAGCACATTGCAAGAACTAGCTTCAGGGAAGGAGGCTAACTCCAGCAACTGGCCATTCTGGCTCCAGGAGACTTGCTGATTCTGACCCATAAAAACCGGACTTCCACTTGACCAGTTTTGAGATAATCATTGGAATGGACTGTGCTGACTTACACGTAGAGAACTTTAAGCCCTCCTCCTGTTACCAAATCAAAGTGGGATTTGGCTGCCCACCACCAAATACAAGCATAATACAAAGACTGGTGGGGAAGGAAAAAGGTCTTTACTAAAATGTTACACAATTTGGGGAAGCGGGAAACTCCCTGGCCCCAGGCCAATCTCTTCCCCAAAACACAGAAATCCTCATGTTCCCTAAAAGACTGAAATCCAAATCCGTGCCCAGAGATCCACCTCCATTCTTATCTGTCCTCCTGGAGCCCAAGGCTGCTAGGGGGACTGCTCTCCGGCTTCAGGCGCCCTCCCTGGGGTGCTTGCTTGTGGGGCCAATGTTGCCATCATCAAGTCATGGCTGCTTCCCACCAAGGGCCTGGACTGCTGCTGACTGCTGCTGACCACTGTAGCTGGTCATGAAGGGGCTTCCCCCGTGGGGCACAGTGTTCAGGGCTCCCAGCACCCCTGGGGCTGGCAAACGTTCTGGCCCATGCGTCTGTGCACTGATCTCAGCAGGAGAGAAGGCACAGCCTGGGACCATCCATGCAACGGAAAGCCATGGACTAGGTCTTGGCATGAGCAGGCCTCTGACTGGTATGCAAGGGGAACAAGAAGGGGTGAGACTCTGCCCATCCTCTGTTTAAATCTCTGACCCCAAAAGTCCATGTTCTCTGGAAGCGTCCTGCTTTCTAGCCAATATTGTGAGCGAGACTGGCAGGCCCACCCTTTCCCATGCTGCCACGTCAACCTCCATGGTACATGTGTTTCTGTGACCTCTCCAGCCTGCGCAAACTCTGTGCAAGCTTCCTCCTGCTCTGTCACGTGCTGAGCCCATTTGTTTACCCTTAACCCAGGGAAGAAGCCTCTCCCGTGCCACCTCGGGAGCTGGAAAATCTGTCACATGCTATCCTGCAGCTTCAACCCTGCTACATCCAGAATTTCCTGACTTCTCCCCTTCTCTTGGGCCTGGCTTCTCCCATGCCACCTCTTGGTCCCACCCCTCTCCCCTTTGATCTCGCCAGATCCCCCAGTATCACTCCCCCTGACTTCTTTGTTCTGCTTTCCTTCTCTCTCCTGATGAAAACCCCTGCCTGCCCTGAGATGTTAAGGTGGGTTTTGGGACAATAGTCTTCCCTCTTCTCAGGTGCCTGGCACTTGAACAGACTGCTTTCCTTCTCACCAGTACCTGTCTCACAAGTTTGGTTTTCTTTGTGGCAGGTAGCCAAACCTACATTCAGTTACATAGCCAGGGAGATCTTAAGAAACCTGCCAGGAGATTTTTATTCTAAATATAGATCTGTGTACCCTTTAGGAATCCACACCTCCTTGGGCACAGCGGAGAGGTAGATACCATGTTAACTACATTTCCAGTTTCAGGGCCTGAAAATTACAAACATGTGACTAGTATCAGGATTGGTGCCGTGGAATGTTCTCACTGGAGGGACATAGAAACTGGGGAAGCAGTAAGGTGGAAGATGAGAATCTCTCTGTTGACATGCTCGAATGAATACCCGGCCACGAGAACAGAAGCTCTCCTAGACCAGGGAATGTCTTCATTTTTTTGGATCTCCAGGTGTCCAGTGCCCAGTATGCACTGGCACCTGGTAAGTGGATCCTTTTATGTTGGTTTGGTCACCTCTAAAAACACAAGCAGGTAAATTCACAGCAATCACAAATTTGCTAAGCTGGTTAGAACCTCTTTTAAATATCCAGCAAAAGAGTTGGGAGTAGGAGCCAATAAGAGCACTATTGAGTAGCTCACAATAATCGTGGCTAGAAGAATCATCACTGTCTACATACCCAAGGACGTAGACAATGCACAAAGGAGTAGCAAGGCATAAGGCGTGGGCTCCATGTCACTCAGGAGTCCTTCAGTTGTGCCCTGTTGTCCCCTGTCCCCAGCCCTGCCATCAGCCAGTCTAGCTGTTCAGAGGAGACTCTGTCTTGGCGTGAAAGCTGGGAGACACAGGAGTTCAATCGGAAGAGCCCTTTGACAGTAGTGAACTGTCAAGTTGGCAAATTACTCTTTTGTAAGACTTTTGGTCTTATTTGGGTCATATGTAAATTAGCCAGCCCCAGTGTGTTGATCTCAATAGAGATAATCGTTTACATAAAAATAAATGGCAACCCCAACAGGCTAACTCAATTGGAGCAAAACATGTTTACAAGTTAATTTCTTTTTCTGTCTGCACACTCCTTGTTTATTACTAGGCATTTTGCTGTCATCACCTTTGTTCCTCAGCTTCCCAACCTTTGTACTTGAAGTTCTCTTGCTAACAGTTTTGACATTTTTAAAAAGTCCTAATACCAAAAATCAAATTGATGCTAACTTATTCTTTATGGTTAATTTTTTTCAACAAACATAACACATGTACAACGTTAGCCATAGATTTAAAGACCACAGGTTAGAAATCACTGATCTAAAGCAAAACCACACAACCTGGACCTCCCTCAGGTATGTAGAGAATTGATTAGTCCAAGATAAGAGCCCACAGGTGAATTTTGTTGTCTTTGCATTGTAGTGTGCCCCCGAATGTGTGTGTATATTTCATGAATTAGTTGCTAACTTTTAAAAAGTGAGCAATGTCATGTAAAACCAGTCCCTACATCCAGCTTCTTTAGAAACTGGGAAGACTTATGGGATTGAATGACAGCCTTCACATTTACAAACACTCGGCATGTGCTTTCCACTTTCAGTGTTGGGCCTATTTCATTTATTTACATTTCCTGCCTGGTTCTAGTAGCCTTTTAAAGTTGCTGCCCCAGCCTAGGAAGCAACAGCCCTGGGCAATATCCCTAGTGGAAGGAAGGAGTCCTTCCATCCCGGAAGGGGCTCTGGGTGGCACATTGCAACAGCCGCTCCGCCCCGCTCCTCTGGCTGACCTGCTTCCTCTCCGACTGCTTCATTGTTTGCAGATATTTTGCAGGTTTTTCTCCTTTTTCCCAATTCTAAATATTTGACTGCTTTTTAATAATTTTTTTAAAAATAAACATTCAACTTGTTTTACTCAGTCCTAGGTTCTCTTATACCCTCTCTCAATACTTCCTCTTCTCTATGTCAGTATTTTCTGAGTTATGATATTCATTATTCGGATGGAATCAAAGTTGATTTTAAATACTTGTTAAACTAGAATATATCTATTATAGTAAACAGGCAATTTCACAGATATTCTTGCTTTGAAAGAGATTAAAATGAGGATGTAAGTGCACATTTTAATTGATTTCTAGAAGGGCTACACAGATATGGCAGATGTCAGGACTCAGATTAGAACTACTGTCCTGGGTCATTTCATTCTTTTCCTGGGTTACACTGTTGACATACATACAGATAGTTCCATTCAGTGCTTAACTTAAACCTCTCCTTGGAAAACAGGCTCTTAGAGCTGACTGCCTAATTGACAGCTCTTCTTAGACATCTTACCATCTTCTTAAATATATTATGTTCAAAACTGAACTCTTGGTCTCACTTTCCCTAAACCCTTCCCTGTCCAATCTTAGCCACTTCAGCAAGACCAGTGTTGTTCTAGCCAGAAAGCTGGAAGTCTTCCTTGATTTCTTTTCCTCTTTCATCTTTCACATATCACCCCGAAGAATTTATTTTATTTCTATTTCCAACATATTACTTGAATTCACCCTCTCTGTATCTCCGTTGCTAGCACTTCAGGTTAGGTGGTGATTATTTCTTTCCTGTACTCTGTTGATAATCGTCTTTAATAGCCTCCACTCCCTCATGCAGGCAGAAGCCAATATAATCTTTTTTACAACTATAAGTCTGATAATGTAATTTTTTTGTCTATTACCCATCAATGACTTCCCATTGAACTTTAAATAAAATCCAGACTGTTTTTTATATGGTCTCCAAGGTCACACTCATTTATGTCTCCACTTTTGTTTTGTACCACTATCTTTACTCATCGATCTCTGATGAAATTGGCCTTCTTTTCCCCCTGTTCTTGGAATACTTCTGGCTCTTTCTGAACTCAGGATCTTTGCTCAGGTTGTGTTTTCTTCCCAAAATACTGTTCTCCTGGTTCTTTGGATGATACTTTAAGTCCCGCCATAAATGTTGCATTTTCTTACTGTCATTACTTGACCTGGCTACATAATGTAATCCACCTCCCTGCCCCTGGCTGTTCTTTAGTATTGCCCTTCATTAATTTGATTTCTAGCATTTGCCATAATTTTAATTGTAGATTTATTTATTTGATTACTTGTTTATTGACTATCTTTCCCACTAGACGGCAAGCTCCATGAGAGTTCTCCATTGCATACCTAGCACTTGTGACTGTAACCAGCAGAATAGATTCTCAAAAAACATTTTTCAGTAAATGAGTGAGTAAATGGCATGTGTATATTTATTAAAATACTCTTTTAATACCTCATAGAGAAAAATTGCTTCTTAATTGAAGTCTTACAATTTACCTGTGAGAAGGAATAAAAATTTTGCCCCTCGGGTGGCCTTGGAGGCCCCCTCATTCTGCTTTCCGGTGGCTTTGCTCTGAGCTAACAGCCGACCTGTGCTGGCTCAACAGTGGGACAGCAGTATCTCTGGCCATAAAAGACAGTGTTGATTTTCAAGGTCTGCTGGCTGAGCTCAGGGTGCCTCCATTTGCTGCCTTTTCTAAGAAGGCTCTGTCCAGAACACACACAGCTCACCTCATCGCACAGTCAGTTGGTGTCTCCCTGTCCATTCCTCCTTCATCTAAATAAGTGAGGCGGTACCAGGCCAGGGATGGATTCATCCCCTGAGCCCTGCCCAGCCAAAGCGTGGCTCTCGTTGGGATAATGAGAGCCTGGGGGGCCAGATGAGTTCTTCTCACTCTGCTCATGTGCCCTTGCACTTAGCATGGCAAGATTGTTAGGTATATTACAGGAAATTGGTATCTGTCATTTTATTACTAATAGGGTCATTTTCTGTTATATATTTTAATTCATTGCTACTGATATATAGGCAAGCTCTTGATTTTCTACATTTTAAAAAATATTTGGCTATCTTCCTAAGCATTCATTAGTTTAAATAGCTTTTCAGTTTATTTGGTTGGGATTTCATATCATCTGCAAATTAATGACTTTTTGTCACCTCCTTTCCAGTGGTTAAACATCTTATTTTTTATTGTCATATTTCAGTCTCTATAATTTCCAGAAAAATAGTATCAATAATGAGCATCATTGTTGTATTTCTGATTTGAATGGAAATGCTTCTAGTGTTTATTGTTAAATAGGACGTTGATTGATGTTACATAGTCTTTACTACATCAAGCGTCTTTCTATTTTCCTACTTTACATAAAAAAATTGTTTTCCATAGATTATTTTCAGATGTTAGAAAGGTTACCTAATTTTAGGCTCAATCCGCTTCTTTGAAACTTCTTCCTTTTGGTCCCATTTTATAGCTAAGTGTGTTTCTTGTTCATGTTTCTGATATTTGAAATGTATAATCCTGCAAGCTTCCCTCTTTTCAAGATCCCTCAAACCATCTCACATGCATTTGATTTTCAGACCTTGCACCATAAGAATTATTCTCTGGACTTCCTCCAGTTACCGATGTCTCTTTAACTTATGACTGATCAACTCAGAAAGTCTATTACTTTTCTTCCTGGAAAGAATATATGGATTTATCTCTGCGGTCCTAAATTTTTAACTCACAGAAGTACAATGAAGAGTCCCTTAGGAATCTAAGGTCAACTTGAGGTTATTACTGACATTTGTTCTGAGGGTGTCACCCTCGGGGACAGGGTGGGGGTGCCCATGCTTTCTAGGTACTGTGAAATCCAGGAAGGGTTCTGTCTCTCGAAAGAAATTCTATAATTTTAGAGCCATGAAAATAAATGTTATTTCTGACAGAGCATATGCATTGGGATCTGAAGTTTGTTCGAAAGAAGTTGCTATAAGGGATTTTGAATGTTCATTGCCTTAAAATCATGAAGCAAAATATCAGCTCCAAAACCCGACATGGGAAAAATATGACCACCCCATAGGCATCAGTAACAGTCCTATTAAGCCACCCTGGGAGAAGGCTCTTACCTATAAACCTTGTGAATTACTCTATGTTTTGACAATCATAATGTAATATTTTCTGTTATAAGTTTATTGTCTTGCCAGCAAGATTTTTCTGTGGATGGAATAACTAGGCTACTTTCAGAGCCTCAGAAGTTTATTTCATGGCAACTAGAAGCAGTAGGAAAGGAATGTAAGCTTCCTATATGTGTCTCCGCGCCTCTCTCCTCATTTCTAGAGACATGTCTTCGACTATCTCCTGAGCATTTCTTATTGAATGTTCCTATAACTACTTTAATCTCAAATTTTATTTTCCCCTGAGTTAAATTTGCTTCTCCATTCCTATTTCCGGTTGGGCCATGGTAGAGATGGTTTCTCATTTCCCAGGAGCTACTGTATCCTTCCAACACAGTAATATAATTTCGACCTATTAACTGGACAAATGGTCACCTAAAATAATATCGACCTACTTTTTGATCATTCGAATGAGATGTAAGTGAAAGGGTCCTGTGACAGTTTCTGGGGATTCTCTTTAAATGACTGCCATTCATAGTACTCCTTCTTCCACTGCGTGGTCACTGACACCGTGGGCTATCTTATCAGTCCTGAGTTACCTAGCCCTGTACTACCACTTGAGAGAGAAATAAGCTTCTATGTTGCTAATCCCTCCTGTTTTGGTTTTCTGTTATTTGTAGCTGCTCTCTAAGCCCAACCGACACATGGGGAGATGCTTCACCGTCGTCATTCTTGTCACACTGTATAGGAAACTCATAGCCATCCTGTTACCTACTTGCTCACTGAAACCTTGGGGTTCTAATTCAGTGATGTTTCTTGAATCCAGCCGTGCCCCTCTTTATCACTAACATTATTATTTTGACCATTGTCTCTTGCCAAATTGTTGCAGCACACTCTTAATAAGTAGTTTGCTCTGCTTCCAAGCTCTTCTCATTTTATTCCATCTTTCGTACTTCCTCACAAATTAACATCATCAAAGTACTTTCGTATCCACATTTTCCTTACCTTCAAGATAAAAATGGAAGCTGTTGAGAACATCACTTCAGGACTTTTGCTGTATTCCCCAAACTTACTGCGACAGCGTCTTTTCCCGACCACCCTCCATCCACTCCAACTCCTGTGAATGTGTTATCCATTCCCCAGTCTCAATGACTTCTTTTTCTGTCTCCCTGCCTGTGCACAGTCACTTCCCACTATTTTTAGCTTTTTTTCTTTCTGGAAAATATCTTCTTATCACTCAAAATTTAACTTTTATATTGTAGCAATAATAGGTAACTTTTTTTTTTTAGTACTTACCAGATTCTGGGCACTGTGCTATCAACTTGACATGTCTCGTTTTGACCTCATGACAACCCTAAGAGATGAGCCTGTTATTATCATCCCCATTCTAAAGATGAAACAAAGAAAGATTAAGTATTTTTCATAAGGCCATATAGGGCAGGTATACATACAGATAGAACCAGTTTATTTAAACCTGAGCAGTCTGACTCCAGAATACATGTTGCAAACCATGGTAGATATTTTACCTCCTCCTTAGCATGTTTAATTCAGTTTTCCATATATAACCTCCTCTCTGAAGCTTTCCCTTCAATAAGGGAAAGTAATTCCTCAGTCAGGATTCCGTAGTTCTGGCCTGCCCTGTGATTCTATAATACTTGTTCTTGTCTAATCATTGGTCTGTTAATGATCTCTCTGTCTACCTTCTCCTCTGAGAGGCTGCTAACTTCCCAGGGCTGGGATTAGAGTTCTCTATTTTTGTAGCCCCAGAATTGAGTACACTTTTTCCTCACGGTAACAATCACAATAAAGGCTATACAATTAAAATGTTTAAGGCTAAAGAAAAATCAAATACGAATATAAAAACTCAACTATTTAATATATGTTGAAACTTTTCTTCTTTTCTCAGCCCCCAGCACCTTCAATTGTTCACCTAATTTTTAACTGCTTTCTAATTAATCTTTGCCTGTAGACTGCCCCCTTCAAACCACACTCCACTTAGCCATCAGTGATCTCCCCACGACATGTACAATCGTGTTACTCCCCTGTGTATAGTCCTCCATGGACCCCACAGCTTTCACCATAAAATTCAAACTCTTAGGATGATACTAGCTTCCCTCAAGACCTGATCTTGCCTGCCTTCCCAGTCTTACCTTTTCTCCATCTCAAATTTGCACTCTCCCCTTTAGCTGCATGGAACAACTTACAGTGCCCAACTAAAAGCCACGTGTAATCTTTCTTTCTTGCCTTTTCATTACTGTCTCACTGCCTCCATCAGTGTTCGTCGAGCTTTACGGTGCTTGTGAAACAGCAGCGGGCAGAGTCTGATTCTGTAGGTCTGAGGTAAGGTCTGACGTTCTGCGTTTCTAACAATGGTGCTGCTGACCTGCAGACCATGCTCTGAGTACCACGGATCTAGAGTTAGTCCTTCTGAACCTGCACACTGAATACAGGTATCACCTTTCTCAGGAATCACTAAACAACTTCACATCTACTGCAACAAGACAGTAATGTTCATCTCTATGTACTCAGGTTCTAGCTCCCTACCTGGAACACAGGATGTATTCAACACATTCCCACCAAATGAATCCTGAGCATTCATTTAGTGGGCAAAGCGTTCATGGAATGGAAGCCTAGGCTAAAGGAAAGTGCATGATGTGGTGGGACGCAGTCCAACCCACAAACTAACGTCTTAGGGGTCTCTTCTATGTGTAATGAACTGTGCTTGACGTTTGAGGTGCAGAAAAAGGAAAGATAAAGTTTGCTCACGGGGTCATATAGAAAAGCTAGGGAGACAGAGAAGCCTCTAGGTCACTATTTGTAGCATGGTATGATGCATGGCAAACAAATGACTTGTCAACGATGAGTACTCTGAAGAGGGAATGGTTTGTTCTTCACAGGTGTTTGGGGATATGATCATGGCCATATGAACTGAGACTGCAGGAAAAAGTAGACATCCAACAAGAGACTGATGGAGGGTGGTGTTTCAGATAAAGGGAAGAGGGTGAGGAAACTTAGCTTTCCCCTCCCAAACCTGACATGATCCAGTGGTGTCCCCATGCACCATGTATCACTGTGGGTGTGTGCATTGGCACTGCAGCTCTCCCCTCCTTTTCTTATTACTCCGATACCAAGTAAGTGAGTGCTGTGTGATTGCAGAGATTATCTTGAATCTGCTCTAATTTATTTAAAAAATAATTTGAAAACATAGCAGTCACAACAATGTTAGTAATAAACAGCATATGAGATTTCTCATAATCAATTGGAATACATAACAATGACTTCGCCCTGCAGGGGAGAACCCACGCGTAAATACAAAGTGGTGTGAGAATGAATACTTTTTGGAGCATTATCAAGAAATAAAGTGGCAGTGAAGCAGAGTGGTTATGAGTAGTATAAGTCTAAATTCTGAGTGTCTGGAAACCAACACCAACTCTACTTTCCACTGTTTTTGTGTCCTTGGGCCTGACAGGGATGAAGTTCATGTTTTACCCATAGAACTTTGTGATAATTGAATACATATATACGAGTTACATGTTTAGAATGGTTCTTGGTTCATGGTACACACATAGTGATGGTTAGCAGCTGAATTCCAGCATACTTGGTGTGATGGGCTGCCCATGATATTTATTGTCTTCCTCAGGCCCCTTTGAGAGTGAAAGGGGAAACCGTCTACAATTACAGTGGGACGACAGGGATAAAACAAGACATGTCAGGCAAAGAGGGTGTGTGGTTATACCTAGTGTAAGGTATGTTGTAGAAGATGAAGTTGGGAAGGTGATTTGGGCTCGTGTGTTGATTTTTCTTATCTTGGAAACATGAAAAATATTAGGCCTATTTTGTCAATATTTAAAACTTTGACATTAGAGTGTGTACCATCTGGTTAGGAAATCATCATCACTATCAAATCTTCATCATAGCTGTTTTCAGGGGGATCATTTTGTTCTGGGTTCCACACTTACTTTCTCATGGGTTTTCAGGTTGACCCTGCAAGATAGCTGTTATCCCTGCACTGATTTCTTGTGGTTGATGTCACAAATTGCCACACGCTTGGTGGCTTACAATAACAGAAACTTATTCTCTTATAATGGTACCGGCCACTTAAAATCAACGGGTCAACAGGGCCATCCTCCCCCTGGAGACTGTAGGGGAGAAGCCATTTCTTCTTCCAGCTTCTGGTAAATCCAGGATTTCCTTGGCTTCTGGCCAGTTCACTCCAGTCTCTGTCTCTGTGGTAACACTGTCTCCGCCCCTTCATGTGTCTTCTCATCTGTGTGCCTGTCCCCCACACTCCCCCTGTCCTATCATATAAGAATGCATGTAATTACATGTAGGCCCACCCAGACAATACAGCATCAACTCTGCCTCTTTACATCCTTAATTTAGTCACATCTTTTGCCATATAAGGAAACATTTATAGTTGTGGAAATTAGGGCAAGGACACATGTTTGGGAGGGGGGGCACATTCAACTCATTACAATTCACATGTTAAAGAAGAGAAGCTAAATCTTAGAGATTTTAACCCGAGATTGTCCAGGGAGCAAGGGGATGCAACGCCATGATAAACCACTTAATTTGCATGTGCGTGTTTCCTAACGTGGCTTTGAGGCTCCTGGGCCGTATGGATACTGAGGAAGAAGAGGTGGCATTGAGCTCCATCTGGTGATGGCTCAGTCCCTGGGAGAAAAGGACACCATAAGAAACATAACAAACAAATGAACACTTGCACTTGCACCATCCCCTAGTTTAACAGATTTAATAGACCAGAAGCATGTGGCATTAACACTCAAAGCAAGGGGAGTGAACTTTCCATGTTAAGTTCCTCACAGAATAAGCTATGAATCCTTGTCGCAGGGATAATGGGATTATGATATTTTTCCTATTTTACTTCAACTGGTTTTATGAAAACCACACACGTGGTTTATTTTATTTTATTTTTCTTATCTTAACATATTTTATTTTATTGTCAACCTGGAAGGTGACACAGGAGAGAGACCCAGAGGCACAAACTTCATCAAAGGTACTGACATTGCTGGGATGAAAGGGACGGTGGGTATGAGGTGGAAGAGAACACATTGGTTTGAGTTTATCAGATTTCTTCAGAACAAGGTCTAGCTCTCTCTCAAGAGCATCCCAGCATAAAACATTCCATTTCTCTCTAAACAGATACTTAGAAAACAGCCACACCGTGAATCTGGCTCAGCTGAAGCGAAAGGAATACACCTCTTCTCCGTGGCTGTCCCTGGGTCTGCTCAGATCCTTCCTCTCCTCTGTGTTCCCCAGACACCATGTGCTCAGCGAAGCAGCACTCTCCGTTCTCTGTCACAGTATCCTCCGGTTTGCCTGCCTTCCCTATCAGACAATGAGAAGCCTCGGATATTGAAAGTGTGCCCGGCACAGGCCTGTTGGTTGAATTAAATAATATGTTGTTTATTCTCCATGTTCAGTATGGGTCTGATGCAAAGAAGATACAAAATAAATGTTTTCTGAAGGGAAGACTGAATCAACCAGAAATACATAGTTAAGAAATCAGCAGTATCTTAAGGGACCCATTTAGGAAAAAATAATGACAATGGGTGGGAGGAAAAGCTTGAACAGGGTGAGACAGCTGGAGGAACACATACAATGCCATGCTCAGACTGCATTCCCTGGGCTGCCAGTTCACAGACATTCACATAACAAAGGAAAGCAGGCACTTCTCGGAGGAGGGACAACCAAGGGAAAACACAGACGACCCAGGTAGCAAGGAGTGAAGGTCTCTATTTTTTTTGAAAACGTTATATGAGTAACCTTGATTGGAGAGCAAGTCGATCTGCTCTTTCTCTCAAAGCTGCAGCAAAAGTAATCTGAGAAGGCTTGTACGTGATGTAAATGAATGATAAAGAGCACATATTTTGAACTTTGAGTGTGTCAAAAAGTATGAGAACCAGAATCATGTTTTCTCATTTCCTTTTCCATCCCAAGTGTGAACCCAGAGCCTCTCAGAACACAGAGACAGAATTTGCTACTCATAACTGCACTGTGGCCCAGTCCAAGGTCGCGGACACAAATTTCATGACTCCCTGGGGTTTGGTCAGTGTGATACATGGGTGAGCACAGGAACTGTCACAGAATCTTCATCTCCTATCCCTTTGATTCAGGCTGTTAGCTGAACAGCTGCTTCTTTCATCGTCAAGCTGGAGTTCTTGGGGAACTACATCAAAGGAATGACGAGTGATGAGCTGAAGAAGAAGCTTCCAGTCCTTTGATAGCCCTCCCATCTCTGTCAGCTTGATCATATTTACGGCACATGAGCAAATAATACCAAGGCTGCATTTGCAACTGTTACAAGAAATTTTACCTTTAAATGATCTCTTACCTGTGCCAAAAATTTCTTGGGAATCTACACTTGTTCCTATGAGGTTTCCATTGCTCAAAAATATTTGTGAACTTGAACTGATTACTGTCCGCTGCTTGCATTTCATCTTCTGCCATCTGGCAATAGCAACCTACTTTTCATTTGGGCTACCACGCATTCCTCATTTCACACCGTCCCTCGAAAAGCTCCTTCACCTGGCTGGCCAATCAGAGAATCCTTTTCCCCCAGCCACAGTGATTCAGTGATGCCAGGGCTGTATCAATAACTAGAACCACACAAAGACGAATGCCAAAACCTGTGAGATAGTAAAGTGCCAGCTAATCAGAAGTGAACATTAGAACTGGGATGAGCACAGCAGAGTCGATCCATTCAGAAAACTATCTAGAGAGGAACTCGTCAACGTAAGACCTAGAATCCTGTCTGGCCTGCTTTGCCAATGGAAGGATTTGATCCAAACTGTATAGAACAGCCCCCCAGGACACTTGCAGACACTTTTCATAACATATTCTTAATCCTTTAAATCCATGGTTGATACAGCATTCTGGTAAAATGGATACTTTTACTCTACCCCTTAGGAAAAAGTTAATTGTCTCACAGGCTACCAGCAAAACTGAAGGAATATATCCTGCTTATAAAATAGAATTGGAATGAAATGCACAGTTTGATTTTTTATTTGCTACAGTTGCTACTATGTTAACAGTTGCTTCTTGGCAGAGAGTGAGGGATACAAAGAAAGCCTAAGGTTTGTTTCTCAAGAAGTCGTACAAGAAACAAAAGAAAGCTGTTTTCACAGACTAGAGTGGTTTTGCCAGCAATTATGTTTTGTAAAAAATAAATAATGCATTCTGTTTCCAAAAGGCCCTGACAAAATATGATAGGGGAAAAAAAATCGAATCTTTTTCTTTGGTTTTAGGGTGGCGAGTTTCATGATGGAAATAAAGTGAGTCTGTGTTCTCTAAGTAATTTATTAGTGCATCTTGGCACGGCAGCACTAATGGGCTTGCTTCCAGGTATCCCGAGCTGCAGTTTGTCATGTCTGACTCTTTAGTTCTTTCAAGCAATTGAAGAAATGGCCTTCTGCAGGCTGTCAGTGACAGATTCTAGCTCACTCACATAGATAAAGCTCAATTAGCTCCTGGAAGAAACAGCTTTTAAAAATGCAATGAGCTGCACCATGAAAGATAGGTAGACAACAGCACCCAAAACAAAATAAAATGTTACTGCTGGAGAAAGGACGGGTCTACAATGAGCAAGTGTACAGCTGTTCTATTGGACAGTTCTCTTCATTGAAAACAGTGGGATGGTCATTTTTAATTACTTCAGGTGTTACAATAGATCTTTGCTTTAGAAGCATGATAAGGTCAGCAATCCTGACCAATTAGCATGTCATTCATTCATTCACTCATGACTAAGGCCCATACTTGCAAACTTGCAAGGAATCCTAGCCTAAAATAGAGGGATGAAAAAACCTCTCTCAATCGTTAAGTGTAGTTTGCAAATGTGCTGTTGAATCTACATAGTGTTTTAAATGTTGAGCTAACATTTAAAAAATGATAGTATTTTGCACACACAAAAATTCAGGCATTTTGAATCTCTTAAAATGTTGAAATGCTTGGAAACTAGATATCTATTTCTTTGGGGCAGAAACTGACTTATGCTAAGTGCATACTGCACCCTGAAGGAGAGGCATGGCTTTCTTTGTTCACCATTCCTTTGTTCGTTCATTTCTGATACCTGCCTTGCCCTGGTCTAGACAGGAACCTAGTTTGAGTGTGCAAACCTGTGATCTCAAACAGTGATTCTGAAGGCTTCCTGCATCAAAAATACTTAAGATTCTTATTAAAAATGGAGACTCCTGGTCTCCTGACCTGGACTAAAGAATGAAAATATATGATGTACAGCATGGTGATTCTTTACAAACTAAAGTTGTTGGGATCACTGGTGTCAACGGCCAAATAGAACTATAGTCTTTAAAAAAACAGATGAAAATGTTAACACCTTACGTGGACTCTTATTTGGATTTTATATAGGAATATATATATTTTTTTCTCCTAATTATGTTACCTTACTCTTAATGGCTACTTTTCCTCTGAAAATGCCAGCTAAACAAAATTGCCCTACCGAGAAAAAAGTCAAATGACTTAGTGTCTGTTACTGACTTAGGCCAAATTTTCAATTTGGACATAAAATCCACTATGTTTTATGAACTAATTTGTTCTCCGTACAAGTGGTTGAACTTGATAGCTATATTTGTTTCTGGCACTGCTAAATCATAATTACAGGAAATAATTCTAGAGTTAGAATTCAACTGGCACAAAGCCTAAATGAATGAATAAAAACCTGTATTCCCCCCTCCACTGCCCCCCGAACTCTTCTCTGACTTCTGAAGCTCCTAGCTGGGAAGAGTCTATATAGTAGCTATTATAATAACAAGAATAAGAATCTCTTACATTTGTATGATGCTTTAGAGTTTAAAAAGAACTCTCGGATACATTATCCCACTTGATTCTCTCAGCCACCCTGTGAGATAGGGACAAATGAAGACTGAGTTCATACTACAGATAGTTGTAGAGTGAGGAGAAGATTCTTGGATTTTACAAATTCAGGATTGCTTTTGTTTTGTTACATTGAATTCAAACTTGTAATGCAAAATCTGTCACCTATCAAAATATCTTTATAGGTTTATCCCCAGTTGGTGCTACACCTTGTACAAATAAACCCCTAAGCATCATTGACTAAATCCTTTCACTTGCCGCAAAAAGCCCAAATGGTAGCTCTTGTTCACTGACATAATCTTGCGAACGTGATCGCCATGCCTTTGGGGACTTGCACAATTTGCACTGTTGATTTAAAGTTCTAATTCCTTTCTGTATAGTGTGGGTTTTTTATTTTGTTTTGTTTTAAATTTGTCCCATCTTCTTATTCTCTATTTGGGTAAAGAATCTATCTGCTAAAAAAAAATAATGATAACAAATCAGACAAATTCTGGGAGATCCCATCATTCAACATTCATCCAATGTCGTCCCCCCATTCCAAGGATATCGGCTCTCTTTAAACTCTGCCCTAGACACTTGAAATTTTCGGAAGTTCTTGGAGGTGTTGACTCTTTTCCTGGTTTTCAGGAGTGTTCTTATCTTATTATTATTATTATTTTTTAAGTCCTCACCCAAGGATTCTTTTTAATTGATTTTAAAGAGAGGGAAAGGAAGAGAGAGAGAAACATCGATGAGAGAGAGAGAGAGACATCCATCAGTTGCCTTCTGTACATGCTCCAACCAGGGATTGAACCTGTGAACTAGGTATGTACCCTGACGGTGAATTGAATCTACAACTCTTTGGTGTATGGGATGACTCTCCAACCAAATGAGCCACCTGGCCAGGGCTGTTCTCATCTTAAAAAAACATATGTTTTAGAAACTTAATCCTTGAGCCAATGTTTGAGAATGGGAAGGTGATGACCAAACAAAAACTTGAATTATGCTCATGATAAAACTAGTTGAACTTGAAAACAGCCCAAAATGCTGTGTGAACTTACACATGGGCCAAGAAATCACCTCTTACATCCCCATGTGCCAAACACAATGGCCCCTGTCCAAGCTTTGACTGGCACATCAACAGTTAAAAGTAAAATACTCCGAAGTTTGATTTTTGGAATCAGGCAGTCCCAGGCAACTTCCTGAGTGCCAGTCACTAAGTCTGTGACTTTCAGTAAGGCGAGTAACCTTAGTTTCATCAACTGTGAAATGGTTTTGTGAGGACTGAGATCACAGGTAATAAACACTGAGAAAACGCTCAGCACATTTAAAATGCTCGGTAACCCTACAGGGTTCATATGAGGTTATTCATGTCTGTTAACATCCCAGAAAAAATGAATTTATTCTTTTCTTAAGAAAGGATGTGGGAGGGAGGATGGAACACTGGGAATGTATGTTTAGCTGGGTTGTAAGGGAGGCAAGTCAAGTCCAGGTCCCTGCCAGAGGGACACAATTTTCAGTTATCCCTGAGACTCCATGAAGGAATGGGCTCTGGGATGGTGGCATTCTCAAAGGCAGGACAGGAGCCCAAGAACTCAGATGGTGTGCTGATGAAGTGGAGGTGACATGGTTTGTATAATGAGACTACCTTCCGCCTCCTAACACTCAATGTCATCAGTATGCTTTCCTAGAGAAGCCACATCCTCAGTTGTGACATTTAAATTATTTTGAATTACAGGATTGTGGAGAGAGTTTGCAATAATATATATAAAGCACTGGCTACATGGTGAGTTCCCAATACACAATAACTTTAAAAATAGCTGCGTCTTTTAATTTTGTAACTTTGTCATGGAGCTGCTTTTGTTTAGAGAACTGAAAATATATGTTAGGATTTCCAGGGTCCTCTGAATCCCTTTCTTTGATGTTGATAATCACTGTGGAGGCCATTGCTTTAAATGGAGCCTCGCCTGCCACTGGCCTAGTAGAATGAAAGGACAGGTAAAGAATTCGGCCCAGGCTTTGGGAGACATGAAGATATGCTAATATGTTATATGTTTAATATACGATGATAACTAACATTTATTAGGTGCTTGCTGAGCACCCAGAAATAAGTTAATTAATTTGTATACATTATTTTCCTCTGAGCCTATAACAATCCGAGCCCAGTTTATAGAGGAGGAAACAGAAACAGAGAGGCTTCCTAAATTGTCCAAGGTCACACAGGTTATAAATGGCATATGTGGAATTTAAAACCGGACTGCCTGGCTCTGGGGCCTGTTCTCTAAACTATTTTGGTAGGAAGGCATTTTGGCCAAAGAGAATTACCTTTTGCTTTGTTAGAATTCCTGCTGAATTGCTGGATTCAGCAATTTTTCCCCCCCAGGAAAAGCTGCTCTGTGAATGTCAGGAGGTAAATGAGGTTATAGATCTCTTCCTGCCTGGGATTTATATTTATTGTATAGTAGAATGTAATCTAAATTATTCACATTTTATATTTTATGGAAATTTTACCTTCTGTAAATCTGAGATTTCAGGACTAGAGTTATGTGTAATAAAGTTCTTATAAAATCCATTTAAAAGATTAATGATAGATGGATTGGTAGGAAATTAAATCTGGGTATTTTATTTTCTCAGCCCTCCTGGGTCTTCCCACTTCATTGGCAGAGACGCCATTGTGACACATTCTTTTCTTTATGTCCCGTGGGTAAAGCCAAGAGCGAGGCGGCTTTCTCCGCCAGTCCCGTGGGTGTGCACCTCTCTCTTAGGGACGTAAGGTTAGCTGGTTCTTCTTGGAATAGGTTTCTTCTAAGATTTCTTTATAAATGTTCTTTTACAGACTGGGAATCAAACATTTCTGGGGTAAAATCTGGTCTCTACCACTATTAGCTGAGTGAATTGATGGAAATCACAAGAATATCTCTGAGCCCGTTTCTTCAGCTGCAAAATGAGGGTAAATGCATCTTATCTCACAGGTGGTCATTACAATTAAATAAATATCAACTGAATAGAAGTGGAAAAGGTGGATCTTGAGTTGGAACTTAAAACACAAACAGGGCAATATAGAGAGAAACAAATAAATATCACCAGTTTTTAGTACTCTGGAATCATGTTATTGGTTGATGGGTTTAATACAAGGAGAATTACCAGACAGGTTACTTTCCTCCACTTGATTTCATCAAACCATTTATTCAAAGCAAATGGTAATATTCCATTTTTCATTCATTCCATCTCAGTTAGCATTAGCTAGATTCTCCCTCTGTGTTGGGTAGTGGGTTAAGTTCTGAAATTCACAAGTGAGTAAGGCATGGGCTTCCTGAAGGTGGTCAGAGCCGCTTCCCCACCCTGGTGGAAATTTGGCTGTAGAGAGACCTTTTCAGTTAAATAATCAGTGGTCTCCGGTCCTGATAAAAGAAAACCTATAGATGTTTGAAAGAGAATTTATGTTCCTTCAGTACATGTTTGCTGTAGTGATAAAGTTCCCTTCACCGTATGTAATTACTCTTAAAAAATTGTTGATTGCTGACCTTGTGCAGATGAGCTGAGATTCAGGGGAAGCAAGGCCGGAAACGCGTGATGGAAAGGGATCCATGAGGAGAGCAGCCCAGTGCTGAGGACGGGACATGGACTTTGGAATCAGACAGACCTAAATTCAAACCCTGGCTCTGTCCTTTACCAGGGATGTGACATTGGCCAAGTTTCTTTCCTTCCTTGAGACGGTTTCTTCATCTGCTGAATGGGGATGATAGTATCTCACTTGCAACATTATTGTGATGATTAAATGAGATGACCTTATTTTAAGAAGCACAGGTTATCGTGGTATGTGTTATACAAAGATCTTCCCCACATTATTAAGCGGAACTCTGCTATGTCAATCAGGACTTCCGGCCAAGATGGAGGCGTAGGTAGATATACTTTGTCTCCTTGCACAACCGATAGAAGGAAAACAACAAATTTAAAAACAAAAAAATAACCAGAACTGCCAGAAAATCGGTCTGTATGGAAGTCTGACAACCAAAGAGATAAAGAAACATGAATCCAGACTGGTAGGAGAGACAGAGATGGGCAGCTGGGGGTAGTGGGTGGGGAGAAGATGTGGCAAGGGTGCAGCTCGTAGACCGGGTGGTCCCACATTTGCATGCGGATAAACCAGAAGGAACGACTGGGGAGTGAGATAAACCACGCAACCCGGGGTTCCAGCACAGGAAAAGAAAGCCTCAAAATCTCTACTGGTAAAAACCTGTGGGGTTTGAGGTGGCAGAAGAAACTGCTAGACTCACAGGAGAGTTTGTGTGAGAGACCCACAGGGTCCTAGGAAATACACAAACTGACCCACCTGGGAATCAGCACCAAAGGGCCCAATTTGCTTGTGGGTAGCAGGGGAAGTGACTGAGAGCTGGCCAAGAGTCAAGCAAGTGGCATTGCTCCCTCTCTGACCCCTCCCCTACTCATGGCACAAAGAGCATGTGGGTTGCCCCATCCTGGTGAATACCAAAGGATCCGCCCCTCATAACATAATAGGTATACAGAGACAAAAAACAATATGGCTCAAACGAAGGAACAGATCAAAGCTCCAAAAATAGAACTAAGTGATGAAGAGATAGCCAGCCTAACAGAGGCAGAGTTCATAACACTGGTAATCAGGGTGCCCACAGAAATGGCTGTGTATGGTTACAAAATGGAGGAAAAAGTGAAGGCTATGCAAAGTGAAATAAAGAAGTACACAGGGAACCAACAGTGAAGGGAAGGAAACCGGGACTCAAATCAATGATTTGGAGCAGAAGGAAGAAATAAACATTCAACCAGAACAGAATGAAGAAACAAAATTCAAAAAAATGAGGAGAGGCTAAGGAACCTCCAGAACAACTGTAAGTGTTCCAATATCCAAATCATAGGGGTGGCAGAGGGAGAAGAGGAAGAGCAAAGTACTGAAAATTTATTTGAAAAAATAATGAAGGGGCACTTCCCCAATCTGACAAAGGAAATAGACTTCCAGGAAGCCCAGGAAGCTCTGGGAGTCCCAAAGAAGTTGGACCCAAGCAAGGATACACCAAGATACACCATAATTACATTACCCAAGATTAAAGAGAAGGTGAGAATCTTAAAACCAGCAAGAGAAAAGGAGACAGTTACCTACAAAGGAGTTCCCATAAGACTCTCAGCTGATTTCTCAAAAGAAACCTTGTAGGCAAGAAGGGGCTGGCAAGAAGCATTCAAAGTCATGAAAGTCAAGGGCCTACATCCAAGAATACTCTATCAGGCAAAGCTATCATTTAGAATGGAAGGACAGATAAAGTGCTTCCCAGATAAAGTGAAGTGAAAGGAGTTCATCATCACCAAGCCCTTAATACATGAAATATTAAGGGGACTAATCTAAGAAAAAGAAGATGATCAAAACAATGAACAGTAAAATGACAACAAACTCACAACTATCAACAACTGAACCTAAAACAAAAACAAACTAAGGAAACAACTAAAACAGGAACAGAATCACAGAAGTGGAAATCACATGGAGGGTTGGCAGTGGGGAGGGATGGGGGGTAGAATGGGGGAAAATATATTGGGAATAAGGAGCATAAATGGTAGGCACAAAATAGGCTGGGGGAGGTTAAGAATAGCATAGCAAAGGGAGAAGCCAAGGAACTTATACGTACAGCCCATGGACACGAACTAAGTGGAGAAATGCTGATGGGAGAGGAGGGTGCAGGCAGAGGGGAGTAAAGGGGAGAAAAAAATGAGACAACTGTAATAGCATAATCAATAAAATATATTTTAAAATTGTGAGGGAATGGAAGAATGAAAAGAAAATTTAAAATATTTAAAATGTGTGTTTCGCCATGTATATATATGAGGTCTGTCTAGAAAAAAGTTCAGCCATTGTAAATATAACAAGAATGCTTTGCACAACATTGATGTGACCTGGCAGCCAAGAAAAGTGGACTGGAATGTTCATGTGTAAACAATGATGACTTCACTGTACTAGTCAGTGGGACAGGAGATGCCGATGAGTGAGCATGTGTACTGTGTGGTTGTTGCACTCAAAAAGACTGATCGAGTAGAGCAATGAATCTGCATGAAATTTTGCATTAAACTTGAACATTCCTCTGTGGAAACTGTTGGGATGATTCAGAAGGCCACAGTTATGGGCAACTGGTGATTGACAGCTTCCTCATGACAATGTGCCCGCTCATGTACCACATCTCATGCAGAGTTTTTCGGCAAAACATCAAGTCACCCAGGTGACTTGGTGCCCCTACAACCCATATTTGGCAACCTGCAACTTCTGGCTTTTCCCAAAATGAAAATCACCCTTGAAAGGGAAGAGATTTCAGGCCATCGATGAGGTTCAGGAAAATACAAAGGGGCAGTTGATGATGAATGCAAGAGCTGTGTGAGGTCCCAAGGTGCTTACTTTGAAGGGCACTGAGGCATCATTGTCCTATGTACAATGTTTCTTATATCGTGTATCTTCTTCAATAAATGTCTCTATTTTTCATATTACATGGTTGGATACCTTCTGGACAGACCTTGTATATGTGAGCTGGGTATAGAAACCAGAAGGTATTAAGAAGTGAGATTGAAAGGTAAATGAATAACATGCATCCTTTCTTTATAGCTGGCATCTACTGAATGTTCACAATATGCCAGGCACTAGTCTAACTGTTGAATATGTGTTCTGTCATTTACTCTGAACACTGACCTTATGAGATAATACAATTATATTCCCTTGGTGCATGTTTGGAGATCGAGGCACAGAGGGGCGAATGCATATATAGCCCAAAATCACTCAGCAAGGAACTGGCAGTGCTCTAAGTTTCCCCCTGGCAGTTTAGCCAGAGCCAGGGCAAAAAATAAAAACAAAAGTAAAAAAAAAAAAAAATCAGCTTTCACCACCTCTATCTGTTAAAAACCTAATCATCCTCAAAAGCTCAGGGTAAACCTCATCCCTGTCTTGGTTTTCTCTGGTCAGCTATGTTAAAAGCGATCTCTTTTATATGCACAGGGCATCTATTTTCTATTTTATTTATTATGGGTTTCTTCATATTCTGTCTTAATTACAGCCACATATCTCCTTGTGTCACTGCTCCGGCTGGACTGCAAGCTCCCGAGAGCCAGGCCTGCGCTTATGCATCTCTGCAGCCTTCACTTAGTACAATGTCTGGCACACAGTAGATAATGGCTGAATGTGGGATGAAGGCAGCAGAATTATTTGGAAAGGAAATAATGACCATCAGACAGGAATTTCCTCATATTATGAGCCGTTCCCTTCTCTAGTCAATCTTCCACCCCTCTGCCCAGAAGAAAAGACACCATTTGTCTTTTCTTTCATTGTGGTAGACAAGGCTGTACTCCTCCAGCCAAAGCTATTCCCTGCTCAAGGACCACCCTCCAATCAATTAACTGCTCTTTATTCTCCCTCCCCCTTCTCTCCTTTACCTTTAACCTCATTATGCCGTCACAGAACAAAGAATAGAGTCTCACACACAGAAGATACTCAATAAATGTTTGCACAAGAAACGAACTGTTCTTTGTTTTAGGAGAAGATTTGCCAAAACTTTCTGTTAAATTGTTCCTTCAGTGCCGTGATTTTCAAAAATTTCAACTATAAAAGTCTTTGCTGAAACTCAATCTTACCTGAAGACCGTATGCGAAAATGTAAAAGGCCACCTGCCCTAGCTGGGTAGGGACAGACAAGGCGAATGGGGATCCAAGCTTTGCGAGCTCACTCCCTGACTTTGCCCATTTCGGTGATGGTGTTTCCATGCAGGGCATGTGACACACCACAGGCATGTTAAAAATGAGCTTTCATTTACAAGCATTGCTTACCACAACTTCTAAAGCTTTCATCACTTGCCTTTAGATAGGTTGAATAACATAACACGTTTTTCATTTCTAACAGTTATCCATATTGTTGATATTTATTCTCATTAGCAGGTAGCTTCAGTAGGAAGTTTAACAATCGAACACAAAGTGTTGCTGAACTCTCCTCGTACTTGAGAAGGGTTGGCAGGGCAACGGGCTGGAGACATTCTCATTGGGCCACGGGATATAAGCAAATAGTGATAAATACATTGTCATACATGAGAAAGAAGAGTTGATTCCAATAATCCCATGTCTTTGATGATGAAGGTACACAAAATGCTCTGTACACATTATTTCCTCAATCCTCAAAGACATTTTATTAAGCCACAAAGCCTCATCAAACCTAGTTTTCTTTGCTTCCCTGTTAAACCAGCAGTGACTGTGCAGGGTGAATTTTGATGCTGTTATTTTGTTATTTTTTCGCTGGTTGCTAGGTTTTTCCCCCTCCTGTTGCTATCCCTCATTTGTTCCCTCGCTTTTTGCTCCTGCTGCATTTCCTTTGTTGGAATGCCTGATGAATATTTGTACTCCTTCTGTCACATTTACAAGAGCCTGGGTTACTTTGTGAGCTGTACAACAATAGAGACCAACAGTAATTCATCTAAATCTCCTCCCAGGAAGCTAAGGAAACATGTGTGTTGGATACCTTGGTAGCTGTCTCCATCTCCCCCATGAAGGTGGGTTAGCTAGAGTGAATAAAAAGATGATTTACTGAAAGTAGAGCAACCTCTTCCAATGCCCACAGTTGCTGTTCCAAAATTTACCAGTTTTGTTGAGCCTCCAGGCTCGCTGTCCCTGCCCCTGAAGAAAACTGTGTTGCTCCTGCTTCGAAAAGCAAGGAACAACAGGAAAGAACAAAGGCCTGAAGCGTCCATCCCTCTCACCTCCACACTTGTTCCTATCCTTATTTATTTTTTATTTTTTCTTCTTTTCAGAGGAGAAAGGCTCTTGCTTCTCAATCATCCTATCTCTTCCTGCTTCCTTTCAGATCTGCACTCACTGGTTATTCTTTTTGACAGTTTGATTTGCAATTCTTATCTGGCTTGATCTTTCTCTTTTTATCAAACCCCAAACTAAAATGTATTTGTGAGTATGTGCGTGTGCACGTGTGTGTACATATTGTCTACCACCTTTAAATCACTAGTCAACCTTTTATCTTCCTTTCACTGACGAACTTCTTGAAAGGCACACATGCCTGTCCTGACTCCACTTCCTCACCTCGCGGCCACTCCTTTAGGAGGCCTTCCAACCCCGCTGCAGAAGCTGCCTGTGCTTGTCCAGGTCTCTGGGTACCTGTTTGTTGCCATGTGCATTCTTTCCTTTTTAGCCCCAAAATTTACACTATGTCTGTAGTATTTGGTACTTTTAGCCACTTGTTTTGCTCTCATTTTATAAGGACACTTTTCTCCACTAAACAGTGTGTAACTACATTGGTCAGGGGCTTGCCAGGACGCAGAAGGCACTGCCACTGTAGAGTAACTAAGGAGGGTTAATGGGAGACTCTTCGCAAAGGTGTGAGCAGGACTTAGAGGAAACAAGGAAGCAGGGGAAGCTCACTGGGGCTGCAAAGTCCTGGACCCATTGCCTGCCCCTCTGCTGCACTAAGCCTGAAGGGCAGGGAGGAGCATTTATTAGAAGTTGCCCAGCTGCACGAGAAGGTCTCCTGACATGGGTTGTGGTTTTTGGCAGAGGACCATGGCCAACCCCAAGGCTACCTGATGGGGAAGGACCTAGGGAAGTACATACCCCAACCATTTCTCTCCCTCATTCCCTACCTACTGCCACAGTCAAACTCAGTTAGAAGCTACAGGAAAAGCAGCATTTTCTGCAAATTTTTTTAACAGTTTATTTTTTATTGTATTTTTTCCATCACCGTTTATCCCTCTTATACCCTCTTCCACCTTTACCCATCCCCACCCTGCCCTCAGTGTGCAATCACCACACTGAGATACTGCCTCACACCTGTCAGAATGGCCATGATTAACAAAGCAAAAAACAAGTGCTGACAAGGTGGTGGAGAAAAGGGACCCTAGTGCACTGTTGGTGGGGATGCAGACTGGTGTAACCACTGTGGAAAGCCATATGGAGCTTCCTCAAAAAATTAAAAAATGGAACTGCCTTTTTACCCAGCAATTCCACTTCTGGGAATATATCCAAAGAAACCTGAAACACTAATTCAAAAGAACATAAGCACCCCTATGTTCATTGCAGCATTATTTACAAGAGCCAAGATTTGGAAGAAGCCCAAGTGTCCGTCAGAGATGAGTGGATAAAATAACTATGGAACATTTGCACTATGGAATACTACTCACCTGTAAAAAAAGAAGAAAATTTTATCCTTTGTGACAGCATCGAGGGACCTGGAGAACATTATGCTGAGTGAAATAAGCCAGTAAGAGAAAGACAAATATCACGTGATTTTACCGGTAAGTGGAATCTAATGAGCAAACTGAACTAACAAGCAAAACAGGGACAGACTCATGGATAGAGAGCAGGGTGACAGCTTTGGGGGGATGTGGTGGGGCGGAAGGAATGAGGGAAAAGGAAAGGCGACATTCCGCTGCGGTCCCCAAGACTGACCCCCCAGGGGACAGAGCATTGTAGACAAAGATAGAGTACCTGAAGTGACATACTGAAAATATCCAGCAAAGGAAACACCAATGCATATTTATAAAATAAATGTAGAATATAACGAATAACAACACAACATGTACCTTCCTACCATTCATCTCACCCTGGAGGCGAGAGCTGGCTCAGCGCTGTGCTTACCTGCCTTACCTCTCGCACTTAACCTTTGGCCCCTGAGAATCTCTTAATTTGTTGTCAGATGCCTGGTACAGGTTATTTCTATTTTCCAGCATTCTTTGTTGTTTTCAGTGTCAGAGCCCTTCAAAGTATCTAGTCTGAGAATCTGCTGGGGACAGAAGCTCTTTGTTCCTTTTCGGCCTGCTTTCTCCTCGGCTTCTTAGCGTGGCAGGATCGAGTATTCACCTCGCTCTTTATTGCCATTTTTATTCCCCCGAGTGGGAGAGGAAATCTTTGGCCTTTTAAAAGATAAAGAGACAGATTTTTGTAAACATATCGTATATCAAAATTAAGCTAATGTTTTGTGAGTTTCTCAGTATGAGCAAGAGAGGCTTCTTTGTTCTCAGAGCACTTCACGCACCTGAGCTCTGTGCCGGCACTTTCACTCACCTGATGGACATCACTGTGTAATTAGAGATGTTTCAAACTAAATGCCTCTCCATCTCATTCTGCTTCTCTTTCTGTCTTCTCTTCTTTGTTTTGGGGTTCCACTGTCGGGTCACTAAACTAGGCAACTTATGTTAGTAATGGAACATCTTCTATGGGTACTGATCATTTCTTTGGGGGCGGGGTTTGAGAGTAGATTGCATTTTAAAGGTACAGTATGGCGTGTTTCTTTTTTTTTTCCTACTTGACATGGCATGATCTTACTGACCATAGCTCATCATAGAAGGTGCTGGGCTTCTCAGAAGCCAGGTTAGGCCTTATAAATTCTAAAGGTCCTCCCAGTCCTTTTTTCACCCTTGTCGTTGTGCTTCCCACTATGTTGATAAATACCAGCACAGCGTATTTATTTGATCCATACTCAATTTCCCAGCATATACAGAGAAGCATGGACCTAATAGAAGTCTAGTTGTGTGTGTTATTAGCAGGACTGTTATGAGCCTGTCTTCATTTTGGTGTCATGCTTTCTCTATGAACTCTTTATAACTTACCTTCCATTTCTCTTTCAGTGTTATTTTCACCACTCTAGGTGTCTCACACTATGAGATGACCCATACTTTACCTGAATATTTTGTCTATTTGCACTAATTGATAATCCTGATACTTTAACATCCTAGGGCTAGAGTTTCCTTAATTTTCTCTTTTCCCTGACTCCCATCCCACATCCTGTCAGTCATCAGTTCCTGTCAATTCTTTCCCTTAAATATCTTTCAAGTTATAACTTCTTTTCATTTCCATGCCAGCTCTCTTGCAGAGGTTCTTTTTGTGTGTTCTGAGTTTTGACAACAGCTTTCTAATGGATTTCTCTGTTTCCGGCAGATCTCAGCCTCAAATGGTGCATGCTGCCTCCAGGAATGCTCTTTCCAAAATGTAAATCAGATCACATTAGAGGTCTGTTTAAATCACTGGGGTGAAGCTATTACTGGGGGGGTCTCCTCCTGTAGCTGGCATCTGATGTTGGCATCTTGTCTACTGGAGAAAGTTCCTGGAAACATCTCAGCCCACCGTGGTGGTCTCTTGTGCCCACTGGAATTCCTGAGTGACCTTGTGGTTTTCAAAAGCCTGCACATACATGGCCTGGTATTGGCAGGTCTTTGCTACTGCTCCACCTTTGCCCTGCATTAAGCTGCAAATATCTAAGCCAATCTGATTGTAACCATACATTTCTGGTGTGTGTGAGCCCCACACAGAGTTAAGTATCCTCAGGAACAATTAAGTCTGTATTGCCTTCTATTTCTGCTTTTCAAAAAGATAGAGTAAATTGGAAAAGAATGCCTGGAAAGCTCTGAGACCGCCTTCCCTTAGCTAGTTCTCAGCCAGACTTATTCCCATTCTTTAATCCAGAGGAAGCTGAATATCTTTCAAACTTTGTAAAATTTTATTCATCTTAAAAAAAAATTCTGAATGTCCTTCAAATTCTGCTTCTCAGAAATCCTTCATATTTCTAACTCGGATTTATTCTCAATTCAAAGGCTTCCTGTCAATATACCCCAACTTCACTCTTCCGCCCCACCCAATCTTAGCTAAATGATGTTTTGTTTCGTTCCTAGAACAACTTGACGTGGAAGGTAATAAAACAGGGATACTGGTGTTAGATTTGGACAAGGCAACAACAATGACAGCACTGAGTGTGTGTCTGCCCAAAGTTAAATATTAAGAGATATTTGAATGAGTTTCAAATATTTTGACTAAAAGGGAGTGGAAAAGCTATTCATACAAGTAAAAAAGAAGAAATGAAAAAGAACAGCAACAATTTCTAGTAGTTAACAGAAATTAAAAAATGCCTTGACCATGTTTTTCCAAAACAACCAAGCAAACCTGTGAATTTAGATAAACATGCCCAGGTTACTGAATGTCCACATTAGCTTTGTGTGTTGTAGGCTAATTGCTTTCTTTTGTAAACCTAAGTTGTCAATCTGACCATTTCTTAAAATATGTGATATACTTTAGGTTAAAAAAAAATAACTCGCAAAAATTGTACTTTTGAATTCCAAGCCAGGGCAAGATTTAATCGGAGTTATAAACCCTCCAAGGATGGGTTTGTCTGGAATTGCCAACATAACCCCAAGTTGAGCAATGCAAATGACACTGCTATAATAAAAGAAATAAGAAAGCTTTCAATATGTTGTCTAAGAACTTGAGCACATTGAAAGTGATTTATGAGCAAGCTGACTAAACATTTAAATGCCTCTCCTAGCAATGGTATGTTTTTCAATACAGCAAGCGCTCTCACCCGCGATTCTGTATTCCACGACAGCACTGCTCCTGACAATATAAGCCCTTTCTGATAGGGTAACATTTCCAATCCAAGATTAAAATCTTGGAGACTTGTCAACGGAAAAGGATGATAATATGAGTAAAACTGCAGCTATCAAAGAAAAATGCCTTGGAAGTAATTTCTGTAATGGTCAACTTTTAGTAATTTTCTCTTCCCCCTTCACTCATAAGTAAAGGGGTTGGCCTGAAGGTCATTTTAATATTTTGGATAAGTAGAGTTACAAGCCAGAAACTCATGAACATGGGAAAAATGAGTCATTTAATACCATAAAAATCAACTTTTTTACATTGCGTTTCTTATTTTCATTTCCAATGCAGATTATAGGGAATATTTTTCTTTTGATGAATAGGGGTTTAAGCAATGACTTGACAATAAACCCTTGAACTTCATGAGGCACTAAAAATTAGAGGATAGGAGAATCTTAAGTTTTCTCGAGTATATTTCCATGAATTTTTCTGTTACTTTATTTAATCTTCCACTACTCTAAAAGACTAGGACTGTATGACCTACTAGGTCTTTTCCATTTTTTTTCTTCTTATAATTCTCTTTTTCTGTTTAGGATGTGGGTAACCTCTCTAATCTTTGGTGTGCCCTTGGCTAGACCGCAGTTAAATTGGGGTGATTCTCAGTTTTACCAGCTACACAGGATGGAGTATTAAAAGGCATCAGCGGACCAAATAGTTCATCTGACAAAGTTGAGACCATTTGTACATTTTTATTACTGTGATCTTTCTAAAATATTTTATTCCCATCATATACTATAGTAGCTAAAGTGAATTTCAGATTCTAATTTCTTATTTTTTTCTTCGGTTAGACATGTCTTGCCTCTTAATGTTCTTTTCTTTCCTGGACGCACAGCATTTTCCTTAACACTGTCTGACTGCTTCAAATCACAAATACAGCTATGTTTATACACACACACACACACACACACACACACACACATTCTATTTCTTCCTCAAAACTTACATTTTCACTTGTTTAATGATCAATCAAGTATCATTCAACACATAATTATTAATCATCTACTCATCCCCAGCCCTGTGCCATGCTGGGGGAACACGATGCTAAATGAGAAGTGTGCTTGTTTTACATAGCTCAAGGTCGAATAGAGGAGCTAGTTGTGTTAGTCAGTCATCATAGTTCAAGTGACAATCCTAGGAGAGGGATAACAGAGAGGGAAGGGGAGGCTTGTCGAGGACCGAAGTCCTCAGTCTCAAGGGTCAGTGAGCTCTTCCTAGAGCAGCACTCCTCAAAGTGTGGTCCCTGGACTGCAGCGTGATTATCACCTGGGAACTTGCTAGAAACGCAAATTCTCAGGCCCCATCCAAGACCTTCTGAATCAAAAACTCTAAGGATGGGTTTTCTGTTTGTTTTGTAACAAGCCCTCTGGGTGATTCTGGTAAATGCTCAAGTTAATAACCACTGTCTCAGTGGAAGTAAGTTTTGAAAAGAAAAAGGTGCTTTATTTACCATCAGGCTCAGTAACATAATAACGGAGTCCTCTTGATAACTAAGTCCTCTAAATCTCCCATTGTTCTATTTGTCCCTGTAGCACAAGAGCCCCAAACAAGGGAGCTGCTCAAGTGTTCGTGGTATTCTGAAAAAAAACCAGCGGGTGCACTAGCCCGTGTGGACATGCCGTTATTACTCACATACAGAGCGCATTGACCGCAGAGGGTCAGGCCGCGAGAGGGACCACACTTCCTCCAGCCTGAGGCTCAGTATAAGGGTGCCCAGACAAAGGAGACGCAGGTCCTACACCTAATTCTAAACTGCATGACCTCAGGTGTGTAAAAGGTTAAGTAGCAGTCACAGGACAAGAAGCCACTCCCAAAAGGCGATAAGGAAGAAGTTATAATCCATTCTCCAAACAAAACACATTCCTTCTGGCCAGTGGCCCTCTGACCAGCCCTCAGTCAGGGGAGGGGGAAGGGCCACGCCCACTGACCCCACTGTCCCCATCTGATAAATGAAATAGCTTTCATTTTTAACAAACATAACTTAAACTCTGCCTGTCCGGCACACATTTAAATGGTTTAAAGGTAAAAGACAAATAACTAATTACTTTAGAGAAACACACTGCAAAACATCATTAACAGCAACAGCAACAGCCACCTGTTTCTTTTGAAAACTAAATAGGTTGAATTGACCAAATTAATCAAATGAGTGTTCCTGGGAATCTAATTTGGTTTGTGAGTGTGAGAACATCTGTGCCCAGCACCCAGTATTTGGGAGCCCTCTTCTGAGCTATTTCTGGGAGCTGACGGAGCAGTCGAATTTCTGTGTTGCCCTTATGGAATGAGAGTAGAATTCATTCTCTTCTTGCCCCATGTCCTTTTCCCCATGGGAATGGAGGGAAATGGGAGAAAAGGAAATAAACTAAATTTTAAAAGCTGGGCTAATTAGGCAATGTTTTTAATTACAATTCTACATTATAATTAAAACGATATAATTTTTGATAAGATTGTACACATTTTTATGCATAAGAACCAACTATACAAAACTACCGGTAAACTGTTTTATAAAGAATTATTAAAAAATTAAATGGGTATCTTAAAAACAAAACCCCAACATTGTTCACAATAATATGATATTTTTTACAATATTAATAAACATTATTTTATATCTTATTTAATAATGTTATTAATAATTATAAGATACTCTTATAATAATTCAGATATGTCATGTTAGACATTATTCCCTGAAATGTAATTACAAATCTAGTGGCTCACTAAATTCTTTAAATACTCCTCACCATTATTAAAAATATGCTCTTGTGTACACAACAATATAGAAGATATTCTTAATCTGTCCTCCTCATCCCGATTTATTTTCAGCTCCCATTATCTCTTTCTTGGCTTTCTTTAGTAGTTGCTAACTTGACATGCAGTCTTTTGCCTCTATAGCCCCCACCCCATTTGAGCCACATCACCAACAGGTTTTTCTCTTTAACATGCACACAAATCATATCATTCCCATAATGAGAATGCTTAAGTGGCCCTCTGCGAGACAAAGCCTTTCACAGCCTGGTCCTTGATGATTTCTGTGAGTTTGAGGCTGCCGTTTCCTCTACCTGGAATGCCCTCCTTTCCTTATGAAACCTGGGTAACTCACCCTTGCCACTCAACACTAGGCATCATCTCTTCTGTGCGGGCTTCCTAATTCCTCCAGTAAACTGGACTCCTTCATATTTGTTTCCTTATGATAATTACAAGTTATTTATGGCTATACACACATGGTATATAAAGAAAAACATGTGGACAGGGTATATACACACATACCACCTTTGAGATAATGTTATCTCTAAGTGGGGAAGAATAAAACACAATTGTATTTATAATGGTTGATTCCTTAAAAAATAATTTGAAGCCCAAATGGCAAAATGTTCAGGTAAAATAAACTTGGCTGGTGGGCATATGAACGTTGGTTCAAGTTCTCTCTAGGAGGGGGTGCTAGATGAAATAAGGAGAAGGGGTTAGCCAAAGAACCATACATACATTACCCATAGACACAGACGGCAGTGCGGTGATGGCCATAGGGAAGTGGAGGGGGGCAGAGGCTGGGTGGAGGTGGGCAAAAGGGGGAAAGGGGGACATTTGTAATAGTGTCAACAATAAAAATAAAGTTAAAAAAATAGCACATTAATACAAAAATTATGCTCAATATGTTTCATTATTTAAAAATTATTTAAATTATGACATAGATAATCTAGGGGAGGTTGTAGAACCTTGCTTTGGAAGATTACAGATCCGTGGTTAGGAAAGAAAAATTTTAGGATTACAAGTTATGGGTTCCTGGCACTCACTCGATGTTTGTTTCCAGTCCACACCCAAGGCAGCCCTGTTTTTAAAAGCCCCAGTCCTTTTCCAGCAGCCCAGTTGGAATTTCTACTCTGTCTCCCATCTACATCTTGGAGGGCTATGGGTTCTCTCTCTCTCTCTCTCTCTCTCTCTCTTTGAACATTTCATTCTGTCTTCTCAACGTGAATTTATTCATGTCTTTTCATCATCCTCATTCCTTTTTTGAGGATTAGATCCAGAGTTGCCCTTCATGTGTGGAGCTCAAAATGAACACAATCTGAAGAGAAGAACAAAAATATTGTCTCACCGCTTTTAGACACTCTACCGTCTGACATCATCTCAGGCTTATATTGACGCTTTCGAAAGTCAGATCACACTAATGGATCATTTGGGGGTTGCTGCTGCTAAGTCTGGTTTCCTCCATTCTCTAGCTAGGTGACAGAAGGACTAGCCCTTGACAGAGCAGTTAGTGTAGTAAGATGTTGAAAAAATGTTAATTAAAGGAAAAAATTTTCTTGAATTTACAATGACTTTTAATTCTTTTTGGCACTAATATTTCGTTGACTATAAGCCTTTGCAATTGTAACATCATTCAGGTTGTTTTCTCCCGATCTTGCCTACAAAGGTATCATAAGAAGCTGTCAAAAGCTTTTCTGGAATCTAGACATACTACTTCTACTCTATTTCTCTGATCTCCCAGTGCAGTTACTCTGTCAGTAGGACATGAGGTTAGTCTGACAGGACTATTCTTCGGGAGCTCATGCTGAGTTTACCGTTTCCTCTTCTAACTGCTCAGAAGCCATTGTTTAACAAAATTTATTCTAGAATCTCGGCCCAGATCAATGTCAAACTCAGTGCTCTGTAGTTCATGAAAACACATTCTTTCTCTTTTATACATCTACATGACACTTGCCTGTATCCAGTTTTCCAGGAGCTCTTTTCCACTGTGGGGTTCCTCACCCTCCCTGGCAGTGATTTAGCTGTGTCCACCAGTTCTCTGAGTTCACGGGGACACACTCCTGGGCTAAGCGACTAGGACTCATTTGAAATAGCACCTTTTAATCACCTCACCTGTGTTTAAGAATACAGTTATCATCTACATGAGAAGGAAATAGAAAACTGATTAGCCTAAACTATAGTTGAGGTCCTGTTTGGTTGGATGGTCAATATCAAAATGAATCAAGTCAAGAGAACAAAAGGCTATTAAGGGTTTGAAGAATGTGCTTCACTATTCTAGGTGTTTAGAGAATACAATAAAATAAAGATTGAGCCCTACCCTTATAAATCTGATGGTCAAATTAGGAGAAATAAGACTCGTAATGCCATAACCCATATAGGTCAAGTTGAGCACAAAGCTGAGCTTCAAAGGACACAATCCTTGCCATTAAAAGGAATTAGGAATAATTCAAGGTCTCTACTTATATTCCTTGAATGCTATCAAGTGTACCTCAGACACTCTAGAAATGCTTCTTAAAATTCCCTTCATTTCACTACCCTCACATTACAACGGACCCCACTCTCGTGCCTTCAGTGTCCCTAAAAATCTCCTCCAGCCCCCAGAAGTGTCTTTCTACATTTCTCTTGTAGGTCTCCTCATTTCTCTTCCTTTTTTTTTCTGATTTTCCATCTCAAAAGCCTCAGAGCTGGACTGCAAGCATGTCTCCTCTTAGAGGGAGAGAACAGGGAAGAGATTGAAAGGGGCCGAGTCAAAGATCTCGTTAGAGGCATACAGTAAACGCTGACAGCACTCACAGGTTAAAGATTTTATTCTGCCCTAATTACATGTAAGAAATAAAAATATATGGCAGCAGATCACGTAAATAAAGACTGGATTGTGTGACAGGAAATACATTTTAGAGAAATGAAAAATCACCTCAAGCTCAGAAAATCAAGTCATTTTGCATGTAGGTAAAATTTAATCATGACTCTGAATTGGCAAAGAGAAGGGAGCAGATGTATTAAAAATCTTCCCTTAAGGGTTGCAATACAGCTAAGGTGTCTATTGACTGCTTCAATGTGCAGAGGTTGTTAGCAAATTCTAAGCCTTAGTGTATGCTAAGATAAACCTTCATTTATGGTAAATATCTGTATTTCAGGGGTTTTTTTGGTATGGCATTAGAAGAAGCAAGGGGCGATGGTTCCACTGCTAAGCCAGTCAGTCATTCATGCTACAGGGTTGTTGGGAGGGAAAGGGGTAGGGGTGGAAGAAGAATAGTAGACAGTACAGATGATAAACAGAGAAACAGTGCCTTGGGGTCTTTCCTCCTTGTTGTCTCCTATGTAAAGGGGTTCCCATTTATTGAACGCCTTCCTTATGCTAGGAAGGTATAAGATGTAATTGTGTTTATTTCACAGATGAAGAAACTGAGCTTGTATAACTTGTATAAGCTCTTGTATAACTTATCTTCATCATTCCTTCACAATCTTATAAGATGTAATTATGTTTATTTCACAGGTGAAGGAATTCAGTTTAGAGATGTGAAGTCATTTGCTTAAGGGTCACATCACTGCTAACTGGCAGAATCAGGATTTGAGCGCAGATGCGTCTGATTTCAAAGCTCTTCCCTTTCTGTTGCCTGACACTACAGAGATTAAAACAAATCGCAACTTGAAGGTGCTTTTCTTTTTGTCCTTATAAAATGTCTTGCCACCGAACGACAAGGCAGAATTCCCTGCCATCTCTGAAATAGAGTGCCATGTTCTCTAGCTTTTTTCAATACGCTTCTTCCTTTTTTATGTTGTAGAATAAGTTCAGTATAATTGTTTCCGTGAAGGAAAGGCATTCTATTACCATGTACAGATGAAATGTATTTTCACAGACATTCTCTCTATTTGGGAGTTAATAATATCAGGAAAGTGTAATCTGCAAAGATAACTCCTTGCTACCTTGTTATTTACTGCATGAGAACAATGCTTGGTGAATGTCTGGCCCTTGGCTGAACTGAGTTTTCTAGTTATTAATGCAACAGGTGCTGCAAAATGAGGTCTTTGAACTGAAGGCCAATTTTAGTGCAGAGGATAAAATGTGAACCAATAGATAGCTCAGGAAAGGACATGGTATATGGGGGTACTGTGTCCCTGCAAGCGACACATGCATATTGCTGAGCAAGGGCTCTTCCAAAGTGCCCTGGTCATTAATCCAATCAGAACCCAGAGCTCTAAATTAAAGTAGGAAAAGACCAGCAGAAATACAGAGCACCCATAACCCAGAGCAGAGAAGTCCCGGAAGAGAGCACTGCGGGAGCAATATGCTTCTTTTTCTGTTTGTTTCTATCTGCTCCCATATCTTTACAGGGATTTGGAATGACTGGGTGGAAGGACTGGGTTAAAAATGCAGTTGCGTTAGCGGGGATTAGCTTTTGGAAGGGCAACCCACTGGAGACAACTAGAGATGTTAGGACATTCCCCTGTGGACAAATGTGTTCTCTCTCTCTCTCTCTCTCTCTCTCTTTTTCTCTCTATCCCCCCGCCCCCTGCTGTTAGGAAAGGGGCAGCTTCTTTTCTGACAGCCCCTGGCTATATCCCAGGTGTGGGGGAATTTTGGTAGAATAAGCAAGAGATGCCAGGATCATCCCCTGAAGGCAGAGTAATGCTGCAGTCTTCACATTAAAGCTTGTCCACTCTTTTGCTTAATTCCTCCCCTGGCCACCATGGATGCCCATTGACAAATATCCTTATTGCCTGGGTGTGACATGAATGTACATAGTTTATTTTCAGACAATATATCTGACAGTGATCTATGTGGAGTTCCACATAGCGGGTCCCTTACAAATGTTTTATTCATCCATTCATCCATTCACCCATTCATTCATTCACAAACATGAACTGACTTTCTACTGTATATACATCTCAGTTCTAGAGACTGGAAATAGATATCAAGTAAACACTTGCTCTCAAGTCCTCACAAGGTCATGGAGGAGTGAGGCATGTGAAAAAGTAATTAACAGTCTGAAGGTAGTGCCATAACACCGCTGCATAAATACAGAGTTGACACAAAGGAGGGCATGGTCAATTCTGCTTGCATGGACCTGAAAATGGCTATCGAAAGCTTTATTTTTTAAAAATATATTTCATTGATTATGCTATCACAGTCATCCCTTTTTTTTCTTGGTTTAAATGCTAGGATAAGTTGTAAGAATCAGAGTTAAAATCCCGGTTGTACCACTTTTGAGCTGAATAAACTTGGACATATTACTTAACTGATCTTGAGGGTCCTGCATATAACGCAGGGCTGGCGTTTATCTCACAGGGCTCCTGTGATCATTAAATGCGATGATGTGGGTACACTGGTTGGCACAATGCCTGGCATATAGAAATTACTCAGTAAATGTTATTATTATCATTATTATTATTACTTTACCATTACTATTTTTGAAAAGAGTAAGGCTTCTGAGAGAACGTAGTTCAGCTGAGACTGGAAGGGTAAGTCGTGCTCACTAGGCCTGTGAGAGCAGTGTCTGGGCTGAGGGTGGAGAGGACTTTTCAGAAAAGGAAACAGAATCTGCAAAGGCCTGGGAGCTTCAATGAGAGCAGATTATGGGATGAGTCAGTCTCCCTTGACTTCTCAGGCAAAATTAGTGGAGCTCCAAGCCCTTTATTTAGTTCTTCATTCTACATTACTTATACCACCTTGTAGTTGTTTGGACATGAATCTGTCTTTCTTGTTTTCTCACCTGGTGAATCACCTGTCCTTCTGATTTGCCTGTCCTGATTCCAGCCATCTTTTCTGTACCATCTTTGGGTTCCTGCAGCCAACATACTTGTCTCTCCCTCTGCCCTTGCACTCATCGCATTGTGTTGTGATTACTTGGTGGGTGTGTCTTTCTAACCCACCATGATTCCAGAATATCTGTTCAGCTGTGTCTACTCAGCATTGAGCCTAGTGCTGGCACCCAGAACTCCTTGGACCTGTGAAAACTGCTTTTGTTAAATTAGAAAAAGTGTAACAGTGAGAAATTATCCATAATGAAACATTTCATTCTTGTCTGGAAGATCTGAGTAACTTTGAAACAGAAACGGTCTGATTTCTAACCCAGGTGCAGAGCTTCACATAGGATTTTTCAGGCACAGCTTTTTACATTTATATGAATTTGTCCCAACCAAGGAATGAGAACCCTGCGTCCCGGCCTCATGTTAATCATCTATACATACTCCTGCCTGGCCTTGAGCCTATCAAAACGATAGCTTCCTTTTTACTTACCTTCCATCTTTTCCCCCAATCCCATTATAAACCTGTCTTTTCCTTTGGCTGGTGAGATGCCCCATGGCTCCTCTTCATGTGTGGTCTCCTTGGGTAACACATTAATGAGGAGTGTCCTTGGTGGTCTTAATCAGATGAGAGTCAACAGTATAATCTCATGGACATAAGAGAAATAAAACATGGATGCTACCATGGACCCACCTCTATGCCAACCAAGAGACCTCAAGCGAAAGAACAGGTGGTTGAAAATATGGGCTCTGTATCAAGGCTGCCCCGGATGGATGCTTTCTAATGTGAAACCTAGACAAGTCCCTGGGAGCTCTGAGCGCTCAGTGAATGCCTTTGTAAAATGTGGACAATAATAATAATACCAGTTTCATAAGAAAGTTGAACCCTGGGTGGTGTGGCTCAGTGGATTGAGTGCTGGCCTGTGAACCAAAGTGTTGCCAGTTTGTTTCCCAGTCAGGGTAGATGCCTGGATTGTGGGCCAGGTCCCTAGTTGGGGGCGCATGAGAGGCAACCACACATTGTTGTTTCTCTCCGTGTCTTCCTTCCTTTTCCCCTCTCTAAAAGTAAATAAATAAGATCTTAAAAAGAAAAAAGGAAGTTGACAGGATTAAATAACAGAAAGGAAATACGGTGGTTAATTTTATGTGTCGCTTTGACTGGGTCGTGGTGCCCAGTTGTTTGGTCAAATACCCAACAACTAGATGTTGCTGAAAAGGCATTTTTAATATGTGTAGATTTTGGGTAAAGTATATTACCTTCCATAATGTGACGGACCTCATCCAATCAGGTGGAGATCTGAAGAACAAAGCCTGAGATTTCCCAAAGAATAAACAATTCTGCTTCAAACAAGTTTCTAGCCTGCTGATTTCAGACTCAAGACTGTAATATCAACTTTTAGCTGAATTTCTAGCTTGCCAGTCTGCTCTATAAATTCCAGTTCCTTAGGAGTCAATTCTTTAAAACATCTTCTCTTTTCCCTCTGTCTCTCTGTCTCTAATACTCTCTCTTGCTGCATATATAAATTCTACACACACAACACACATACTTTTGGTTATATTATTCTGAAGAACCTTTACTAATACAGAGAATAAAGCACTTGGCCTACTTCCAGGCACATAGGCCTCCATTAATATAAGCAGCTATTATTATTAAACTTTCTGGACCTCAGATCCTCACTTATACAATGAGAGGATTGAGTCAGTAGTATCTGGGGTATTATCCAGCTCAATACTCAAAAAACTTAATGTAGAGTTCTGCATCATAAAAGCTCTCCTTAAGGGAACGGAAAACAAATTAAAGTGCCTAAATCCTTTTCTATTGATTTTTCTGACTTGGTCGTGGTGCTATTTATGCATTGCTGTAGGTTTTAAGTTTCAAGGTGTGCTTAAAAGTATGTCCAATGTGTTCTTGATAAATCGAATATGACATAAATTTTCTAATGTCCCCAAAGATTTTTCACACCCCAAGAAAGTTGTGCTCTTATGTTTCTTATATCATAGGCTAGGGATTTTTGTCCCAGTGGGAAAATTCAGACAAAGGGCAGGTTGGAAAGAAAGCCTCATTCCCGGGGAAACTCAGTGCTGTGTACTAGTAGATTTCACAGGGGAAAAGTGTAATGGGAGATGGGAATTATGAACATAAGGACAGGGTCTCCATTTCTGAGACTGCTTGTTGTTTGGTTTGGGTTTTTCTTTGTTGTTGTGGTTTTTATTTAGAAGAAAACAAAGTAGTACTTTTGTTTGGGGGTATAATGTGAATGTTTATTTATCAGGGATCATATCTATATCAGCACACATCCTGTCGCACTGAAGATCTATTCTCTTATAATCTTTGTTTTTGCTTCATTTTTATTTAGAGAATTGATTGCCTCCTGATATACATTTGTAACTTTGTTTATTGTTTGCCATTCCCACTAGAAAATAAGGTCTGTGAAAGCAGATATTTTGCCTTGCTGCATTCAGTGCTATATCCTGAAAGCATAGCGCTGCATTGAAGATATAGTAGATGTTCAATAAATATTTTTGAATATACAAAAGCACCTGGGAACACGTTTCCTGTTATCTGCCACTCTAATAATAATTATTGTCATGCACTAAAGGTAACTTCCTCCATGGTTGCATTATTTTTTTCTTTTTCTTTACCAGTGGAGGTCTTGGTGGAGAACATGGCGCATCTAATTCAAAAAGATATATGCAGCTCTATGTTCTTCGCAGCATTGTTTATATTAACTAAGACAGGCAAGCAACTTTGTTGTCCATCAATAGATGAATGGATAAAGAAGATCTGGTATGTATATACAATGGAATATTACACAGCCATGAAAAAAGAATAAAATGTCACCATTTATGATAACATGGATGGATTTAGAGGACATTCTGCTAAGTGAAATAAGTCAGGCAGAGGAAAACCAATATCATATGGTTTCACTCTTACATGGAATTGGAAACCCAAAATAAACAAAACAAAAACAGACTCATAGAAACAGAGACCAGAGAGATGGTTACCAGAAGGAAGGGGGTGGGAGAAAAGAGAAAGGGGAGTAAATACTGTATAGTCAACAATATTGTGGTAAGTTTACACAGTTAGAGATGATTACTAGAATTATTGGGGTGATCACATTGTAAGGTATAAAAATGTTGAATCACTATATTGTATGCATGACACTAATATAACCAAAGTAAGATTTTATAAAAACTATACTTAAATAAAAATAAAATTTATAAATAAGTGATGAAGTTAAGGAGACGAAAGCTCAGAAATGTAACTAAGATTTCCCAATGTCAGGTGAGTGGCTCAGAGGGATTTAGTTGAAGGTTTTGAAGACTCCCAAGCTGTTGCTCTTTTCACCATATGACACTAACAGGTAGGAGGAGCACCCCAGCTAGTTTTAAGGCACACCTGAATTAGAGAGAGGGGCCAACTCTGTTTGTTGCAGCCCTGCAAGTGTAAGGCTTGGGCTGCACATCTGGCCTTTGCAGGGAAGAAAAAGGTATACCTCCCTTCAGGGGAGGTGGCCTCGCACCAGAGCAACCGCTTGGCATGCAGAGTATGAGCTGTTTTCAGCCCTGCTTTCCTCCCAGTGGCAGAACCATAAGTGTAGCCTTGAACAGGGAAACATTTCCACCAACAACCCCAAATAACTCCGCTGCAGCTACCACAGTGAAGTTAAACATTAAATTCACAAGAGCCACCTTGCGGGAAGCGAATCTGTAGCAAGAACTCCAAACTGTGACCACCGCACTTTAGAGGAGAGGAGCTGGCGTTATGCCTCTAATCTTCATTTTGGTGGAAACCTCCTCTGAAAGCGCAATGAGAACAAGCGGTGTGCAGGTAAGGGTGCTGTCGTTTCTGGACTCCCTGTGACCTTAGTGATGTGGCAGATGTTTGTTATTCCACACTGAGCACTGGTCTCCAAGTCAACATGAGCTCTCAGACCAATTCTGACTGCAGAGAGTTACCCAGGTATGAATAGAAGGTTGGGGAACCTGTCCCACTGCCAACAACCATAACCCTGCAGAAGTGCCCTTTCTTAATTTTTAGGAAGCATGACCAAAGGAGAGGGCATGCTAGACAAACGACAAAATGCAGCTTTGCATTGAGATGTATTACGTTGGTCCCTTTTTGACATTGGTCAAATAATGCCAGTGCAGGGACTGAAGACTGAAAAGTACCTCAACAGGACATCTGGGAGGCTATTTAGTGTCTGAAGTCAAGCAACCCCTGTGGAATTTGCTCATTAGCATGCAGGATGCAGTTGGGTTTGGACTGCCTGGGGCTGCAGACCGTGGTTTCTGATGGGCATTTTTCTATCGCTAACAGTGCCTGGTTGTGGGATGTGAAGAGGTCACTGAGTGGAGTACATAGATTCTCTACCCCTCTTGACCTCCTGATCTCTCCCTGGTGGGACCTTCATGCTGTTGGAATGCTTGAAGCCACAGGAACCTGTTAACGATTCCTTAGCTTAGCTTAACACATCATTAAAAAACAGAATTGATCCTATTTTGAACAAACACCTGAGAGAGGGCTAAACCAGTGGTTGGTTATCTACACCTTTACTGTGGCTGATCTCTAAAATATTCATGAGGAATTTTTTTTCATTACCTATTATCCTGACACACGAAAAGCATCCAGTCTATCATAAAGGGTGAAGCCCAGTCCCAGTGTCTAGAACGTTTGCTGCTCCAGCTTCTCCTCTAACCTGGCTATTACCACCATGCCTTCACTGAACTCCTCTAACCAAACTAATAAGCCTTTCATGTTTTTTAATGGTATGGCTGATGATGGATTTGTTAACAAAACTGGGTGATGTGGAGAATGCTGGTTTTAAGAGGCAAGTCATGTATTTTTTAAAAGTCATTTAAAAAATAAGTTGATACAAAAGAATATTTTAAAAATGAGGCAAAATAATAATGACACAATGAGCACCTCTATACAAACTACATAGTTCAAAGAAAGGAATATTAACACTACACGAGGTTTCCTGAGCGCCTCCCACCACCTACTGCCCCCATGCCCTCTTGACTTACGGGCGGCTGCTTTTCTAAATTTTACTTTATCTTCATCTTGCTTTTAATAAGCAGTTTAAAGATATTTGTGTATAAATTTTAGAATAGATTGTTTAGTTTTGCATTTTTAAAGGTTAAGCAAACTGAATACAGGAGGTGTACATTAGTAAATTTAGTTTTGCTCCACAGCAGGTTTTTAAGCTTCCTCCATGTGACAGTTAATTTTTACGGTGGAGACTATGTCACAATTGATTATTCATGTGAATGAGTGGCCATTTAGGTTGTTTCCAGTGCTTCGCTGTTTCTAAAAGTGCCACAGTAAACATTCTTGTGCACGGTCCTCGGAGTTCACGAGCAAGAGTTTCTCTGGGTTACCTACCTGAGTGAGGCATCTCGGTAGCACCGAGAGCGCGCATGCTCCACTCTTCAACACCGGGAGGCTGTCTTAGGGTGGGACTTACCAGCTGCTATTTCAAAAATGGCACAGAAATATTTCCTTCCCAGACCCTTGTCAATCCATGACTTGCCAAGCTATTTCCCCAGTCTTAGGAGTGTGAAATACCGTTTCATAGTCATTTTAAATTATTATTCTTCAATGATATGAGACAAAAACATTTAAAATATATTTACTGACATTTATTCCCTTTAATGTGATTTTTTAAGACTTTTGTGTAAATTTTACTTTATTTATTTTAATTTTTATGTATTGTAAATACTAACCTTTTGTTAATTATATATATTACAAATGTCTTCTTCCAGTTGTTGGCTTGTTGGCTTTTTATTTTTTAAAGTTCTTAAAATGATGTCTTTTGGAGAACAGATGTTTTTAATTTAAGATATTCAAGCTTATCAATTTTTCTTTTATGGTTTACACTTTTTAATCTTTGCTTAAGACATTTTTTCTTAACACCATAGTCTTAAAAATATTCTCCTGCATTTTCTTCTAAAAGTTTAGCTTGCTTTTTATACTTAAGTTTATTTGGTATTGATTTTTAGACTTGTAGTAAAGCTGAGGTAAAAAATTTTTTCATATGGATATCCAATTGTCTCAGCATCTCAAAAAAGTCCATTCCTTCCCTGCTAATCTGTATTTCTCTTTACAAAAATCACATTAGTCAATATGTGTGGGTCTCTTTCTGAACTACTCCTTCCTGTTGAAGAGTTTGTCTAGACACATCAATCCTACTGTCTTGATTCTATAGCTTTATATTAGTTTTGATATTTGTTAGTTCCTCTTTGGGAGTTTTTCTTTGCTTTTTCATATAAATTTGAGTATTGACTTTTCAAGTTATAACAAACGAGTGGCATTTTGTTAGAGTTGCTTTGAATTTACAGATAAATTCTAGGAGAATTGACATGATACTGTCAATAAAAATGATATACCTCTCTATTTTTGGTCTTCTTTAATGACTTTTAATAAAGTTTTATAATGTTCTCCAGGAAGATCTCACATATTTTTTGTTAGAGTTATTCAAAATTTATTCCAAATATTTTATATTATCAAAGTTACCTCTTTTTTAAAAAAGTACCTTTTGAAATGTCTTGTAGAGATAATAAATGTGATTGATTTTTGTATATTGATTCTGAATTCAGCGAAGTTGCTTTACTCATTTACCTTTGTTCTTTCAATATGAAAAATAGCAATTTGTTTCCTCCTTTTAAACTCATATCTTTATCTGCTGTCAGTGATGAATAGAAGTGGTCATAGCAGATAATCTTCCTGAGTTCCAAAGCAAAACTTTCAACATTTTACCATCCAGGATGATGTTTACTGTACTTTGTAAACCATTTAGTTATGAATAGATGTTGAGTTATATTTTGCACATTTTCTTTATTGAGATAATGATTTATCACCTTTAAACTTCTAATATGGTAAATTACATTAATTTGTTTTCTAATGTTAAAATAATATTAACATTTCTGAGATAAGCCCAACTTGGTTAAAATCTATTACCTTATTTATACACTCATGAATTTCATTTGTTGATGTTTTACTTAGGATTTTTAATGCAAGTTCCTGAATGGCTTTATTCATAATTTTATTGTCTTTTATGGTTCTTGTCAGATTTTAGTATCAAAGTTATGTTAGCTTCACAAAATGAGTTAGAGAATGTTCCCTCTTTTACCCACTTGAAGTTTTCCTAAATGATTGGAATTCCTTGATTGTTTGTATAACTCATGGGCAAATCGTTAGATGCTGGTGATTTCTCGGGGGTAAGACTTTAAAGGACTGTTTCAATTACTTTTAATGGCTATCAGGTTACTTAGAATTTTTTAAAATTTCTTTTCAATCAGTTTTGGTATGCTATATTTTCTAAATATTTTTCTATCTCATCAAAGTTTTCATGTTTATTGGCTTCAAGTTGTTCATATTTTCCCTTTATTATCTTTTTAGTCTTTGTAACATCTGTACTTTTGTACTTATTTGTTCATAATGTGGCTTCAGTGTTCATTCTTTCTGTTTTCTTGATTAGTCTTGCCAGAGTTGGTTTATCTTTTCAGTTAACAGTATTTCAATTTGTTGTTCTCTATTTCATTTATTCTTGCTATTATCTTTATTATTTCCTACTTTCTACTTCCTTTGTGTTGTTTCTGTGTTTCTCCTACTGTCTTATTTTGGGTGCTTAGGTCATTCATTCTTAGGCTTCTTCTTTTCTAGTATACATATGTAAATGAATAATTTTCTTTTTACTATAACTTTAGCTATATCCCACAGTTTTTAAAACAATTTTATTTACTTAAATTTTAATAAATAATTTTATTTGTTAATCCATAAATTTTACTTTTTAAATTTTTTTGATTTAATCTTTATTGTCTTTTTTTCCATTACCATTTAGTCCCCTTATCCCCCTCCTTCACCCCAGCAATCACCAAACTGTTGTCCATGTCTACAGGTCCTTTCTCCTTTTTGGTCACTCCCTCCAACCCCTAACCTCTCCCAACCCCCACCAACTAGCTGTCAGCCTACTCTCTATCTATGAGTCTGCCTCTGTTTGCTTCTTAGTTCAGTTCGTTCATTAGATTCCACACGTGAGTGAAGTCATATGGTATTTGTCCTTCTCTGACTGGCTTATTTCACTTAGCATAATGTTCTCCAGGTCCATCCATATGGTCACAAAGAGTAATTTTTTTTTTTATGGCCAAGTGGTATTCCATTGTGTAAATGTACCATAGTTGTTTTATCCACTCATCTATTGATGGGCACTTGGGCTGCTTCCATATCTTGGCAATTGTAAATAACACTGCAATGAACATTGGGGTGCTTATGTCCTTTCAAGTTAGTGCTTTGGGTTCCTTTGGGTATATTTCCAGAAGCGGGATCGCTAGGTCAAAAGGTAGATTCATTTTTAATTTTTTGAGTTGTCTCCACCCTGCTTTCCACAGTGGCTGCACCAGTCTGCATTCCCATCAGCAGTGCAAAAGGGTTCCCTTTTTTCCACATCCTCAAGAACACTTGTTCTTTTCTGATTTATTGATGATAGCCATTCTGACAAGTGTGAGATGGTATCTCATTGTGGTTTTAATTTGCATTTCTCTGATTAGTGACGTTGAGCATCTTTTCATAGGTCTATTGGCCAGCTGTATGTCCTCCTTGGAGAAGTGTCTACTCAGGTTCTTTGCCCATTTTTTAAGTGGGTTGTTTGTTTTTTTGGTGTTGAGCTTTGTAAGTACTTTATAAATTATGTATATTAACCACTTATCAGATGTTTTGGCAAATGTGTTTTCCCATTCCGTGGGTTGTCTTTTTATTTTGTTGATGATTTCCTTTGCTGTGCAAAAACTTTTTGGTTTGATGTAGTTCCATTTATTTATTTTTTCTTTTGTTTCCCTTTCTTGGGGAGATATATCCTATAAAAAATTTCTACAAGCAATGTCTGAGATTTTGCTGCCTATGTTTTCTTCTACTATTTTTATGGTTTTGTGTCTAATTATTAAGTCTTTGATCCATATCGAATTTATTCTTGTGTGTGTTGTAAGAAGGCATTCCAGTTTCATTTTTCTGTACATATCTGTCCAGTTTTCCCAAAACCATTTATGGAATAAACTATTTTTAGACCATTGTATGTGCTTACTTCCTCTTTTGAATATTAATTGACTATAAAGTCATGGGTTTATTTCTGGGCTCTATTCTGTTGACCTATGTGTCTATTTTTAATGCCAGGACCATGCTACTTTGATTACTATGGCCTGATAGTATATTTTGATATTAGGTAGCACGATTCCTCCCACTCAGTTCTTCTTTCTCAGGATCACTGTTGCTATGCAGGGTCTTTTGTGGTTCCATATAAATTTTTGAAATATTTGCTCTAGTTCTGTGAAATATGTCATTAGAATCTTGATAAAAATTGCATTGAGTCTATAGATTGCTTAGGGTAGTACAGGTATTTTAATGATGTTGATTCTCCCTGTCCATGAACACAGTATGTACTTTCACTTATTTGTATCCTCTCCTATTCAACTTAGTAGTGGAAGTCCTACCCACAGCAATCAGACAAGAAGAAGAAATAAAAGGCATCCAAATTGGAAAGGAAGAAGTAAAAGTGTCATTATTAGCAGATGATACTGTACATAGAGAACCCCAAGAATTCCATGAAGAAACTACTGGAACTAATAAATGAATTCAGCAAAGTAGCAGGATACACAATTAATTTCCAGAAATCAGTTGCATTGTTATATGTCAATAACAAACTAACAGGGAAATTAAGAAAACAGTCCCATTCACAATTGCTTCAAAAAAAAAAGCACACCTGGAAATAACCCTAACCAAGGATGTAAAAGATCTGTACTCAGGCAATTATAAGACCCCACAGGTTTTGAAACAGTATTTTTATTGCCACTTTGTTATGAATATTATTTGATTTCAGTAATAATTTCTTCTTTGACTCAAAAGATATTAAGAAATATATTTATTAATTCCAAAGCTTTTAGATTTTTCCAGTTATATATTTGTTATTAATTTCCAATTTAACTGGTGTCTAGAGAATGAGATCTATTTGATTTCAACATTTTAAGTTTCTTAAAACTTACTATCTAGGTGTGAGGTCAATATGTTGGTAAATTTCTTGTATATGCTTGAAAAAAATATATGTTTTGCAGTTTTTAGGTGTAGTGTTCCATATATATATATATATATATATATATATACACATAGATATAGATATATAGATATAGGTATCTCTCCAGTGATCGGACTTGCTAATTCCACTTTTCAAAACTGCTATATCTCTATTGATTTTTGTCTGCTTGACAATATTAGTCATTTAGTTGTATTTATTAAAATTTCTCACTATGATGCTGGATTTGTGTATGTCCTTTTATAATCTTATCAACTTTTAATGTATGTTAAGATGGTTTTATAAATGTGTAAACATTTAGAATTGTTGTATCTTCCTAGTCAATTGAAACGTTTAGCACTATGTGACTACATTTTTCATCTGTAGCAATGCTCTTTGTTTAATGCCTAATTTGTCTGATATTAGTATGGGTATACCAACTCTCTTTTGGTTTAGTTTCATATCTGTTCACACGCAAACTTTTGGGGACATATATTTTCTTTACATGTCTCACCAACAGCAGGTAGCCAGATCAAACAATCCATCTAACAATTTTGCCAACTAGAACATTGAATCTATTTACATTTCTTGTAATTACTGATACATTTGGATATTTTTCCAGCAATTTATTTTGTGACTACTGTTTGGCTCACCTTATTTATGTTTCTTTCCACTCTTGTTATCTTCTTTAGGACTGTCATTTTTTTCTCACTCCTTTTTTTCCTTTCCACACCATTGGCATAGAAGTTATTCACTGTATTTCTTTTTCATTTAGTTCTATCTTATATATATTACTATGCATACTTCTCAAAGACTAAAGTCCTAATTATTTTTACTGTTCTTCCAAATAATATAAAGATCATTCCACACTTTCATTCCTATCACGTGTTTCCTTAATCACCTCCTTGTGACTTCTGTGCTAGTGTCATTCCTTTTTTTCTTCCCTTAACCATCATTTTTGTCTATCATTTCTTCTTAAATCTTAGAGTTTCCAACTGGGATTGCTTCACTTTTGCCTAATGTACTTCTTTTGGAATTTTACTGTTGTCTGGTGTCACTATTGTTGTTGGCTTCCATCTCTTCCTCCTTCATTGATGACCTGTCTCTATTATTTGTCTGATTATAAGATAGTTTCATTGTCTTCGGTGTTGTGAATGAACTCATGATGTGTTTAGTTATGGTTTTCTTTTTATTTATTCTGCTTAGGATTTTTCAGTCTTCCTGAGTCTGCAATTTGATGATTTCATCCATTCTTGAAAATTATCAACTATTTGATTCTGTTAGGAGCCAGGGGACACATTTAGCCCAGAACCACTTTAAACTAAATTTCAAACTTGTAGTTTGTTTTTGTTTGTAATATCTACCAGGTAATGTAAATTTAGGCTGTAAAATTTCATTAAGATTAGCTGATGTTTACAAAAACTTTCCCCCTCTCAGTCAGTATCAAATTTGAGATTAACATTTATCCTTACACTTTCTCGAACTTGATTTTTTTTCTAGTTTAGCATTATAATAAGGTCACATGCACTTGGAATTGCAATATCATGGAGCAGAATCTTACATTAGACTGCCCACCATGGGTGGAGTCAGGACTTTCATTTGTTCTCTGGCCCTTCAATGGCGTAAAAACTGAAGCTCTGGTTCACTTTCAGCAAATGTGCCCAGTGCTCTTCTTCCCTGCTGAGGTTCCTAATTTTGCCTAGTTATTGGTCTCTGAGTATAACTTGCTAAATCATCAATGCAATTTTTAAAACGTTCCTTAAAAGCATATTTTATTCAGCATTTCTAATTATTTTCAGTTGGGTGGGGGGTGTTGGTCAAGGAACGTCTTCCCCATGTAGCTGGAAATGAGTTTTTCTCCTCTGCGTTATTTACAAGTTCCACGGAACTTTAAAAGTACATAGCCTAGAATGAGAACGGAGTGATAGCCTGCATGTTGCCTTTTGACTGTTTTTGGAAGACTATTCCAGAACAATGTGCAGAGTGAATATTCTCCAGCTTTCTGTGTTTCTCAATAGAAATTATAAAGGATGTCTACATTTATTGGGATTCAGTAAGATTTCTACATCAGAGCCTGCTAGCCTTGGAGAAGTTTTAACTTATTTTAGTTACATATACTCTGAGGTTAAAATTTTTTTAGAATAGACAATGATGTGAATGAGAATCCAAACTATCATTCTTTCCAAACACAGAAGGATGGGCTAATGATGACAGAGAACCTTTTAAACCTGTGATTTCTCATTTATTCTTAATATTGTACTTTCTCTTTCTTGGTTCCGTCTTTCACATTAAATATCCAATTTTAAATTCTGTTGTCTAATTGATTTAATGATTAAGGAAATGCTGTTGATATTCAGCCTAAATTTTTCTTCCTAATTTATTCCCATTACTCCTGGTTAAATCTCAAATAATAAGGATTGATGAGGCACTGAGAACTAATTAATTGATCGTAAAGCATCACCGTATTTTCCTACTCTGTAGTGAATTCTTAGTTTCAGAAGCACTTTTAACAGCAAACTTTGTTGTAAAGCTATTTGTTGTAATTTCTCAGTGTTTTTTACACAGAAGTTAAGTTTGATACTTTCCCCAAAGATGTTATGTGTACCCATTAACTAAGAAAGGGCTCAATTTTTAGATATTTTCACTTGCTCTTCTATCATAGAGTTTATCATATTTGTGGAAAACGCTTTCAAACGTAAGTGACCATCAGGGAACCACCTTCTGGATGAGACCTTATGGGTTCCCCTGGACCATCAGATGACTCTCACCGAGTATGCTGCCCATTCCTGGGTCCAGAACTTACTCAGATGCTCCTTTCTCTGAGTCATCCTTGCACTCTGCATTGTACCACTGAGTACAGCCCTGCATGGCCTCTTTTGGTGAGTTTTACAGCCCCAATGTGATTAACGCTCCTTGAATGAGAATCCTGTGGCACCTTCCATTTTCTAAGGACTTTGTGGCAAAATGCAGTGTTCTAAGCTAAGGGTGAGTGTGCCCTTACTATGCAGAACAGTGATAGTAACTGAGATTCTAAAATTAGGAAAGGCTCCACAAAGGAAGTGGGGTTTGACTTGAAACTAGATGTTTGAGCAGGGTTTAGGCAAGTGGAGGAGTGAAGACAGGCCTTTTAAACAGAGGGCACAAAGTATGGCAAGTCACTGAGGCAGGGGATGTTTGCATAATTGCTGGTGATGGAAACAGGTGTAAGTGGGTGAGGCAGGCAGGGTCAAGTCATAGAGCATGCTGTGTGCCACATTTACAGCTTTCATTTTATCTTGAATGAGACAGAGAGTTTGTAATAGGAAGTTCCATAAGTATTTGTTGGGAATAATAATGCGATTTTATATTCTTGTTTCAAAGGAGTGGCATGAGTGGAAGAAAAATCATTGGATCTTTTATTTACCACATGTATTCGGTTTGCAAGTTGTGTAAGATTCCACATCAAAAACTGCTTGATTTCTCCCTATTCAGATATTTTTAATGTACGATTTGTGAGAGAAGCTCTTGCGGGAACTCCTGCCCAACCCCTTACCCCTGCCCCCCACCAATGAATATGCAGCATGACTTGGGAAAAATGAAAAACAAAACAAAATGATGTGGATTTGACAGTTCTGGTATGTATAGTTCTGAGATAGCTCATCTGGAGGGACTGTTAGGCACTGCTTCTCACGTCTGTTTGGCAGACAGGTGAGACATCTCACTTGCTCTAAGGAAGGGGATAGCATGAAAAAGGTAGACCTTAGTTTGGGAAGTTGAGTATTATTAACGGTTGGATGGGATATAAATGGGATATATATTTTATTAATTTATAAATTTAAAAAAAATTTATTTGTTAAACTTTAGAAAAATATCTTCCTTTTCTTTCTCTTTAATAAATATTTTATAATACTAAAGTCTGTCTTTTCAGTAGCCTTTTAGAATTCTAAGTGTTCTGTCTTCATTCTAATGAGATCTGGGAAATGTTGCCTTGTAAGTGCCTATTCTTGGTATGGTATTAAAACATGACTGTGGCGTTTCTAAAATTACCTCAGAGCAGTGCCCAGAGGATTCTTCTGGTGTTCTCTGTTCCCTGCTAATGAGTAGTGTGTGGGAAGTAAACAGGGTCAAGGTTATTCAATAATGTTTTGTGTATAGTTTTTGTTGGCCAATGTGGGATTTACCATGATACACTCAGAATTTATTGTTTGGTAACTGCGTTAATATAGAAAAATATTTTTTTTCTTCTGGGAGCTCCATTGGAATTGCTGTAAGTTCTCTCATGTGTTGTTAACTTAGTTTTGAATTAGACAGTCACCAATGTTCTGTACCTTCTTCCCCTTCAGCACTCCTGACTGCTTACAGGTATGTGGGGAGGAAAAAAGAAGGCATTCAAGGAGAGTGGAGGGGGGAAATGAGAGATGGGGCTGGTAGAAGAGAGGAGGCAGAGGAGGGACAAGAAGGAAACATAAAAAATGGGAGGAGAGGGGAAAGAAAAACCAAGAAAAGAGATTCTCTTTTCCATCTTTCAGCATTTCAATTACCAGACACATATTCATGGAGCAGTGCCTTGGGAGCATAGAGGAATAAAGGCTGACTTAGCGGTTACTAAGCAAGAAAATTCAAACTAACTCATGGCCTCTGAAACACTTTGAGACAGTAGCTGTAAAGAAAAGTAATAGGACTAAAATACATTGGCACACGGTTGTAACTTTCATTTGTATGAAGGTAAAATGTGTTCATGGTTTATGTCCTTTTTGATTAACACCTTGAGATGTATATGTGACCATGCATAGGCACTGTGTATATTTACAGCTTTGTTTTGGCAGTCACCTGACATCTAAACTACCTTTTGAAATATTGCATAAGACCAAAGAAACAATTCTAAAGTTGGTAATAATAGAAATTAAAAGGTAAAGGAAATGGAAGGAGGCAGTTCACCACAGAGACATCAAAATTTATTTTAATTTTTCAGCCTGAAGTTTAACACAAAAGATAAATCTTCCCCGACAAGGTAGGCTAAGGAATATATCATATCAACTTGCAAGTTATTAACTGAGGTTTCTTTTAGACAGATATCACCTCAGTAACTGTTCCAAATGCATTTACTTTATTTTAGGGGCTGTTCTTTCCATTATTAATACCACACTGAATCACAGAGCCATTCGTGGTGAATGTGCTGCTCTAAAAATCCTGTAAAGGCACCTGCAATGGTTGTTGATGTTTCAATTCATTCTAAAATATACTTTAAATTTTTGGAAGATGTTTTTTATCTTACTGTATATTCTTTGCAGACTGTTAGGATCCGATTTATTAACTTTCTGGAATTTGAAAGCTATGATTGAATTAAGTGACACTAATAACAGTGTGGGACAAAAGTTGTGAGCAGGCAAAACACAGAGTTTATTCTTATTATTTATTAATTATTGCTTTATTCTCCATACAAACAACTATAAATCTGCTTTTGAATGTGTATTTGTCAGGATTGACTCAAATTATGTGTGTATAAGATAGCAGCATAATGCCAAACCTCAAATATCTTATACCAATAATGGTTCTTTTGGGGTAGACAGGTTTTAATGATCTTCGGATGGGATTTCTTTACTCTTTAAAGACAGAACATATCTCTCCTCTAGTACTTGCAGTGCCACACAAAACTGAAAAATTTTACTTAAAAAGTGGTATGTTTTAATTCATCCCATAAATGATTTTACAACTTAAACAGCAGTAAAGATGTAGGGAGAAGTGGTGTAGCAAACCTCGGCTGAGATCCCAGAGATCTAAGTTCAAGTGCCATTTTTTTTTTCTTTCTTTTACTGGCTGGAAAATTTAGGCTTGTCAACTAAGCTCTATTAGACTTGGTTGCCTCAAGTATGAAACAGGGAAGCTGAATATGCGGGTCTTTACTTCAGGACTTTTTTTTAATCTAAAAAGACTAGTCATCTTCTTAAATGATATGGGATTTCCCAAAGCTCCCTTAAGGGCAGTAGGAAAGTGAATGGGTGGTGGCTGAGTGAGTCACTGTGTGATATCAAGGCCACTTCAGGGGAACCAAGAAGTAGAAGGTGTTCTTCTAGATTCCAGATTTAGATTCCGGGGCCATGCAAGGTAAGGGAACTTACTCAGAGGCTCTTCTCAAGATCACCACGACTGGATTTGGATTCATGGTTCTCACTTCACAGATAAGAAAGCTGAGTCCTAAAGAGAACGAGGGCCTTGAAGATCTCACATGTCAAATCAGTGTCGACAAGGCCTGGAATCTAGACTCCTCTTGACAGGCTATTGTTTGGCAATCCATTTTCCCTTTTCTACTCCCCCCTGCTTTTTTTTTCTGCCTTGTATAATCATGGCATAATAAATTTTCAACATTAAGACGGTTTCTCTTTTCAGCTCCAGGATGGCTGTGTTTCAAAAATGAGGGAAACTTGAGCCGCTTCGATGAAAGGTGTAGTATAAATGAAGCTTATTACCATTTTAGGCAAAACTCCCAGGATGGCATTTAGGAATTACAAAAGCAAAGCTAAACAAATCCAGCAGATCAACATTGCCTTTTCTTCCAACCCAAGATATTCAGTTATTGTGGACAAAGAACTAGAAGTCCCCACTGCTCTTTATTGACTCTCTTTGGAGTCTCTATAGCATTGCAAGCAAGAAGTGAGAGAATTATCTTTTTTCCTTTCCATTAATTAATGGAGAGTCTAAATGAAGAGGTACAAATGATTCTTTCAAGAATTTCTCAAAGCAAGATTCACTCAAAAAAAGATTTACTAATTTCCCCTTTTCAGTTGAAAAATTTCTCTTTATATTGCCCAGCCTTTATCTTCTCTTCAAAGAGTAGCTCTGCAAGGTGCATGGTTGAGTGAAAGATTACCTTTATAGGAAAATAGACTTAGAAAGATATACTTCTGGGAGACAATGGTTTAATAAAATAGACATTTCCCTATCTCAAAGAAATGAAACTCAACATTTTCAAAACTGCATCTACTGGTAATTCCTTAGTGATGGATGAAAAGTATACCCCTAAGAGATTTTCATTCTTCTTTGTTTGGATGCAGGGCTTCTCTACAAGACAATTTTTTCCTCCCAAATGTTGTTACCTTTAAATATTCAATATTGATCTCTGCCTATTCTCTTTCCCAAGTTCAAGGTTATGCACCCTTCGACTAGTTTGTAAGGTATCTGTATTTACAAGGAAATGTGAGGTCTCCTTTCCAGGGACTGCTGTAATCTTCTTTAATTCTGTCAATATAATCAATCTGGGAACTTTAACCTTAAGGCCAAGTAATTTACCGTTAGTGGTCTGAATTTGGGGAAAACACACCAACAGAGAGATTACAGTAATTTCTGCCATCAGAACAAGTACATTGGCTACAAGTATATAAACCTAAATTTTTCTTGAACATATTTTAGAATCCTTTGTTTTTAAATTTTCTCTGGAATAAGCAACAATAGAATATATATATTTATATTTATAGCTAAAAAAATCTTTCAAATGAAAACCCTGTTGTTATCTTTTTAACATTTTTGTTCTTCTTGCTATTTATTAGATACCATAAATGCGAACTGGGTTTCAATTTTTCCTCAAGTCTTAAGCTCGACTGCTTTGTTTTGTGTTTCTCCTGGGGGGCAGCCACCAACTACATTATGTGCTAAAGGGTTTGTGTAAATGTTACATACCTAGCAAAGGCACATACAAATACTCAGTTAAAATTGTTACTTCAAAGATAGTACTTGTTATTTGTCTACTGTTCTAAGGCTTAATAGCAATTAGATTGAACAAAACAGGCACTGGCAGGACACTGAATCCACTAAAACATTTGAATGATGGCATCACAGAGTCTGAAGTCTGACGAGAACCATCCTCTATGACACTATAGTGACGAATACATGACACTACACATTTGTCAAAAGCCCATAACACTTTACAGGACAAAGAATGAGTCTGAATGTATACAAAATAAAAAAAAATATTTAGGAGGTCAGAGGAGTCTAGATGGAATGCAATACATGACAAAATAATCTAACTGCATCACATGCATGTGACATGACATCACTAAAGGGGCTGGAGGAAACGGGTGCTGACAATACCCAAGTGAAGTGGTTCACCTAAGAGAGGACTACATGCACCACAAATATGGAGTGTTTCTTTGAGAAAGATCTATATCAAAGTCTTCTGTGTAACTTTTTAATTCTATTTTTAAATGAATGTGAAGCTATCCCCATTTTCAGAGATTCTGATTCAGTAGATGCTGTGTGGGTCATTTATTAAAGAGGTCAATAAATGTTAATTTAACAAGAACCTAGCATTAATCACATAGAGGCTTAATATTCATATAAAATTGGAGTGAATTATGCAGAAAGATTTTATATGTTTCTTCTTCCTTTTCATCTGAGCTTCAACCAGAAATCTATGTGAGTTACAGATCCCCTAGGGCTGAATTGACTTGTTTGTGTAATTGCCCCTTTTCTTCTTCAAGTTAAAAATTTTATGATGGAAAATGACTTTCACCTAATTTGTATTTTCTTCCTTCTATCAAGGAAAATTTTTTTGCATTAGGCTGAAGTGGTTATGGAACAACAACAACAAAAAGTATGTTTTCAATTTTGTTATAAAACCTATATAAAATAAGATTTTTGATACATAGCTACTGGTCCTTATAAATAATATACAAAAAATTAAAATATCTGAACATACCAAGAATTTTGGTGTGATACATTTTGTGTAATAAGATTTTGTAACCTTTACAGAATCTGCTATTTATTAGATACCATAAATGCGTACCAGAACTTTGTGTGTGAGTATTGCTATGTTAATGAACTGAAGGGATAATATGCAGATATCTCTCAATTTATTGTCAATGAGTGAAAAATTCCTCTCCTCACAGACTTACATGGACTTGCCATGTAGATGATTGCATCCTTATGTGTTGAAGGAACAAAGTAAAAAAAAGTACATTGTAATGAATGCCTAAGTGCCAGTCACTTTATATCCATTATCTCATTAACTTTTAGCACACCCTTATGCCATAAGAATATAATCTCTATTTATAGGTGAAAAAAATAAGTCTTAGATAACACAAGAAGAAGAAGCATAGTCAGGGTTGAAAACCATTTCTACCTGACCACAAGCCTATCTATTTCTCATACTATAGTCATATCTGCGCTGTATTACGGCGGCTTCATAATATGCTTTTCCTAGAGCTATTTTCAAATGTCTAAGTGCTTGGGTGGGTCATAAAAAGAAGGAAAGAAAGCAGAGTCAAATTCCCTGCAGATAAGATTTTCAATCCAAATGGTATATGCTGTTCTTTGCATGACTTCACAGCGCATCCCAATACGGTGCGGCTCTGTTCATCTCAGGGCATATGGAAAGAGTTTTATGTTTTAAACAATTAGACTTGACAGCACTGTTGTTTCTTTCTTATTTAATATCCTTCAGCCCTGGAGACCAGCCAGAATCTGTATTCTCTCTCCAAATTTAATTCTTATACCTCGTACATATCACTTAGTTGTCAGGAGACAGCAACTTAATGGCATTTGTTCCTGTGGCTTAGGAGCATCTGGGTTATGTCACTTTTTAGATGGCCTGCTTAGCTCAGAGGGAATAAAGTTCTTTGTCTAATGATCTTTCAGGAGCCCTTATCATTGGTGATTTTGCTTTCCAGATCCTATGTTGTTTGGCAAATGTCATGAGATGATAAGATTTCTAGATACTAATTTGTGTCTACTCAAAGGAGGAAGGAGCAGGAAACAAGGGTGTTACAGAACAGAAACTAACGAAGTTGAGTTGTGGAGTGTCACTTGCTGGTTTGGCAAGTCTAAAACTCCAGGGAAGTGGAAACATGGGTGATGGAGTAGGCAAAAAAAAAAAAAAAAAAGCAAGCATCTCTACCTTTTATGTCATTTCAATTCACTGAAACTATTTTAATTGAAATCACTGGAACTCAATCAATTCAGTTCAGTTCAATTCAACAGATATTTTGTTGACCACCTAGGTACTGTCCTAGATGCTGAAACAATGCAGATTTCTTTAAGGTTTTGTATGGCCAAGTGAAACAGAACTAATAATATGGACAGCTTTGAGAAAGTCACTTCACCTCCCTGGGTCTCAGTTTCCTCATCTGTTAAATGATTATCTCTTCTCGTCATTCACATTTAGTGACATTCCTTATGGGAAGAATATGCTTTAATTGAGAGTGTACTTGCTTTAAAATTAATGGTTCATATTTTATTTTATTTTTTTGAATTTTTATAAGAGTTTATTTGGGCCAAACTGACAACATACCAGGAAGGCGGTGGGGGGTGGAGGGCAAAAACCCCACTATTTATTTATAAAAAATTGTGTATTTATTCATGTGTGTTTAAACTTCAGTCACCTCAAAGTACTCTCTATCTGATGCAAAACACACATGGAGCTGTTTTTTCCACTGCTCAAAACAGTTTATGAACTCAATTTTGATTCCTTTTAGTGCTTCTGCTGTTTTTTGTTTCACCTCTTCTGCATCAGCAAAATCTCTCCCTTTGAGGACTTCTTTCATTCGGGGGAAAAAAAAATGTTACTCAGGGTGAGATTGGGTTAATAGGGAGGGTGGGGTATGGGGGCCATGCTGTTTTCGGTCAAAAACTGCTGAACACTCAGTGCAGCATGAACAGGTGCGCTTGTAAGTCACCCATCATGAAATGGGCAAATGCACTGAAAGAGTCTTCAAAAAAATTCACTGAAGCAGAACACAGCCTCTCACAACATGCCAGCTGGTACACTGATACAGATGGGTTCCTAAAACACTCACCAGAGGGGGGAAACCTGTACTACAAGGGGCCCACCCTCCAGAAGATAATTCTGGGGTTTTGGGGGGTTCCCCCTCATATGACGGGATATAAGATCTCAAATTCTCCTCTGATGATATATCATTTAGTCCTGGCTCTGCTCTTACTTAACTGCTTGAACTTGGTAAGCTACTTGGCTTTTTGGCATCTCATCTGAGAGTCAGAGTACCTGACTTCAAAGGTTCCTTTTAAGCCATGTATTCCTTAAAACCTCATGTGTTCGTATTAATATTTTGCCTAGAGTAAGCAGTGAAATCATGGGGATCTTTTTGTTGTTGTTGTTAAACTTAATTGTTATTCTTTACTCAAAGTTGGTACACTGGTATAGTTTGTGAACTGTGGCCACATACATGTGCAACTGGGGTCTGTGGCAGAAGACATGGCTCTGACCAGAAGAAGAGTGATTTTAAAAATCAAAAACTTCCAAACACAAATATCTGAATACAGGGTAGTTTATGGAAAGATTTTAATTGGTTGGGGGTGGAGTTCGTTTGTCAACTTGCTGCAAAAATATCTCATTAAACTAGCATTTATTATAATCTATCTATTACAGTTCACTGAACATTGAAGTTTCCCTCTCTATAGGGTTGTTTCTATATAAGTTTTCCCCATCTGATCGATATCAGGCTTTGTCATGTGACTTGCTTTAGCCAATAAAATGGGGAGGAATTCAATGTGCCACTTCAGGGTAGAAGCTTTAAGAAAGACAGTGAAAAATGACTGTGTTCCCTTTTTTACCATGAGACCAGCGATGTTCCTTGGCCTGGGGCATCCATCAGCTTGGGACTTGTCATGAAAATCCTGTGGAGCTATCCTGTCACTAACTGTAGTGTGATCAAGGTAATCCTTCATCAATGTAACCAGTTAAGATTTCTTTTTCCATTGCATTATAATTCCATCCACCCTGCCTCCACTGTGCTTGCTACTGAGAAATACATTGGTGAGCAAGGCAAATCTTATCTTAATGGATATTTCAGCAAGATGTAAAAGTAATGTACGATGCATACTATAGTACAGGAAGTGTGCAGTGCATGCACACATTAGGGGAGGCAAATCTGGCCTCGGTGTCAGAGATGGCCATCTTGATAACGTGCATTTAAGCTGACGGTTTATAAATTAATAGGGTGCAATTGGCCAAGGGTCAGGAAGACAAAGAGAGTGTTGCAAACAGAAAGAAAACCACAGGCCAAGGCACACAGACGAAAAGGTTATAGGATATTGGGGGAAATCATTGTCCAGTTTGGCCGTGAGACAGAGTAAAGGGGAAACCGAGAAGGAACATGGCTGGTGAGATAACATCAATAATAATAATAACATCGAGCATTCATTAGCTTTGTGCTAAGTGCTTTACATGTATTTCCCTCACGAATATTATCACCATTTTATAGAAGAGGAAATTGAGCCAGAGAGAGGTTTAATAACTTGCCTGTAGCCACACAGCAGGAATGTGATTTTATCTGAAAGGCAATAGGAAATCACTGAATGGTGTTACACGGGGGAGCCTCATTATCGATTTCACATTTTAGAAAGCTCATCTGGTGGCAGGAGAGTCCCAACTCAGAATCCCACTCTGGATGGAGGGAGCGTGGGCCTGGACTTCTGCTGCTCTTACCAGCCTGACCCCATGGACTGAGGCAGTTGGCAGGAGGGAAGCTGGTAGCTGGAGCACTGTGGAAAGGTCACTTTTTTAAAAAGTGCTTTTAAAAAATTAAAGAACTTTATTATTTTTTAAATTAAAAATGATGGAATGCTTCATGAATTTGCAAGTCATCCTTGCCCAGAGCCATGCTAATCTTCTCTGTGCGGTTGCATCTATTATACGTGCTGACGAAACGAGCACAGAAAAGTTCAAGTTCTGAAGGAGTAGGGGTGATGTATGCAAGGAAAGATAACTTGTGGGTCTCAAGAGCATTAATATCTGGGTAGTGGTTTTAATAACAATATAAATATAATGAATTGATCCCCAAATGAGCTCTTGTACCTAATTCAAATAATGGATATGATATTACATCCATATTTTGAGTATTTCAATTTACTTTTGACTGTAAAATAGATATTATAGTGGGTAAATTCAAGGCAAAGCCAATATCTTTAAGTAGATTTAGCTAGTGGTCCATGTATTCTTTCCTCCTTGTTTACTGAGGCTGAATAATAGTGATTATAATTTGTGTGTCTCTTTGTCATAAATAGAGATGTATAGACCAAGAGGGGGAAAATGTCCTTCATAAATGACAGTGACCTCTCAGACAGTTGTTTTCTGTGAGTTCTTTGGGATCCATCAGAAACCTCCAGAGACCTGGGCTTGACTGAAGAGGTCCCCCTGTCAAGATGCTGGGATCTGTGATTAGCATGAATGCTGTTCAGATCTTTGTGGGGTGCCTTCTGTTTCAACAGAATTCAAAGGAAGAATTGCAGGTAATTTTGACATTTATAGTTTGCTTCCTACACCCTCTGCACACTCTCCCCAGAACCGCAACTCTCTTTTCCCTTCCCTTTCTCATTTCATTTTCTCCTTCCCCTTCTTCCCTTTTTCTCTCCCATTCCTGCTTGCTCACTTGACTAGCCTTTTTTCTCTTTTAAAAGAGTGTCTGCAGAAAATAACATGCTAGAAATTAGCTGACTGCCAATATGCATAAGATTTACTGCAACAGAGAAAGGATGTTATGAAACATTGCATGTATTAATCTTTTTTGTTTTTGTCTATAAAGACCGGATTTGGCTCCTTTCAGTTATGTGCTTTTAAGGAGGTGCAGTTGGATCAGAACAGGAGATTGTGGGGGTGATAGAGATTTACAGCTCAAGTGTCCAGGAGCACAGGTCTGCTCTGCAATTCTGGCTTCTTGTTCATGCCCCCCGGTACTGTGTCCTTTGAAGTGCCATTCTGTGGGGCCGGCTTGGCAGAGGTGTTTAATGTCGCTCTTTCCAAACAAACTGCCTGGCCAGAGAAGTTGTCAGAAAAGATCAGTGCAGGTTTAGGGATGGTTTTTTGAAGTTTTCCTGAAATAACCAATAATGAGTTGCCAGCTTTGATAGCTCTTTTTATAGATCTTGTAGCAGCTGGATCAAAGTCTAATGAAGATGTTTGCATCTGACAATGGCAGGCCTGCACATTTCTCTCCTATTTCTTGAGTGCGCAAATGCATTTCATTTGGGAACATGAAAGGCATATTTAGTGACAACTGATGGTTCTTTGTTTTTTAATTCCCAATAATGTCTTCAGTAAGTGCTTTTGTTAACATTTTTGCATTATACAATAGGTGACACAGGAAGATAATCGGTGTGCTGAAAGCAATTAAAGAGTTTATATCCAACTTGTTCTGCCTATTAAATGGATCCATACGGCATAGAAGCACATTAGCATCTTTACAGTGAAATGATTGTGGAAATAGGTTATTCACGGGGCCTGTGCATTTTCCTCCTGCTGCAATAAGACATATCTTCAAGATTGGAGAAAAGGAATGAGCCATTTTTCTCCCCTCGGAACTGTAAACAGAAGAGAAACTATTAATAGATGTTGTAGCTAATCCCAAGAAGCTGCAACTGAGAGATTAAATAATGTCGTGAAGAGAGAAAGCTGGGATGAAGGGAGGGGAGAAGGGAGGCGAGCTCCCTGGTCGCTGTGCTGCATTAGACAAGGACAAACTGAAGGACTCTAGCTGATCATAAGCTTGACAATCGGTATAGCAGGGAATTCCTATTTTCAGCAAAGTAAATATCACTTCATCTATTCCCTGAGAACTGTTCTAATGGGAAGATTTATGTTTTCTTTCTTAAGTAGTAGTCAAGATGATTTTAAATGGGGTTTGGAAGCCTTGGAGATGCAGCTGAGCTTAAAGGGGATACATGGACTTTGTGAGCAAAAAGTGTGTTTTATGATTAAAAACACGAAACTGAGAGGCCTTCGGGTAAGTTCACAATTTGAGACTGAGATCCCATTTTTACTGCCACATCGAATGTATTGTAACATGAGAGACTGGAATGTAATTAAATATTGTACCTGGCATATTAGAAATGATTACATGTTCCAAGTTTTATTCCCACTTACACTCTTGGAATTTTGTTCATCGTCTTCAGCGAAGGCACCTGGACTAAAAGGCATTATGAGTCGGCAGCTCTGCTAAGGAGCATCGCATCTCTTCACATCTTTACACAAGCTCTGAGGTTGGCATTACTGATACAATTTAGAGCTACTTACTCAATGTGTGGTCCATGGACGAAGACACTGTTATCATCATCACCATCATCATCATCATGACTTGTGAAGTTACTAGGAATACAAATTCTCTGGCCCTTCTACCAGACAGTACATCAGAATCTCCAAGTGTGGGCCCCAGGAATGTGTTTAAGCAAGCTCTGTGGGTCACTTTGATGCCCACTACAGTTTGAAAAGCCATGTTTTATAGTCGAAAAATCTGAAGCTCAGAGTATTTGGGTGATACGGTAAGGTAACATACCGTCAGAGAAACACTGACTTAGGTTTTCTTAGGTTTTTTCTTAGGTTTTCTTAGGTTTGACTTGGGTTTTCTTATTATGCCTCAAGCTGGAATCTTTTACAGGATAATTGAAATACTTGGTCATCCCCTCCTGGGATCAGGAGCACACTTGGTCCCCCAAAATGGTCATTCATTAGGGATTGTGACTGAAAATGCTTGGAATCTGTGACTGATTTGAGCCATTGTTTTCCTGCCAGAGTATCAGTTCTATTGGCTTTTGATAGAGACTGGACTCGCCTCACTTCTGGTGTGTAAAGAGACAAGAAAAACTCAAGCAGTGACTGTCAGGTGGGCCAAAGGATGAGAGTGTGTGGCACTCATCCATTGCACCCACCGAAACACCATGGAGAGGACTGAATGTGGGTCATCTCTCAACATTCTTATACCTCTTAAACTCTGGAAGAAAGAATAGCTCCTGGCATGTAATTAAGTGAATCAATTGTGTGTGTGTGTGTGTGTGTGTGTGTGTGCATGTGTGATTGTAGATCACTAAAAATCAGCAGCGAATTGACCTAGGTCAAGGAATTCATTGGGTGCATGAGAATATGGACCAGCACCTGGAGAAAAGTGTTTATTGATACCTGGCCCTATTGGCTGTCATCCTCCATCCTTGAGTAAGTTAGCTCAGGCCTTTGGTATTCAGGCTGCAGGGAACACTGAGAAGGAGGTGGATGCTCGTTAGGATATGACTACCTTTACTAGTATCATTTGCTTTCTCTTTACCCGCTTTTTAACTCTTTTTCTTGATAGCAGTTGGAAGTTGTGGCCCAGAATTGAAATATGTTATTTATTCAATAAAGTCAGGCTTTCAAACCAAAATTCATGTTGTTATTTGGGAGCTGACATCATGACTAAAGGATTTCAAGGAGGGAGTACGTTAGAGGAAAGTATCTCTAGCATCAAACGGACTGAGGTTCCTGCCCTGGGCCTGTCACTTGCTAGTTTGTATGTTCTGGGTATGTTACCTTTAAAGTCTCTGAATCATAGTTCCCTTCCATTGAATAGGGAATGTTTTATAACTCACGGAGTGATTGCATGACCATATATTCAGTTTTCCTAGGATCACCCAGATTTACACATGTGTTGGTGTAATTATATATAACGTTCACTTTCACTCTGAAAGTGCCCTGATTTGGACCATAAGTTATAAAGTCACACTAATTCAATAAGACATATAATGTGTCATGTTCCATTGGTATTCAGTGAATGAGAGCTATTACTTGAATTTTGCATCTGGGAGCTGTTGTATCTTCTCACTGAACCAGACTTAGTTTTCCTCCCTGGAATGTGACCGCTGAAACACTCGGGGCTGCGTCTGTCTGTGCTAGAGGGTCTGACAAGCCTGTGCTTCCCTGCGCCCCTCCTTTGGCAGGAGCCTGGGGTAAAACTCAGGCAGGTCACTTCTGCAGAATCAAGTGTTGCTGTCACCTGGGGATTATTGGTCCATTGGTATAGTGTTTTGGAGCTTTTAGTGCCCATTCAAAACCAGGTGCTGTAAATCTCTGATGCAAAGGTGGGCATCATTAGTCCCATCTCACAAATGAAGAGCCCCGACTCAGGGAAGTTAAGGAACACTTTTAGGGTCATGCATTTGATAAGAGGAGAAGCTAGAAGTTAAACTCTTGTTTTCCTGTCTGCTTGGTTCTTTCCACAACATTGCTCTGATGCCATTAATGAGGAAGAATTCTAACGCCACGTGAAATGAGGAGTAATACCGACCGGTTTAATGTCATCTTTGGTTTTCTATTCTGACAGGTGGGATAGAAACACTCTGTCTCGAGGAGGAAGAATATTTCTAAAACCAACCTGCCGCTTCTTTGATCTTAATGTTTTTCCCAACATGCCCGTCATGGATACAGCTTTTCATAGACCATTGAGCATCCCAGATATTAATTGCTGCTGTCCTGCTGCCTCTGCCAAACATCCCCAAGTTAAGATTATTAGAAAGCAGAAGGCTTGATTTGTCCTTGATGTGGGAGACACTAAGAGATGAAATGAGAGGAAGAAGAGAAAGAGGAAGAAAGGCAGGGACTGTCAGATCAGACCCATCTCTACCTAAACAGGTGGAGACTTTTTTGGAGCAACCCACTTCTTCCCACTTCCCTAACCATTTTAGGTTAATTTTGAACTGCATTAGGTAGATAAAGATAAATGTGAATTTTAAATTATATTTAATCTTTATTAAAGTAATTATCTCTCTTAATGAAAAATTTGCTGGGTTGTGGTTGTGCAATGGAGTATAAAATCCTAAGTGAATAAAATCAATTTCATTTTCAGGCTAGCTTTTCTGTCCATTAATAAACAAGGCACAGAAAATATATTTGCTCAGAGTCATGCAGACTGCTCATAGCTCGGGCAAAGCCAATACCACTTACAAAAGCGGGAATGTTGGCTCTATTTCTGAACCTTCATTTTTCAACCTAAAGGAGAACCTTCACCCTAAAGACATTCCATGAGTTTTCCTATTGGGGCTGTTTACTGGGCTCAGCAGTGAGACAACTGTGGGTGATAACTCACACCCAAACGACCGCTCCAATGGAAGCGTGTTTGTGTGGCATGGTGCATTTCATCTAAGTGCTCTGGTTTATTAATCACATAAGTGCGAATTAGACTCTGGCATGCTTATGTTTCCTAATGTATGAAAATTGCTTATTTATTTCCGCGCTGTTACAATGGAAAGAAACAGACTGGTTCTAAATAGCAGTGTACTGTAGTGTGAAGCGATTAAGTGAGCTGTGCATGCCCTTCAGAAAGGGGATAATGGGGAACTGGTGCCAGCTCGTTCTCATTGCTGCTGGTAAAATGGAGAAGGACATGTCATGGACGAACAGAGATTTGTCCCTATTTCAGTGCAAACATGTGAGCCTATTATTGCAGTTAAATCTTAAAATTTAGCATGTATGAACTTGCTGATTGGTTTAGTTGAAACTTTTGGGGAAAAAAATAAAAGAGCTAAAAAGAGCATCACCCACGGGAAGGTAAGAATTAATAATGTTGGTGACAAATTTTACTTTTGTTTCTCCTTCTTTTATGTACCACTCTCCTAAAACCTAACAATAACAGATGCAAACACTTAACGTCCACACACCACCCCCTGCTGGCTGGGGCAGCTGGAGTGCCATGTGCAGAGCGGATGTACACTTCCTCCCGCTGGGTGTGAAGTTCCATAGATTGAGTCGGTGGCGACTTTGTTACTGATTATTCATTAAGTTACATGGCACTTACTATGTGCCAGGTTCTGTTAGAAATGTTTTTTTATGTAATCTTCATAACAACCTATGAAATGTTAGCCTTCCTGTTCTCATTTTAGCGAGAAAACTGAGGCACGGAGCGATTAAATAAAATGGTTGAAGTTTCCCAGCTGGTAAGTGGCAGAGCCAGAATTCAAACCTGGGCACGCTGGCCGTAGAGTCCAGTCTCTTAACTGCCCTGCCTCCTTGAGCCTATCATTTTTGTGTGACCAAAGTGATACCACTGAACCCCTGAGAACGCTGGTCCCTCGAAAATGGCAGAGGTAACATTTACCGAGATCCCATTTAGGTATCATGTTAGGCTCTACAGATGTCATCTCATCTGATCCTTACTATTACCTTTAAGGTAGGCCGATTCTCTCCATTTTACATTTGAGAGAACTGACTCAAAGATATTTTGTAGCTCCAGGGTCACAAGGAGCGTAAAGGATGGAGCAAAGTTTCAGACTTAGGTTTGCCTATTGTGAAGTTAATATTTCTTTTACTACATTATGCTGTGGGGCTATGCGGGGGCCATATGACACAATGGACGAGAAAGCAACCAACACTTCCTCGCACATTGAACACCCAGCAAAATTAATGTGGCAAGTGCTTGACAAACTGGAATGTTGTTATTACTGTCGGTACCTTGGTCTGAAGACAGCAGAGGAAAGTGTTATGGGAGGGTGGGCCCTCTAGGAGACCAATCTATTAACAGACAATAGCGTGTTTACTGCACTTACCACTATGAGGCATTGGTTCAGAAAGTTCTAAAATAGAAAAGACCGACCTAAATTGCTTAATCACAAAATGGTAGACCACGTTCCTCCTGATTTTCTCTTAAACACATGGTTTCCGAAACAATCAAGGAGCTGGATAGGCAAATTGCTTTTGGAAATCTTTGTTTTAGGTTGAGAAAATAACACAGGATTATGTAAAGAACACATCAACAAATACCATGTACTCACTACCCAAGGTGAGTACATTATAGGCAATATTGGTTTCAGATCATATTTAAAAAAAATAAGTAACTACAGATAGATTAAATTTCCCATATCAATCATATTGCCTTTCCCTTTTCCTTTCTTGTGTCCTTCTATCCAACTGCCATCATGAATTTTGTGAATATCCAATCCATATATTTTACTTTTTAATTAAAAGGTATGTGACCACTAACAGTGGATGACATGGTTTTAAGTATTTCCATGAAAAGTAATGTACTTCAACCTGCTGTTTTCATAATCAATACACATACTTCTAGTTTATTCGCTAATTGCCATAGTATTTCATGCTCTGAAGAGGTCATTTTTATTTTATAAAAATCAAAAAATATATAAAAATAAGGATATAATATGAGTTACAGAACAAAGATGGAAACTAAATATTAATTTCAGTAACCTCGCTCAATATTATATGTATCTATTCTATTTCTTGTGCAATGTATTATACAACTTATTTTTGGGGTCTAAGTATGTTTTTAATTTTAATTTTAATTATTTTATCTTTAATTTTTTTATTTTGGAGCAGTACAAAGAGCTCAAAACATAAACTCACAGAGTCATATGTATTTGGAGTCTCCTCTCCTTTTCTTTCCCAATATATCAATGGCAAATGGCCTCCTTATTATAGAGAAAAAAAAAATCTAAAAAGAAAAGTCACCCAACAGTGCATGGAACCCTCTTTACTTTGTTCCCAAAGATTCTTATTTGTGATGTGGGTATGCTCAGTCCTTTCCTCAACCCCACATAAATTTGCCTTTTGGTGCAAGAATTTGAGAAGCAGAAAATCCATTATGAGTCTGGGACGACCTACACTGCGGAGTCGTTAAGAATGATTGGTAATTTTTCTTAATAGTTATATTTTAAATTTAAAATTGAATTGAACTGGAAAAGTAAATGGTAGGATATATACTCTTTGTACGATATATACTGTTCAACACAGTGAGAAACAAATGCAAGTCACTCCTGGCTGTTCTGGTCCTCTCTCCAGACCGCACTTTATATCTTAAGATTCCCACTGCCAATCCCTGCTTTCCTCTGCCAATAGGGCTCTCACAATTATGGAAAACGTTCTTTTTTAACTTAGAAGAAATAATTTATTTCTATTCCCAACATGTGTAGTACCGTAATGCATCTCTTTTTCTTTCTTTATCCTTAGATAAGCCGGAGGTGGAGGGAAAGAAACACTTCATTTTTTGTTATTCTCTTTTTCAGCAAATGCTCGCATCCTCATTAAAGCTCCACAAACATGACAACACCTGCATTGGGCCACCTGCTTCTGTTTGTGTGACACAAATACATTTCTCTCAGGGTGACATTGGAGTTACTACAAAGCATCTGAAGTTTTGAAGGATTCTTGATCTGGTTTTTTGGGAGAAGGAGTTCACCTGCCTTGTTAGAATTTAGGCCTTGATATTTGAATTTCTAGTAATTCGAGAAAAGTATGTCAGATTAAAGGTGAAAAATAAAATCTTCATGAAAACACTGAATTATTTAGCAATGAATAACAACTGGTTTTCTACGACGATCTGGCTATTTTAGTCATTCTCTTTTTGGGAGTTTTCAAGAGCCTGGGTAACAGAGCCAGATCACTTAAGCTCGAATGGCCTTGCCGCTTATCAGCCGCGGGGCCTCGGGCAGTTTCTTTAACCCCTCCGTGCCTCGCTTTCCTTGTCTGTAAAATGAAATTTGAGATTTCTAGTACTTCAGCAGACGTGACATGTGTTTCATGAATGAATATATGCAAGACAGTTTAACAATGCTTCTAGTTAACATGGTAAATGAAGTGTCCTCTGTTGTTTTTTAAAAATTATCTATGATGTGTTAAGCTTTATTCTAGGCAGTAGGGATACAATAGTGAGCCTGATGCAAATGTTTCCTATCGTCAAAGAGCTCGCCTTCTAGCGGGGAAAACATAGTAAATAAGTAAAAAAAGTAATTAAGATAAAATAATGTTCATAATTCCTAATACTAAAATTGCTAACTGAATGTTTATTTTGAGATTGAGCATTATATATAAACCTTTCTCCTCAGTTGTATCACAAATTCTCAGAATCGTACAGATCGATCTGGGGCCATATAAAAATATCAATAATGGCTCCAGAACTTGAACCTGATGCTGTTCATGCCACACTCTTATGTTGGAGAACTGTGTCCTTATCTTTTGTCAATCCTCTTTTAAGGCCATAGACTACTCTCCTTATGGGGAGTGAGTAATCGTGTCTATTACCACATATTCCTGAGTAAAAGTGCTGGAGAGAATATAAATGTAGCTCTGTTCTGAAGAACATGGACAATAGAAATGCAGAGCGGTGGATTTTAACTGATTTCTGTCAAAATTCTTAAACAGAGTATTAAGCAATTTGGGAAGACAGAGAAAGCACTGATCACCAGACAGCATTGAGGAGTCATGAGAACTAGTCACACCATATAAACAAATTTTATTTTCTGATGTCTAAATAATATAGAAATCTTCTGTATTTTTAACTTGCAAATCATCAACACAGAATTTTGAGGTATCTGTGTGGGTAAGATAGAGGAATATAGTGCTGACAAATGGAACTTACACCTAGTGGAAAAATTGTACGCAAATTGATCTTGTTAATAAATTGGAGCTAACTTGGGTGGGATCTGCAGAGACATGTCATATGAGACTCAAATATAGTGGAGGTGGTTACATGCTCTAAAGATGCAGAGATGGAAATAAGCTATAAACTGAGCCAAAATGATTAAAACTGAACTTACTTGGCACAAATCTCTTATTTACCAATAGCTACTACAGGGTGAGGCAAAAGTAGGTTTACAGTTGTTCATATGGAAAATAATACAACAATTAATAGATAATAATACAAGAAATAAACTCATGTTTTGCATACTCACTACTGTAAACCTACTTTTGCCCCATGCTGTATTTATCAAATGCTTACTAAATGCCAGCCATCTTGTTAGGTCTTTTTAAGTATTAACTCACCATGTCCTCACAACCTGATGCAATAGGTACACTCTCATTGCCTCTGGCATCTGGAGGTTCTCACCAAGGCTCAGGTTGCTTGAGGTTACAGAGCTTGTGAGTGGTGAAGACAGGTTTCCAATTCAGGCAATTCAATTCTAAATCTCATGGGTCTCAGCTGGATTCACGGGAAGGATTAGGGAAACTTGACTGGTAATCTTAACAAAATATTTTAAATATACAACATGCTCCATATAAAACCTATGATATGGCTACCACAGCTCCCGAAAATAAGGTTGTATTAATTTCTCTCCCCTCTTTTCTCCATTCATTCACTTTGTTTTAAGAGTAGGTGATACAATGAGGTTCTGATGATATTCGTTTGCAGAAAAACTTTTGATAGCTGTCCATTGCTTGCCTAAATTCTTTTGCTCAACTTTCAGTCTAGCCTCATCTCCCATTACTCCTTCCATTCTACACACTAGGCACACATACTTGTCCTGGATGTCCCTGTTCCCTTGTGAATTAAACTGTTGAAACTTTGTCCCTCTTTAAAGTCCCTGGTCAAACACTCTCTCCTTTGGGGTAGTAAGGTCAAGAGAACTGTATAACAAAAGCAGAAATTACTGTCATGATTATTACATATTAATTACTAATTCCCATGTATAATGCGCATCTCTTAAAAAATTGGGCAAAAAAGTGCTCATTATGCATGGCAAAACACAGCATTTATGTGCCAAAGGATACTGCATGCTTTTTTTCAGTTCAGTCACCCACTGAGCTTCAGTCCTGTTTTCTCTTGAAAGAAATTGGACTCAGATATGCCAGTCTTTTATACAAAACTGGATAAAGCATGAGCACAGTCTGTCTAAGGCTGTTTCAAGAAAGCCACCCATGAACAAATGATATTTGTGCTGTCGCATAGCTTCCCCAGAGTACTATAGTGATACTGTGGGCTCCAGCTCCATAGGCCTGTGTGATGTCCTTGGGGATTCAGAAGTGGAATAGATTGGATATCTCGGAAGCCAATAACCTATTCCTGAGATCCCCCACAGACATTTCTCCCAAGAAGTTTCTTAGTCTTGCCTTTGCTGCTCCTGTCCCTATAAGTTATTTTTGCCCTCTGTTTGTATGCTTTAAAACATGTAGTTATCAATAAAGTAACATGACACCTTTTTTTTTTAACTTAGAGAAAACATTTTATCTGAATTTCAGGGATAGATGTGATTCTTCTTTTTCTTGCTGCAACTCCCACTGGGGATTGTCTTAGATTTAACTAGACATTCAGACTCACCGCTGTCATAGGATACACTTGACATCAGTCTAATCAGAACTGTAGGACGCATCCACAGCTGGAGCCTCTGCAGCGGTCTATAGAAGAGTCTACACAGCTGCTCATGGTCAATGCATTTACAAGGGAAAAAAATCTACATTGGACAGCTGCCTTGGCTTAAAAACCTCATGCCAGGAGCCAGGATCTCTTGTGACATCTGCAGGGGTATAGCTTCCAGACTCCCTAAAGGGGTCACACCAGAGTCACCACATTCAGGGGATCCCAAAGATTGGCATCACATCAGGGATTTATAGTTCTTCCAGGTTAGATCAATCTGTCATTCAGAGGCCAAATTAAAATTAATGATGCTACACATACAATCTTATGCTTTTTAAAAAAGATTTTATTTATTTATTTTTTTTTAGAGGGGAAGGGAGGGAGAGAAACATCAATCAGGTGGCTTCTCGCACACCCCTACTGGTGGCCTGGCCCACGACCCAGGCACGTGCCCTCTCTGGGAAAGAACTGGTGACCTTTCAGTTCACAGGCCAGTGCTCAGTCCACTGAGCCACACCAGCTGGGCCATCTCTATGCACTTCCAAGGAAACAACTAAGAAGTGAATCAAGGACAGAACTTCACCCAGAAGGGGATAGTTTTTAACCTTTTGCCCAAACTTAGGAACATTGTGAATTGTAATTTTTGAGTTGATTGCTTTTATTTCTTTGGGTTGATTGCGAGAAAGTTTGAAGCATTGTGAGGAAAAGGCAAAGTAAATGTACAAAGTAAAGGATCTATGATCACCCTGGCATTAATTTGCTTAGATGATATTTGGATGATTGTGGTTAACACAATTTTTTCTGAGGTAGTATAAAAATAGTAGTTTTACAATTTAAAGGAATTCTTTGAAAGATAAGTACTATATCTTCCCTAATTATAACAGTTTTATTGAGCAATGACTACAAGCCAAATCACTTTAATTATGCTATCTCATAGAATCTTCACAATGATCGAAAGAAATCCTGTTTTATTAATGAGACATTCAAGCTAAGAGAGACTAAGCCATTTGTCTAATTCCTAGAGAAAAACCACACATGTTATTAATCAGAGGATGTAAAGCATTGCCTCTTGAACTTACCAATAAGTATATATGGTTTTCAGAAGCTGTACAATTTTGTCTTATTTTTTTTCATTGACCATTATATCATAGACATTCCCAGTAATTTCACCTAGCTTAATGATCATCATTTACAAATACTCGAATACTGTTCTAACACATTGAAATAAAATAATTTACTTAACAATACCCTGTTCTTACACATACATTTTATAGTCAACATTTTATTTCCACCGTTAATGTTACCAGGACATCTTCTTGTATATAACTTTTGGGGCTCTCGGGCTATTATTATTATTATTATCATCATTATTTTGCAATTTATTCTGTTGTAATGCAGAGAAAATGATTATCTCTCCTGAGATCTGATAAATAGTGGCTCCCTATATTCTGCTAATTTTGGTATAGTTTGAGTTCTTATTTAATTTTCTACTATTTAATTTTCTACTCCAAATGGAGATTATATTGTTTTTCAAAGAAAGATATGGATCCAATTTGTTCTTTTTCATATTACTAACCAATAATCTCAGCTCTGTATTTAAAATAATTATTTTCTTTTTGGTTTTAAAAGTGCAATTATAATAAAGAATATTCTTATATATGTTTGGACCAATTTCTGGTCCCTGTCCTTGCCTGAATAATATATCCATTTGGGCAGCAGTGACATGGAGTTTTAACTATTGTTTCTGTGTAACACATTCTATTATCAGCTAAAAGACTCCATCTCTTTCCCTTTATATATTACTTGATGTATGCAGTTGTTTATTTTTCAAAATAAATTGTATAATCATTTAACTAAGTTCCACACACATACATAAATATTTTGATGAGATTTTAATTGGATTTAATTAACTCTATAAATTAAATAGATTAGACATGTTTGCAGATTTAGTCTTTCTTTTTAAATCTCTCTCTTAATCTCCCTTTATTTTGTCTTTTTCTTAAACTAGGTTTCACATATCTCTTTAATTCTTTTGTTTTCTTTTTTCTTTTTTTTTCTATTTTGAACGAAACTTTTTTTTTTTCATTTGTTTATTTTCTGGTTATACTAAAGATCCAAGTATAATTTGTTGATGTAATTACCTTGCATTCATGCACTTATTCTTGTTATTTAAAAAAATTATTTTAAAAATAATTTTCAGGCATATTATAATGATTTCAAAAATAATTATTTCCTAGTTTTTTTTTAATACTTACCTTGGTAATATTAGTTTTCCTCCTTACTGAATTTACCAGCACTCTCCAAGTAACACTATAGAATAATAACATACTTATTTTGTCCTCATCTGCTTTAAAAGTGAATGTGGAATATGTATGCTTTGTCCAACAAAAAATACTTTTAAAAATAATGTAAATGAAATTTTACAATTGAATTGATTTTGTTTTAGGAAATGATACTCTTCAACAAAAAGATGAATTATTCTGCCCTGGCCGGTGTTGCATATTCTGTTGGAGCCTTGTCCCATAGACCAAGAGTTTGCGGATTCGGTTCCTGGTTAGGGCACATAACCAGGTTGCGGGTTCAATCCCTAGTAGGGGCGTGTAAGAGAAGACACCCAATTGATGTTTTCCTCTCACATCAATGTTCTCCCTCTCTTTCTCTCTCTCTCCCTCTTTCTGTCTTCCTCCCTCTCTAAAAGCAATGAAAAGAAAAATGCCCTCGGGTGAGGATAAAGAAACAAAACATGAATTATTTTATTCTATTTCCTATATATTTACTAAAAGGGCAAAAATTATCAAATATATTTTTGTATTTATTGAAAAATATGATTTTAACCTATTTATATTGTGTATTACAGTTACAGATTCCCTAATGTCGAGCTATTGGCTTTATACTCTGAGTTAATATTCCTGATATAATATTACTTGGTTAAGTTGTAAGAACAATGTTTTGAGGTTTTTTGTTTTTTTTTAAACAACCGAGAGTAAATTTATAGATGGGGACCAGGATTGTGAAAGATATGAAAGTGACATCGAATGAAAATTAGAATATTTAGCCTGGAGAAAAGAATACCTAGGTTATCTCTCTCAGGTGGAAGAATGGTGGTTGAATTTTAAGTTTAAAAGCCTTGTATGTGAAAAGATTATTCTTGATTCAAAAATTTTCCAGAAGGATGAACTAAATAAGAACTTACAGTAATAAATATTTAAAGGCATTTTTAATGTTAATTACAGAGCTTTACAATTTAAATGTTCTGCTTTATAAACACATGAGCCTTGTCATCAGTATAAACGTTAAAGCAGACACTGTAGGACCTTCGATCTATATACAGCAAAGCTGCTGCCTTGGTTGGCAGAGGGGAAGGGTCGGTCTGGGTGGATTTTGTGATACTTTCCAATTGCAAAACTATAAACGTTTCTGTGGTTCAAGCACATATTATGTTACACTATCTCTCTCTCTCTCTCTATTTTTTTTTTAACTGCTGTGGTAGACAGAATTTTAAAATGGCTGCCCAGATGCCTTGTTCTTGGTAAATTTATGTGGGAGGGTGGAAAAACCCAGCTGCCATAGACCGCTTACTGGTCAGGCAGTGTAGAGTTCCTCAAAAGATCAGAAGAAGGGAATAGGCTCAGAAACTTAGATATCTGGACAGAGCGAATAATTTAAAATGAGAAAAATTAGGTCTAAAGCAACCTGAAAGAGACTGCTAGTGTTGGTGGCAAGATACTTTCAAGAAGGTTATCAAAACTAATAACAAACATATTTTAACTAGAAAACTAAATGCTTGACTAGAAAAGGGGTAGAAGTTAAATTCAATCAGAACTTGGGACCCAAAACTATAAAATAGTGTCGGTAGTCACTAAACAGGGAAGAAGGAATGGCAAATGACCAAACAATTTCATGAAGATCTTAATTGTATTTTAGGAAGTATTATTTTGCCTGCTTTAACAGGCTTATTAATAGCTCACAAGCAGTGAGTGGAGCCAAGTACATGTCTTTGCATATTTACATACATTTTATTTTAGGTACAATGTAAAAAATAAAATATGTATACATTTTAAAGAGTACTTGCAAAAGTATTGAGTGTTAAAACACTGCATCCTTCAGTTACTTATGCCTATTGAATGATTTACCACAGTAACTCAAAATAAGGCACTCAAATCGTGTGATGAAAGCTTCATCAGAAGTCTTGATCTCTTGGAAAAAATTGGGAAAATATTTCTATAATTTACTATAGAGATCCTGTTGGTTTTTACTCTGTGGAGTTCCCCCAAGTGAAATTTGAAACCGACCCGTGTAAAAAGGGGGCAAAGGGAGATGGTAGAGACAGGCAGACCACTCTGGATTGGAGGAAAAGGAGCTTATGTACTAGGCTTGTCTGAAGCACCACAAGATGAGTGAATCTTAGCACCCATCCACCAGAGCCCTAAAGTGCACAGAGAGGCCTTAAGTTGGTTCAGTCAGGTAATACAGTTAGACCATCTCAACAAACAACACATTACTCTCTAAAGCGTGCCTCGCTGAAAGGACTCCAGAAATGAGAAAGGTGGGCTAAAGTTACATTTGAAGGACCAGAGAAAGAGGGGCTGTGGAGACAGGCTCCAATTGGAGGGTCCACCAGCAGTCTCGTCCTCTCCATTGATTACTTCCTCCAACAGACTGCAGGACACTTTCAGAGATAGAACCATCACAATGTCATACAATACCTAATTATGACTACCATTAATCAAATTATGTGGGTGTGAGTACTCATTCATAGATGTTCCTTCTTTCCTGTCCTGGATGTTCTGATCTCATCTCCACTGGACATGAATTCCCTGTAGCTGCAATACAGTTTCCTGCCACAATGACATTGGGTTGCCCATGCTGCTTGTTAACTACCAATAGAAAGTAGGCAGAAGGGTTAGTGTGTGAGGTCTGAGCAAATTTCCTCCAGGCTTCTAGCATTTCTGCTCTTCACAGGGATGGGAGTGTGCTTGAAGGAGGTAGGCATTGTTCTTTCCTCGTGAATCCAGGATAGAGAGTCACCAAGCAGATCTGACCCCAAACTGGTACTGGACCCAAGTGCAGCTTAGCTGGCCAAGTAAGCGCAAACCATTCAGCAAAACCACTGACAACATAAAGATTGGTGAAAAAGAAACAACTGTTTTCTGTTGAAAACCAGGGATTTTAAGTTACTTGTATCTTCTTTATTTACGCAAAATCTGACTGATAGAAATATCTAATTTTCTAGGTGCTATGCTACAAACTTTAAATTATAAGCCTACAAAAACATTATAACAAACTATTATAGTAATATTATAATTATTAAAATAAAGTGATGTTAATATTTCAATGTTATAAATAAAGGGACAGGCTCAGAGAGATTTTAAAATTTAACCTACGCCATGCACGTAACCAGTGGCACAACTGACACTGGAAGCCAAATCATGTCTGAATCCAAAAGCACTGCTCTCTCTACTTCTTCCAATACATTAAGGAAGGGAGACTTGATTACTTCTCCTTGTGGCCATTAAAAAAACATAATCAAATATGCTTCATGCTGTGAGGGCCAGAAGTTTTTCCATTTTTGAAAAAGAGGTTTTATCTTTTTGAATCAAACAGCACTTTTTGAGTATGGCTTATACATATGAAGTTGTGTGCAAATGCATAAATTCTGGCTCCTGATGAATTATAAAATGAAAATGTACATTGAACTTACTTTAAAAATGCAATCCCTGTTAGAGAATAATGTGTGGCAACCATATGCAATAAGTGGAGATGAGATCAGAACATCATTCTGTTACACTTACATTAACTCTAATCACATTTTGTAGCTCATGCTCTTATGAGGGCTGCCAACTAACATTTTAGGTAAATGAAGAGCTAGGATATATAGCCTTCAGAAAGAGGCACCTCTCTTGTCAAATAGGTAATTACAGAGGCTATGACTCCATTAGGAAAATGGTGGCAAATCAATGTAAACCCTAAGAGCTCAGATCCTTTGTAATTGATTGAGAGATTCAGTGACTTCAATGCAATTGAGTTTCAAATGTAAGAAGCCAATATTTGGCCAGATGGCTGCCATGAATTCTGGAGGGAGTTTATGAATTTTAATGAGAGCAATGGCTACACAGTTTAAGTCACAAGTGCTTATACTGAATGAAATATGCAGATCGATATCGAAATTGCAACTTGGGCTATCCAAGGTTTCATTTGTTGTATCCTGATACTCATATTTATTTCTGCAGGTATGCAATTGCTTATCATACAAGGTCTGGAGGAAATTGTTAATGTAAATCTCAATTGATATTTGGAATTATAGCCTACTCCTTATTTTTGCTGATATGACCCATTGCATAGCTTAGGAAAATTTAGTAGATTCTATTTCAGAAGTGTCCAGTTTGTGCAAACAAGGGACATTTAAGTTTATTTATTCACTCACCAGTTTCTGCCAGGTTAATGCGAATAAGTTGAAGGAACTGGGAATAATTTATGGATGAATCAGATGTTATGGATTGTGTCCTAGGAGAACTTAAAAATCTAATAAAGGTAGAAAAAGAAATACTTTTTTTAAATGATCATAATACTAGGTGGGATGCGATAAGTGTCATGAGAGGCACATGTAATAAAGCTGTAAGACTGTTCGGTAACTAGGTTAATATATTGTACATAATTACATAAATACTAATAAGGGTAGAGATTTTACTTCTGGTAATATCACTCTAGGTAATTCTAACATTTCAAATAAAAATAACGAGAACAGCTGGATAACATTTTAAAGAAACACGTACTTGAAAGTATAGCCAAAAATATACTGAAGGATTATGGAGACAAGAGCTGGATGAAGACATACCCAGAGAGATGAAAGCAGCATTTGGGTTGCTTAAATTTGCAGATTATTGAAGAGATGGTCAAAAAGCTAAGAAGTATTTCTGACAACCTTGCAGGGCTAAGGAGACAAAAGTTGGAATCCAGCATCTGTCAAAAGTAAGGGCCTCCGTAAAAAACCCCTCACTTTGTGCATTAGATCTGGACCCTGAGGGGCCACACATTCCAGGAGCAAGGATGGCTAGGAATCCAATCGGTCCAGCCTTGAGTCAAGTGAGAAGTCCAGAAAACCTCAATCCCTATAAGTAGATTAAGATAATTTCTGGTACCTTAAGGTGCCTGGCTCAAGCAACAAAAAATCATTTCTGAAGGAAGATAGTATCATTGGAGGCTTAAACTTATTTCTAAAAATACCATGTCCATCACGCAATAAAAACTGACCTGGCACAATGAGGGACAAGCTGACATGAATGAGGCTATGCAGAATTTTATTCAAGGAAATAAAATGCAAGCTTGAAAATTTGTAATGGAGTCGAATATACAAAAATGATGGAGAAATTCTAAAAAGAAGCAAGAAAAATTCTGAGTAGTGCTATTTACTTCAAAGTAATTTATTCAGCTGTGCATTTTTATTTAATGTACATTTTTCTATATGTACTATATTTTATAATAAAAAAGTATAAAATGTATATAAGTGCTAACATGTTTTCCACAGATTCCAAAGAATATGTTAAATCTCTGAAGCTATGGTTTCATTCAAGCTTTCACGGCTATCTTGAGATAGATGATATTATTATTTTACCATACCGGTGGGAAAACAGTGCATTTTAGGTCACACAGTTGGGAAATAGCAGAGTCAGATTAAAAACCTTGATTTGCCTGACTTCACCTGGAGCTCATGACTCTATGCTAGCAAAGGTTTAATCCCTTTTGAGGAGAAACTGTTTCTCATGGTTATGCTCAAAGCGATTTGCCAATGGCTAAGTCTTGTGCTCCAGCTACTGACGCTAGTAGTAGTTTTTGAAGAGATGGTGACCTTTCTCTGTTGGTATTATTCTCAGCTAAGAGATTTCTGTGACAAATTGACTGGGGATTCTAAATGTACAGTTTCTTAGGTTTATCCACAAACTCCCCCCTTTATGGCCTATGTATGTATGTCTGTGGCATGAGCTTGCAAGGCAGTGGGTTCCAACTAGTGAAAACTTCCATTTCTCTTTTCCTTCTTTGACGGTGAGGAGCACCCAACACCCTGGTCATACTACCACATAGCTCCATGGTCATTTTGTTTCAGGACCTTGGAAGCTTTACCCCACCATGAGGTCCTCCATAATATTGGTCCTTTCCCTCTCTGAAAGTGCCTCCCCACAACCAGGTCTTTGTGCAAATTGCTCCCTCCTTCACTCTGCATCAGAGCTTAGATTTCCAGACAGATGTTGGGAGAAACAGACTTGGCCAAGCTATAGAAAAAAAATAACGCTTTATGTTTTATACTTTTCTCCAGGGTAATGGGCACCGAAATACCTTAGAATCTTCAAACAAATGCCATGTAAATTATTCTTTAAAAAATAAATAAATAAAGATTTATTCAGAGGTCACTTGGTGGTTCTATTTCTAGATATGGAAGTGGCTGGTATTTTTAGTTCTTACCTCTATGGTTAAAAAGAAAACAAACAATTTACCCTCACTGGGCACTCTGCCGTACACCATAAACAATGAGGGTCCGCTCTAACCCAAATAAGTTCCAATGACAGCTATTTGGACCCCAATGACTTAGTATTCAGTAAAACAAAGTAAAACCACACTGTCCAGGTAGCAGTAACCAGTGTCCTGCTGTGCTAACCACACACATTTGATTCTCTCCAGCTGCATACATCACGCTCCTCAAGTGCCATTAAAAATGAAATGGAGCATACTCAGGGATGTAGGGGTGAGAATCCACATTAAGAGAAATGATTCAAGGAACTGGGCATGTTCACATTGGAGAGGAGAGGACAAAAGGAGTGGGATGGCTCCCTGGACCATGAGAGGAGGACCTGCCAGGTGGTACGTGGAGGCAGATTGTAGCTGAATGTGAGTAGATTTTAGCTAATGTACGAGGGAGATGTCCAACACAAGAACTGGGCTGCCTTAAGGGCCATGAGCTCTGTCAGCAAAGGTTTAAACACTGGGCCGTTAACTACCTGGTAAGGTTAGAGGCAGGGTTCCTGTAATGTGAGTGTAATCCCCTGTGGATCCATCTCAAAAGTCAACAACTACTATTTCCATGAGAAACGTGTTCTGAGCTTTAATCAGTTAATGAGCAACTTTTAGCCCATAGCTCGCTTGTAAACGGGAGTTGCTGTTTTAATAATTGTATGTCATACTACCTCTGTGACTCAGGAAAGAAACCCAAAGCTCAACTGGTGTTCTGCCTCCAGGCATCAGAAAATGTGAGGCTCAGGAAAGCACATGGAGCCTGTATTTATTTCTTTATTTCCCTGTCTTTCTTAGGCCAGTGTCTTTATTCTCTGTTAATTCTCTAATTCTCTTCTGTTAATTCTTTTATTTCTGTTAATTCTATCTACAGTGTATCGTTGTCACGACATGCCATGTGGGGTCTCTAAGAGCTCACTTTGCGGCGAAGTCAAGGAATGATGTGGCAGAGTCCATTTTAACCCAGAATTTGCTAAAGGTTTCGTGCTTTGAGTGTTGTGTGGGAAAGAAAGAAAATATGCTTAAAGGCATCGTTTTCTGAAAACTGGTATTGAGTAAATGAGGCTTTCACTTACCAAAGTGAGTCATTTCATAATATGAAAGTGGAAAGAGCTCCAAGCTCTCTGATTTCTGCTTTTCTGACTTGTTTGATGGAAGTTAGAGAGGCTTGGCTTTTCTAATCAGTTTTATCTCAATCTCTGACTTCTGAGACAGCAGTAACAAAACTAATTCCCCTGAGAGCGATTTCAATTGGTAAACCTTTGGTAAGCAGTTTAGTGAGAGGATCTTCGACCCTGAAGGAATCATATCAGGGTTTAATAAACCTAACCCACAAAAGAGACTCTTAGATCTGAAAAATTTTATTTGAAGACAACAGTGAAGGTGAGGGTGGGTGTGGGGGGGTGTGGGAGGAAGGTGAACTCTGGTTTCAACTGTAGAACAAAGGCCATTGATGGTCTTATTTTTAAACTTAATCACAACTTAAAAGAGTAATAATTCACCTTAGGGTTCCCCCCGCCCCAATCCCAGCACAGCACCGAGAGCCCCAAGACCTGAGCTCCTTAGGATCTTAGTCATATGCCTCTGAATAGGTAGATTCTCACAATGGAAGAGTAATTTTCTTTTTCCAGGACAGGAAAAAAAAAAAGAAAAAAGTTAGATATGGAAATGTGAATTCCTTTGACTATGTTACCCAATTCCTTTACTTCTCCTGATTGAAATATCCATATTTTACATTTGTAATATGCCAAACACAAAGGCTTCAGATCAAAGTTTCTGGTGGCTTAAAATATTTCTTGAGTCATATCACTAGGCCTTTTTTCCCCTTTGAAATTTCCACCATGTACAGTCTAGCTCCGAATATTACAAGCTCCAGAATGACGACTTTTACACTCAGGTTTTGGATATGTCCTTTTCTACTTGTGTATGCATTAAGCAGTACAAGCAATTCAGAATCTTGGCAGAGGTTCCCTTTTAAAACTTACTTCTGCTATTTCCCAGAAGTAAGGTACACGTGAGAAAAAAGAGGAGGATGGGAGAGAGAGAAAGCGGGGTGATGGATAAATACAAGGGAAGAGAGTGATGTTTTAAAAGGTAAATCAGTTGCATTTTGGGGATTAATTCAGTATTAGTCAACTCGTTGACCACAGCCATTTTAGCCAAGCCTGTGGCTGTGGCACTGTCTTAATTTTCAGCTCTTCTATCAGCTGGAATGCTACATTTTATAAACAATTTACGGTGGAAAACATTTCCTTTGGGATGGTTTTTGCAGGCTCCAGGACTGATTAGATTCAGGGATATTTTTTTAAGCCTCATTTGTGTAGATGAGGCAAGTTAAAGTGGCAGGATTATACAGAGAGCAATATGAAAAATGATCCTGTTTTAAGCACTGGACAGTGCTCTGCAAAAGAAGTTTTTTGTGTTAGTGAATTTGTAACTACCCACAAGAAGACTGGATGGCCCCCATTTAATCATGTTAATGTTTTTAAAATGTCTCCTTTTTATATTTTGGAATAATTTCTAGTATAAGTATTTTGTAGTTTGAGACTACTACTGAGTTCTTATGGCATACCAGCTAATATGCTAAACACATTTACATGAATTACATTATTTAATCCTCATAAGAGGATCCTCATTTAATCATATGTGGTAAGTTCTCTTATTATTTCGACTTTATAGATGAAGACACCGGAATGTGGGGAGGCTCTGTTGCTTATGATCACAGAGAAAGTGCTCATGCAGCTGGTACGTTGAGGAGCAAAGGCTGAATGCCAGGCAATCTAACTTCCATGCCTGTGTACTAATCACTCTGCTCTACTACCTCTTGATAATGGATATTGGGAAAGTTAAGATTATACATATCTTTTTATATGTTCACAGTATATACATGCTAAATAATAAATAATTATTTATACAATAATAAATAATATCAATTTTTAAATAATATTTTTTATCAGAGCTTATGACTTCTTTTGGATCATATTTTTGCTCCCTTACTAATAGGTTAGGTGCACTTTATAATGAAAATAGACAAACAAATGTCTAGATCTCCCTTCTGGCAGGTGTATTTTATTTGTTCAGGGCCTCTATTTGGAGGGCTTGTTTTATGTTCCCATCTTTCCCAGGAGCTATATCAGTTCTGTCTGTGGCAGAGATTAGAAGGAAAACAAATAATAACTTTCAATTTTGAGATCACTTATATATATGAACTGGGATTAAATTGTGCTTTGGCACATGTCTTCATGTTATTGTGTACGGACATGTGTGTGTATGGGTTTACATATTTCTCACACAGCAAATATTTTGAATATTTTCTTGGTTCCAGGCACATTCAAGTAGTGTAGAGAACACCTATGCCTTTCTTCAAGAAATTCATTGATAAATATCCAACCTAATCATTATCTGGAATTCTGTTGAACAATATAAACTAAAAAAAAAATCATTTCTGCTTCTAGCCTCATATTTAAATTCTTTCTAGAGGACTTATTTTTCTCCTTCATATGGCCCCAGCTCTCCCACTTTTTCCTACATTAAAAAAAAAATTCATTGTTTATGCTGTTACAATTGTTCCGGCTTTCCTCCCTTTCCCCTCCTCCATCTGGCCCCACCCTCTCCCCACCCCAAGCCAATCTCCATATTGTTGTCCACATCCATGGGTTGTGCATAAAAGTTCTTTGGCTAACCCTTCACCATCTTTCATCCTACCCCTCTCCCCTCCCTTCTGGCAGCTGTCAGTCTTTTTTATGTATTTAAGCATCTGTTACTATTTTGTATGTTGGTTTATTGTGTTCATTAGATTCCACATATAAGTGAGATCATGTGGTATTTTTCTTTCACTGCCTGGCTTAATTCACTTAGCATAATTTTCTCCAGGTCCATTCACACTGTTGCAAAATATGAGATTCTTCTTTTTTACTGCTGCATCGTATTCCATTGTATAAATTTACCACAGCTTTTTTATCCACTGATCTACTGATGGGCCCTTAGGCTGTTTGCAAATCTTGGCAATCAGCATAAACAGTGCTGCTATAAACATAAGGGTTAATTTTTTTTTTTTTTTGTATTGCTGTTTCGGGATCCTTTGGATATATTCCCAGAAGTGGAATGGCTGGGTCAAAAGGGAGTTCCATTTTTAATATTTTAAGGATACACCATATTGTTTCCACTGTGGTTGCACCAGTCTGTATTCCCAGCAACAGTGCACTAGGGCTCCCTTTTCTTCACAACCTCACCAGCATTTGTTGCTTCTTGATTTATTACTGGTAGCCATTCTGACAGGTATAAGGTGATATCTCATTGAGGTTTTAATTTGCATTTCTCTGATGATTAGTGATGTTGGGCATTTTTTAAATTTGACTTATGTACATACAGATGGTCTGTATATCCTCTTTGGACATACATGTCTATTCAGGCCTTTTGCACATTTCTTAATCAGGTTGTTTGTCTTCTTGGCATTGAATTGTATTAGTTCTTTGTATGTTTTGGAGATTAAATCCTTGTCAGATGAATCATTGGTGAAAATATTCTCCCATACAGTGTGTTCCCTGTTTGTCTTGCTGATGGTTTCTTTAGTTGTACGGAAGATTTTTAATTTGATGCAGTCCCATTTGTTTATTTCTTGCTTTGTTTTTAGTGCCTTAGGAGATATATTGGCAAAAATATTTCTACACTGAATATCTGAGATTTTACTCCCTATGTTTTCTTTTAGGATTTTTATGGTTTCATGACTTCCATTTAATTCTTTTATCCATTTTGAATTTATTTTTGTGTATGGTGTAAGCTGGTGGTCCAGTTTCATTTTTTTGCATAGTTGTCCAGTTTTCCCAACACCATTTGTTGAAGAGGCTGTCTCCACTACAGTGCATGCTCTTGCCCCCTTTATCAAATATCAGTTACTCACACAGGCATCGGTTTAGTCCTGGGCTCTCTGTTCTGTCCCATTGATCTGTATGTCTATTCTTGGGCCAATACCAGGCCATTTCTATTACAGTGGACTTAAAGTATAGCTTGACATCAGGAGTTGTGATATCCCCAGATTTGTTCTTCTTTTGCAAGATTGCTGAGGCTATTTGGGGTCTTTTTTGGTTCCATATAAACTTTTGGAGTATTTGTTCTAGTTCTGTGAAGTATGCCATTGGTATTTTAATAGGAATTGCATTGAATGTATACATTGCTTTGGGTAGAATAGGCATTCTAATGATGTTAATTCTTCCAATCCATGAAGATGGTATATGCTTCCACTTATTTGTATCTTCCTTGATTTCTTCTTCAGTGGCCTATAGTTTTCTAGATATAGGTCTTTTACCTCCTTGGTTAAATTTATTTCTAGGTACATTATTTTTTGTGTGTGATTGTTATAATAATAAATAGAATTGTTTTCTTAGTTTCTCTTTCTGATAACTCATTATTGTTGTATAAAATGCCATTGATTTCTGGGTATTAATTTTGTACCCTGCTACTTTGCCAAATTCATTTACTAGATTTGGTAGTTTTTTGGTGGAGTCTTCAGTGTTTTCTGTGTACACTATCATGTCCTCTGTGAATAATGACAGCTTTACTTCCTCCTTTCCAATTTGGATGCCTTTTATTTCTTCTCTTATCTGATTGCTGTAGCTAGGACTTCCAGAACTATGTTGAATAAGAGTGGTGAAAGTGGACATTCCTGTCTTGTTCCTGGCTTTAAGGAGAACACTTATAGTTTTTGCCTTTTGAGAATGATTTTAGCTGTAGGTTTTTCATAGATGGCCTTTGTTATGTTAAGGTATGATCCCTCTAGTCCCACTCTGCTAAGGGTCCATCTCCTAAAATTTTGATCATTTTTGTTTGAATTTCTCAGTGTTTGTTTCTTTTCATTTAATGACTCTCTCCCATTTCCCATGCATTTACACTGTTCTTTGAGTCTTTTCTCCCCCCAGCCCCCTTTTTTTTCTTGGTAGCTCCTATTTATTCTTTAAGCCTCTGCTTGGACAATCTCTTTTTTCAAAGTCTTCTACCACTTTGCTCCTACTAGCTTTGCCCAGACTGGGCTGGGTGGGTGCACCTCTCTGGGCCCCACTGTATCCTGGATACAGGGAATAGCCAACTGTAGTTTCTATTCCTTTTTAAAAAATATATTTTATTGATTATGCTATTACAATTGTCCCATTTTTTTCTCCCCTCTATTCCCCTCCACCCTGCACCACCCCCCACCAGCATTCCCCTACTTAGTCCATGCCCATGGGTCGTACATATAAGTTCTTTGGCTTAACTATTCTTAACCTCCCCCTGTCTATTTTGTACCTACCATTTATGCTTCTTGTTCCCTGTATCTTTTCCCCCATTCTCCCCTGCTGATAACCCTCCATGTAATCTCCATTTCAGGGATTCTGTTCCTGTTCTAGCAATTTGCTTAGTTTATTTTTGTTTTTTTTAGGTTCAGTTGTTGATAGTTGTGAGTTTGTTGTCATTTTATTGTTCATATTTTTGATCATCTTCTTTTTCTTAGATTAGTCCCTTTAACATTCATGTAATAAGGGCTTGGTGCTGTTGAACTCCTCACTTCATTTCTCTGAGAAGCACTTTGCCTGCCCTTCCAATCTAAATGATAGCTTTGCAGGGTAGAATAATCTTGGATGGAGGTCCTTGCCTTTCATGACTTTGAATACTTTCCAGCCCCTTAGTGACTGTAAGGTTTCTTTTGAGAAATCAGCTGATAGTCTTATGGGAACTCCTTTGTAGGTAACTCTCTCCTTTTCTCTTGCTGCTTTTAAGATTCTCTCCTTACCTTTAATCTTGGGTAATGTAAGGAGGATGTGCCTTGGTGTGTGCTTCCTTGGGTCCAACTTCTCTGGTACTCTCTGAGCTTCCTGGACTTCCTAGAAGCCTATTTCTTTTGCCAGATTGGGCAAGTTCTCTTTCATTATTTTTTCAAATAAGTTTTTAATGTTTTGCTCTTCCTCTTCTCCTACTGGCACCCCTATGATTCAGATGTTGGAACATTTAAAGTTGTCACAGAGGTTCCTCAGCCTCTCCTCATTTTTTTGAATTCTTGTTTCTTCATTCTGTTCTGGTTGAATGTTTCTTTCTTCTTTCTGCTCCAAATTGTTGATCTGAGTCCCAGTTTCCATTCCTCGTATATTTTTCTTTATTTCACTCTACACAGCCTTCAGTTTTTCCTCCCTTTTGAGACCATACTCCACTGGTGAGCATCCAGATCACCAGTGTTGTGAATTCAGCATCTGTTACATTGGTTATCTCTTCATTGTTTAGTTCTATTTTTGGAGCTTTGATCTGTTTTTTAATTTGGGCTATATATTTTTTGGTTTTGATGCTCCTATTACGTTATGAGGGTCGGAGCCTTAGGTATTCAGCAGGGCAGGGCCATCCACCTCACTGTCCTGTGGTGCTGTACATGGGGGAATGTTCCAACAGGGTACAATGCCACTTGATTGGCTCTTGGCCAGCTTTCAGTTGCTTCCCCTGTTACCCATAAGCAAATTGGGCCCTTTTGGTGCTGATTCCTAGGTGGGTGGGTTTGTATACATTCTAGGGCCCTGTGGGTCTTTCAGATGAATTCTCCCATGAGACTGGCAGTTCCTACCACTGCCGCAAACCCCACAGGTTTTTACCGGCAGAGGTTTTGAGGCTTTCTTTTCCCACACGGGAACCCTGGGTTGCATGGTCTCTCTTGCCTCCCAGTTGTTCCTCCTGGTTTATCTGTACACAAATATGGGACTGCCTGGTCCACCAGCTACTCCTTGCCTGCTCTGGTCCGCCAGCCACAGCCTTGCTGCATGTTCTCTCCACCTCAGCTGCCCACCTCTGCCCATTCACCCTACCAGTCTGGATGAATGTTTCTTCTTTAACTCCTTGGTTTTCAGACTTCCATACAGTTCAATTTTCTGGCAGTTCTGGTTATTTTTTGTTTTTAAATTTCTTGTTGTCCTTTTGGTTATGCGAAGAGACAAAGTGTGTCTACCTACGTGTCCATCTTGGTTGGAAGTCCTGTAGTTGCTATTCTTGTGACATTTGAGTTCCTGCCTGCATGTCTGATTCCTCCTCTACACTTCTAGCTTCTTGATTACATTGCACTGTTTTTCTAATCTCCACAGTCCCAGGGTGCAGAGGAGTGACATGTGGTAGGAGTTGGTGTTTGTTGAATTAATAAATGTTTAAAGGCACAGCTCTCATGCCCCCTCAGTCTCTTCTCTTCAGAAGTGCTTCCTTTCCTGACCTCTTGTGACAAGTACAGACTGTGCCATTACTTGGGAATTAATCAGATGCTGATCTGGGAATCTCCCTTATATTGCTGATATTTAAAACCTACAGTGTTATTTAATATTTTCTCTGTGTTCTCAACTGAATTTTTAACTCCTTGGGTGAAGAAGATTTTTATAATTTTGGGTGTCCTCAGGGTATCTCAAATACTACTTTGTGTATGTTACCTTGTTGATAATAAGGGTTCGTGAATTGTTTTAAAAAAAAAAAGCCCTTTGAAAAGCCATAAGAGTTTCCTCCAAAGCACAGCTTTAACTGACATTGCCTTTTCAGTCTTCATTTCCTCAAATGTTGGATGCATTGTATAATAACAGAAACTTCAGAGAAGCCCTTGTATTTCTCAATGGAATCACAGAAAGCTCATAGTGAGAGAGGACTGAAGTTGCTTTTTTGTTATAGAAAGCTAAAATACAGTGACTGTAAAAGTCTTCATTTTTGAGCTTCAGTCTTCTTATCTGTAAACTTGGTATAGTGGATAACATATTTCCCTGATAGTGTGGTGGTGAAAAGTAAATGAGGTAATGTATACAAAGCATGTAATAGTGCTTGGGACATGGTGAGTCATTGCTAAATGTTATAACTCCATTATTATTATTATGGGCATTCACTCTTTGAAGGTGTTCCATAGAAAATAGCCACTTGGAGCTTATTCAGTTGGTTTATCCATTCTTTTTACAAATAATAATACATATAGTTCTTCCTATGTTCAGGTACTGTTTTAAGTGCTTTACATATATCAACTCATTTAAGCATTTAAACAACCCTACTGAGTACATTTCTTGTTATCTCCATTTCAGAGAAAAGCCATTAAGGCACAGGAAACTGCCCAGTCACACAGCTAATAAGTGGCACAGCTGGAACTTGAATCCATGCTCTTTGGTTACAGAGTGCATGCATTTAACAATAGTAAAATAAAGGGCCTCTTATAGAAACATCTATTCAACATCTAAACTGTGCTGGGTACTGTGGTTAGAGATGAGTAAGCATAGCCTTACTTTAATGGTTTTCACAACCTAGGATGGGATACAAGCAAGCTAGTATGCAATTATTGATTAATATAATAGGGCCTATTATTAGGGCGATATGATCTTCTAGTTTGCCTGGGATAGTTCTAGTTGACACCTGTCAGCCAGCATGCTTTTCAGTAGGGTTTTCTTTTACATTCAAGAGTCGGTTGGTTGGATGGTAATTAACATGGTCTCTATTAGCTCTATTAAGAGGGTATATAAGAGATTCTGAGATCTGAAAATGGGTAGAACTGACTGCCTCAGATAGGACTTCATCAGACTGAGTCATACAAGAGGAAAAGAAGCCTGCCAGGTAGGAGAGAAACATTTGAAGCAGAAGGAAAGGGCATATGAGTGTGAGAGTGCTGAGTGTGTTCGGGGAAGAGCAATAGATTGGGGCTGTCACAGTGGAGCGCTGATTCTCAAACCTGGCCGCACTTTAGAGTCACCTGGGGAGCTTTCAAAACTCCCCACGCTCGGGCTGCTGAAATTAAATCAGAATCTCTGGAGCTGAATTTTAAAACTCTCCAGGTGAGTACAATGTGGTTTGAGAATGTTGAAAGTGAAAAGCCCTTGAGAGGTAGGAGTGAGGTGTTGGGTGGGTGGGAGAGGAGACCTAGGCAAAGACGGGCTCATGCAGGGATATGGTCATAGCTAAAGGTCCTCCTACTTGTCCCTGAATGTTCTGTCTTTCTTTAAAGCGTCGTCTGGTTGGGGCAGGTGTGGTGAGGCCCTTCCGCCCCTAACTCTTTTCTGTTACAGTAGTAACATGAGTCAATAAACTGTGGGCAGTAGCTTTTACCTTCTATTTACAACCTTCTAAAAGTGAGCTTTTTAGCATTAATACATAGCTTGCAAAAATCTTCTCCATGGCCCAGAAAACTTTTCAGTGGTGCTAAGGATGGCAAGAAATTTTAAATATATGAGGCAGAACTTGCTTTTATATAATACGGATGGGCCTGGAAACATCTTAGAACAGTTCTTTATGTGAAAGAAAGGACTCTAAAAGTGTACTATATGTTTATAAATTCTCCATAGATATCTATGAAGAAAATGGAAGGTTAATTAGCTTTTCCTGTTTCTTAACTGAGTATTTACTAATCTAGCTTATTGTTTAGAAGGTGGAACCTGCTAATTATCAAGACTGATTTAATACATAAAGTGAAATTAGAAGTGTTACTAGTATTGTGCGTGCTGTCCATTGCAGAGGGACCGTCTGCTCTGGAGACACTATGGGAAGAATCTAGTGAATATGTTATCTGCCCTTCAGGATGGCAACTGAGATGATGAGGAGATAAACTAACTTGACTGAACAAGTAGGTTTTATCGAGCCAGGTAACAGTGACCACTGCACTGGGCTTTGTGTGTGAGATGGCTCTCCTCTGGCTTTCCTTCTCTTGCTGCATGTTGCTGTGTGTCCTCAGAGCTACCTGGAGTCTTCATGGCCACTGGAACCTGCCCTCCCCCGACTTCTGAACAACTTGAGTATATGTGACCCTGCAATTTTAAGCCTGCTTCCAGGGCTCACACAAATTTTCCTCCCAGGGGAGGACTACCATGCTGTTGGTAGGCATGCCGGTGGCTATGATAGGTGGTCTTAGGATGGCTGCTCGCAAGGGTGGAGCATGAACTTGGATCTTGGGTGTGAGGATTGGAATGTCCACATGCATTTATGAGCTCTCACAGGTAGGACAGAGCCCTGAGGTGGGGAGTAAAGGAGTGAGGGCTGGTTCCCATGTCCTGGCACAGGGCTTCAAAGGGTCTGGGGATTATAAATTTGAATCTAGGCTTCCAGGTCATTATTAAAGTGCTTTTTCCTACGTAGGGTGATAGAAACTATTTCATTTACATTTTGTTAACTGCTTTATAGGTTTTAAGTATTCAGGGATACATGTTTCCATTTGAACTCTTGCCCTGGGTCTTTAAAAAGTTAAGGACAAGCCTGGAGCAGGGTTACATAAATAGTACACAGAGAAACAAACATAGGTTACCCGAGAGGGGGGTTACAGACTTCATACCTGCTTGTTTCTAATTAGCTAAACCTAATTTGCCCAATAGTTCAAATAACACTAAATTAAACAACTCATCCAACTATTGTCCCAGCACTGGATATAGGTGAGAAAAGTACCATGTCAAAATTCGTGACCAGATCAGACTCTGGAGTTGCAGGACCACACTTCTATATTAGCACTTCCTGTTGTATCTGCTAAAGGGTAGAATCAATGGAAATTGAGAGCCCCTCAAATGCCAGGTGCTGTATTAACAACTTTGCTTTTATCTTTTTATTCCTTGTAAAGCAGGTATTATCATTCCCATTTTGAAGATGTAGAGACCTTTGTATGGGAGATGAAGCAACTTGCCTAATATCCTCTAACAAATAATAGGGTTTATTTGTTGATCCCCAACCAAGACTCAGCTTCTTGCGGTCATGTTTTGTTTTTGTTTTTGTTTTTCCCTAACCCTGATTCCCTCCCATCAGAGCTTCCCATCAATAAAAGGAGATAACTTTTAAGGTAAAATTATGCTAAGATGTTGAGTTTGGCTTTTTCAAAATGACGTTGTTTTCCTTCTCTCATTTCACCCCCTGCCCAGCTCTTTCCCTTCCTTCTTCCCCCTGCCCTGCCTTTTGAGAAAATCGTCCCGATTATTAACTTTGTAAATGAAGCTCTAAATAAGCTGTTGAAGTTTATTCCTATTAGATAGGACAACAGATTAGAAACCCAGTGCCACCTGGGGTGGGAACGTGTTAGATTTCCATGCTAATGCCTCATGCATGTTTTATGCCTTAGATTAGTAGCTAATGTGGTCATCGATCATCTCACGTCTTATGAGCTACAGACCTGCTGCTTTGAGCTAATTCTTTTAAAAACTTGTTTCCAAATCAGTATTCAAAGTCCAGACCAAGGTTTCTGGTTTGGAAATGAGGTCGTATTCATTTTTGGTAAGGGTCAAAAACTTTTTTTTTGACTATTTGTGCTCTTTGTAGATAATAAACAGGGCATAATATATCATTGGAACAAGTTAGGTGTGAGAAGTTGCAAAAAAAAAAATATTTCCTAAAATGTAGACCTAGAAACCCTTTTTGTATCCTATATAGTTTATTTCTATGCTACTTATAAGTAAAAAATGTGTTAAAAGTTATCATTTGAAAGCCTATTTGATTTGTATGTGAATTACCTAAACATTTATACCATTAAGGAGGAAATTGAGAGCATTTTTGCTTTCAGTTACATAGCTCTGTAATTAGCGAGATCTAGTTTAAATTCTGCTCACTTTATAACAGTGGGACCTTAAACAAAACCCTTATCATCTCTGAGTCTCAGGGTTGCTTTTTTTGTTGTTGTTGTTGTTTTTTTAATGGGAAACTTGAGGCTCATGGTCATACTTTGGATTGTTATGAAGGTTGAAGGAGGCAATGAATGGAAAGCATTTCGTAACATGTCTGGCCCTTAGTAAATATTCACACAAACATTTGTCATTATTTAATTCCTTTTCTATGTAGAAAGTAATTTGGCTAAAATATGGTGAATGAAAATTTCACTGATGAGGTAATATAATAGTAGCTCACCTCTCCTTTTTATCGAGCAGTTGTAGAAACTGGCTACAACTCAGTTCTAACCATTGAAAAAATGGTGGTGGGTTGACAAAGAATTATGTTTATGCTTCAAGAATGATACTTGTGATAGCTTCACAATCTGAGCTGGACCTCCAGCTAAGTCTGAGGTAGAAAAAAAAACCCATACCTTAGTGCAACCATCTCGACAATGAGCAGGGACACTACCACCTCAGCCTAGAAAGAGGGCAAGTTCAAATTGCGATTTACAAAACTGGTCATGGAGAGGTACGGCTCACCCACCACTCTGCTACCACTGATAAGGGAAGTAGCTGAAATATGGCTGATGCTCAATCCCTTTCTTGCTTTTCGACCTTCCCCTTGCTCTATGCATATATCTCTGCAAATCTTAAAATTAATTCATTCCTAATGAAAATTGACAGGGATAACAATTTGTTTAAATTCCTTGGGAATATATCTAGGAGCTGCATAGGGGGCCATGGCTGCCTTGGGCTGGCAGAGTGCAGGCAGCTCTTGCTGGCCTCTGGGCTTGGCTGGCACGTTTCTCTTGCAGCTGCATCACAACAGCCTGGGGAGCGTTAGGCAGCCACGTGAGGATCTGGATGATTCTCTAGGTGCCAGTAACCTCTTGTGCTTGATGCCGAAGAACAGAAGTTTGGTGACTAAGGAATATTGGGTATAACAGTAAAGTTCCTGATGTACAGTGGAACCAGCCATGCCTAGTGACAGAGGTGGGTAGTCTGAGTGAGAAATTGTCGAAAGTGTTTCCTGGGCAAAGCTTCCTATATATCTTTTTTTTTCCTTGTCAAGGGCATTGGGATAAAACTGTGTCACCAAATCTACAAACTATCACAGAATTCACTTAATTAGGTTTGTTCTTTCCTGTTGTGAACCTTTGCAGTGCACTTTAAATTATAATAGAATGTTTCAGAGACAATTACAGGATAGTTTCCTTACAGGAAACCTGAGGATTTATTGATCCATTTTATTTCTCTATACAGAGAGTGAATTTAAACATACACACACACACGCGCGCGCACACACACACACACGTTTGTGAGTTAGGCTCGTCTCTTTTTAATAGAGACTAGATATATAATTTCTTATTTGTTGAGAAAAACTTTGTTTAGATACGTTGTCCTCTCTGTTGCATGTATAATTAAGATATTTGTTATCAAATCACAAACACCTTTTCCATTTGGAAATGCTATTCAAGCTCTTAGCAAAATGCTGAGAACATGGCACATGTTTAGCACATTGACAAATGAACAAGGTTGTACTTCAATAAAGAAAAATGCAAGGCATTAAGCTGGAGAAAGAAGAAATATTTCGAGACTCAAGATTATACGGGGCTTACCAGGTCATAGAGTTGAAGAAAATGCTCTGGAAATGTTAGACTGCAAAAATAAATCAGAATAAAACCATGGTTGCAATTGTTACTGGGGAAGAATATGGAGGCCGGGAATTGCCTCCTGTATGAAAAGACAGAGTGACAGTTTGGAGGAATGTCAGAAGAATGCACAGGCTCTGGAGACAGACCGCTGGGTATGGGTCCTGAGATTGCTCTTTCAACCTGAGATCCTGGGCAAGTTTCTCTTCTGTAAAATAGACATCATAATAATATCAGCCTCCGAGGGTTGATGAGGATTGAAAATCATAGCTTATATGAAGGGCCTGAACCATTGTAAACACTCAATAATGGAGGTCACCATGATTATTTCCATTATCCGGAGGCATAATAAACCTTTCTCTGAGGACATCTCTTGGCTTACTGACTCTCGAAATCTGATTTACTTATTGTTTTTTACAGATGCAAAAGACAGAGAATATTTAAGCTGGTTGATAGTCCCTGTAGTAGCCTGGGAGGGGGTTGGATCTTTTGTTGATCTCCAGGTCCCGTGCTCACCCTCTTTCTCAGTCCCCTTGCTATGCTGTTCCTTGTCCAAGTGACTTCTTTGGGCCCAGATGCTGCTTTAGTGCCATAGCCAGGACCGTGAGATTGGTCCTACTTCCTCTTTTTCTATCAAGCCTCAAAAATAATAAAGCTAACATGCTTATCAAATCTGAGGATAATGCTGCTCTGAGAGGGAGAGCTAATGTCCTGGATATCCAGGTAAGGACTTAGAAGTCACAATTAAACTAAAGGATGAAATTAACTAAACATAAATACATAGTCCATCACTTCTATTAAAATAAAAACAGTAAACTATTAAGCATGAGCTTGGGAAGAGTGACTCAATCTACAAAATTTTTTGATCTCAAGGTCAGAGTGAGATAGCAATATGGCTTGATGCCAGCTATGCTCTGCCCTGGGGTTGACTATTGTCATACATACAGGATTTAGCCTGAACTTCTCAGGTCCCCAAGCCTAACGTGACAGTCAATCACCAACATGGGAAGCTGAAGCAGCTAGCTCAGTTCACTCACTAGGAAAGTGGCTTGCTGTGAATGAAACACTGGTCTCGAGGTTCATATACTATGCACTTATGTGCTATCATTTGAGCCAAACATTTTGTTTAATTTAAAATGTTTTTATTGTTTATTCTATTACAATTGTCCCAATTATTTCCCTTTCCCACCCCTCTAGCCCATAGTCAATCCCCTCTCCATTGTCCATGTCCGTGAGTCATTCATACATGTTCTTTATTAATCCGTTCCCTTCCTTCCAGCAGTCCCCTTCTCCCTCCTCCCCTCCTACAGCTGTCAGTCTGTTCCATGTTTCCATGTCTATGGTTCTACTTTTCTTGTTAGTTTATTTTGTTCATTAGATTCCAGTTATAAGTGAGGTGATAGGGTATTTGCCTTTTGCCAACTGGCTTATTTCACATAGCATAATAGTCTCCAGTTCCATCCATGCTCTTGCAAAAGGTAGGAGTTCCTTCTTTCCTTCTGCTGCATAATATTCCATTGTGTAAATGTACCACAGTTTTATTGTACCACTCATTTACATTTGGGCTGTTTCCAACATTAGCTATTGTAAATAGTGTTACTATGAACATGGGATGCATAAGTTGTTTTGAATTGGTGTTTCAGAATTCTTGGGATATAGTCCCAGCAATGGAATCACTGGCTCATAAGGTAGTTCCATTTTTAATTTTTCGAGGAAATTCCATACTGTTTTCCACTGTGGCTGCACCAGTCCACGTTCCCACCAATTGTGCACTAGGGTTCCTTTTTCTCCACATCCTCGTCAGCACTTGTTGTTTGTTGATTTATTAATGATGGCCATTCTGACCAGTGTGAGGTGATATCTCATTATGTTTTTAATTTGCAACTCTCTGAAGGCTAATGATGTTGAGCATTTTTTCATATGTCTGTGGACCATCTGGATGTTTTTCTTGGAGAAGTGTCTGTTCAGGTCCTTTGCTCATTTTTTAATCAGGTTGTTTGCCTTCCTGGTGTTGAGTCATATGAGTCCTTTACATGTTTTGGAGATTAAACCTTTGTCCAATGTGTCATCAGTAAATATGTTCTCCCATACAGTTGTTTCCCTTTTCATTTTGATGATGGTTTCTTTAGCCACACAGAAACTTTTTAATTTGGCATACTTCGCAGATCTAGAGAAAATACTCCAAAAATTTATATGGGACCAAAAAAAGACCCTGAATAGCCTCAGCAATCCTCAGAAAGAAGAACAAAGTTGAAGGGATCATAATACCTGATATTAAACTACACTACAAGGCCACTGTAATCAAGATAGTCTGGTAGTAGCATAAGAACAGACATATAAATCAATGAAACAGAATAGAGAGTCCAGAAATAAACCCATGTCTCTATGGTCAATTAATATTTGAGAAAGGGGACACAAGCATACAATGAAGTAAAAACAGTCTCTTCAATAAATGGTGTTGTGAGAACTGGACTGGTGCCTGCCAAAAAAAAAAAAAAAGAAAGAAACTAAACCACCAACTTACACATACACCAGAATAAACTCAAAATAGATAAAGGACATAAGTATAATTCATGATACAGTAGAAGTCCTAGCAGAAAACATAGGCAGTAAAATTTCAGACACCCCATGTAGCAATATTTTTGCCAATATATTTCCTAGGGCAAGGGAAGTAAAGGAAAAAATGAGCCACACATTTTACAGATAAAATTATTTTATTTAATCAAAACAGCCTATATAATACATATGGTGAAAGACAAATACCATATGATCTCACTTATAAGTGGAACCTGATCAACAAAACAAAAAAGTGAGTAAAATATAACCAGACACATGGAAATAAAGAACAAACTGACAGTGACTGAACAGGAGGAGGGAGGATCATAACAGGGGAAAGAAAGGGAAGGTTTGTCAGGGAAGATGTATAAAGGACCCATGAACAAAGACAATAGGGGAGGGGGAGGATTGAATGTGGGAAGTGGGGGTGAGTAGGGTGGGGGAAGTGGGGACAACCGTATTTGAACAACAATAAAAAAAGGCATTGAAAAACATTAAATAAAATACATATGCATATCTTCATATTGGTGTATACATCATGGACCTACTTGGTTGTTTTTGAAGTCAGGAGGAGTAACTTTCAATCAAAAAAGGCTAAAATTCTCTGGTCTACCATCGAGGACCAGGGCAAGTAGAGTCCCAGCAGAATCTCTAATGATCAGCTCATATCTGAAATACAGTTCTTCAGTTTAGATGCCACAAATTAATTTTTGAAAAACAACTGCATCAAAGGAGAGCAATCAGAATGTGGTGAGCTATGGACTGTCATGAGAAAAATACCTGAAGAAACTGAGAAGTATTTAGTTCGAAAAAGAAAAAAAACTGTTTGGAGGAAATGTGACCACCTTTTCATGTACTTGACTATATGTCATGAACAGCGTTATTTGACTTATTCTGTGCTACTCCAGGGGATTGAGGTGGAACCAAGAGGTATAATGTCATTATACTGATTCAATGTAAGAAAGAACTTAAAGTGCAGCTGTTCAAAATACTATAGGTGCCTAGGGAGAAAATGATCATCCCCTCTTCAGAATTGCTTAAGCAGAGACTGACTAGCCACAGATACTGAAAAGCTGCCATCAAGTATCTGAATGCTCTTTTTAGCTTCTCTCTGCCACTTCCTGGCTGGGAGATCATGGAGAGGTTATTCTATGACTCTGTATCTCAGCATCTAACTCATAAATCCTCGTGGATATTCATGGGTGTTAAGTAATGCATAATAATAACTTAGGGGGGTGTGAGCATTTCTTACAATTATTATCTACATATGTTGTAGAGAGATTTCTGTGAAGATCGAAAGATTTGCTAGAGCTTTCTTGCTCTGAGAGTTACTACAGTTGTTTGTAATAGCAAACACTTTTTTAAAAATTGTTGTTCTATTATAGTTATCCCAATTTTTCCCCCTTTGCTCTCCCCTACCCCACCCACCCTCCCGCTCCCACAGTCAATCCCCATGGATCCTTTATACGTGTTCCTTGACTATGCCTTTCCTATTCTTTCCTGTTATCCTTTTCCCTCTGGTCACTCGTCAGTCTGTTCCTTGTTTTCATACCTCTGGTTCTATTTTGCTTATTTGTTTGTTTTGTTCATTAGGTTCCACTTATAGGCAAAATTACATGGTATTTGTCTTTCATCACCTGGCTTATTTCACTCAGTATAATGCTCTCCAGTTTCATCCATGCTGTAGCGGAGGGTAGGAGTTCCTTCTTTCTTTCTGCTGCATAGTATTCCATTGTGTAAATGTACCACAGTTTTTTGATTTGCTCATTTACTGATGGGCACTTAGGCTGTTTCCAGTCCTTGGCTATTGTAAATAATGCTGCTATGAACATAGGTTCTTTTGAATGGGTGTTTCAGGATTCTTGGGGTATAGTCCCAGCAAAGGGATGACTGGATCAAAAGGCAGTTCCATTTTTAGTTTTTTAAAGAAACTCCATGCTGTTTTCCACAGTTGCTACACCAGTCTGCATTCCCAACAACAGTGTACCAGAGTTTCCTTTTCTCTACAACCTCACCAGCACTTGTTTGTTGATTTGTTTATGATGGCCATTCTGACTGGTGTGAAATGGTATCTCATTGTGGTTTTAATTTGCATCTCTCTGATGGCTAGTGATGCTGAGCATTCTTTCATGTGTCTCTGAACCCTGTGTATGTCCTCCTTGGAGAAGTGTCTGTTCAGGTCCATTGTTTGTCTTCCTAGTGAAACTTTTAATTTTATGGGTGGCCCCTTGAGCCTATAAAACACCAAATATCCTTAAACAGGGTCAATATGACATATTTCACTTCACCACTGTAAACACAACCCAAATGGAGGCATAGAGATAGAAGAAAAGAGATGGGCATATGCTTTATAAGGCTGATACATTGATAGTTGTTCTGAAAAGATTGGTTTAATTGTTAATTTTGGCAATTTCAATTGCCCATTCCATCTATGAGTTATAGAGTGCATAAACAGCATAAGGTATTTTATGTTAATTTCTGAGAGTAAACCAGGCATATTGTTAACAATATAATTTGGACTAAATTGAGCTCCTACTAAATTGTGAGTGGTTTATTATTATTCACAGGAAAGCATTTACCCCGCTAATGCAATATTGCAGCTTTTAAAAATTACATGTTAATAGTTTAACAGCTGAAGTTAAATGCTATTAATAAAATGGTATAAGTAAAAGATCTCATTTGTAGTATTCTGTGATTTTTCTCAACATTTTATTAACGGAGTTGAAAAATGAAGTGCGACAAAAATAATACAAAACAAAAGCAATATAAATGATGGAAAACTTGAATCATGTGCTCTCAGCTAAAGCAAAGAAAGATGTGATACAGTGCCTGGTGCATTGTTCTACAACAGCTGAATGAATAGTGGTCAATCAAAAAACAATTTTATTGACAGCTTCATTTCCTAAAATTAGAATTTTGTTCAAGCTAGAATTTTGTTCAAGCTCTGATATTTTGTTCAAATATCAGAAGCAAAGCACTGATATTTGTTTAGTAAAGTAAGTGAAAAAGAAAAAGAGTATGTATAACACATTCCTTCTTTCTGTTTTTGAACTTATTAAATGAAAAATTCTGTAAATATAGAAAATATTATTTTTATGAGGAGTTCAATGAGCAAAAGATAAATAAAGCCATACCTAGCACTCTTTTCAACATGGTAAACTAAAAAATAATAAAATATTTTAGGCAGTAATGGGTTTTAATTATACTATGTGAGGATATAAAAACAGAAATGTCTGTATTAATTAAAATTCTAGAGAGTTATTTTCATGTGGGTTCTACCCCTTTCTACCATGCATCCCTCAGAAGGTCACACCGTTAGTGACATGAGCACTGTCTACAATAATGCACTCTATGGTCATACAGGTAAACATTGATTTGTGTACGTACTTTGGGAGAGAAAAAGGGAAGGAAGTAGAGGCTCGTGGAACGTTCAAAAAATTTTATCAAAATAATCACAGTGATATAAAGATGTGAATACAGATATGAGAATACAGATATGATGTGAACGTCATCACTAAACACTGAACATAAAAAATTAACTATATACCAGAAACTGGTATGAATTTTTACCAAATAAACCAGCAGTATAATTTAATGCTGTGCTTGAGGTTGTTTCTGTGTTTTTCTCTAGAATTGCTTCTCTTCACGCATCTGTGCTTATGTAAAACGCATTTCAGTCAGCATGGTGCATTTTAATGTCATAAAACACTGTACGTACAATATTTTTCAGTGAGAATTTGAGACAATTCTCTTTATTTCACCTTCAGACCACTGACCTGAGAGATTGGGATTCACTTAAAATTTTTACACTGAATGGAAAACTTTCAATCTTCCTTGACCACATGTTAGAGCTTTTCAGTGTGGCTTTAGCTTTGTTTCTTTGTAACTGAAAAATTTGCTATCATGACCTATGGAGAGTTTGCATATCTGATTAAAAATATCTAATAAAAAGGGAAAAAAATGTTAGCTTTGGGCATATCCAAAGATAAGCAGTTTTTAAGAATTTTCTGATGTGAGGTATATGTAAATATGGACTCAGGAAGCTATTGTTTAGTTTATGATAATATGATAAATAAAACCATGAAAATCAGTAGATTCCTAAATAATACTTTATTTTATTCAAAAATTTTGTACAACACATTTATTACCTTGAGTGATGCTTACACAAAACCTTAATTGTAGCTCCCCTTTTTTTCTCCAGCAATTTTATTAAAGATTTTTTTTAAAAGTATTGGATGATTATATTAAATTAAGATAACTTAAACAACTATGAATTTTATAATACAGGATATTATCTATTACATGCATAATGTGTATATTTAGAAATGATTTAATTATTAGACATTCATGCATATTTAAAAATATCTCAATTGAGAAGAAAACTAAAGACATAAAAAGGCACTTGAAAAAAATCGCTTCATACTTTATAAGATAACTGGTTATAATGTAAATGGAAGGTTAACTTCATTAGAGATATGTTTAATTAAAAAATATAAAACTCACATGTATTCATGCAATACTTAGACTTGGCAATTTGACTTTCATGAGGTTTTATTTTTTGTGATTTTGCATATTTGTTGTCTCTCATATACAACCAGAAAAAAAGTTTCTCTCTTTTCAATTAATCTTGCTAAGGATTTATCTGGGATTTTTTTTTTAAAGATTTTATTTATATATTTTTAGAGAGGGGAAGGGAGGGAGAAAGAAAGGGAGAGAAACATCAATGTGTGGTTGCCTCTCTCATGCCTCCTACTGGGGACCTGGCCCCAAACCCAGTCATGTGCCCTGACTGGGAATCAAACCAGGGACCCTTTGGTTTGCCGGCTGGCACTCAATCCACTGAGCCACAGCAGCCAGAGCAATTTTTTAAAACTCTTTTAAAAATTATCTTTTGATTTTGTTGATTATCTCTATTGTATTTTTGTTTTTATTCATTTACTTCTGTCCTTCATTTTCTTTCCTGTACTTTTTTAAGGAGTGATGTTTCTTGGTTACATTTCAGCCTCTCTTCTTTTCCACAGCACTCAAAGTTATAAATTTCCCTCTAAGCACTGCTTTAGCTGTATCTCCTAAATATTTATCTGTCCCATCTTCATTATTATTCAATTCAGACTAATTCTAATTTCCATTGTTACTTATTTTTTGGCCCATAACATAGGGGAATATTGGCTAAATTCTAGAGAATTTGGGTTTTCTCGTCATCCTTTGTTAGTCTGCCTTAATTTCCCTGTGGTCAGAGAATATACTCTGAATAATCTCAATCTTTTGAACATTGATGAGGCTTTCTTTAAAGCCTCTAATATGGTCAGTTTTGGTAAACATTCCATGTAAACTTGAGTGGGATGTTAGTTCTAATGTGTGCAAAGTCTTCCATCAGCTTATATTTGCCTTTTGGGTCTACATGTTAATTGCATTGTTCAGCTCTTCTCCAGATTTACCGATTTTTTAAAAGATTTATTGAGGTATAATTAACATGGACATGTAAAGTGTAAATATTTGAAGGGTACAATTCTATAAGCTTTGATATACCTATACACTCATTAAACCATTGCTATACCTCACCCCTGCCCCCCACACTTATCCCCTCCCTCCTCCTGTCCCGAGGAAAACACTGATCTGCTTTGCTTCACTACAAATTATTTGAATTTTTTAGAATTTTATATAAATGAAATTGTACAGTGTATACTCATTTTTGTCTACCCTTTTTTGAATTAGTATGTAACAATGCTGTTTATTCCTATTGTTTAATTTATAAAGTTAATTTCTTTTCATTTGTGGGTGATACTCCATGGTATGGTTGTACCCAATTTGTTTATCAGTCCATCTGTCTTAAGGGTTTTTTGTTTGCTTCTCTTATCACTTGTTGAGAAAAATGTTTTAAAGGCTGATAATATGATTTGGATTTATTTGTATGTTATTTTTTAGACTGGCAATTTTTAAAATAAATTTCAAAACTGTTATTGTGTGCATATAGATTTAAGACTATGTCATTTTTTCTGGTTCAGTTATACTTTTAAAAATATTTTTGTACTATCTCTAGTAATGCTTCTTGCCTTCATTATATTAGATTTATTTTGGTTAGTATTTTCATAACATATCTTTTTCCACACTTTTACTTTTAACCTTTCTGGGTCCTAATATTTAAGGTGTATCTCTTTTAAGGAGAGAATATTCTTAACATCCAATGTGACAATCTTAGTTTAATTTTGAATATGTAATCTTTTTTATTTAATGTAATTGCCAATATAACTAGTTTGAAAGTGGTTACCCCAAAGATTACTGAAAGGATTCATGACTTGTTACAGTCTGATGCAGAGTATTACTTTTTCAATGCTCTGGTGATACTGGAACCTTAGCATCTTCTAAATCCATTTATGCTTCTATTTTTAAATGCATTTTAATTCCATCTGCCTTTTAAATTTAAACATCGGTAATATTTTATACATTAAATATTAATTTATATACATATTTAGCTTTTCCGTTTTCTTAATTCCTTTTCATTCCATGTTTTGTATTATTTTTCTTCTGCCTCAAAAACTCCCTTTAGTAATTGTATTTCAGATCTACTGGTAATGAATTCTCTTAGTTTTTGTTTCTTTCACAGTATATTTGTGTCAACATGGATTTTAAAAGGTAATTTTGCTAGGTCTAGAATTCCTGGTTAGCAGTAATTTCCTTTCCACATTGTAAAAATGTTGATTTCACTGTCTTTTGGTCTATAATTTCCTTTGAGAAGTTGGTTGCCAGACATACTATTGCTCTTTTGAAGGTAGCAAAGATCTTTTTCTCTAGCTGTCTTAAAGATTTTATTTATTTTTGAGCTTTAGCATTTTGACTACAATGTGATTAGATGTTATGAAAAAAAAATAAATTTTGTTTAAACTGCCGAGTTTCATGTATCTGTAAGTTGGAGTCTTTTATCAGTTCTGGAAAATTCTGGGCCATTATTTGTTCATATATCACTGTGTTCCTGTGTGCCCCCCACCCCCGCCACCGCCACCTTGTAGAACTTCAATGACACTATCTATATTTCTGATTTTTTTTCATTCTGTTCTGTTAAGCATCAGTTACACATTTTCAATTAACCTGTCAGTTCATACTTGCCTTCTGTTTCTTTTGATATGTTATTAAACACATTCACAAAGTTCTTCATTTCGGGTTTTTTTTTTACAATTCTGGAATATCTACATGTTTAAAAATTTTTAATTCTTCTGAAGTTTTTATCTTTTATTTATTTCACTTATCTTTTAAATTATTTCTTGAACAAATTAATCATACCTATTTTAAACCCTTCCTGTTCACATCTCCATTGGGATTATCTGTGCGTCAGCTTCTCTTGTTTGTTTTTATTTTCTGTTTGTTAGTTGTTGTATGGTCCTGTCTCTCCCCATGCTCAGTAATTTTTTTCAGTGCATGTTGGATGCTATAACATCTGGAGAGGCTCCAGATGATATTATTTCCCACCAAAGATGATTTGTCTTTTCTTTTGCTAGACAGGGGAGGAGAGAGGAAGGCAGTCATGATCTTAATCCAGTCAGGTGCTCAGCTATGTTAAAATTAGGCTGCAGTTTTGTTAAGACCCTACCACTGCTTATACCCAAATCCTAGGGTCAAGTTTTCCAGTGAAAAACCCGGCAGACCTTTCTCTTCTTAACACCAACTACCACAGAGATTTCTGTTCTGCTTCTCAGAGGTTTTTAGCTTAACTCTTCAGTGTCAAGTCATATGCCGTCTCATAATTTGACAAATGTCTTAAGGGAGGGTATGTGGATATATTTGAAAGAGTTTGAAGCATGTAATGTCTTCAATTTGAGCACTTTAGACCTGTTCAACTACCACACAGTGTGGGGGAAAAGTAGGCTAACAGTTGTATGTGAAACACAGACTTCATTCTTGTATTACTCTTTATTAGTTATTGTATTATTTTCCATAAGAACAACTAAAAATATACTTTTCTCCACCTTTTATTTCTACTAGTTTCTTTGTTCCTGTGCAGTGGCCCCTTGCTAGGACAAAATCTGGGTTCCAAGACTCTAGCCTATGCCCAAAATTGGCAAATGCTCCCAAGAAAAAGGTGACTTCAGGTCTTTAGCTTACTTCTGAAGTGTTAACTCCTTATAGTTTACCTATTTAGATGTTATAGAAATTGTGAGCTCAGAAATTTTATTTTCCATATTCTTTGTTGTTTTCACAAAGAGTGGTTTAATACAATAATTCTTCTACTTTATCTGTCTTTTCTAGTTGTCCTCATTGGAGCATTTATCTGTAGCAAATTACTTCATCGTACCTAAAAGTAGAAATTTGTATCCTTATTTCAAAATAAAACATATAAACATATTTCCCCCTCTGCACCAAATCTCACATATCTGAGATTATAAAATGAAGCTGGGAGTCTGGCTCATGTCAGGCTGAACCTAGGCAGAGTCATAATGGTGGCTGTGTTACTTCTATCATTGTTCTTTTTGCCTGTTAAATTTCATACTCATTTTCTGGGTATCCCATAAAATTGTAAATCCAGAACTCTAAAGTGTTTTTCTCCCCAGAGGTTGTTTTGATTGTTTGTCTTTATAGATGTATGAGACTTCTTCTGCCTTGCAATAATTCCTATCCAAACTTGCTTGAACTATGTTTATTCTTTCAGGATCTTTCCGGCAAATTGACTAATTACTTGGATGAATCGGTTACAATCAAAGAGTTGGTGACTTATAGCTTGCTATGTCAAAATGACATTTTTATTTTTCTGTGGTTTATTCTTATAAAGTGTACATAATATGGGGCTTTCTCACACTGGAGTAAGAACAATGCGTGAGATATAAGGGAAGTGTATTCCTTCTAACCATTCACATAATGTAAACAAACACCAGAAAGTTTACATTCTTTTATTCGTTGGTCTATTTTTTCAGCCAAGAAACATTTATTAAGCCCTTACTGTTTATAAGTCACTTTGAAAGCCACTATATAAAGTGCAGAGATGAGTAAGACAGATCCCTTCCCTTATGAATATTACAGTCTAAAAAAAGAAAGGCAAATAGACAACTAAGAAAAGGACAAGGCATAATGAAATTAGGAACATAGAAGAAGAAAGAAAATGAAGTACTATGGGCACATTGAAAAAGGGATATTTTGTCAATTAAGCAGTTAGAGATTCCTTCATGAATAAAGTGGCTTTTGGGTTTTCAAAGGTTGGCAGGATTTCTGATGCAGCTATGAAAGATATATGGAAGTTTGAAAGGGCATTCTAGATAAAGAGACCATTACAGTAGGTCCCCTTGTCCACAGTCTCACTTTCCACAGTCTCAGTTACCCATGGTGAATGGCAGTCCAAAAATATTAAATGGAAAATTCCAGAAATCAACAGTTCATAAGTTTTAAATAGCACACCATTCTGAGTAGTGTGATGACATCTTTGCTCTGTCCCACTCAGAACATGAGTCATCCCTTTTTCCAGCATATCTACACTGTATATACACTTCCTCCTCAGTAGTCACTTAGTAGCCCTCTCTGTTATCAAATTGTCTGTCATGGTATTGCTGTGCTCGTGTTCAAGTAACCCTTACTTTACTAAGTAGTGGCCCCTAAACATAAAAGTAAAGACGATGGCAATTTGACTATGCCAAAGACAAGCCATAAAGTGTACATAGGAATAGGAAAAGGATAATATAAGTAAGTTTCTGTACTGTCTGTGAATTCAGTCACCACTGGGATGGGGGTCTTGTAACATATTCTCCTGGATAAGAGGTCTACTGTAGGAACAAATGTAAGGAATGTGAAAAGTACAAGGAGCAGTTCTGTCATTGGTTATTGCTTGCTTTAAGGAGAGAGGGGAAGATCGGTGACCTTTTAAGTGGCTTCTCCTGGATTATTGAAGACTCCTTGGATATCTGTAATGATAAGCTTAACCTGGACTACCTTTGAATATCGACAGGCACTGTCCTATGAATTAAGGACACATTAGTACTTGGCATTTCAGAGCTCACTCTGTAGTGAGATTCTATTAAGTTATTTTAATTTAATTTTGTTTTATTTACTACAAAGTAGAAAGAGAAAACTACTATCAGAAATTTGAATGCAGTGTTCCTCACCAAAGAAACCCTCTTGCCCATGCCAGGGGTGGGGGTCTCCTCCTATTTCCAGACCATAGAAATGATCATAAAAAGATTTTAGAATTATGCAAGTATTTATAGCATCCGTTTTATTTTATCAGTGCTCCCTGCCAAAATTAATAATTTAGATGAAGATATTTATTTAGTGTATTTCAACTTTTATTGATTTGTTCATTATTTATTCACTCATTTCTTCTCATAACTCCTCCCTTCATCCAATTCCATTTTCCTTCCTTCTACTAATATTTACAGTTTGAACCTATGTGCCAGATACTGCAATGGAAGCTGAGGATTCAGTCCTCTATGGGGCACAGTCCCTGGTTTCTGCTGACATCAGTCTAGACAAAGCTGATGGGTGCCTTATACTTGAAAGAATAGAACATGTATATGGATGAAAATGTTTATTCTTTCCAAATAACTGAAATTTGCTTCCAGAGACTGTGTAACATGTACATAGTTTCTCTGAATATGGAGCTTCTCAGAGGACTTCTCAAAACATCTATTAAACCCTCTTTCTGCCTTTAAGTTGCCTTTTCCCCATAACTGCCAAAAACAAGGAGAAGGTTTAGAGAAAAATTTTCAAACCCCTTTCTGGAATATAAGTCTTATTCCAAAGTGCAGTCAACTGATATTCCCTCTATCCTGAACTCCATTTCTCCTTACATACACTTATAACCTAGAAATATTTAAAACTCAGCCTTCTTCAGTGAAGTTTTCTTTGTAACCAAATGAGAACAACCCAACTATCACAGGTGAGTAGAAAAATGAATTGTGGTATAGTCATTCAATGGAGTACTACTCAGCAGTAAAATGAAGAGTGAATACAGATGACAATGTTGATAACGCTTAAAATAATTATGCTGATTGAAAGAAACTGTGTAAAAAAGAATGCATATACTATGATTTCATTGATATAAAATTCTAAAAAATGTGAACTTACCTATGTGACAGATCAGTGCTTGCCAGGGAAGGACTCAAGAAGTGGTTGTTGGTCAAGAAGAAAGGATTACAAAGGGGCCCAAGAAACTTTTGGGGGTGATGGATATGTTCATTATCTTAAGTGTGGTGATGTATTCATTGGTATATACATATGTCAAAACATATAAAATGGTATACTCTAAATATGTGTAGTCTATAGATTGTCAATTATACCTCAATAAAGCTGCTATTGTATTAAAGCAAACACAGGCTCCTATTTGTAATTGTTTGTTTAATCTCTGACTTCCCCCAATAGACTAAGTGACATGATGAGAATGATCAACGATGAGAGAGATCATTCAGTGCTATCTCCTGCTGTGGCTGGCTCAAAGTGGGCCTTCAATAATTACATATTAGATGGATAAAGAAATGGCTAAGATATACTGTTATTGAACTATGTAATATTTTGTCCTTGCTTTGATTCACATATTAAATAACTGATCAGATTGTAGTGTTAGTCATTAACCATATTATTTCCCTTGCTATAAAGCCAACTATAGTATAAATGTCCTTGAAATGTATTTTTATTTTTAAGGGCAACTCCATTCCCAAGCAAAAATAAGTTCAAACTCAACTACCAATTTTAGTAGGAATTTATGTTAGAAATGAAAGCCAAAAAAATTAGCAAGCATCAAGAGACAGCCAAAATGTCTTGCTTGTGATATTTAAGGATAAGTAAGCTTCTAAAGGAATCCCACAGTGTGTAATTCCATCTGGATAGGTGAATTAATGTCATAATGGAATGACTAACTTCTGTTTCACCAAATGCTTATGACTACAAAAGATGTCCATCACAACAGTGGAAGACTTGTTTAACTTTCCTAGGTCTCTGATTACAGTCTATGAACAGTAAAGTGAAGTAAAACTTGGCAAAAATTCTCTGTGCATCCCTTTCAATTGCTTCCAGGGTCATCATTTTAAAATTCTGATTTTTTTTTTTAAGGCTCAGTGGTTGTTAGCCAGACATCCCCACCTCAAAAATTTCAACTCTGTGCCATTTGAGAAATTATGAGGGAGTTAAACCTGGAGCCTGTCTTGGAAATGGGTCTATCATTCTCTTGCTAGTACCCTCAATGGCAACACCGTCAGGCATTAAAATGGTAAAAATGCACATTACGACAATCTCATAAACAGCCTTCTATATAAATGTAAACACAGGGGCCGAATTGCCTCAAAAATTGCAGTTCTTACTCTTTAACAGTGTTTTATATTCTTCATACTTATTCATTTCACTGACTCCCTACTGCAATACTCCCTCTGTCTGCCAGTTTCCCTCCCTTTAAAATAGTTGTTTGAGCAGCTGCGAATGTTCTCGATGACAATTGCTTTTGTGATTTACTCAAAATCCTGACAATTTTTAGGCCTGAAAGAATAAAAAGCCTAAGATCTCTGGGGATATCACTGCTCGAGATCATATTTAATCTTCCTGTACCATCTTCCTTGAGTACTTTTCTGTTTCAGTACACTGCCAAGAAGTTGTAAAATACACCCTCTACTGTTTCCTCCTTCTGACAGGTATTATCTTGAAGCTCTGTTCTTTTATTTCATTTGGTACCCAATAACATCTCAAAGTTTTCTTTGGCTGCATTCACTGAGCATAGCAGGAGTCCCTTAGCTTGCAGGGTATAATTTGTCCTTTTGTATTTGTGTTCTAAGTTAACATTAACCCTTCTGTTGAATATTTTGAGGATTTTTTTTAATTACTAGCCATTAATACTGACCATCTTTCGTCAACATCAGGAGACAGAAAATGTACAAGGAATAGTTGGCTCTGGATCTTGAAAATCTAAATTCATTGTAAATATGGAGGGACTCCTAACTGACAGAGTTTGTCAGTGTGGTCTTTTAACCTTGACAAAGAATAATTGCATTGTCTAACTTTAAAAAGTCACCACTTTCCCACAGGCATACTGTTACCAAACCAAAGTGGGGTTTGGCTGTCCTCTGACACCAAATGGCAAACTCAGGTAGAAGCTGGTGAAAAAGGAAAAGGGTTTTTATTCCAATGCAGAATGATCTGGGACAATGGAGGACTCCTCATCTCAAAGCTTATCTCCTCTGCAAAACCTACACAAAACCCAGTTGTCCTCAGTGAAATGAAAACAAAAGACAGTGCCCAGAATTCCTGTTCCATTTTAAAGTGCTGTATTTTGCAGTCAGAGGCATCTTTTAAAGTGGTCATCCAGGTAGCTTAGTTTGTTCCCAGCTGCTGTCTATCTTCAGGTTCCCTCCTAGAGGTTATATGTGGAGCCAGCATGCCACCATTGGTCATGTGGCTTTTAGGGCAACAAGGTCCCATGCTCCCAACTGCAGAGTGCATGAAGGCACTGGCAATTGTTCCACTAGGTCAGCAGGGGAGACTACCTCCTGGAGAACGTGGGCCATGTGACTGTAAGGTCGCGTGGCCCGTGGGGTCAGGCCAGTACACTGTTGGAGTACAGGGTGAACAACAGCCATGAGTAAGAGAGAGATTTCTCTGTTCCACTGGGTTTATATTAGTTTTGAGTGAGGAATGGACCAGGAGCTTTCTCAGAATGACCAATTAAATTCCTAAACTTTCATACACTTTGGGTAGGTCCATGTCCCACCCAATTCCTTCTCTTCTGCTAGCTAGACTGATAGTCCTCTTTGGTCTAGTACCCCCCCTGCCTCCATTTTACCTTTTATTGCACAAGTGTCTGCCTATCCTAGTCTCACCCCCAACCTGGTACCAGAAGGGGGTAGGAGGAATTTTTTTCCCTCTTATCCAATTATATGCTTAGCTTTGTACATGATCAGTGTAAGGACTTCCTCCTGCTGCCGTATAGCCTGGGGGCAGGGAGCGTGGGCTCCATTACCTGGGCAATGCAGCCCCACCCTTAGGAGTGCTGTGAAACTCAATGTCCTTACCATGGCCCCGGGCAGCTGGAGAAAGGGCTGTCTGCTTGCATGCCACACCATCAGTGTGTTCCCAGTAGTCCAGACATCCTGTCTATTGTGTCAATATCAGTGAAAAAAAATGTTTATTATGATTTGGTGATAAGTCTACAAATATATATAGATGTCAGAAATTTGATATTAGTATAAAGGATTAAAAAATGGGTCCAAACAGGTCAAGTGTGTTACCCCATTTACATGATAATAAATATTCTTTCTAATTTTCAAATTATTTACATAGCTTTCTTTTTCTTATGAGTAGTGAGAATTTTGCAAATCTTTTAGAGTATTTCTCAGTTAACTTCTATAGAAAGATAATTGACAATGGATATAGTTGCCCTAAAAAAACTGTAAGAAATCATATCTGCAATTTGTTCTATATGCTTACATTTCATTTTATTACAAAAAGTATATTGTACTTTGATGATCCTTATTTTACAGATGAGAAAATGGGAGAAATAAAGTTTGAAAAATTTCTAAAACTTTATGAAGAATTCATGTCCAATAACAAAAAAACTAGGCTGAACTGAGATCCATAGCACCAAGGCCTATGTCCACTCTGTACACTATGCCCCTTGGATAGGCTGAACTCCCCCTTAGGGTGCTGCCAAAGGAAAAAACGCGTGGTTCCCTCTCCATTTTAGATGCTTGCCATGACATGTTAGAACTGGTTTAATGGTGAGTTTAAGCATGGACTTGGATTGGGAGAGATGTGGTAAATTATTGTTGCATTTTCAACTATGAGCGAGAGCAACCTGGGCATGTACAGAAAAATCTTAATCAGCCTCATGTTTGAAGAGGACAATTCATGAGACCTTAAGGCCCAGAGGGTGTAGGGTAATTTAAAAATTTTCCCAGTGTGATTCTCATACTCAGATTGGGAGCCATTGGGTCTGATGTTTTCAATGGGATCATTTAACTTGTGACTTTATTAGTGTGGCTTGAAGGATTCTATCGGTTAGTCTCGTCTAGCTAATTTGGACCCTCACCACTATTTGCTAGTCTCAGAAAAGCATTCTTTTGTTTTGTAGCTACTTCTTTTTATAAGACACAGAATTGTTTGGAGCCTCATCAATTACGTATGATTTGGAGAGGTGGTGTGGTATCTGAAAGATAACTCTAAATTAAGAGTCAAAAGCCCTTCCTTCACCACCGTAAGACGACTTTCTTTTATTATGTTTTTATATCCAGTACTTCTCACACAACCTGAAGAACAGTAGGTTTGCAATAATATTTGCTTTTTAGTTTTTTTGGTGGAATTAGCATATTTAAAACCCACTGTTATCAACATTCATTTAACAAAAAAGAATTTTTTTGCGGCTATCATGTATAGAACACCAGACCTTGTACTAGATGTTGAGAAAAACTTGGTGAGCAAATTGCATTCAGCTCTGGCTCTAACCATGTGTATAATCCAATGAAGTAAACAGACCAATCACATAATCCAGGAATATATACTTATAAACAGTAAATTTTGCTATCAAGTGTTGGGTTTGTATAAGAGACTGTTGTCCCCTAATATTTGTCTTTCTTGTCTTCCACAGTTATAAAAATTGTATACTACTCTTAATGAAATAAATATTTACCAACCTTCCTCCCCACCCCCCAGTGGAAGCAGCTGTGTAACTAAGGCCTGATCAATAGGATAAATATGAAAATGTGATGCAGCAGTCTCTAGCAATTTTCCTGAGGAGCATCTAAAGGGTGTCTCTTGCCCCTTATTTTTGTCTCTTTCTCCTGTCCTGTTGATTGTAATGTGGTTGTTAGTCAGAGCTGCATTTTGGATCAAGAGAAGGAAGGAAACTCCCTAGAGGTAGTGAGAAAGACTGGAGGGAGCCTGAGACCCTAAGAAGTTTAGGGAACAGACCCACCATACCAACTTAGGAGCTTTACAGGGTATCCCAAGAATACATTATGGAGAAACAGATCTGATCTAGTCTGGGAGTCAAGAAAAATTTCCCTAGAAGAAGTAATATTTCAGCATGTTTGAAACTTAGATGATTGATATGTTGAGGACGAAGTGAAGCAGAAGGGATGAAGGGGTCATGGAGGATTTCAATCTAGAGAAACAAGTTTACCATGAGGAAATAATGCACGTGATAATGATTTGCAAAATAGCATTGCTCTAATCAAAGACATTCTCATTATAAAGCCCATCCTTCTCAGCACATGCTTCAAGACCGGTTGGAATTAATTACCTGCCCACATCTTACCACTTTCATCTCTTATTATTCCCTCCCGTGAATTTCAGACTAGGCTCATCAGTTTGTAGTTCCCTTCCAGCATTCTTCTCTGCCATCCATGCCATTTTCAGAAAACCCTTTCAACTCTGCCTCCCTCGTGGAGAATTTTCTGGGTAACCCTGGCCCCCTCCAGGGTCCTCATTTCTAGGACCCTTCCACCCATTTCCATTTGTACTCACTCTTAAGATACATGATTTCCCTCTACCTTCTTCAACTTCCTCCACTTCCCATATGAGTTCCCAAGAACAAGAACTATGCCCTGTATTTTCTTGTACAACCAGGAATTCCTAGCTGAAATCTCTGCCGTAGTACATTTTGGTAACTGAATGACTTGAGTACTGATTGAAAGTCCCTTCCAGTTCTGTCTTGCCCATAGATGCAACCTGTTTAGTGATGAGATTCTTTGAGGACCAGTCAAATATAATATTTTCTCATCCTAAAAGCTCCAATATTAAGAGTGGCCCTGAAAAATTCAAGGGAATAAAATTTTGCTCACCACTTCTGCTGCTCTGAAGGCCTTTGAGTAAATGATGGTGGGTAGATTGTAGCTATGATGGCCAAATACATTAAATCTACCTTCTGTCTCTCTGTCCTGCTTGGCAGAGTCTGATGTATTGAATTTTACATATAAGAACCAATTTACTTTTGATAAATTCATACTCCAGGCTATATAACCCTGACCACTACATTAGTGACATTTTTGACAGAAGAACAGGTATGCAGGCAGAGTGGGTCGCCCACGATATGGGTTGCTTCTTCTAGGGTCCTTGATCCTGGAGAGACTTTGACTCTCGGACTCACTGCTGGCTGTCAAAATAGGTACAGAAAGTTTGCTACCTTTGGGGTTCTTCTTCACCTTCATTGAACCATTACACTTGAGTCTTTCAAAAAATGTAATGTTAACCCTGAGAACCAAAACCTTAGTGACAGAGAGCCAGAGGGCAAAGGAACTACAGCAGATGGTTAAGATTCTATATTAATCGAGAGCTGACCAAGCTAATAGTTTTTTTCTTATTTAAACATTTTTGAAGAGATTTTTAAAAATTGTTTTCATTTGCCTTATTACCTTTTTACCTAGGAAATGTGCAACATACTTCCATTTTTTCATTCATTTATTCAGCAAACATTTGCTGAGTATCTATTAAATGCTAAGTACTAAGAACAAAAGTAAAGAAATTGTCTCTGACCTCAAAGGGCTTATGATCTAGAAACTGGCAAACATTTTCTGCAAAGGGACAGATAGTAAATATTTTTGGTTTTGCAGGCCACAGAAGCTCTGTCACAATTGCTCTGCTTTTGTAATACAAAAGCAGCTATAAACCCTAAATTCTATTTTATTTGTCTGCCACACGCCTACTCACCGTTGAGACTCTGTTCAAAGAAAACGCTTTATATGAAACCTCTCCTGACGATGATAAATGGAAAAAAATTACTCCCTCCTTTGTGCCTTGCCTTAAGCTGTTAGCTCTTTCTCAGAATACCGCTAACATTTGACCACACCCGTTTGTTTACTATTTGTGAAAGGCCGTCCAGTCTGGCATGGCCTGTCCTAGAATGTTTGCTAAACTGGTTTTCTGGATCTGAACCTGTGAGTGAAGACAGAAGGTGCTAGTGCAGTGAAGATAAGCATGGGAGCGGGGGGATGTGATCACGAGGGCCAGGGGCTGGCCGGGCCACTTGAGCTTGATTCTGCATAGAAAAAGGTCTACTCAAGGGCTTTCCAAAGAAAAATGCGTGAAGAGATTAATGTTCAGAAAGATCATTCCAGGAGACTTGGGAAGTGGGCTAAGGCTGGAGACGAGACCAGCCGGATGGACACAGCTTGTTAGGGAGCCGGCACAGCTTCGGGTGCAGCCGGCTATGCTGCCGCCGTTCTGTAAGCGTCCATTGCCCAAGGCGGCCGCAGCTTCGGTGGGCCCTGAAGCAGGGATCGGAAGTCCTTCTAGATTTAATCTCAGCATTACTTGATGTACAACTCTATAAAAACCATTACCCGCTCTTGAGTTTATACCCTCAGCTGTAAGACAAGCAAAGTAGCTGACGTGATTCCCAGGCTGTTTTTCAGCTCTCCATGCCTGCACATTAATTGCTTCATCCCTGGTTATCATTTTTGATATAAGGATTACTCTGTCCCCTGTCTCCCTTTTTAAACTTGGACAACTTAATCAAATTGTAATATTTTAAAGGGCACAGTTTAGGACTTAATTTTATGAAGGCTATGTTGAAGAAGCTGTGAAGATACCTTATGATATATTTTTAAAAATTTTTATTTCCTCTACCCTCACCTCCCACTGATTCTCCCTGTAAAATATTTCATGACTCCACGCCACTCCCCCCTTGTGCCCCCAAATTCCACATCCAGATCCTGAATCACTAGTTCATTACTCTAGCTCGTGTGGTCCTTTGGTCTGGCACTAACCTGCCTTTCCATGCTTACTTTCTCTTCTCCACCGTGCATCAGCTCAAAATGCCCCCTGCCTGGAACCTACTTCTCTTGGCATAAGTCACACAGTCTTATAGTAGTTAGTTTACTATAGTCTTACAGTAGTTAGTTTACCTATCTGTCTCTTCCATGGGGCTGTGACTGTGACCTATTAATCCTTGTATCTCCAGAGACCGGCACAGTGCCTGGTACATATGATAAACCCAACTGAAATGTGAACCCGGAAAAGGTTTTAGTTTATACCAATTCTCCCCTCTTCCTAGAGTATCTTTGTTATCTCCTTCCTGGTCTATGCCCAGGCTACTGCTCTGCTGGCTGCAAATGCAACCATCCCTGGCATGGTGCTTTTACTGAGGGTCTCAACATGGTGTCAATTCTCCCTTCTCAGAGTTTCTTGCGTCACAGTTGGTTTTTTTTTTTTTAACTTTTCTTTCACATTAATCTTCTTTTTGTTTATATTTTAGTTATTATGCAGGAGTCTGTTCTCTCTATAAGATGAACTCACTGTGACACACAGGAACTATATCTTACTTTGCTTCTTCTGAAGCATCTATGGCATTGCTTGTAATTAGTAAGTACTCAATTAAGGCATTCATGGGTAGAATAAGAAATCAAACTTCCTACAACAAAGACCCTACAAGCATCACGCTGTCTGTTTTGTGCCAAACAAACATGGTTTTTGCCAACATGAAAAACCTCAGTTACCTTCTTCTGTGGTGGTCTGGTTGTGATAACCTGCAGACAACCGAAAATAGACTCTCTAAAGAAAAAAGAAAGTGCCCACAATCTCTGCATTTTAAATGCTGGAAGGGATTTATCTGTGGAGTCTATAAGCAACAATTTGCATCTTGGTTTATGTGAAGGACAGAAAGCACCAGCGTCTGAGTGGGGCTGCCGACACAGTGGGGATAAAGGAAAAACAGAGGAAGCAGGGACAGGAGCTAAGGCCAGGATGAAGAAATCAGGAATCCACTTATTATTCAGGACACTGAATGGCTGCAGGCTATTGGCAAGAGGTTCGGCAATTATCTGATTAACTGCTAATGTTACACCAAGAAACCTCTTCAAGACTGCACTTTTTTTGATAAGTGACACGGAATGGCAAGAAGTTGATATTTTGTGCAAAAAGCTGAGAGCCGCAGGTAGGTGGGCCATATGGAGGCCCTGGTGGGCCATCACTCTTTCAAACTTAGAAGCAAATGGCCCTTTTTGCTGCTGTTATAACTCTTCCTGGAAATATCAGCTTCTCTATAGCGCCATAACTCAAATTTAATGTGAGAGCTGAAGTGGTTTTCCTTTCCATTTTGAGTTCTTGCTTAGAACAGGAGGGCCAGGTATCTATCTTTTCAGTGGGACCTTAGAAAACAGCCTTACATCTCCTAGTGACACCCAAGCCATATGGGGACAGGTAGATCTCTCTTCTTGCTTTGAAATGTTGGTGCAAAGATTGCCAGCCACTGCTGTCTGCTCTGGTTACTCATAAGAAATTGCCTTCATTTTAAAGCCAGATGCCACTACTGTGGCATATAATTCTTCTATTTGCAACCCACCCCCTTCCTGCCCTTCTTTAGGATGCTGATCTCTTAAAGTAGACATCAAAAGACTTGGAAAGTCCACGTTGTCTTGAGAGAGAACTTGAGTAAGATTATGAATCCCAATGTTCATAGCAATGTTAGTTACAATAGCCAAATGCTGGAAACACCCTAAGTGCCCATCAGTAGATGAGTGGACCATACATTTACACAATGGAATACTACGCAACAGAAAGAAAAAAGGAACTCCTACCCTTTGCTACAGCATGAGTGGAACTGGAAAGCGCTATGCTAAGTGAAATAAGCCAGGCAGTGAAAGACAAATACCACATGACATTACCTATAAGTGGAACCTAATCAACAAAACAAACAAGCTAACAGAATAGAAGCAGAGGCATGGAAATAAAGAACGGACTGACAGCGACCAAAGGGAAAGGCAGTGGAGGGTAACAGGAGAAAGAAGGTGAAGGGTCAAGTCAAGGAACATATATAAATGACCCATGGACAAGGACAATTCGGGGGGATGTAATATGGGGGAGGGAGCTTGGCATAGCAGGGGAGAACAATGGGGGAAAAGAGGGGACAACTGTAATTAAACAACAAAAATTTTTTAAAAATGATTAACCAAGACGAGGCTATGTGGGTTGATAGTAAGCCACCTTTCCCAACATTTTTTTTTTTAAACATCACTTCTCAGTTGTAGAAAAGTAAATGTAATAGCCCTTAGTTCTAACTGGCATTAAAAACCAGAGTCATCATCGCAGCTGACCTCCCTTAGTTTGTGTTCCTGATGATTTAGGAATCTGGAGGCTGTCTTTCTAATAATGTTGAAAAATAATTTCTTATTTCTATTGATAATATCCTGAGTATTCTCAGTGAGTCCCACTCTACCCTTCAATTCCCAGCTTCAATTTTTCACATTCCCCCTTGATGTGTGGGGAAAAAGTGACTTCTCAAATGGACACATTTGGTATAATTTTCAGCAGGATAATTATTAAAACCTGTATCATGCAAAAGTTAACCAAGAGAGTGTTAACATGAAAACCTTTCACTTTGTCACAGTTCATGAAACAGGGGTGTGTTAAAAGCAAAGACATTTATTTTTGAAGCTAAAAAGGCCTTTATGTTGGAAAATCAAATCCTGCGTACAAATATTATAGTAGCTTTATTTCCAAAATTGTTTAATGCAATGCCTTTTATGTGGATATCAATTATACCATGGTGAAAAGTCAATTATATAGTAATTGTAGGATAAAATAATGGATTTATCTTAGGTAAATTCAAAGTCATGTTTGAAATGTAGTTCTTCATTATCACATTCTTGATGTATGAAATTAATTTTATCTATGTAATGGTGTTCATTAATGTAAAGGTTTAGTGATAAATGTCTTATACAAATTTTAAAACCACAGTATGAAAACAAAAGACGTAGTCAAGTTTTTAACTGACTCTACTTCCTCTTTTTTCGATAACTAACCTCATTTGCTAACCCACTCCTTTTCATCAATCACTTAAAATATATATGATTATCAAGTTTTGAATTTATATTTTCTTTTTGTTTTTCTTTATTAAATTTTTATTTATTGATTTTAGAGAGATTGGGGAAGGGACGAGGAGAGAGAGAGAGAGAGAGGGAGAGAGACATCAACTTATCTACTTATTAATGCATTCACAGGTTGCTTCTTATATGTACCCTGATCAGGGATTGAACCTGCAACCCTGGTGTATCTGGATGATGCTCCAACCAACTGAGCTTCCCAGCCAGGGCTGAATTTATTTTTTCTTAACAAAATACATTAAGGGTAAAATATTGATTCCCACTTTGTCATTACTCAAGCTTTATTTCAGTCTTGTTGAGTCTCCAGTAAGAACAAGAAGAAGAAACAAGTTTTAACTGAGAGCTTGTATTGTTCTATATGCATCAATTCTGCAGTTTTGCCCTAACACTTCCATCCCTTCCCTGTGTAAGCAAACTGCCTTGTTACAGAAGCAGCAATGATCTTCTCAGAACAGGAGGATAAGTAAGACCTGCCCTTGCAACACTTCAGAAAGAAAAGAGCTCCTGCTGGTCTCCTGAATAACAAATATTTCCAGGAAACCTGGAAGTGATGCCAAGTACTCTTCCAGTGTTTCATACGGACTAGACAAACTGAGTGACAACCACATGCATCTTCTGCTACATAATCAACTGCTACATAATCAACTTCTTCTGCTACATAATCAACTTCTGTTTCATCACCAGTACCTCCTTTCTGTTAATCCATGAAACCTAAAACCTAGAACTTATAAATGTTGTTCATTCATCACCCCTAAATCAATTTCTAGATTGGAGTTATACCTGTAATGTATTTAGTCATTCATTAAACAAATAATTATTCAATGTCTACCTAATGTGTTTCATATATTATTACCTTTGAGAAAATATTGAAATTCTATTCTTTATATAGGAGATAAAATGTAAATATTTGAACATTTTTCTATCATAGCTATCTGATATCACTTACCAATATTAAAAAGAGATAAAAATAGAAAAAAAACACACCATAAACATTTTGGATGTTAACTGGATAATCAGTTTATGGCATCTGAGGTGCAATTCCAATTACAACACATATTGCAGCTAGTGACTGTTTGGTCTTCCAGGTTGTAAGTGCCTAATTCGTGTCAGAGTCCTTGTTAATTGCTGTCATCGTGAGGAAGTCTTCTGTACGTAGTAGGAAGAATATACTGCTTACTGAGTTGAGTGGTAAAGATTTTACGGACCTGCCACTGGGCTTTAATTCTCTTCAAGATGTCCTTTTATGAGCCTATGTGACAAGTCCCTGCCAATGTAACTGTGACAGCAAAAGAGAGGCAGTAGGAAAGGCTCTGTGTATGGCAGCTCTGAGCTGGGGTCAGCAATACAGGCCCTATGGCATGGAATGATTAAAGGTAGACACTGGTCAACCCGTGAGTGAACGGAGACGAGAGTGTGATGTGTTCTCACGTTGCCCCAAATTGAAATTTCATGGATCTTGAGAAGTGTTCTTTGATTGCTTTAGACCGGGCAATTGCTCTGATGTTGACTTATTTTACTAGCTATGAAGACAAAACTTTAATTTTGTAGTGAAAATTTACAATGTAGATACATGTTAAAAATAAAAATTCAGTTTCTCAAGACAGAAATTTTCATAATGGAAAACTTGCAGACTTGGAGAATGTGATTGAGAAGTTCCAGAGCGTAGAAAGAGTCTACTGGGCTGTGTTCTCACTGAATTCTGCTATTGACTGGCCTCAGGAGCTGTTGGCCAGTTCCCGAACACCTCTGCAGTTCCTCCATCTATAAAGTGAATGTCCCAGATTGGAAACAATCTGTTTTAAGTAGATCAGTTCCTCTCATTTGTAATTTTGAACTGATGATTTACTGAGGCAAGTTGAGGCCAATATGGGATACCATTTTCTATTCTCCAGAACATTCCTCCAAATAATAATTAAAGGTTGATATTCTACTCAGGGGTAGTGGGATACCTAAACTGAGTATTTGAGGACAGCCAGATGCCAAAAGCGTTTCATATGACCTTAGCAATAACTTGAATCTTTCTTTCCTTCTGCTAGTCTGCCAAACAGAATCAGTACTAGGATCAGTGTATCTCTGCGTGTCTGTGTGTGTACAAGTTTTCATGTTTGAAGAGGAGTGAGGAACTCTTTAATGCCAAAAGCTAAGGAGCCAAAATGTAGCAAAGTAACCCCCTATTGTGTTATGTAGATCTAAAAAAAATTTGCACTGTAATCATAGGAGCCATATTTGCTAATAGAACATACTTATCTTCTTTGTCAGGCTTTCTCTCCAGTTTTTCAAAATAATATGCATTTGGCTAAAAAAAATGTTGATAGAAAATCTGGAGTTTGATGTTTTGAATTTTGTGAGCCACATTTCAATAACTGATGATTTATTTTATAATTGTTTCATTCAATAAAAATTGGATATATACCTGAAATTTAAATACCCAGAATGATTTATCAAATTGGAATACTCCAAAGTTAAAGATAAAATACTCAGACTCAAAATAATTGCAATAAGCATACTATACTTGAATAATAAGAATGTCCAGCTACATAGAAAATATAGTTGCACATTTGATTCTTTGTTTATAGACTTTGATATCACAAAGTGTATTTAATGTTCATTCATTCATTCAGCAAATAATGTCCTAGAGCTCACTTTGTGTCAGGCACTTTCATAGGTGCTGAATGCAGAGTAGTGAAAAGCAAACAAATAAACAAACAAATAAATAAAAAATAGTTAAGCTCATAGAGCTCATAGAAGGAGAAGAAGGAACATAAATATAAAATATACCAAATGATGATAAGCGCTATGGCTCAAAACAAATCAACATAATGGGATTGTTACTATAGGGAGTAATCAGGGAAGGTCTCACAGATGTGGTGACATTAGAGACATGAAGGAATTGAGGGGATGACATATGCAGACACATGGGCAACAAGTTTCAGACAGATGAACAACAAGTGCAAAGGCCCCGATTACTTGTGATCCCTTAATGAAACAGGAAGCAGTGTCATCAAGGTGTGGGTGAGAAAGGAAGTGTTAGAAATTTGAAAACAGAGGAGTAGATATGGAAGGGTCTTGGAATAAATAATAGAACATGCAATGGTAGTAGCATTTCTTGGCCTTAGGAAGGGCCTTCTTGAGGTAAATGGTCATAAACTTTGAGACCAGTCAGCATGATTATGTGTTTTTTCAGTTATGATCACCTGTGCAGGTACAGGTATAAATAATCAGAGAGGAGGATTTATCTAGGGTTAGGGTTTTGTCTGGCAAATAGGATTGAGGAGAGAGATACAAGGTGTTGAAGGTATAAGAAGGCAATGAAAGGGAGGTTGGAGCAAGGGATTTTACATTATGATGGCTGGTCATCAAAATCACAACTATTGATTACCATGCCTTTCCTCTCTCATCCATTTATGAACTTGCTCAAGTTATAAACCCATGAATAATTGACTCTTTGTTTTGGGTTAGGTATTTGGAAGTATATCCCAGGATAAGATTTCTTACTAATGATGTATTAAGTAAGGGCTCACAAGGGAATCTGGTAAGGAAGTTGGGGAAGTAGGACAGCTAAGAGAAGGTGTCCAGCAAGGGGATGTCAGGCAAAGTCGTACAGAATCTCTTTCAAGGAAACTCAGAATTGGAATTTAAATCTTAGGGTCGTCCTGACCCTAGGAAGGTAATTGGAGTTTTCATACTCCTAAACTCATCAACCATTGGCTAAAGATTTTCCCAGTGACATGCACATCCTCAGGCTCCGAGCTTCCTATGTCTGTGAGCCAAGTAGGCTCCAGTAGCTTGAGAGCAATACTCCAAAAATACTCAAAGGTATTGGAGGTCGGAATCTGAAGTACATCAAAGAGGAGGCAGGAGGTGCACACAAAATTGTTTAAAAGGATCCAAGGGGATTGGAGCAAAGCACACTGTTTCAATCTCTCTTTTCTTTCATCCACAGTATCCAGTTTATCTGAAAAAGCTGCCAATGCTCACTGTAAATATATATTCATCCCCAACTCAGCAGAAAGATGTTCTCCAACTATAAATCATACTGTCATTCCTTGACTTAGAATACAATCCTGATTTCTCATAAATCTCTTCAAGTTCTGCCCCTATCTCTTCAACTGATGTTATCTCACTCATCCCCTCACTATTTTCTCTAGCAGAGCCTTAGTTCAAGTTCTGTGAACATACAAAGCTACTTGCTGCCTCAGGCCTTCTCTTCCTGGAGAATGGAAGATTCCTTCCTGCTCAGAAACACCCCTATTGCCCCTGCTCCAATGGAGGTGTTATTTGCACTGTGTAAAATCAGTTCCTACCACCATTACCATCACCCTGTCCTTGTTATTTCCAGTACATGGTTTGTTTTCCTTATAGTATTTTCATTGTGATTACTTCTACTTATTAGTATATTCCTTCTACTGCGATATAAGCCTCATGAACACAGTGACTGCTGTATCACCATGCTTAGCGCAATGCCTGGCACACAGTGAATGCTCAGTAGATGATTCTAGGACTAGAGTTAACAGCTAGCTGTTGTTTCCTTGTGCTTGGCATAGTTAAATAGGAAGATTTCCTTCCTGTAAAATATTTCTGATAGATATGTATCTTTTTCAGAATTGACTGAGCCTGAACTTAAATCCTGATGCCTTCTAGTGGTGCCAAACACAAAACCTACCAGCTACTGTGATTTTTTGATCCATTGTATTATTGTGTTAAGTATATCATTATTACTCAATGGATATTGTTTGTAGTTGTTACACTAAAGAAATCATTTATTTGTGCCTTTAAATATTAACGATTTTATGGTATATTTACTTTTTGCTGTACAAATGATTTAAGCCTTGAAAATTTTGAAATACAAACCAATACCCTTGTAATTTGAGCTCATAAATAGAAACTTAGAGAAAAGTTTTAGGAGGCCAAGTCACAATACATTCAAAGCCATTTAGTTGGATTTCTATAAATGGTGGCCTAGTAATGGAAATAACAAAAATGTTTTAAAATATATGTTCAAATAATTGGAAATGTTATGTTTATTTATT